>CAKKTJ010000324.1:0-600000 GCA_920618645.1 Peronospora belbahrii | reverse complement strand
CAACATAACGAAAAATGCGTCTGTTGTTACATGTGGACTAGGAGCTGGATACTAACAATGATACTTGCATAGAGAAAGCATAGAAGCAGCATGATATAGTCTTCTGATTCACGCACTTGCGCAGGTGAGCGAGAAAAACACACGTCTCGAGCGGTCGAATCTTGCAATAGTGTGGTGAGAAAACACTGTCCCCAACGAACCCAAACACGTAATGCCCATGAGCTCAATACGTCCAAAATCGCTGCAAGTGCAAGACACTGCTGTCGAAGAGGTTTGAGTTCATTGCATCTTCGTTTGCGCTGTCGAATAAAATGAGGATATACACCAGGAACGGCCAACCATGTACAAGTACACGTGAAGACAAACTTGAGCGCGCATGCGTGAGGCAAAGGAAGACCTGAAGACATTTTGGCGAAGATAAACAGGATGACATATGGCCAAATGGCAAAGTCGTGGATGTAGTCGTACCAGTGTTTGCTTGGAATTGAAGCAGACGCGACGAAACTTCCTGGACCGTCGATCGACGATGCACTGTTACCGTGACGCTCAAAAGCACGTGTACGTCGCTTTGTTGCGAGTCGCGGACGTTCGAGCCTGGTGCTTAGTTCTTCACGCATGCAAATATCGTCAGTATCTGCGGTCCATTCAACTTGCACATTGGAAATCAAAGAGAGAGGGGCTGGGAGGTTGTTGTTGTGTTGGTCAGCAAAGTACTTGTCGACAATTGGCCTGAGCCATGTGTAAAAACCACTAGGGTCGCTCTTGATACGATGCAGGTGCTCATTCACAGCACTCGCTGCAGGACTTTTGTGGTTGTTTTGAATCTTCTCGGCTTCTTTACGAATAAGGTGCAGCACAACACCAGCCATCTTCTTGATACCAAAGTTTAGCATGGGCTTGGGAATCGCAAACTTGGGATCAATATTGGCCACAATGCAAGTGCGAGCTTGCATGCGGGTGAGAGGTTCAATCAGAGCACGGAAGCCTTTGACTTCAATACGTTTTGCGTTCCACCCTTGCAATGTAGGGACTGGAACGGAGCTTGTCACTGATGATGCGTCAACAGATCCTCCAAGTAACAGCAGACATCGACTCTCGTAGACAGCATTTATGCCGAATGCTCGGACAACAGTATCACGCTGCAAGAACGGAGATGTTATAGCCAGGTACGCTGCGAGTTCCACATGACCGGTTTCCTCAATCAGCAGTGATTGCGAGAAAAACGGCGCCCACACACTGTATAGATCCACCTCGCGGATAACAGATATTGTGTTGAAAATGTCCACGCCGTCGACATGACCTTCCAGCTTGATCCATACCGATCCATCCTCATCAGGTTTCCAGAATGTGGTCACACCCAACATCGTGTGCCCGAATTGCCACTCATCGTCACACTCCTTGTCGCTGAACTCTTTTAGCGCTTTCACACCTTGATCACGTCGTTCTTTGATGTGGTCAACCAACTCTCGCTCATCGTGCATTGCCCTTAAGACCCTAGTCTTCGCCGCTGAGCTGATCTCGTTTGTACTATTGGTTTTGGCCAAAAATGCTTCTAGCCGATCAATGAGAAGTCCAGCTGAGAATATACGTTCAGTAGCTTTCAAAAGCACCACCTGCTGCCACACCCAGTCGATGTTGCTGGACGTGACGATAACAGAAGAATAGTCCGTTAAGCCGCAGTTTTCGAACTTGCTTTCATTCTCAGCGCTTCCAACTCGTCGCTGAGATGACACACCTCTCTTGCTTGTCCACTCTTGCGACGAGGTCGAGCCAATGTTTGCTGTTGTACTAGCATCACCAACGTTGCGCTTTTTTCCAAACACACCTGACAAACGCTTTGGAATTTTGCATTTGTTCTTTAAGGGATGCCGCTTGCTTTCACCCACAATCGCTGCTGCCGCTATGATTGTTACCACGAATGAGTCGCCACTGCAGCGCAGCAAGTGAGTTATCTCATCAAACGGCATATCCAGAACGTACAAATCATTAATCTCGTAAATGAGGTAGCCTGCTGGTACAAGCACACGTTCTGTCCCCAATTGTGAAAAAGATGTAGAAGGGTCTGGCGTGGACGTCATGCCAGGTTTCGAGGACGAAAGCTCTGAAAGTGCCGAGCTGCTGCTAGCAGAGGCAAATTTCGCTTTTGCAGTCACAGATGGAGCACGAAATGCAACAAAGTCGCACTTGAGCATGGCACTTATAGCTCCACCTTCATCGAGCGGACGTAATGCGCCCACCAAATCATTTATGTCTTCCTTGGACACGAGGCACTTTACAACATTCTGTGGTTCCTTGAAGTAATGATACTGAAGCGGTGCTTCCCGGTCGGGACGAGTAAAGCCAAGTTTGAGTGGACGCGGAGCTCTCTGGATCTCGCTTATGATATCACTAAACTTAAAATCACTCACTGAGATACCATTCACTGAAGTCATGAGAAATCCTGGCTCAATGTGCTCACCGCAAGATCCAGCCTCACCGTGTTTCTTGCAGAAAGCTACAAGCACCTTGTTTGAAAAGACGTCAGCCTTCACATGCAGACCAGTTTTTTGCTTTCGGAAATTGACAACAAAGTCATCGTCTAATGGCGTTACTAATCCAAATCCACTGCGTGAAGCTGTATCTACTGATGTTACTGAGCTCGCACAAGAAAATCTCGCCACACATGATGGAGCTTTGAGAAACGATGCAGAGCTGAGACAGTCTGCCGAGGAAGAATGGTTTAAATGAGTGAAGTCCGGACGCTTGACTTCAAGCTCCGTTGAAAGAGAGCGTATTCGTCTGCCTTGCATAGTAGGCGGGTCACTGCGAGGCGCGTCATCGTCATCCCATTCCTCGCTCCTACTATCAGTCACCCGACGAGCCGGTCGTTTATTGTTAAAGAAAACCCTGCCTTGTGGTCGTGGGCTGGCTGTCGCGGTTTTTTGTTCTTCAGTCACAATAGGCCCAATCGCGCTCTTACTGGAAGTAGAGCTCACACTAACTGGTACAAACGCCGCATCAGCAGCGTCGCTTCTATGCCGCACAACTCGAGAAGGAATGCTTTGTATCCCGTCGTCGTCTAACGTTTTGACATAGTCAGCATATCCAGTACAAGCTTTACGCAATTCAGTCATGAATGAAGGCATCCTTGTCCGTAGCAGCAAATTCACCATATAATTTGGAATACTAAAATCCGTGTCGTCCTCATACTCAAGATGAAAGTCACACGAATCGTTCGAACTCGGTAGACTACGAATGGACAAACTCAGCGTACACGTCTCTACTCTCACTCGAGTATCATGGGCTGGAGCATCACCATGATTTGCAGCTTGATAGAGCACGACGAATGCATTCTGGGTCGGGTAAAACTTAATTTGTCGTCGATAGACGTAATCCCGATCAGCCAAAGGCCACGGTAGCTTCAATGCAAAGTACATGACGTCGCTCACGTTTTGACGCTCGATTACATGTAGCTCATGCACAGTCATATCCCAAGATTCTCTGTATCGTGCGTCCATCAGTGCATCAAATAGCGTATCGGCTGAGAATGGCAGCCACCCTTTGGCATAATAAACAGGTAAACTCGAGTCATTTTGGCTTAGACGAAAGATCTCGACGTCTTTTTCAGCATAAATGAGTTCTTCTAGATTCGCCCACACTGCATTTTCACCCATATCAACAGCATCTAGAGGGTATCAAGCAGTATAACGAATCGATTAGCGACAAATGAGTAACGTGGTGTCTTTATCATTACGAAAAAGCTTCTCTCTACGAGTCAATACCGTCAAATTTAGCATCGCTGAATTCAGGATCAGAGCTACGATGCAATAGAGGTGGTCGTTTACCCAACGTAGCAACGCGTGAGCGAGTTTGAGAAAATTTGGAAGCCTCAAAGGAGCTCATAATAATGGTGCACTTCTGCGGTTGCTCGGTGCTTCCTTGGTCTCAGATATTCTCAGATCTGAGCCGTAGGTTGCTCGAAAGTGAAAAAGTCTCACATGAACAGAAAAGGTTGACAGGAAGTTGCTCGAAAGGGACAATTGTGACGAACGGTCCTTTCTGATACCAAAAAGAGGAAAACAATACAAGGAAAATGTCTTGTTTACTGCCATTACAAAGCATACGACTTACCAGTTTCTCATCATGAACCCTTTCTTACGAGAAATTTAAGCATTCGAAACTACTTTTTAGTTGCAACCCTTGATCATTTAAAGAACAAGAAATCAGAGCGTAAACTTTTTTTCCACTCTTTTTAACGAGTGCACGATCGAATAAATAATACCCCAACAAAGAATAAGACGAAAAAGGGTTTAAAGGATAATGAGGATATAACGATGATATGACTTCAGAACGTTGATGTCATTTGTCAGTTGTCGATGATTTCGTACCATTGTAATTAAACCAGATACGTACGCAATAGTACTCGTCTCCATTGCAAAAAGGTAATAGAAATGCCGTATACACGATATGACTGTATATGTATATGTGTATACACAAGGAAATGTACCTCGAGCACGCCACGGTACGAGGATTTGAACATCGCTGTGGTTTGGACTTGTATCTGCACATCGCTGTCGTGCGATATAAGTTTCTTCGATCCATTTCTTTCGATGGAAAGCCTTGCAGCTAGAAGTGACTAACACGAAAATGTCGACATCTCTGACTTGACCTCGTCTGTAAACACCTCCCTTCGAATGACGAAAAATGACGTCTCATCGTCATACGAAACAACTAACGGCTTGGTGACAAGTTTCGTGCTTTGCCATAGCAAAGTTGTGGACTTGAGTGTCATTGGAGTAAACAATCGTGTCTCGAGCTCATTGACACATCACTATAAAGTACAGCACGACGATAGACTTGAAAAGGTGAGTTTAGTAGCTTTCTACTGAAAACAAACAAGGATGAGACCTCTTGAGCGACAAAAGTGAGCCAGAAGTCGCGCCTCATCCGTGTAAAAGCGTGAAGGAATTAATAAAAAAGAATCCCAATCGAAAGGACATTTGAATACAACCTAGTCCAAGTTTATCACTGATCAAGTACCATGCCACCCCCGTTTTCTGATCACTATCTGCAAACAAAGCAAGATCAGTTTGAATAAATTCAAGAAAATGACCCGACTATCACAAGACACCAAGCCACTACGTCAGTCCATGTGTATGTACAGGAGGTATCTATGTCCGTGTTTCGATGAGTCAGTTTCGACCGACACAGAGCGAAAGAACCACGTGTTTTTTGATAGTTACCACAAAGGTCTAGGATTTGCATGAGAAAGTCAGATAGACAAGGATGCATTGAAGATGCATTGATTGGGATCATTACCACAAATCTCATTTGTCATTACTACGTTCGACACTGTTCATAATAAGCCTTATCCACTGTCTTGCGGTTTGGTATCCGTGGGTTCAGGCAGTTTGGTTTGCCGGCTCTAATTGTTCGACCATGTGTCATACAAAAGCTGTGGCATGGCCTAGTCTCTTTCGTGGTGACATGATGCTGTCGCACCATTAGCGGCGCCTGTAAGAAATTATCTCACTTGGTCGTACATTTCCCATTTTCTAACTTCCAAGCTTAAGATCAAAGCTCCTACAATCTTTGTAATGACGTCTTCTAGGTCAATATTTGCACCTCTATCCATGTCACCGTCTCAAGCTATGAAACTTGAGATTATGATGAAACAACAGGTGCAGGACGCAGTCCTTGCTCGGAGTGTACAGCTTTTAAGAGACAATAAACTTGACTCGGACTGGCGCCTTGTTGGTTCTCTCGGTCAGCTCAAGACATTTAAAATCCGAGGGACGGATTCGTTTTGCTCAACTTCTAACTGGGTTACGACATCGGAGAGAAGCAGTCGAGTTATGGCTGGTGTCCATGACCGGATCAGTACACATTCGTGGACGAGACGCAGCCGAAGCTCTTATCGTATCTCCTCTCATCGTACCATGGCCGCAAGTAGTAGGCGTCACGACCCACTACCACTTAAGCCAAGCCCACCGCTCCAGTCCTTTCGCACGTTTGGCCACATTCAAGGAAATTATCGCGACATTGTCGGTGTGCACTACGCGACTAATTCGATTGACTTTGTCCAGCAGCAGAAACTCCTCTCGCCGGTTGTAATTGATGGCGCTGTCCTACACACAATTCGCGCAACTAAAGACAGTTACTTGGGCATCAAGTGGTTGGCTGTAAATACCTTTGCAGGTAAGCGTGATGTTTGCTATGTTGAAATGGTGGGCTACACGACCGATGCCAATGGACACGAGATCGGCTTTGTAGCACTAGCGTCAGTGGATGTACCAGAGTGTCCTGAGCTTACAAGTCCAATCAAGTTAACACGTGTACGGATGAAGCGTACGATGCTAGTCGCCCCGGCAGCAGGTGCAGCAAAAACGACCTCGGAAGTCTTTGTCATGGGTGCCAGCGAGACAAACGAGTCGTCAATCGCCACTCTTGCGCAGTATCGACTCAACATGGCCGTCCTGAATGATTTCTCACTAGTGATTGATTCCCAGAACATTGCGCAGCAAAAGTTAACTGCCCACAAGAATTGGGTTCCGGATAAAAATCGTGCTTCATGCAGCATTTGCAGTCGTCGATTTCGTTTCGTGTTTCGGCGACGACATCACTGCCGTTTGTGTGGGGATGTCGTTTGTAAGACTTGCTATGTTAATCGCGCTGTACCGGGCACAGGCGTGGAAGATGGAAACAATTGCAGGTCTCCAACTATGAATGCCATTTGCCAGACAAAATTTTGCGTACGATGCGTGATGAGCCTTCGTGTCATGGATAAGCGCGTTGGAAAGCTGAATCAGCAAACAGCCGAGACGGAATTGGTTCGTGCGGAAACTTCGGACGTGTCCGAGACCAATGTTGAGCAGCAATCACCTGTAAATGTACGCGACTCCTCCGTCACGTACTTCAAACGCGGTACCAAGCAGAAATACACACTGGATCTGGATCAGCTCTACACGATGTCAGCTTCGCAAAACATCAGCAGCCCTGAAAAGGACAACAGTGTTGAAGTTAGTGGCACCACTGCTCGAGCAATAGTCGCAAGTTTGCTAGCTTCGCACGGTGGTGGTGGGCCAAAGTGTCTTCGGCCCTCACTATCCATCGACCCTGCTCATTCAAACTCGTACACGAAGCTTTGCGCATTGAGCCGCCACAGCTCCGCCACGAGTCTTGGGAGTAAGTCTCTCATCGAAAGGAATTCAAACTATACCAGTTCAGTTGCATGGTCGCAATCTAGTTGCGAGATGCGATGAGTGCAACAATTTTTATTGCGGGTGTCAAGCCAAAGAGGAAATGCAGTAAAGCACTGGTTGCTGTGATCCGACGAGTCGAACGTTTCCTGCTCATAGCAAACAGCGGAGCAGTATCTCAAAGAACTTACCATCGGTAGTAGTTCATGCTATAATTTATCAGTTAGAGCAGGCGCAGACGAAGAAGTTTCGCTAGAATTTGCTTAACGAAATCAAATAATATCTCGTATAATCATCCACAAACTGTCTCGTGCTAGTGATGAATGACCCTGTATTCCTTCATGTGTTATAGCACTTGTTGCATGAACCTGATCGCAATACGCGCACGGGAATAGGGAATTACACCATGTCTCTCAGATGCTCAATTACATGCTGTTGCCGCTGTGGAAACATACGCTGTTAGTTACTCCTCATTTACAGACTCGTAAGACCTTGACTGTATCATGCTTTCGTTCAATCGTCGTCATTACTATCGGTCCATCCATCCGTTGTTGGCAAATTAACAATTCCAACTCGAAGGCCCCTAACGATGCCAGCAACCCTTTCGGTATACCAAGCTTCTTTGCTTTTGTACAGCTCGTCGTCGTTATCGATTTTTGTGATTCCAGCGCATTTCCACACCAAGCTTGTTCGACTTTTATACCGCTGTTACCGTAAGCTTTGACTCATCGCCGTTCGACTCGACTTTGTCGGCAGAGAAAGCATACAAGCTAGGAGATTGCACAGATGAAAGCGTCTAATTGTACAGGGGGCAGAGCTTGCTCGTTCTGCACTCGTCCATGCAGATTACTGTTGCACACTTGTGCAGTGCATACTTCAACCCCTCAAACAAACTTGACCCATGTTTGCTCTTTACTCTGCTCCAATCCTCTCCACAAGCTACGATCGTTTCTAGCTTGCAGATGCAATGACCTGCTTCATTACCACATCGACCGCCACGCGACGATGTATTTTTTGGAAAATATCACGCGTGGTAACAAGCAATTTAACTTAAAAGCCGACGGTAGCTCCAGGAAACTTCGCTAGATCGCGGTCTAGAAGGATGATATCGTGACGATGAGCTTTTGGCACTCGTCACCATTCTTCTAACACTTGCTCCGCACCTTAAGCATCCGAGCCCAGACAGATTACAGTGATTGCGCGTGATCACATGCACAATATGCAATCTTTGTGACACTTGCAAATACTGACTTTTTACATCCAGCCCAAATGATTGCTCTTCTGCTTTTGCTTGAGTTCACCCTAATATCGGCGTGCTCTACGTAGCCTTTTCCAAATTTGTGACTGCACTCTGGTCGTGAGAAGGGCAAAAGTCTCCACCAAGATCGTTACCATAACATCTCACTTCCACCATCGGTCATCACAAACGCTATTCATCCTAAGAGGCATCAGTCAGATGCATGTGTCAGATTTGTGCTGTCTGCTATGTCACCTAATACCGTCTGAGATTCATTTTTCTGCGTAAGTGCATGTGCAATGGCTTCAAATCCCCCGGCATTGGCAACGTCGTAAGGCAATCGCCCGCGTTTGTCGGTTAGTGTCAAGCTCGCACCATTCAGCACAAGATAGTTGCAACAGGCCGCAGCACCTGCGGCAGCGCTTACATGTAAAGCCGTTTCGTTTTGCTCACCAGCACGTACATCAACGTCTACTCCGTGTGCTAAGCACCACATCAACTCTTTCACACTTCCACGTGAAGTTCCAGCAATAAACCGCTTGGCCAAATCTTGCTTTAGTACGCTATCATCATCATTTAATCCATCTTTCAATGTCGCATTGGGTTCGGCAAAACTACGGAAATGATACTTAGCCTTAATAAATTGAGCCCTTTCGTCATAATTCGTCGTTGGTGTCGGCTTGGTCCAGCCATCAGGCACCGTGTGCTCCCAGATTGCATTCACCGCGTTATTCCCGAGCTCGTCACGAAGCAGCGTGAGCAGGGACATATCCCATGAGTCTAAAGTTAGTGATCGTACCTTAGATTCGTGCACACCAAGACTTCGGTGGATTCCCGAGCACTCAATGCACAACAAGCATCCAATATTGATCGATACCCACTCAGCTGGCTCCTGTCCACAGTCTGCACAGTATGGATTTGCCTTAACTAACTCGTCAATGACCGACTGTTGCTCCGGATGCACCTCCTGGCGATGGCTTTGCTTTTCTAAAGCGCTTTCGGTGCTGTGGCGTGCAGCCTCAATCCACTCGATCATATCACGAGCACTGGTTGCCTGCAGTAAGAATTTTGCGCGATTCGCGTCGATAACCTCAAAACAGAAAGGAAGACTTGAACCCTCCAATTCGCGCACCCGAGCGAGTAACAAATCGCATACAAGAGTCAAGCTGGTTTCTGTAGAATGTCTGCTGCTGCCACCACGGGATGTAGTCTGGAACAGCTTGCCTGCATATATCTGAAACCAACGTCGTTTCCAACTTCTAGTCGGAAACATCGAGTTGCGAACAAACAAATAGCCCTGTTTTGCAGCACCACTAGGAGAAGTGGCCACAGTCTCTCGGCTGTTGGAGGTATCAGTTGAGATTACCTCCACAGGCAAGTCAAGCGATGGAAATGATTCATTTAACGCAGCTGTATCAGCACTCATCACACTTGATGCCACCGGCGAAGGTTCACTGGACCCAATGTTAGAGCTGACAATGTCAACATGTTGCGATAACCGTTTGTCGAGTAGCTCCCGCTGTGATGTCCACATCAACTCATCTCGTTCAAAATCCTGGCGTGAAACTTGCAGCATTTCTTGACGTTTACGCAGCGTAGGCTCCACGGACTTGACCAACTCGTGACATGCATGGAAGTGACCGAGATGAGCATACATAATGGAATTGAAGCACTCCGTTAACACAAGCTTCTTCATGCAATCAATTCGATTCAGGTACCGAACCAGGTCAAAACGAGCCAGTTCAAACCGTCGACGTGCTATCATCACTTCTCGCTCCAGTGCTCGCTGATGTTTATCATTACTTCCATGAATCGTTGGCCCTGGCTCCAAACTTAGAAAACTGTTGCTAGTACCACTCGAAGCAGAAGCTGGTGGTGTTTCCAAAGTTGTGTGTTCACCAACTGCATTGTTTTTCCCTCCTAGCAAGGCAGGACTGCCTAGCCCCAGTGTTCCAATCAAATCGCCCGATCCAGTAGGAGTTGCTGTTCCATTGGTACATTGCCCCGGCTGTCTAGGTTTGCTCAACAATTTTGCAAGTAGTGTTTCATACTCATCTCCTAATTTCATCACATCCTTTCGCAACTCTCCCGTCTCTTTCATCACTTCTTTCTCTGAAAATTGTTGTATCAATCTGCTCAGCAACGACTCGACACCAAGCAACATACTCACACGCGAGCTCTGTATCTGTGCCAATGTGTCGTGCATTTCTCCAACCAACTCGGATAAACTTCCTAATTCCGGAAAACTCGTTGAAAAAATAGCACGTGTGTGTTTCCGCTGGACCAACTCTTGTGCCAGTGCCGTCTCCTTTTCACCATAATATTTCCCTGCAGTTGCATACTCCTTTGAATGTATCATCACTTCTTTTAATAGCAATCTCAAGCCATTAATCGACTCTTCATATTCTTCCAATTGACTGCGAAATACGGGCGAATCTTGTACAAAATCGACTACCACATTATTACCAACACATAGCTCGAGTCTCTCTTCATTCACGTCCAAAGGTGCTTGATATCGCATAGAAGACGTTGGTGATGAATTCGATGCAGGATTCTGCAATGTATCCACATCCGGTCGTAAATCTTCACTCGTAGCAGCTAATTCCTTCCTGTCTGTATCGAATTCTTTGGTACAACTTTCAGTTATGACATCGAATTGTTTTAATTGGCTTAAAGTATCTACCGGCAGTGCACCAAAGTGCGCCATGTACGCATCCAATTGCGTCTGTAGACTCAATATCATGAGATCTTTCTTTAGAATAACTTGTTGGAGTTCTGTGACGGCATCATTCGAGCCTTTATTGCCACTATCATGACTTCGCCAAGCGTTAAACGCCTTCATCGTCTAGGATAGAAATAGAATGGATGGAGACTTTTAGCCAATAAGAAAACGACAAAGAAATACGGTTAAAATAAACCTAATGATAACCCGTGGCTGTAAAATTAGGACAATGGTCGTAAAGATGATTATGACCGACTAACTGACTGTCTGTCTGTCTCCTAGTATCTATTGCTTTGTACCAGCAAAGACATCGGCAAATTGATCTTCCGGCAATTTACGATCAGGTAGTCGATCCATGCGTTCATTTTCTGCCGTCTTACGAGACACATAGCGATCACGCTTGTCAGCCTTCACATCACGACGAGTTTCGTTCGGAGACACGTAGTGCTCATTCTGGTACAGTGTCTGACCACCAAAACTGCCATCAAAGATGCGAACTGGAGTAATGACAAAACGTGGACCGATCTCAATGAGCTGGACGAGGTCCTCACCACGATGCAAAGCCGCTAGCTCTGCCTTCTTTGTGTCGGCATCGTCTGCTAATTGATAGTTACGACACCAGACTTTGCCGTCAGCGTAGTAAAAGCTCATGACCCGGTCAATAAACGGTTTACTCTTTGGATGTGCTTTCGGTGTACCCCATACTTGTGTGAATAGTTTCTTAATCACCTGAAGATGTGGCATCTCGTTAAAAGCCTTATCAAACGTCAGTAGTGGTCGCGAGCCAGCAAGCGCATTGCCCGTCATCTTGAGCTCATCCATGGTATGCACTGTATAACAGAACGATTGCAATAAGGATGAGACGGTCGAACAACAACAAGTTTTTTGCAATTGCACGTACCGTTCTGCACGAGAAACTTGACGCTTGGACCCGTCCCGATGCGACTGACCCACATGTAAAGATCCTGACGCTTACGAGCCTCAAGGAAGATGGTCGTATTGCAACCTTTAATCTCTGCAATCTCATTGACCACATGCAATGTGTCCTTAGTATCAAGCTTTACTTCACGCTTATGATGCGGTAGTAGCTTGCGAAAGTCGTCCAGGAGATGACGATAGCGGGTCGTAATCCCGCGCGATGAGAAAACGAGCACGCGCTGTTTGTTAACATACTTATTGCCACCAGCTGTTGCTAGTTTTTGTTTCTTGAATTCATCCGCTGCATCCACTTGTGCACTAGTTTCCTTCTCACGTCGTCGCTTCATCATGGCCATAGGAATTGAACTGCTTGCTACTATAGAAGACTGACTTGCTTGATATGTAAACACAAATGGCTGGCGCAGATTGAGTACACAAAAATAGGTATCGATAACAAAACAAAAGCACCCGGTTTTTGTGCCCAAAAATGTCTCTCTATTGTAGCAAAATATTTTCAGTCAAAAAATGGTAGCAAAATGTAGAGAAAGATTCGAGTACAGGTCAAATGGCTGGAACAACTGTTACGCCTGGCGCCTTTTGTCGAAAAAAAGTCCTGGAGCCTCTTGTGCTGGTCCAATTCGCCCCCAAACTCCCGCACCTTAACCTTGTTATTGCTTTCGTTCTTGTCCACAAAACCCAAATACGGTACACCATCAAACTCCACAACCTTTTCACTGAATTCAGGACCAACAAAGTCGTTATCTTCGTCAAACCATTGACGAGGTTCGCGTGCAACGACAATGCGTAGCATTACTGCATTCTCTGGTGCCGTGTTATTATAATAGTGCATGACAGGCACATCTCCTTTGTCGCAGAATGGACACCACAGTCGGTTGTTGAAAGCGTGCACGCCTGATACGAAAAACAAAAAAAGAGGATAGCTATAGTCGTAAGACGCAAGGAAGTTCATCACTTGCGTCGTACTGCTCATGTGCATGACGCGGTTTTTATGAGTAGCTCCTGCCATCAGTTTGCTCACTCTAAAGACCGTATCAAGTAAATCTTGATTGAGACAATTGGGTCCTGCAAGCAATGCCGACGAATTACCACCGCCGTCATATCGTAAAAGTGTTGGCATGTAGTCAATGTAGAATAACTGGTTCTGTCGGAATGGATTCATCAAATCGTTCCAATATTTCTCCGATCCCACCTGGATCTCCATTAGTCTCGAACCACGAGGTGCACGCTGAAAACCTGTATACACGGCTCTCTTAACCTGCTCGCATGGTGGAAACCAGTAGACGCCATTGGCGTCCGTGTCGCTCATGAACAGCAGAAAGAGTGGTCCTTGCGTCTTCACATCGTACCCGCTCACAAACTTATGCGCCTCCTCAAAGCCTCGCACTACATACTGCGTATGACCACGTGGTCGGTCTCGATGAACTACCAAAGTAGAGGTCTCTGCCGCTTGAGCGAGTTTAGCGGCAGCATCCTTGGACGGAGATACAGCGGTGTCTGCTATGAACTGCCACATATACAACATAGAGAGGAACATTGTAACTCCTAGAGTAATCTGCATAAAGCGCATGAGGTTAAACGACCATAGACTGGATGCTTCATGTGTCTTCTGACCCTCGGTCTTTGTCATTTTGAAAATGTTTACGTTTGACGTACGTGGCACCCTAATTCCCAAAATGTGTCCATTTGAATTTGATTCGTCAAAAAAAACAAGTGAGCTAATTCTGTGATCACATACGATTGAGTCCAGACCTAATCTGATTCTACGTCTCCAAAGTGCAAAATATGTGTCTTTTTATGCCTGTATACCTTTTTATTTGCATCCATCTTACAAAATCCTTTTTCGTCGTTGTGATTGGCTGAAAGTATGCTTTTTCATTATAGCTGTCAATATAGTCAGCAAGTGGCTCCGACATGGTGCGGAAGAACGCATTCGCGGAGCTGCTCGCCGATCACCAGCGACAAAAGGAAGCTGTTGAGTCGTCTACGACCATCTATGATCATGCATCATCTTCTTCTGCATCTACAGGTTCCTTTGCACCTTTTCCGATCTCCAGAGACGCAGTAGAAGGTGCACAATCTTCAGCTCCCGGATTGTTGCCACCCCGATCGGCCTCGTCACGTTCTCAAGGCCGCCACAAGCGGGATGCTGCGTATCGTATGGAACGAGTATATGAGGAGGTATCGTGGCGGAAGTCTCAAGTATTTGCAGGCCCTCGTATGTCCTCTGATACGGATAGTAGTGTCACGTCACCAGCTTCCGATGCGCCACTTTCTGCGGCTGTGACAGAAAACAAGCGTGATTGCTGTGCACAGCCACGCTTTTTACAGTCAATGGATACAATGCATGAGGAGGACGGTAAAGTATCTGCGAGATTGGATATGGTTAACAGGTTTCCATCGAGACCAAAAGATAGGAAGAGACCGCGAAAAGGCGTAAAGAGTGTAGAGTTTACTCCACATTCGTTTCCTGATGTATTACGATCATCGTCGAGTCAAGCATTAGTTCAAGGTCATGTAAAGGTGCTCAATACTGACGATTATTGTCACCATGATGGCAAGAATGAAACGAGAGCAAGAAGAAGAGAGCGACAAAAACACAGACGAAGACGTCGACGTGAAAAAGAGAGTCGAAGGTTATCGGGTAGTGGAAAGAACAAAGGAGCAATGCTGTTGGACGTGGATGATGCTACCGTACAGTACATTGATGCGGTACTGGTGAAACCGGATCCGCAGGTTTTTAACAAGTACACGCGGTGTTTTTTAGACTCGAAACTTGAAACTCTGTACCAAGATTTCACAGCAATTTACTGGTTTACACGTGCTCGCTGGCATGTGGTAGCATGGATAGTCGTGCACTTGTTTTCAAATCTTGTCTTTTACACACTGCCGAGTTCCAGTTTCATAGGGATGGAGCAGTTCATTCTCTCGTACGACTCCCTCCCGACATTCTTCCAATGGATCTACATTCCGATTGCGCTGCCGTTTGCCGGTCTGCCTAGCAAGCATAATCCGTTTCAGACGCGATGGCGGAGCTGGATATGCCTTATCATTATTTTCTATAACTTGACGTTTCAGTTATGGCTGGCAGATGCCAGCCGTTTGGCCAGCAACGTGCACGCAGCGATCGTTCACGATCATTTGTCATGTGATGTCTTAAAACCAGAACTAACGTCTACATTTGGCGTACATCATGGAAGTTCAATTGGTAAGAATTACAATCTAAGCAATGACACGATTACGAACGCTTTGGCTCATCTTGACGACGAGCAAAGGAACCTAGCGATCAGCGTGACCCAAACTTTTTCAGATGCACTGGTTCAAACACTTGTTGGGTTTGCGTCACTGTTCAGCTTTCTGTTTGTGATATCCATTCGTCTGGAGTTTGTTCAAGTTGTGGTTGTGGCAGTCACCAATGTCGCCACGTATGCCATCGTGGTGAGTGCTTTCGGTCTCCAGTTGCAGTGGGTCATTACTTTTGCCTATGGAACGGCGGTCATACTCCTGCTTATTTTGTCATACTCGTCGGACCGCACGAATCGCCGTTCATTTCTCTCGAATTTTCTGGTTGAGAAGAAGAACGAAAATCTCAAATCGTCCCTTAAACAGGCTGAGGCAGCATTACAGAATGATGCTGCCCATGCAGATGAGGAACGTGCAGTGGCCCGAATACTTGCAGCGCCTGAGATGCGCCATCTTGAAATGGTACACATCCCGTTTGCTGACTTTACTTTTCTTGAAGCGATCGGTCGCGGCTCGATGGGCGATGTTATCAAGGCTCGATATTTCGGCACCATTGTTGTCTGTAAGCGTATGCGTCGTGAACACATCGTTGAGCCCGGTGGTGGTCGGAATCGAAACGAAACCCGCGATACATTTAACGGAGACAGCGCATTGGCAAGTTTTCGCGATGAGATTGAGCTAATGTCGTGCCTGCGACATCCGAACATTGTTCAGTTCATTGGTGCAAGCTGGGATAACGCTTCTAATTTGTGCATTGTGATGGAGTATCTGGAAAATGGTGACATGCATCGTGTGCTGCACTCGGGCTTGGGAAAAAATTTTACGTGGGCAGATCCTTTGCTTAAGATGGCGGTCGATGCTGTGCAGGGCATGCTCTATCTTCACTCCCAAGAACGTCCAGTGGTGCATCGTGATTTAAAAAGCGTCAACATTCTTTGCTCTGCGACCTTTGGCTGTAAAGTGGGTGATTTTGGTCTCAGTCGCAGATACAAGGAGGGCGTTGATGCACTCACCACTCTTGTTGGCACTCCATTTTGGCTCGCGCCTGAGATCATTCGTAGCGAGCGATATGGTCCAGAGGCTGACGTTTATTCATTCGGTATTGTGCTCACGGAGCTTGAGACACGATGCACTCCGTACCACGACCAGGAGGAGACAGGATTAAAAGTACTCATGCGTGTGGCACACAAAGGACTAAGGCCATCGGTGCCTTCCACTTGTCTACCTGAGCGTCGTAAACTCATTGAAGATTGCCTTCAAGATACTCCTGGCCGTCGCCCAACATTTGCACAGGTCCTTTCACGCTTACAAGGTCCTGTCCTGCTTGAGATAGAGGGTCATGTTGCAACTCAGCCTGAGGTCGAACGACGCGTATTACTACGTCGCCATCAGGAACGTCGAAGTCTCTAAACCAATCACCAACTATTGAAAGCGAATGTGATGAGGAAATATACTGCACGAGCTGTGCGATCGATTTGACAAAGTTCTTGGCTTTATCGCACGACGAAACCAAAAGCTTCTCCATAGCGTGTGATGAAAGTTGTCATTCATGACAAACGCTCTTGTTGTCTCTAGGACCTCGTAAGTTTTTATACAGATCAATGCATAAACCCATATGAGCAACGCAATATCTCTTCCTTTAAAGATGCTCACGTGGTCTATGACAAATGTTTGAGAGTACGTCACATTCCTTGTCAAACGTGACGGTTACGAAATGGTTACAAGGTTGTCAATATGTGCACCAAATGACGGAAATCATGCTTTCTTATTGGTTAAAATCACTTGATAAAAACCATTGGCCTTCGATAATTGATGTCCATCTGAGTCTCCATCACTTGGGCATTTGTTTCCTAACATTCAAGTTCTTGTTGTGAGGCCTTAGAAGGTGGTTTATCTATTTACCATCAATGGCTTCTACTAATGACACCATTGATTCCGAGCTCTTCGATGGTCGCTCAGCTGTTGATATCTTTGTCAATAAGAATCACGGTCAAGGTTATACCTACGATGATTTGATTTTAATGCCTGGACATATCAACTTTGGTGTTGATGCTGTTAAACTAGAGACAAAGATCTCGCGCAATATTTCACTGCACTTGCCGCTTGTATCATCACCTATGGATACAGTAACAGAGCATGCGATGGCTATTGGCATGGCTTTGCATGGTGGTATTGGTATTATTCATTACAATATGACCGTAGAAGAACAGGTGAAAGAAGTGCATTTGGTCAAGAAGTTTAAGAATGGATTCATCACGGACCCCAAGTGTTTATCACCAGAGGATACACTCGCTGATGTAGATCGCATTAAGGCTGAGTTTGGCTTTGCTGGTATTCCTATTACCAAGACGGGAAAAGTTGGCAGTGTCTTGGTCGGTATCGTGAGCAATCGTGACATTGATTTTATTGAAGACCGTCAGACGAAGTTGAAAGATGTCATGTCTGAAAACCTTGTGACTGCTCTTGAGGGTGTATCGTTGAAGGAAGCAAACCGGATTTTACGTGAGAGCAAGAAGGGTAAACTACCTATTGTCAATGCCAAGGGTGAGTTTGTATCTCTCATCTCGCGTCGTGATCTGGTCAAAAATCGTGACTTCCCACACGCTTCCAAGGATGAGAATAAGCAACTACTAGTTGGTGCTGCCATTGGTACTCGTCCTAATGACCGCGAACGTTGCGCAGAGTTGGTCAAAGCCGGAGTGAATCTTATTGTGATTGACTCGTCACAGGGAGACTCGACGTTCCAGGTTGACTTGATCAAGTGGATCAAGGTGACATACCCCCAGATTGACGTGATCGGTGGAAACGTTGTCACACGTATGCAGTGTAAGCGTCTTATCGATGCTGGTGCGGATGGCCTCAAGGTTGGCATGGGTGTTGGCTCTATTTGTACGACGCAGGAAGTGTGCGCTGTCGGCCGTGCTCAGGCTAGTGCCGTCTACAACACTGCTCGCTACGCTCATCAGTTCGGTGTACCTGTCATTGCTGACGGTGGTATTGCGAGCTCTGGTCACATTGTGAAGGCTCTTACGGTCGGAGCGTCGGCCGTCATGTGCGGCTCGCTCTTCGCTGGTACCGAAGAAGCCCCTGGCCAATACTTCTTCCAGGACGGTGTCCGTTTGAAGAAGTACCGTGGCATGGGCTCCATTGAGGCTATGACACAGGGATCGTCGAAGCGTTATTTTGCCACGCACGCTACTGTCAAGGTCGCCCAGGGTGTGAGCGGCTCCGTGGTGGACAAGGGATCACTGATGAAGTACGTTCCATATTTGCAACAAGGCATTAAGCACGGCCTGCAGGACCTGGGTCAGGTTTCCCTGGCTTCCGTGCATGAGGCGCTTTACAACGGAGATCTCCGCTTTGAACTCCGGACGCCTGCTGCCCAGCGTGAAGGCAACGTTCACTCGCTGCATGCGTACGAGAAGCGTTTGTACTAAGCAGCGAACTAAGTTGTTATCTGATTCGTCTGCAACCACGTCGGAGTCCGCTATTCCTATCTACAGTTATGTAGTGCAGTCACTGAGCATGACCATGACTTCTTTGAGCAATTGCTTGATCGATGTCGAGTCGAAAGCTGCATCATAATGAACGCCAATACATAGACATTTATCATATGATCCATTCGCTCTTCATTGGCTTTGACGCAGACACGCAGTTCACTGTCACTCCTGTATAGATATCACGACAAATTACACATGTATCTCAAATCTATGATCAACTGGTCCTTCTCTATATAACGATCCGACCGGAATTGACGCAAGCTCTTGCATGAAATTCAACAACGTCACGCCGCAGCAGTCAATCTGATTGTACACACAACACAGTGAATGCACTCGCATGCCTAACTCCAATGCTTACACCGCGCAGCATGCAGCCTCGAAATAACAAAATAGCTTATTAGCTCAAGACGTGCCGTACTTCCTCAAATACTCGTCCATTGGTAGAAAGCATAACTCGGCCTCGCCATCGACACCACGCCAGAGCTTTGCAACTTCGGCCAGCTCCATCTCATACACAGGCAAGCCGTTTATAGCAACAAGCACATCACCAACATTGATCGTGCCGCTCTGTTGAGCCTGCTCACCTGGGACCAGTCTATGAACAATTACCACGTCGGCATCGTTGTGCTTAGAGAACTCAATGCCAAGCTTGCGGCTCGAAGAAAGAATCACGGTACATGCTGTCAAAAGCGATCGGATGTACTCAAGCGCAATCTCCAGACATATCACAAAGTATGCAATTTCTCCATGCTGGCTGCCCAAATCGAAAAACGTGATCAACTCTTTCAGCGCCACGGGATCGCGTAAATGCGAGTGAATTAACACATAGATGAAGGCTGGGATGAAGGCGTCAGCGCTCATTGGCGGCTGGGTCGGGTGTTCAGAGTGATAGACGGCATAGATTTCCTTGCAGGCAGCTAGTAACTGCGCACGCTTCATATACGGGAGACTCACCTTGTCCACCTTCTGTAACTTTACGCAGGCTGATTTCCATTTTGAACGCGACACGCTGTCGGGGCCGATGCCGAAAAATGCTTGTGACTTGCTGCGCAGTATCTCGATTTTTCCCTTCAGCAATTTCGCATCCTCCCGTGTTTGTGCATGCACATTTGTCAAGATCGTTCGGTAAAGAGGGAAAAATACACGCTCCTCAATCTGTTCGTAGACAATCGTCTGAATGTTGTTTGTGATCTCGCTGACCTCAGTAGCATCTTTAGTGAAAGCGATATTAACCATTGCGTTCTTAATCTCCTCAGAGTCGCTGCTATTCAAGCTGCTTTCAGGCTGTGCAATACCTGCAATCATCTGAAGCTCTTTCAAACGAGTATGTATCAAGTAATCTGAGAGCCCAACCATAAATTCACGCACTGTTGCGTTAAGGACTGGACGACCAGTGTGCTCTTTCAAGAAAGCAGCTGACGTGCAGCCTTCCGGGGAATAGGGAGATGCTAACAGTAGCTGCACTTCGCGTGCCACATCCAGCATCACGTCTTCAGTGTTTGAAATGAAAGATGACATACAGCGGCGACAAACGCCGTCAATAGCCGCACCACCTTTCTCCAAAGCACCACATTTACACATCCGACCAATCTCTGTCGCACTCGTAGGCATCGCAAAATCGGTGGCATCGGGCTTTGGAGGACTCCCACCACCTTGTGACGCACTTGAACCGCCTTCGCTTACTGAGGCAAGGGCTGCTAGCCAAACCGATCGTTCTTCTTGACTGTCTGCATGCAAGAATAGACTTCGAGCAGGGGTGCAAATCTGAAAGCTGTAATTCTGTCCCGTCTTAAGGGTATCTACAGGTGATATCCGCGCTTGAGAGACGTTGATAGAGCCCTTACGAGAGCCGCCCTGTGGGTGAGCATAATACGAAAGCGTACCGTTCGACAACTCAAACCAGCGGCGCTTTGTTGATTTTACCATACGACCACGCTTTCGTAGCCAACCGGAAAAAAGAATTGGACCATCTTTGTCTGCATTGTCGCTATTCTGCTTCAAAAGCTTAGCAGTCTTGGCACCCTCCGGAAGCAATTGCACATTGTGCTCCTGTAGCTTTCGAATCCACACATCGCGGTCGTGATTGTCCAAAGCATACAAAATCATACTGTAACCTCCTTGTGCAAGCTTGAAACCGCTATGCAGCATACACTGCACGGTGCTCTTGCGCGATAGATCCAGTCGTCCACGCACCTCTTTTGCATCATGTGTATCGTGGTAAATGAGCTCATTGTCCACGATACAAAACAGTCGACGCTTGAAATTACGCAGACCATGACCACGTTTAATAAGCCATCCAGAGTGGCGGACTACAGGCTTATACTCGAGCACCCACCGTCGACATTGTGCGCTGGTCGGCGTTGGCCGAGCACTGCTGCCAGTGGACTTGATCATCGTCGCACGCTCCGTCCACATTTCAATATCCCTGTACACATCAACATCAATTATTTCGACAAATCAATACCTCAAACGCCAGTGTCAAGTAACAGATACTAACTTTACCTCTGGCTCGGACGTGTCACAAGCACTACACGCCTCGACTCGCGAAAACTATCCTTCAATTGACTTGTACGCGATGACATCGAACGCGATGCTGTCGACACTGCACTTGTTTCTGCATTTGTAGCTTTTTCCGTCATCACAAGCTCACTAGTCTCCAAGTCTTTGACATTCTCGTCTAATTTCTCAATAGCTTCAATCGCTCGAACATCTTCAGTGTCTACCGCAGTAGATGGAGAGTCAGCAGCATCAAGACTGCAGCGCAACGTCCGTGTGCTGCTCTCATCGCCTGAAGACGACAACGTAGCTAAGAAAGGTTTAGTCCGTCTACCAGCAAGTCCGTGTCCATCATTGTCCTTCTTCTCTGCTCTATCTGCGTCAATTCTACTCTCCTTTCTAGCACTAAATTCCTCCTCATTGTTCTCCTCATCAAGGTGAATCTCCACACAAATAGGTCGTTTTATAGTCGCTCCATTCACAATCTGTTCCTGTATGTGCTGCTGCTGCTGCTTTTCCTGTTCATTCTTCTCCATTCTCTCCATTGTTTCACGTTCAGTATAGTCTTCACAAAGACTTGGAAGCGGTACCGTCCGTTCCTTATGCTCTAAAAGACTTAATAGACCGCGTGTACCGACGTTCTCACTTTCATCGCCTTCATTTACTGTCTCACGTAGCCGTAGACGGAATACTTCGATACTTTGACGACGTTTTTCTGTCTTCATGGTCGTATAAAAAAAGTAAAGCAAGTGGTTTTCCTATAGGCTCAGATACTCGTCACGAACGACCGTGACTTACTTTTCCTCAGTCAATATATTGTTGTTATTATTGGTAGGAGGAATCTGTACATATGACGAAATAGGGTATTTTTTATTTGAGTATATAAAGTTTAACAGTACACGTCAGATTTGCACAAATCATGATGGTTTGAAGATATCAAAATTACCCAATTACATGTCTACTTTACGAAAAAGGTTCAGTCACGTAAGACAGACGATTTCCATGGGAAAAGACAGTATTGTTTTTTGACTGTCCAAATTGGGCACTTTATATGTTATTGTTATTATTGTCCACCTCTTCACGTACTCTATACAGACCGTCTGTTTTTTGCTGAACCTGCATCAGTCCATAACAAGTTTTGATTGCGCATTTGCGGCACGAATTCGTATCATATAATGTATGAGCGTCTGATCAAACTTAACTCAATCAACAGAGTGTAGTGGACGCATGTAGAAACGAACCTATTTCCTGTTAGTAAATGCAGGCGTAGTAGTCCTATCCGGTGGCTACAATAACAAGTTGCAGTGCTTGTACAAACAGCCCCGAGACAGTTTTGGTAGCGGACAATTAGGTCATTTCTTCGCTTCCATAGCTTCCAATGTACATCTCGAAGCAGTCGTTAGATGACATTCTACAGTCACAACCTGAAGATAATGGATGTGCTAATTGGATAAACTCACCATGAAGTCCATTGAATCAAAAGACAACGTTGATGTTGATAGAAGTGCCGAATTTTAACAAAAGTGACAAAACCAAACTATTTGTAGACGAAATTCTGAGCCGTTACTTTAGCATCTCGTCAAATACGCGACACGCAATCTAAAGTTCATCTCGGTGAACCCGACGTGACTTGTACTGAAGCAAGACAGCGCTGGTGACGCCATCGCGTAAGTGCTACACAATCTCACTTTTTAGCCAATGTCGATCGTACAAATGCATCTTTTTCAACCAATCAAAAGTTGGATCTTTTCAACGCCTCCTGAGAAAGGTTAGTTTCCAATTTGTCAAGTGACCCTAAAGCACTCGTCACTCGCAATGAGTGCCCCGCGTACCCGCATTAGCCAGATTGCTAGTCATTTAAGCTCCCACGACCCGCACGCTGAGGAAAGTGACTACGTGCAGCGCGTGAAGCAGACCGAAGCATTTATACGTAGCGAACGTTTCAAGTATGTGAAACGTCCGTATGGCGCTGAAGATGTTGTAAAGCTTCAGGGAACGGTTCCCGCCGCGAATGTCGGTACTGCTATGTCCCGCAAGCTTTACAAGATGCTGCGTGAATTGCAGGCAGCCCAGAAGACAAGCCACACGTTTGGCGCACTGGACACGATCCAGGTAACGCAGATGGCGAAATACTTGTCCACTGTTTACGTTAGTGGCTGGCAATCGTCGTCCACAGCCTCTACTTCTAATGAACCTGGACCAGATGTGGCTGATTATCCCATGGATACGGTTCCCAATAAAGTGGACCAACTATTCCGTGCCCAGCTGTTTCACGACCGCAAGCAGTATGAGGCTCGGCGCCGCATGACTGCTGAGGAGCGTGCGCGCACGCCACCCACGGATTTTTTGCGCCCTATTGTAGCTGACGCTGACACTGGTCATGGCGGGTTGACTGCTGTCATGAAGCTGACTAAGATGTTTGTTGAGCGTGGCGCCGCTGGCATTCACCTCGAGGACCAGAAGCCTGGTACCAAGAAGTGTGGCCACATGGGTGGCAAGGTGCTCGTCTCGGTGCAGGAACACATTCAGCGCCTGATTGCTGCTCGCCTACAGGCTGACATTCTTGGCAGCCCGTTGGTCATTGTGGCTCGCACGGACGCTGAGGCCGCCACTTTGCTAGATAATAATATTGATCCTCGCGACCATCCTTTCATCGTTGGTGCTACTTATCTGAATGTGGAGTCGTACATTGAAGCCACACACGCTGGTCGTGAGGGTGATTGGGATAAGCGGGCTCAGGCGATGACTTACCCAGAGGCAGTCCGCAAGGTCTTGAAGAAGTCGGGCTGTCCAGACGCCTTGGCCAAGTGGAATGCCCAGTGCTTGGAGCTAAGCCTGGCCAAGCTACAAGCTCTAGCTAAATCGCTTGGTGTGAAGATCGACTTTGATTGGGACCGCGCACGCACAGTAGAGGGATACTACCGCGTGCGCGGCGGTGTTGACTACTGTATTGCCCGTGGTCGTGCCTACGGCGAATACGCTGACCTGATCTGGATGGAGACGGCCAAGCCTGGTGTTCAGCTTGCGCGTACATTCGCTGAGGGCGTTAAGGCAAAGGTTTCTCATCAAATGCTGGCGTACAACTTGTCGCCGTCGTTCAACTGGGACGCTGCTGGCATGTCGGACACTGAGATGGAGACGTTCGTAACGGACTTGGCTCGTCTGGGCTTTTGTTGGATGTTTATCACTCTCGCAGGCTTCCACAGCGATTCGTTAGGCATTACTCGTTTTGCGCGCGATTATGCCAAGCGTGGTATGCTTGCGTACGTCGAGGGCGTGCAGCGGGCTGAGCGCAACGAGGGTGTGGAGACATTGAAGCACCAGGGCTGGTCGGGCACTGAGCTTGTGGATGCTATGCAAAACACCATCACGGGCGGACTGTCGTCGACGAATACGATGGGGTACGGTGTCACTGAATCGCAGTTTTAGAATGCTTTCGATTGAATTCTTCGTCAAGGAGGTGCAGAAGGAATACTGAACGTTGCGGCCACGGCATGATGCGTGGCACATTTCATCTATTTTATGCGTGTAAGTATCTTACAGAGAAGTTTAAAAGAAACACAACGAGTTCTTAAAACAGCATGGTGTCGCGTATTGTTCATGGTGATCCAAATTGAGTGCAATATGCTTGAGACGCCGCGATTTTAAGCACACTTAGCCGAACAGATCACAAATCTGAGAGGTAAGTGCTACCACCTATCGTGTCATTCTATTGATCCGACTGCTATACCGGTTTCTCGATACTGAATGAATAAAGCCCTATTTTGTCCTTGTTTACAGCACGCCACAGTTGACGATCTCAATGTCCGTCAGCGGCTTGTGCTGCACACAATAGACGCCCTGAATACTCGTTAATACACTCTTGCCCTCAACAATCTTGCCAAACGCAACGTTGCGCCCATTTAGATGCGGCAGCGGCTTAAGCGAGATAAAAAACTGCGACGCGTTCTTATTAATGCCAGCGTTTGCCATACCTAGCACGCCTTGCTCTGAGAACTGCAACGCATAGTTCTCATCATCAAAGTATCGCTGATCTTCTTCCAATGCTGCGTGACCACCCGTACCATTTCCACTGAGGACGTCGCCACCCACGACGTACACGCCCTTTGTCACATTGTGGAACTTGGTATTCTTATACGAGCCAGAGCCCAACGCCTTGGACTTGAATCCTTCCGTACACATCTTAAGAAAATTTGTAGCTGTCTTTGGCACGATATCTTTGGCCAGCTCCACCACAATGCGTTCGCTTTTAGCACCACCAATGCTCACGTCCAGGAAAGCACGAGGCCGTGGCTGTGCCGGCGTAGGCACCACGGCGTCGTAGGATACAGCAGCAGCCTCTGGCGCATTCATCTTGGCCAGTGAACGGTGATACCATCCCCTTCCATGAGCGCCAGCACGTAACATAGCATCGCCAGCACCACGCACCACTATGGATCGACCATACACTGACATTGTTGGTAGCTCAATTACTACCGATGTCAGACGAATTTTCAGCCAGACGCACAATCGTACTTAATCGAGAGTAGCGTGTTGTTAGCACCTCGTGTTAGTGGCATATTGACGCTTAAAGTTCAAGGATCCAAAAAAACCGAGATGGCGAGAAGCAATAGATTGCTGCTTATAGTGACAGTGGCCACGACTGTATTGGTTGTAACTCAGTTGGTGCTTATTAAAAAAGAGTCGACGATTTATTTTGACAAAGGACAGCCGTTGAAGCTACAGAATAATGAGACAGCAACGTTGACGAACGTGCTAGTGTTTGAGGAGACCAAAGCCCTTCCAGTTGTTTTAATGCATGGAATGGGCGATGCTGCGAAGAACGGAGGAATGACGCGTATTCAAAAGGTAATGGATATTGTATTGGTGCTGTGTTTTTGTTTGCTACTTGATAGGAGAAATGACAATTACTTGTGCATTACTAGACAATAGCAGAGCATCTTGGAGTTTATGTGGCTAATATTCAGCTAGGCAACACAGTGAATGAAGATGTAGAGAACAGCTATTTTGTCACAATGGACAACCAGACGGAGATGTTTGCCAAAATCGTGCGACAGGTACGGGGCCATTGGTTTACGTTGCCAGTGGGATGATCTTTTCAATTGCCAATCACGTCATGTGCCAATGCAATAGGATGCGCAATTGGCACATGGATTCAATGCGGCAGGATTTTCTCAGGTCCTCTGGTTATGCTATATATTGACCTTTGACGTCATGAACTAATGCAAACACCGTGTTTTTTGCACCGAGATCAGGGCAATTTGTTGATTCGCGCGTATATTGAGCGTTTCAATGACCCACCGGTTCACAATTTTGTTTCTTTTCATGGACCGCTTGCTGGTGTAGGCGGTTTACCGCGGTGCTCTCCTTTGAATTTTGTCTGCAAGGAAATTGACAAGGTAGGCAATATGTCGTGAGTTATGTGATGAGCTTTAAGACACATGAGTGTTTTTCCATCTGGTTATTATAGCTTATTGGGGAAGCCGTATACACTAAAAGGGTTCAAGGTAAGTGCGGTGCTCTACCACCTTAATTACCATACATATGCTGATCGTTGCGAATTATTCAGAGCACATTGCGCAGGCAAACTACTTTCGAGACCCTCTTCGCATCGAAGCCTACCTCAAGCACGGTACGTTTTTACATTTACTGTTGCGACACGTTAATTTTAACATCGTGCTTGTTATCAATCGGTGATCAATTTGCACAGCTAAATTTCTTCCTGATGTCAATAACGAGAAGACATTTCCTAATCAGACGTACAAGAAAAACTTCATAAAACTGCAAAGTCTCGTGCTCGTTCGCGCCAACCAGGACACCCAGGTTTTTCCAAAAGAGTCGGAATGGTTTGGTATGTACCAAGATGGCGATTCATATAAGACTGTGCTAGGCTTCAACGAGACGAGATGGTATCGAGAAGACTTGTTTGGGCTGAAAACTCTTGATGAAGCTGGCAAAGTGCACTTTTTGTCGACGGATGGAGATCATTTGAGATTTTCCATTGAATTCGTATTGGGCGTGGTGGACAAGTATTTCTGTTCCCAGTTTATGTGCAGATAAGGTAAGGCGCTTTTTTCACCTAGCCGCGCATTGCATACATAACAACAGCAAGTCTTTCATTGCACGTTGAAGCGCCTCTTTTCAGCAAATCATATTTGATCTACTTTGATTATTTTAGCGAATGAGATTGCATTACTGAACCAAATGTAACCACTCTAAGCCGCAGTCTTTAAAGAGAAAGAAGCGAAGCAGATCACGAAGAGCTACAGCCGACACAACACGAAATTTCCTCAAATCGTTGCCTCCTAGAGCATTGAATCAAATTGGAGCGCATCATAAGACGCAAACGATTGAAACGTATTGGAACTAAGCTCTGATTATCGTTTTACCATCTAGATACGTGTAAAGTCGAACGTCACCGTATTCAAGCTTATATCAATTGTCGATTGTCCCCTTGTAGATTGTACAATCTATCTCTATATCAAAAACGACATACAGTGGAGAAAATAATATGGAATTGCAAGATCTAGTTGGGCGCCCATTGGTGCCATTCTTTGACAGTGAAGAAAAAGTGAATGATTTGCTCCAATTTCCAGAGGGAGGAGATAAGCGGGAGGAGATAAAGGTTGATGCACGCGTTTGGGATAAGAATCTCGGCTACTTTGTATACCCGTCAGACCAGCAGATGACAACGTCCACACTTGTGAATATTGCAGTAAAAAGTCGAGAATCGAGGACGGACAGTGGCAGTAAACTGTTGCTCACGCCATCCATGATGCTATCAAGCGGTGTACCAGTCAACTCGTCAGCTTTCGATGAGAGTGACAGAAGATCTATCACAGGTACAAGTCTTATCGATTGCTGTGTTTGATCTTTGTCAGCTGAAGATCTTTGTGTGGTTTCAATGCCTGTTTTCACTGCAATATATGTACAGATAGCGCCAGACCGCACAGCAGCTCAGTAAAGCGGGGTTTGAAGCCAAAAACAACTCGATCCAGTACGCTTGGACGGCGACGGAAGGAAAGTGAAGGAGGAGCGGAGGACGTGTCGACAGCAAATGCTTGGTCAAAGAAGGGGAAAAATAAGGGAAGTAACACGAACAGCAATGGCGCGCAATGCAGCAATAATCAGCAGTCGCGTAATGGTAAGCAAAAAGAGCAGCTGTCAGCCTCAGGCAAGTGGGCTTGGTCAGCTTTTCAGTCATCACCTGACCCGACTGAGCTCCCACTGCCACCGTTCCTCATTAAAACGATCGGATGCTTGAGCAACGGGAATGAATCGTTTCCTACCGTGACGTCACCAGCACTCTCACCACCGCGTACGCCGCCGTCTGCACAGTTCGCAAATGTGCCAACCATGTCACCGCTTCCCCCCAGGACCGCCTCCTACAAAGGCACCTCAGCTTGTATTGCCAGCGGTACCACCGATGCCGACGGCGCCTCCGGAATTGGCAGCGCCTCCGGAAGCGACAGCGCCAGATACGATATCGGTAGAGTTATCGATGACTCAAGATCTTCGAAAAATGTTGAATATCGGGGATCAAGGAGAGAGTGGACACTGTTTGCCACCTTTACAATGAATAAGAGTGATTGGGAAGGTGGTAGATGTCAAGGTGGAAATGGGAGACGATAATGCCACCCGCTACGCTTCCAAACGGTGACAGAAAAGAAGTTGGTACACGAGAGATTAAAATAGAGGAGCAAGGAAAGTCTCTTGTTGGGCTAACGTGTGCCTGTCTTTTGCTGCAGGTCGTGTGTTGCCTGTAATTGGTAACAAGTTTGGCATTATGAACAATGGCGAAGCAGGCATTGATTGTCAGCGATCATTGTGGATCAAGGTTGTTTCTTACCAATTCGTTTTTAGCAGTATCACGACGTGTCCATCCTAATATTAAGGTACCACACCCGTGGCATTGGTCTTTGTGCTAATAAAAGAAGTCACACAAAAACGGACAAGCTATTTCTGGCTGCGCATTAGCACAATAGGGGCAAGTTTTGGGCTGAATTGAACGAAGCGTCGCGTGTTAAACTGCATGAGAACAAGTTTCGTTCTTTGGAACACTTGAAGGCGAAACAGCGTTTCGGTATGCCTTGAGTTTCAATACCTCATGACTTGAGTGACTTGTATCTCTTTGTTTTCCTATGTGTCACTAAAGTAAAGTACCAGAAGCATTGAATGCGGCGTTTCGGCTTCAAAACTCCTTTCACCTCACTTTCTTGTCTCTGGTAAACGTAGACGTTGAATTTCTTACTTCAGTGCTTGAGACGTTGTGTAATCTGACTAAGAAGCGCATCGAGACATTATTGGGTCTCTTCTTTTCTCGATACGACGAGATCAACGGAGGAAGAGAAGGAGTTTTTATTAGTAGTCTATCTCCAATTTATGGACCTTATTTCAATGACCACCACGGTCAACGGCAAAGCAAATGCCAGTGGCGATAGCTTCAACGCTAAACGGAAACTTGAGACTGCACACTCGTTCTTTTCTTTCTCAGTATCACCGTCGCTATCGGGCTCAGTTGCTCGTAAACCGTCAAACAGCTGCAGACCTTTTGAAACTACCTCAAACGCACTGCTACCGGTGGATTCATACCAAAAAGTACGACGTTGTTCTGCTACGGAGCCTCCACCATTGACTCGCTGTTACTCGGACGGAAAAATGTAATTGTTGTTGTGTTTGATTACCACATTTTGTGTGTGTATTACTACTTTACTGTTCATGTGTCTGACCTTTGGCCGATTTACTCGGTCACTCTAGATAGCTAACAAAGCCATAATGCTGCTGCTGTTGTTGTTGATGCTTGCACGGCTAGTTTAAAGGCCATTGGAGAGCTGCTGACTGCAGAAGAAAAGACAGACGATCAGTACGTGCCGAACGCTTTGACGCCTAAAGATTGCCAAACGTCGTCGGTACATATAGTGCCACCGCAGAGCTCGACGTTGCAGAAGAAAAGCAATTCGTCTCGAGCTGGCAGCTCTACGCGCTGCAATCCATTTTTGGATGACGGAACGTGGCCATTGAGCTCTCTAGGAGGTACAGAAGAGAGTTTATGACTAGCTGACGACCGGAAAAAATCCAGTCGCGAGCGTATTTTGAGAGACGAAGTCAGCGACAATCATGCATTCTCTGACGTTATATGCGCTTGTGTTGCCGTTTATATGCCATTATCTTAGGTCCAACGTCGACATTCGTCACTAAAACCGACAACAACAACATGACATCACCACAACGGTCAGCGGACAGCCGCGTAATGTTTACTCCACCGACGCCAAACAAGCGAGTTTGCTGCCAGCAAGGCTTTACGCAGAACAAGACAGACTCGACTGCTGCCTCACCTTGTAACTTAGCACCTTCTCTCACACAAACGAAGAAACGCTCTCCCATAGTGTCAGATGAAATCCACTTTGCTAGTGCGTCTCCGCTAGACAAGCGGGTATTTACATCCATCAATATGAATTTGGAAGGTCGAAGCAGTGCGGCTGCAGAGGCATTGTCCTTGTCCTCGACACCATCGATCGCCGTGCCACCTCGAGGGAGAGTGAGCGCATCAAAGAGAGCGTATCCTCGAAACCCTGGCAATTTGTCGCTAGACTTATCACAGATGGACCATGTGAATTTTGATCTATGCACTACTGCGACCGAGGCATTGAAACGTCGTAACGACCAAATTGCTTTGTGCTCAAAATTAACGGACTTCCTGTACATTGGTGGTGCAGTTGCTGCAAAGAACAAGTCGCTACTAATTTCGAACGGAATCACTCATGTTATTAATTGCGCAGCTAGTGTGGCTCCAGCTTCGTTTCCAGATGACTTTTGCTATTTCAACATGAGGCTCCGTGATCACTCGTCGCAGGATATTGCGCGACACTTTTACAGCATCTTTGACTTTATCGAGCGTGCTCGTGAGTGCGGTGGACGAATCTTTCTGCACTGTGTGAAGGGCATATCTCGCTCACCTACGATGGCAATTGCGTACTTGATGTGGTACAAGAACATTAGTATGTATGGAGCGCTTGACTTTGTCCGACAAGCGCGTCCGATCGTAGACCCCAATGCTGGTTTCATCTTCCAGCTAACAGAATGGGAACAACAGCATCCGAATGGGAGACTGAAATTCCAACACAAAATTGTCTTTCGACTGGATGTAGCGTACGCCAACCCTGACAAAATTGGCCTCTGCAACAGCTCTATGTCGGCGAAGAATCCCTTGTTTGTGCCGCTCCCAGGTATCGGTGAAAGTTACTTTCGTGACCCGACTAAAGACATTGGTGAACAGTGCTTGATTGTAGCGTGCGTCGACTACATGTTTGTTTGGTGTGGCACCGACGTAAATGAAGATCAAGTGGAGGTTGCTGAGAGCGGCGCAACAATCCTGCAGCGATACGAAGCATTTCCTGTGAAGTGTGATACATTGCGACAAGGGCAGGAGCCCGTGGCTTTCTGGAATCTTGTAAGCGACATCTTGTAGTTCAGCAGCAAACACGAAGCCAGCCCTGCACGAGTTTGCTTTGTCTATCGCTACTTGGTCAACAAATGCTAGGTAAGAATTAATGCACATAGTCTCTTGTTTCATTCATTGCTGGCTTTTTTTCTCTAGTTGACATTTCAAGCAGACGCAACTACCAGCATTGCAACACCTTTCGATCTAGGTACGTAAATAGTCCTCCGTCGATTGGCCGCGAATGGTTCACAAGTCCAGCAGCAGATCAGATAGGAGACGAGTTCAACTGACCGAGAGCAGACGTTGCCCACTTTTTCATTTCCTCACTTACTAGGACAACGCAAATACATAGACAAGAATGGCGAGCTCTGGGCACTCGGGCCCCACGCTGCTGCTTGTGACAGGACTGCTTAGTGTAGGCATGGCCGCTATTGGCTACTACTACCTCCAGAAGAACAGCAAGAAGCCTTGTGCGCTTACTATTGATAGCAGCCACGTGGGCGTACACAACGACCAGAAGACACCGACTGCGACCACTATGACGGAGGACAAGAAGAGCGCTAGTATCACATTGTCAGTGGTAGAGACTCAAGTGAGTGGTGCGGGGGCCTCGGCCGCAAGTGCCAGCAGTACAACAAACAAGACGATCGCGGCTTCTGTGCATGAGAAGATTGAGAAGCCTGTGGCTTTTGAAATGCCCGTGAGTCGAAAGAAAGCACCGGAGAGTGTACCGACGACGATGGAAAAGGTTGTTGAACCTTTGTTGGAGAGGGTAGTTTCTCCCATTGTTCCACAAGTCATTAAGGAGGTTGCGTCTAGTAGTCCAGTAAAGACTCCGAAGAGCAGCCCAAAGATGACCGCTAGGAATTCAAAGGAAGAGGTAAAGGTTCCGGATCATGTGCTTTCCAAGCCGTTCAACGTTTGTCCAAAAGATACCCTCGAGACTCCTGAAAAGGTCGTTGAAAGTCCTAAGAAGACTACTGAGAGCGCTGCAATAGTTGATAAGGAGATCAAGGCAAGGACCATCGAACAGGTAACAGAGCCTGCACCGGCCACGCAAAAACTGATGCCTCTTACAAAAAAAAGCGAGCGAGGACTTTATTGTTGCTCAAGCCATCACCGAAACAGTGACTAATGATCATTTTCAGAAATCGCGTCAGAGTATTGCGCTGGAACAGGAGGAGTACGTTCAAGTAGAGTTAACGCGGTCGATGACGCTTTTGAAGAGTACCTCAGAGGTCATTAAGAATGAAGATGCCTTGGTGAAAACGAATGAAGTTTTTCAGACTTCTGCTGCCACGGAGCTCACAACTAGTACTGTCGAGGAGGAGCAGGCGGAGGAACAGGAGCAGGCGGAGGAACAGGAGCAGGCGGGGGAACAGGAGCAGGCGGGGGGAACAGGAGCAGGCGGAGGAGCAGACGGAGGTGCAGGAGCAAGATCAGAGGAAGGGGGCAGGATCGAGAGCGGACGGAGGGGCAGGAGCAGACGGAGGTGCAGGAGCAAGATCAGAGGAAGGGGCAGGATCGAGAGCGGACGGAGGGGCAGGAGCAGACGGAGGAGCAGGAGCAGACGGAGGAGCAGGAGCAGACGGGGGGAGCAGAAGCAGACAGTGGAGCAGGAGCAGACAGTGGAGCAGAAGCAGACAGTGGAGCAGAAGCAGACGGAGGAGCAGGAGCAGAAACAGACGGGTCATACTCAATTATCTTACGAACCCATCAAAGCAGCAAGTGCTGAGCCCGATATTCACGTAACTGTAGCAACCGAGACGTTGGCTTTACACAATACCTCTGATACAACCCCAGAGTCATGGGAAGAGATCACATCGAGTCCAGAACAAAAGGCTGTACGTGCTGACGAATCGACAACTTTGTTGTCTCTAGACGCTGTAGCAGAAAGCAGAACCGAGTCCATGGAGTCTCTATCGATCAATGTTCCGGCTGAAAACACCGAGGTTACTCACGAAGACACGAGTGCAAGTTCCCCTTTAGTAAGCGGTAATTCGACACCCGGCAAGCGCAGCCGCCATCGGTCAAAAAAGTCCAAGAGCAAAAAGAAGAAAGGCAAGAAGCATTAGAAGCTCCAAGCTTGAGAGGATGAATATATGTGCCGCCTGATCTGAATCTATAGGGTTACCATCTTGTCCTTGCAATATACGCATAAACTTTGTTGATGAAAGTATGGTGGTGGTGTGTGTGTGTGTGGGGGGGGGGGGTAAGTTAGTACAACTACTACTGTCTACAAGAGTGTGAATGAATGTGTCAAATACCTCTTCACACGTAGAGCTCTGTGGACAACTTGAGACCCAAGAACTCACGAACATGATCATCATCAGCAACACCAGGAATTTGGAGCATATCATGGAGGAAAATCTGCAACAAGTCTTTGCGTCTAGCTAGAAAATCAGGATTAAGATCCCGACAGCAATAAGTTTTAGGTGGTAACTTTGGCAATCGATTACCCGCTATAAAGCGCACACTACCAGACACAAAAACAGAGGTAAAACAGTCATAAGCTTGATCAATAATATTAGACCCCTTTCTAGTATTTCTTACCTTGCTTGTAACCTGTCAAACTCACTAAAACGACGTAAAACAATCCAATTACGTCTTCCATTATAAACCTGAAGCTCATAGAATGCACATTCATGCTGATCCTTGATAAGATACTTGATAATACGTACTGTAAAGTACTCGGACCCTATTTTCAACCATCATATTCCATCATAGACAAATACAGTCACAAAAAAATTCATCTAGCAATATATAGACGGACAATTGAAAAGGTATCAAAATGTATCTACCATAACGCATGGACCATGTCTTCTCAGGTAGATAGATAAGCGACATGAATCTGGCGTCGTCTATTCAGACAAGTCCTCCCTCTCTCTCTGACTTGATCGAGTAAACACGACATTTTGATTACAATTCGTTGAAAAAGTGCTTAACATTTGATACTTAATTTTAGCCTATCACCAGTCGTTCTGCGACAGTGCGTAGTAAAATCGAGCAAAAAAAGCAGAAGCAAAAGAAGAAGTGTCTCTATCTATCTGTCTGTAGCTTTGCTATGCAAGTTTACGTGCGTTATCGAGATACGGAAGCAACGTATGAATGGGTACATGGTCGCATACTACATCATCTTGAAAATTCGACTTCTCGCGTCCTTGTACAGCTTCATAACAGCGAGAAAACCATTGAAGTCGATGAAGTTCAAGATGTGCGTATGGTCAATGAATTAGCGGCTGGACAGAAGCTACAAGACGTGGATAATATTGATGTACTTACACATTTGCATGAACCTGCGTTCGTAGACTATTTAGCACAGCGATATAGTGTCGATAAAGTGTATTGTAGATCTGGTGCAGTACTGATTGCTGTGAATCCATTCAAAGAGATTCCAGGACTCTACGACTTGCAAAAGTTCCATGACGAGATGTCTAGTTGGACATCACTACCGCCTCATGTTTTTTCGATTGCTGAAGGCGCGTATCGATCGCTTCGACGGCGATTACAGCAGCCTGGAGAGAGGAAGAAGAATCAGACAATTTTAGTGAGTGGAGAGAGTGGCGCTGGCAAGACCGAAACGACCAAGTTTATTATGAATTACTTGGCTGAAAAGAGTCGAGAGATGGAAATGACAAGTAGCAGCAGCGAGAGGAAGCGATCGATCAGCGGTAGTGAATTGATGAGTGCGAATCCGATTTTGGAGTGTTTTGGCAATGCTAGAACACTGCGCAACGACAATAGCAGTCGATTTGGCAAATTTGTACGTATGTTCTTTGAGGGACACGAACTCGATGCGTCATTGAAGATGGTGGGCACGTCGGTGGAGACGTATCTTTTGGAGAAAGTTCGTGTGGTGCATCAGAACGATGGAGAACGCAATTTCCACGTGTTTTATGAGCTGCTTGCTGGTGCAAGTGATGATATGAAGAAAAAGCTACATCTTGAGAATATGTCAGTCGTCGATTTTCATTACATTAATGGAGGACAATGCTTCCACAGAAACGATGGCGTACGTGACGATAAGCAGTTCCAATTGGTGTTGTTGTCAATGAATGTGCTGGGGTTTACTGACATTGAACAAGAAGCGATTTGGAAAATTTTGAGTGCACTGTTACATCTTGGAAACGTTTTGTTTGTTTCTGCAAGCGAAGATGAAAGTGCAGAAGATAATGAAACGGCATCAGCACCGTGCCGGCTCGCATCTGCTTCACCGTCTTTGCTTACGGTAGAGGAACACCTCGATATTGTGTCAAAAATCTTTGCTGTGGATCAGAAGGAATTGGTCCTAGCACTAACGACGCGGAAAATTAGCGTTGGAGGTGAAACTTTCTATGCAAACTTGAGTCTCGCGCAATGTGGAGATGCCCGAGACGCAATGGCCCGCTCATTGTATGCTTTTTTGTTTCAATTTCTAGTCTCGAAAGTGAACTTTACCTCACCACAAGTGCAGCAGCTTACGAACACTGCAATGAAAGATGTTACTGCAAACACACCGTGCATTGCGGTCCTGGATATCTTTGGCTTTGAAGAGTTTGATGTTAATCAGTTTGAGCAGTTTTGCATCAATTACGCTAATGAGAAGCTGCAGTACCAATTTATCCAGGACATTCTTCTGACTGAACAGAAAGCTCATATAGACGAGGGGATAAAATGGAACGCTGTGGGCTACGAAGATAACGCAATGTGCTTGGACATGCTCGAGCAACGACCAAATGGCATTTTCTCACTATTAGACGAGGAATGTGTTGTTCCAAAGGGGAGTGATTCAGGCTTTGCACGAAAGTTGTACCAGCGACTACAAGATCACAGTAACTTTAGCGCTTCTCGGTCGGATCAAGCTGAGTTTACGTTTCAAGTTCATCACTATGCGGGCAATGTTCGGTACCAATCCGAAGGATTTTGCGAGAAAAACAAGGATCAGTCCAATGCAGAGTTGTTCAGCATTCTGGACAAAACATGTGATGTACATTTGCTCGAGCTCTTTAACTTTTTCAAAGCCAGCGAATCAGCACAGCTTCAGCAGAGTCAGCCTAAACTGAGACGGCGGTCATCAGTCCTCAGTTCCGTGGGTATTGGTTCTCAATTTAAGCAACAGCTAGCAAGTTTGCTGGATGTCGTTCAGCAGACGCAAACACACTACATTCGTTGCATTAAGCCTAACGACGAGAGTGTAAGCAGTGATTTCGATATGACAAAGGTGTCAGCACAATTGCGTTACGGCGGCGTGCTCAAAGCGGTGGAGATTATGCGTCAATCGTTTCCTGTGCGTATGAGTCATGTTGACTTCGTGAAGCAGTATCACCTTTTGATGGCAAAACCAGGTACCAAATACAAGTCTGCGTCGGAATGGACCGCTTCAGATTTATTAGCAAAGTTGAAGATCGATCAAGCTGAGCTTGGTAAAACTCGTGTGTTTTTGCGACAGCAGGCATTTGATCAGTTGGAAAAAAGTCGCGAACATGCTCTTGCGGTGTCAGCAACAAGATTGCAATGCTCGTGGCGCAGCAGACAGCAGCGTCGCTTGTACATTCGGCAACTGCGTGTGCTGTGGAGTATTCAAGTGCGGTGGAAGGCTATTTTGGAGAAGAAGCGTCGCATTGCTCGACGCAATCAAGCGGCAAGAATACTTCAACACACCATGCGCGTCTGGGTGCAAGGGGTCAAAAGCCAACGTCATGAAAGTGCATTGATCATTCAGCGAAATTGTTTGAGATGGCACCGTGTATGCGCTACGTCGTCAAGGGCTATTTCACTTCCTGAGACTTCATTTAAAGCGTTGAGGTCAGAAGAAAACCCTGCTGATACGTTGGACTACAGCGGCCGTGAAAGTGAGCTTACAGTTGAAACGCAAGTAGAAGACGACGCATTATCAACGGCAACAGCTTCGGTCGGGACAAGTGCATACTCAGAGGACACCGACTTTTCACCTATGGACTTGGTGCGAAAAGCTGCTCTTCGTGGTCGTATGACTGCATTCAGCGACGGATCGGACAGTGATAATGCTATGCTTAAGCAGGCATTGAGAGAGGTTGAAAGACTTCGTCATAGAGCAGAAGCTGCTGAAGCTGCACTGTCGCATTTTGCTGACCTGGCCATACATGCAGATTCTCTCTCCAATGATGTTATGCCCATTGTGACATCTAGAGCAGCATCGCATGCAGGCGGACCGTTCAATCTCTCGCATCACGACCGTGGCGCACTCAACCGCTCCAGCCTTAGAATTGATCGATACGGTAACACGGTTTTGCACCAGGCCATAGAAGAGGGCAATCTGGAGCTTGCATGTGCTCTTCTGGTCAATGAGGCAAGTGGAGCGCTTGACATGTTGCAGCAGACCGAAACACAGCGTGGTTTCTCACCGCTACATTTGGCTGTTCGCAGTGGTAACTTTGAACTCGTGAGTTTATTTTTTCGTCCCGAGGTGTTGCCACATGTCGACTTAAATGTTAGCGACCGTGAGGGCAATTCGGCACTGCACTTGGCCACGCAGCTTGAAGTGAAGTTTGCGTCTCGTGTGCTTGAACTCTTGCTCTGCTTTAGTGCGGATGCAAATGCAACAAATTTGCTGAGACAAACGCCGTTGCATCTTTGTGCCATGATCAAGCGCAGTGGTTCTACGACGTGTGAGTTAATGGAGATACTCTTGAGACACAAAGCGGATTCACAGAAGGTGGATTTTCTAAAGCGTTCACCTTTGCATTATTGCATGGAGAAAGGTGAGCTGATACAAACACGTACTACGACTAATACTTGAGCTGTTTACAATTGATACTAAACCATTTATCCTCTTGTCTTGTTGTTGATATTGTCTAGACATGTTAGATGAGGCCGTACTATTGATGAAACATGGAGCAGATATGAATGTACCTGATGGTGAAGGAGTGCGTGTCATATCTGATCCAAAAGCCACAAATGTACGTACTTGCTACAATGTACTCGCTAGTGTTTATCGATCAATCTATCAATCTATGTGTCAAAAGGTCATTTCTGACGTCATTGTATCGGATTGATGTTTGTCTTTCTTTGACCTTGTAGCTCTTGCGATATCTACGTGTGACCCCTTCTTGGATCCCAGATACTGATATCAGTGAGTGTATGGTATGTCTCGAGCCATTTCCTTTCTTTTTTTCTCGAAAATGTCATTGCGATCGTTGTGGACGCGTTTGTTGCTCTGATTGCGCTCCTTGTAGCTCTTCGTGGAATGGTCGCTATTGCTTTGATTGCAAACATTATGCCCATTATAACGGGCGTATTTAACTTACGTGGACGTATTTTATCGTAAAATGTTACTTTTGAGCACGTTCGACTCAGATCTGTAGCTCTTGTTAAACTAAATCGGATCAAAGGTTTTGAAATGCAGTCGCCTGATTTCCAGATTTTGTCTTCAAATTTTGAAAAAAAGGAAAAAAAGGTCGTACCCATTTTTCCTTTTGAGTACGAAAAGGAAAGACTAACGAAGCTGAAGCGATTCGAGCCCCCCAAAGGACACGGCCTGGGCCACCAAGGAGCCCCATATAATCATAAGAAACGTAAGGAAAACAATACCATGGAAGTAACACAACAACTGGAAAAAGATGCAGGTTTTATGGATAAATACAGTCGTCAGATTGGTGCTTTTGGGCTCGAGACCATGGCTAAGGTTTGCTTGAATCAGATTAAGAACATACAAGAGTGATGGTCATTAATTTAGTGTGTCATTTGTGTGTCATCCTGTTAGCTTGTTAAACTTAAAGTCCTTATTGTAGGATTACAGGGTATAGGTATAGAATGTGCCAAGAATCTGATTCTTGCAGGTCCCAACGCGATTACTCTACACGACGATGGGATTACAGAGATGAAAGATCTAGGCACGAATTTCTTCTTAACAGAGCAAGATGTGGGTTCTCCACGTGCTTCTGCAGTCTTCCACAAGCTAGCAGAACTTAACAAGATGGTGGCAGTGGCGTTACACAAGGGTGTACTTACTGAGAAGATGGTAGCTAAGCACAATGTCGTGGTTTTCTCACACACGAGCCGCCAGGAGCTTGTTCGATGGAATCATTTTTGTCGCCAACAGTCACCGCCGATTGGATTTATTGCGTGCGACATTCGTGGTGCCTTTGGTTACGCATTCACCGATTTTGGTGATGAGTTTAAAAGCTTTGATGCCACGGGTGAAGCACCGATTACTCGTATTATTACGGACATTACAAACGATAAGGATGGAGTTGTGTCGATTTTAGGACCCGATGAAGACGGCAAGATGCATGAGATGCCGGACTCGGACCATGACGGATGGATTGAAATTAGTGGCGTTCAGGGCATGAAGTTGAAGAGTAACCCGAATCAGTCCATTAACACGATGGGTTCGCGTCGTATCAAGTTTGCAAACAAGAAGGTGTTCCGTAATGGTAAGCAAACCGAAGTGTTTGATGCATACCGACTAAGCATTGGTGACACGACGGAGTTTACTCCCTATGAAGGTGGAGGCGTGTTTACGCAACACAAAAAGCCGTTCACGGTAAACTTTAAGTCACTGGAGGAATCACTGGTGTCTCCTGTACCTGCAGAAGAGTTTGGACTAATGTTCACGGATGGAGCCAAGTTTGGTCGTGCAGAGCAGCTACACGTCATCATGTGGAGTCTCATGGAGTTTGAAGAGCGTCACGGTCAGTACCCGAGGCCACATAATGACGTGGATGCTGATGAAGTTGTGGCAATTGCTAAGCTGGGTATTCAGCACCTTTCGGACTTTACTCGCGAAGGCGCTCATCAACAGGAAGTGATGCAGCTGGAGGAACTGGACGAAAAGTTAGTGCGACAGGCAGCTCTATACTCTGCTGTTGAGCTGCATCCTCTTGCTGCTTTCTTTGGCGGTGTCATTGCTCAGGAAGTTGTCAAGTTTACTGGCAAGTTTACGCCACTGAAGCAATGGCTGCACTTGGATGCGTTCGAAGTGTTGCCTGATGAGCGTCCACTAGACGCGGAGCCAATTGGATCACGGTATGATCACATCATAACGGCATATGGTCTGTCGTTCCAGAAGGAGCTAGGAAATGTTCGCACGTTTCTAGTCGGATGCGGTGCACTCGGATGTGAGTATTTGAAGAACTTTGCCATGATTGGTATTGCATGTGGTGAAAAGGGTCTTGTGACAGTTACGGACAATGACCGTATTGAAGTGAGCAACTTGAACCGTCAATTCCTCTTCCGAGAGCACAACGTGGGCCAACCCAAGTCCGTAGCTGCTACCGCTGCAGTGCGCCAGATGAACGGAGATTTGGAAGTGAAGGCTCTTGAGCATTTGGTGGCACCACATACGGAAAACGTTTTCAATGACGAGTTTTGGACTGACCTGGACGTAGTTACCAATGCTCTGGATAATGTAAAGGCTCGCTTGTACGTGGACAGCAAGTGTGTTTTCTACAAGTTGCCTTTGCTGGAGAGTGGTACACTAGGTACGAAGTGCAACGTACAGGTGGTGATCCCTTTCAAGACTCAGAGCTACGCAGATGGCCCGAAGGATGCTGAAGGTGACGGGATCCCGATGTGCACGCTCCGAAACTTCCCATCTCTTATTGAGCACTGCATAGAGTGGTCGCGCGCGCAGTTTGAAGATCTCTTTGTGGTGCCTTTCGTCGAGGCTAAGAAGTTTGTGGACAACCGCGCAGCTTATTTGAATCAAGTCAGGAAGGCTACTTTGGAAAACCCGAACCCGAAGCTCGTTTCAGCGGCAATTGTGCAGGAGCTCGAGCGTCTTCGCAATCTGCGTGCCACCTTGCAGACTGCGAAGGGTATCACGTTCGAAAGGTGTGTCGAGTTGGCGTTTGAGCTCATGACGTCGCGCTTTCGTGACCGTATTCTGCAGCTTATTCACAATTTTCCTGAGGACCATCTGACTAACTCTGGAGAGAGGTTTTGGTCAGGCGCCAAGCGTTTTCCTCAAGCAGTGGAAGAATTTGACCCAGAAAACCCGTTGCATCTGAACTTTATACGCGCCACTGCCAATGTTTTGGCTGTTTGCTACGGACTTCAGCCACCTCCTGAGCAGAAGCTGGTTTCTGCTGATTTTAAGTGGCGTGATGCGTCCCTGTATGCAGAGCTTGGTAGCAAATACGTTCCGCCGGTTTGGAAGCCGTCGAATGAAAAGATTGCTGTTACGTCGGATCAAATTAAGCGTTTGGAGCAGGAGAGAATCAAGAGCTCGAACGACTCGGACAAGAATGAACTTATGGAACTGATGCGTGAGCTTAAAGCGTTTAATGTTTCGGGTGTGTCGTTCGAGCCGGCGGATTTCGAAAAGGATCAGGACATGAATTTTCACATTGATTTCGTTTACGCAGCGTCAAACTTGCGGGCCTTTAACTACCGCATTGGCGGTGCGCCGCGCCACAAATGCAAGATGATTGCAGGCAAGATCATTCCGGCTATTGCTACTACAACTGCATCGGTGACCGGCCTGGCAATGCTGGAAATGCTGAAACTCATGCAGCGCAAGGAGCTGGCGGCTTTTAAAGACTCATCCAATTCGTTGGGACTGAACATGTACTTAATGCAGGAACCAGCGACGCCAGCTCGTGCTAAAGACGAGTATGATGTGGTGGAGATGTCGGAGGTTAAGTGCAAGCCCCCTGGGTTCACCAAGTGGGACTCCACTGTCATTGAGCTGTCGTCTGATTCAACTCTAGAGGATTTCCTAGCTCAATTCAAGGAAAAGACGGAGCTTAATTGCGACTTGCTGTTTCACAGTGTTGCAGAAATGGGCAACACCAGCGCAGTGGATAAGGATTTGCGTTATCGATCTGTCAGCGGTTTAATGCTTTACGACCGCAACGCCTATGGCAAGGCACTAAAGGATCTTTATGCAAGCCAGATGACGAAGCCTTTGCGAGCCTTTGTGGAGTCGCGTTACGAAGGACTCGTGGATTGTAGCCGCAAGTACATTGAGCTGCAGATCTCGTGCTCCGATGACGCTGAGAATGTGTACAAGGTGCCGACGGTCATTTGCAAGTTCAGCTGAACGTGACTGATGATTATCAATAAAGGCTGGCATTGTTTTGAAGAACCGTTGCTTGTAGATTCTGTCATTCGGTGTGTCGCAGACAATAAATAAAACCGCATCAGCTCAGTACTAGATACAAGAATCGCGTCAAACGTGGTGCATAAGGCAGAAAAAAAAATGTTGGTCGTTTGTCATATGATGATACAAAAACGCTATTATTGACTGCACCGAAGCGTTTTAATGGGTTTTGGGGATAGATAGAATAAAGAAAGAGCCCATTTTGTCACAAAATACGTTCAAACCGGATTCGAACCGAACTCATCGCTGGCCATTGACTGACCATTTTCTTTGTATTTCAAACAGGTAGAGATTAACATTATGGATGACATTGAAGACATGATTAGTGAGGAAGAGATGGACCGCACAGCCGTGAGTTCCGTACGTACGCAGATGGTGATGTCGAGGTCTTTATTTCAACCGACATCAATGAACAGCACAACCAGCAGCAGCAGCAGCAGTAGCTCCAATGTGGATGCAAAGGAGGAGGAGACTGGTGTTCCAGGTACTCAGCTCATTTGGATCAAAACGTATGGCTGCTCGCACAATGTGAGTGATTCAGAATACATGCAGGGTGTACTAGCTAGCTACGGTTACCGTTTCACGCAAGACCCGGACGCAGCACAGCTTTGGCTACTCAACAGCTGCACAGTAAAAGACCCGTCTCAAGCCGCTTTCATGCACTTGGTCATCAAGGGTCGCAAGCAAAATAAGGCCGTAGTTGTGGCTGGATGTGTACCACAAGGCGATAGACACCTTAAGGGCTTAGAGGACGTTAGCATTGTGGGCATCCAGCAAGTGGATCGAGTTGTGGAGGTTGTAGAGGAGACGCTTAAGGGTCACACAGTGAGACTTTTGTCCAAGAATCGACTACCGGAACTAGACTTGCCCAAGATTCGTAAAAACCCTATGGTGGAGATAATTCCGTTGAGTACAGGCTGTCTGGGCGCGTGTACGTACTGCAAGACACGTCATGCTCGTGGCAAACTTGGAAGTTATACGGTCGAAGCGATTGTTTCGAGAGCGCAGGCAGTGATTAATGAAGGTGTAACGGAGATTTGGCTGTCAAGTGAAGATACAGGAGCTTATGGTATCGATATCGGCACTGATTTACCCACACTCATGCGCAAGTTGCTGGAAGTTGTGCCTGAAGGTATCATGCTCCGTGTAGGTATGACCAACCCCCCGTACATTCTGGATCATCTAGATGCAATTGCAGAAGTGCTGAACCATGATCGAGTTTACTCGTTCCTGCATGTGCCTGTGCAATCTGGTAGTGATGACGTACTGCTGGCTATGAACCGCGAGTACACTGCGGGCGAATTCCGTCGTGTTGCTGACGAAATGCTTGCTAAAGTCCCGAATCTTACGCTGGCGACTGACATTATCTGCGGTTTTCCTACAGAGACCGAGGAACATTTTGACGAGACAATGGAGCTTGTTGAGAAATACCGCTTTCACATTATGAATATTTCACAGTTTTACCCTCGACCAGGAACACCGGCAGCTAAAATGAAACGTGTCCCGACTCAGATAGTCAAGAACCGCAGTCGTAAGCTTACTAAGCTCTTTGAAACGTTTGATCCGTACAAACATCTTGTGAACACGGCACAAAAGGTATGGGTAAATACCGAAGTTTCGGATGACAAGAAGTCTACTGTAGCACACACGAAGAACTACACCAAAGTTTTGCTTCCCCGTGATGATTCTCTCATCGGGTGTTCGGCGGTAGTACGTGTCCTTGCTGCGGCGCGCTTCCACATTACTGGTGAAGTGATTTCACGTTCTCAGCCTGCTACGATAGCGGCAGCTGTCATGTGCGAGCAGATCCGGACTGAGGGTGTTTTGTCGGCGGCGGACCGATCTAACGCTTTGTCCAAGGCGAAGATTGCAACTGCCTCCTCTGACAATAGTGACGGCAACTGTGATGGTAATGGTCAAGACCACTCGCACAACGACGATGATCGCGATGGTGGTCACCTGTATGGCGAAGAAGGATGTTGTGGCAGTAGTGGACCGTGCTGCTCTTCTGGCGGTAATGACACAGGAGGCAAGTCTAGCATAAAGTCAAAGAAGAAGAGAACGATAGCCAAGGAGCTTATATGGCAGAAGAAACTTGTAGATTCAAGTGTAGCTGGTGAAAACGGAATATCATCTTCACTCATGACAGTCCTAGCGACCAAGTGGAATGAAGTGCGTGACGACAAGGTGGCGTTAGCGGCGATTACTACACTGATAGTGTCAGCGTCCATTATTGCAGCTCGTGTGTTTACACGCAAATAGTTCAAAATATGCCTCTAATGTATCTACTGATGTAGATAACACGTAGTGTTATGGAAACAATAGACGGTAGATTGAATTCCTAATTTACTGACTGGCATCCAAAGTTCGCTGCATGAACAAGTTGAAGTAAGAATGATGTAAACTTATGTAACATCGTGTTCAGTACTTGTCTTCTTTTTTTGCCGAGAAAAGACGTCTATTTTTTGAGTCATTTGGACCAAATTGCAGTTTGGGTCATCAATATCGGGGGGCTAAAATAGGCAAGAAAGCGGTAAATGATGACGAGCGTAAACGACGTCACGCTCGAGGAAGTCAAGCCTTTAAGCAGTGGTAGCGGTCCGGAACAGTGGATTGAGAACCTACGAAATGGTAAATTACTGAGTGAACTAGAGCTTAAACAAGTGTGCGAGATTGTCAAGATGCTGCTGATTGAAGAGTCCAATGTTCAGCCTGTGAGCAGTCCCGTGACAGTATGCGGTGACATTCATGGCCAGTTCTTTGATTTGTTAGAGCTATTTCGCTGTGGTGGTGATATCCATGATACTAATTACATCTTTATGGTTTGTTCATTGTCTTTTGATGTCGTTTGAATGAGCACTTGGATGAGAAAGACACTGTTGTTTTTAACAATGACTGACTAATACATTTTGAGTGATTGTATTCGATTAAACTCTCTTTCCTAGGGTGATTTTGTGGACCGTGGACATAATAGTGTCGAGACGTTTGAGCTTTTATTATGTCTCAAGGCATGCTACTCGGACCGTATCACGCTCCTGCGTGGCAACCACGAGTGTCGACAGATTACGCAGGTCTATGGCTTTTACGAGGAATGTGTGCGCAAGTATGGCAATGCCAACCCTTGGAAATACTGCACAGATGTGTTTGACTATCTCAACTTGGCGGCCATTATTGATGGACGCATCCTGTGCGTGCACGGTGGTTTATCGCCGGAGCTCCGTACGCTGGACCAGATCCGGACAATAGAGCGTCAGCAGGAGATTCCACACGAAGGATCATTCTGCGACCTTATGTGGTCTGACCCGGAGGATATAGAGACATGGGCGATGAGTCCGCGTGGTGCCGGCTATTTGTTTGGTGCTAAGGTCACGCAAGAGTTCAACCAGATTAACGGACTGGACCTCATCTGTCGTGCCCATCAGCTTGTGCAAGAAGGTTACAAGTACATGTTCGACAATAGTCTTGTGACGGTCTGGTCGGCGCCAAACTATTGCTACCGGTGCGGTAATGTGGCAGCCATCTTGTCATTTGATGAGAATCTCGAGCGTGATTTTAAGTTGTTTCGTGAGGTACGATGCGTGGTGCACTCTTTTTGTACTGTGGGGTCGTTTTTGGTATTGTTACAAACGAGGCGATGGCTATTTGTTGACTGGTGTAGGTTGCTGAATCGTCGGATGGCTTTAATCAGCGTGCGCTGGTACCTTACTTCTTGTAAACGGGTATGATTATCAGCGACGTCTTGCGTGTTCGAGCTCTAACGCACTGGGATTGTTGACGGCGTGTCGCCTTTTCATTCGTTTGCCACCGCGCAGGTCACTTATGCTCTCTTTACATTGAAAAGGGACAAGGACGTTGGTAGATAGATATCCCTAGGAGTTTGGTCGGACAGATCGTTTAAAATATGCTTTTTCTGTTACCAAACACGTATTCACGTTGCATGCAATGCGCTTTATGATATAGGGGGCAGCGGCGACACATGTATCACCTCAGGCTCAGACATCCAGCTTGCTTGTACAGAATACGCAAATTCCCATCCATAGCCAGCACCTCCATATTCCCCAAACCGATTCATGCAAACCATACCTCCCAGGAAATGGGGGTATACCGCAGCAATTCGGTGCAGGGCGTGTTCACATGCTTTTCGTGGCTATCAAACAAGGATTCAGTCAGTATGACACACATTATGCACTAGTACACGTACAGATGGCTCGCACATGAGTGCCTCTCTTCATTTCCTGAACAGCAAAGAATGAGGGCAAAAAACGCATCATTACATCGCCGTCTCCAGTAGCAGCAGCTCCGCCGATGGATGAGTCCACATAAGCACCAGCACCTGGCACCGCGGCATCACCCACACGCCTGAAAGACAGCATACTGTCAGCATAGAATAAGACATCAGAAACAAGCCAGTGATATTAAGACTTACCCAGCAATTTTGTGCATTGCTCCATTGGAGCTGGTTCCAGCAGCCATGTGTCCATTCTCCGCCAGAACCACCATTCCAATGGTATCGTGGTTTCCTCTCGAGATCAACCTTTCCACGGCAGCATTCCTGGACGACCGCAAGAATGACTCGCCTTGTAGCTCCGTATACACTTCACGTTGCGACATCAATGGCTTATACGGTGGACATGAAGTGTTCTGCCGCACAACGTTGCGAAAATAGTTGGGCTGGCAATTGCTATCCAGCCAGCTTTGGTAAATCTCCCGCGAGTGCGGCGTGTCTAGCGGCGTTTCCTCAAACCCCATCATCTTGGCAAACGCCAGCGCTCCATCTCCAGCCAAAATGCTGTGAGACGAATGCTCCATGACTGCGCGTGCCACTTCAATGGCAGGTTTCACACGTCGCAGCTGCGCCACCGCGCCCATTTCCATCGTAGAGCCGTCTAAGATCATGGCATCCAGAGTCGTCTCCCCGCTAGAGTCTGGACTACCTCCGTAACCCACTGTAAAGTCGCATTGGTCCACTTCACAACGATTACAGCCGCGTGTAATCGCATCCAGTGCGTGCGAGCGACTGCTCGATCTTCGCAGAGCCTCAAAACCTGCGCGAGTTGCGTTCACAAATGGCCACGTGTTGATCACCACAACGCCACGCTGAGGAATCTCGTGCGCAGATCCCCAGAGCATCACGAAGCACACAAGCACCGCAAAGCCTCCGCAGATCCAGCGCTGGTGCGTCTCATGTCGAGGCTGTTCCATTTTCTTGCTACGCAAACGTTTCGAATGATGCCATCATTGTGCACCACATTTCGACTGCAATTCAAGGTGCTAACTTATGTACCGTTCATACTGCCAAGTGTATTTGTCCTTGCACCAGCTTCACTTGATGTTATGCACGTGTAATACCCTCGTAAAAGAGACACTATCGGCAGTGAGCTGCACAAGCTTGAATATTTATAGTTTGACGTGGACTTGGCAACAACTTTGGTACTTTGAGCCGTAGCAATGCATATTACACCTCTGAGACTTCCATGAAGTTGCTAGATACTAAACAAAATGCCATCCATAAGGTTGGTGCTCCCGATGAGCACCATTGTTGCCGTTCATATCGAACTGTAGAAGTATACGCTTAATGTTAGAAAACATTGTGTCTTACAGGCCATGAAGGCTCGGAGTGAAGACTGCAAGACCCATGACAGGTAAAGGGTAACCTCACCTGAGTGGCTAACATGTTGACAGGTGGGATTAACGCATACGGGCGTCGTCTGGGACCAGGGACACATGGTGATAGACACGCTGAACAAGTGCCAGGTGTCAAGTTGCAGTGTTGGTCATTAAACTGCATATGGTAGGGTTGACATCGAAGGGTATTTAACACTCAATATATTTTGCTTATACTTCCTAGATCTACTGCACAAAAGCAACTACGTCTAGCACTTGGTGCAAAAGAGGTAGAAGAAATAGTACTTTATAATTAATGTTAACTTTGTCTGTCAGCACTGCGACATGCAACCACTTCCACTGCAACTTAAACAGGTCAACATGCACATACGCATGTCTCATCTGCCCGTCATCACGAGCTTGTCCCACGTTACGTCCGTCTCTTTCGTCCCATCTGTCGAAGTCTCACCAAATTAGCTAATCAGGCAAAGTAGTACTTCACCTGTAACAGGTCTTGCCTTTTAACTTCAACACCCTCATGACCTGTCGGAGCTCATATCTGCTAATACTCCTCCTCGACTTTATCCTGCATGACCTTCAACTTAACATTGTACGCAACTCTGTGCCGGTAGTGCCTTCGTCAATTGTCGGCCATGATATTGTACGACTTCACAATCTTGTCACCACATTAAGTTTTTGTGATAAACGTGAAACGTAACTCCACGTGTTAAGCGCTCGAAGTACTCTTCTTAGATTTGAGCTTGTTTATGGCAGCCTGATTGTCCGTCCACGTTTTCATAGACTTGCACAGGCGCAGCTCCAGCTCATTCAGCAACTTACAACTCACGTCCAGCCTGCAAAGAGGACATGAATTCAGCCTCCGTCGTACACCCTACTGCTTTTTGTACAAATAAAGCACAACAGCACTGTCCATTGTTGGCACACACCCAAACACAGACTTACGGTCAACCTTGTCGGCAGTAAAAATCTGCAACGCTCCAGCATTCGATTTGAATTCCGTCGTCGTCGGTACACCCCTTAGGTGCAGCTGCAAATCTTCGACATCTATAAAAATCTAACGATACGCTTTGCAGTCTTCCAATCTATGCTATCGGCTTTTACGTCTGTCTCGTGGCCTTGTGAAAAGCAAAACAAATATCTGGACGCGTACACATTGCTATCTATAGTACGCTTCCCACCAGTTTGAAATAACTTCACACTTGGCTCACCACTCGCACCGCTTGCAGGTAGGTAAACCAACATTACTTTATGGTCCATATTGCGCTCATCTCCGATTAAAGCCCGGTATCAGTTTGCTGATTCCAAACCAAGATCTCAGCAATTTATCGATCATGACGTCTTGATCCAGAACATAGCCATTTGATTCGTCTAACGCAAAGTCCCCGAAACTTATACTTATTTGACAACTTCCAAGTCTTTGAAAGATTTAGTTTCACAAAAATTCGTCTACGGCGCTTTGTGTAAGGGGGTTACACAAAGGTGTGTATTTTACATACATACCTGCCACATGTGGTGTGGCTGTACCTTGGGTACATTGGTAGGTTCGATGTGACCGTACCTGAAGTACGAAAGGTCGCATTGTGGCAGAGAGCCACGTGGTCACTATACTTATTTAAAGTATAGTGACTATGCATGTTGATAATAATGACAGGCTATAGAGCCAGTAAATAGTGACTACCACTGAGTATAGAGTGGGTGGTTCTATATTTAGTGTTAGAAGATAAACATAAATCAGTTTCAAACCTGCTCTATAAGCATCACTGCTTGAGCGTTCTATTCCTCCTGAGGAATTTGTATCTTTAATACTAGTCTCTTTGAGAGGCGGTTGTAAATAATGATAGGCAAAAGCTTACGAGCTAGCCTAGGAAGGTTAAGCACCCTAAGACGTCGAAGCTCTCTGAGCTTGTCTTTCTCTGCACATAGTGCATAAGCAGCTTTGCTACAGTAGCTCGGCTACATCCTCTGCGCATAGTGCATAAGTAGCGTGGCTACAGTAGCTCGGCAACACCTGGTAGCGCTTGAAGTCAATCCCGCACCTAGATTTGCGACTACTTCTCTGTGTAAGAATGGACATCGATGAGATGTCAGTGGTTGGTCTGGCACAGGTACAACAGGAAGGGTTGCAGAAGCTGCTCCCTATCCTTGGCCCTAAGGGCGTGGAGTACCTCATCGCCCAGGGCGAAGAAGGGTAAACCCGTCCTCATTCGAGGAAGCTGTTGGAGTGGCATGGAATGCCGAGACCAACTTCAAGACCGCTAGGCCTGCCACTTATAACTATCGTCTGATGGGTCTGTACCCATAGATTGTAGTCAAGTGGAGGATGAAGAAGCTGAGCTTCATGCTGCGGAGCATCAAACTGTGCGCAGATGTTATATCTGCAAGAGAACAGGCCATTTGATGGCAAAATGTCCTGCAAGAAAGGCATATTTGGCCTCAAAGGGCCGACGCCCCATGGGTAAACCTTCTGGTTTGACGGGGGGAAACGGCGGAACCCAGTAGGCGCGGGGCGCCCTACTGGGGAAGAACTGATTTCTGTTGAACCTCTAGGAGGTAGAAGAAAACAGGGCCCAGCTCCAAAGTGATCTGAACTCTCAAAAACGGAACGAGAATGCAAGGCAGGCTTGCTAGTCGTCGAAGGGACGACTAAGGGCCATGATAAGCCATGGATCACTTTAATCGATTCGGGGGCATCGGGCAATTATGTGCGCCGTGCCACCGTGGAAGGTAGTCAGTAGTATGCTGAAGCGCTTGTAGCGCGTGAAAGTGACACAGTCACAGTTCACTTAGAGATGTGTACGCGTGTTACGGTACCCAAACTCCCGATGGACTTAAATGTAAAGTACTTGGACTTTAACATCATGGAACGCTGTTCGATCTTAGACTTGGATGCGAGGTATGAGCTCATCTAAGGCATGGCATGGCTAGAACGCCATAAGCCATGGATTGATCGGAGGTCAAAGACCTTAGGTGCGCGCAATGCTCCTGGTGAGGCTCTGCAGAGTCATGAACCCACCTCTGATAGGAAGCAAAAGCGCTTTTGGCGCGGAGTCGGTCAATATGTTGGATGCCGGAATATTCGACTTTGTAGACACTGTAAGTGTCAAGGACAATAGTCCTGGGCGAGGCCCAATGACTGTCGATAGTGTGGTTGAGAACCCAATAGTTGGCACATATGACATGTGTCATGAGAATGATGTTGCATCATTAAACACCGTGAGTAGTGTATGGTGGCTGCAAGCCAAGATGTCAGGACATGAGTCCAAATGACATGAGTAACGAGGAACTGACCCTGGAGGGCCGTGTGAAGTCACAAATGAATGTTACCTTTGAGTTTAACGAGGTGCATGCACCTAACGACGAGGTACCGGCCCTGGAGGGCCAGGTGAAGTCAAGGGGGGTGGGTAAACGAAGTGGTCATTGTTCTTGAGGTGTGTACACTTGTGGACGCTGATGCGTCGGATACTGAAAGCATCATGAGTAGCGATGATGATATCGTGAGTGGCGGTGATAACGAACAGCTATATACACTCGTCAATGGTTTGACTGGGGATGTTGAAGAGCCGGTGGATCTTTCAGCTATACCCGCAGTAAGTGCTCTGTTAGATCTGGACGAGTTGTCCTTTGCCGAGTTTGGCAGTGCCTTACAGGCAGGCGACATCGCCGAAGTGGTCGTTATACGACCTGAGGAGGAGTTGAACTCCTCATCGCTTTTGGATAAAGCAGTTTTTGTAAATACCAAGAAGGCTCGGAATGCGCGTAGTGGATTGCAGATCCTGATGGATCCTTCGGATCCTTATTTTCCTTTGTTAAAGGAATATGGAGATGTTGTCTCCAGAGAACCTCCTACAGTGTAACCTCCGGATAGAGGTGTACGTCACGAGATTAACTTGGTTCCAGGAACCAAATATTGTGTGACGCGACAGTGGCCGCTGCCACGAGAACTATGTGACGTCATTGACGAGTTCTTTTGTGAGAAGCACGCGGCTTGCATGGTGAGTGAGAGTAAGTCTTCTCACTCTACGCCCACGTTTTGCGTAAGGAAGCCTAATGGGAAGTGGCGAATAGTGCATGCTTACAATAGGCTGAATGCAGCCACTATCCCGGCTCAAGCACCGATTCCTCGCAAGAATGTTCTTCAGAACAATATGGTGGGTTTTACGATGTACAGTGCCCTCGACTTAGTCGATGGATATTACCAACTGCTCATGCGAGCTAGTGATATCCCGCTGACAGCGGTCAGTACTCCGAGAGGTATGCTCTGGGAGTGGTTAGTGATGCCCCAAGGGCTATCTAACGCACCTGCAACGTTCAATCGTCTGGTGACGCAGTTGCTTAGGTCCCATAGGGCGTATGCACCGACATACTTACTTTAACGATATATGTGTTCATAGTCGAGCCTAAAATGGCAAGACTGATGTGGAGAATCACATCGAGCACCTGCGAGCTGTGCTCGGTTGCATGAGGATGCATAAGCTGTATGCCAATATTGACAAATGCATCTTCGGTGCGGAAAAGATTCTTTTTTTTGAGATGCTTCATTGGGAAGCGAGGAATCCGGGCAGACCCTGTTAAGGTCAAAGCCATAGTGGATGTGCCAGTTTCGAGGAGCCAGAAGGACCTCCGCAAGTGGTTGGGTTTGGCAAATTACTTGCACAAGTATAGCCACAACTATGCGGAAGTGGCTAGGCCATTATCAAATCTCCTTAAAAAGGATGTGGAATGGTGTTGGAACACCGAACACCACGAGTCTTTTGAAGTCATTAAGGAGAGTCTCCTTCAGACGCCAATTCTGGCCCTGCCTGATCCTGATAGCCCGTCTAGCGTCGTATGTGACGCTTCGAACTTTCCATTGGTAGTGCTCTCTTGTAAGTTGACTTTGAGGGTCGAGAACGCGTCATCGCGTTTGAGTCTCGGCAGATGAAAGCTGCAGAGAAGAACTATCCAGTTCATGACAAGGAGCTACTTGCGATGAAGTATGCCCTTGTTATGTTCAGGGTACACCTTTTGGGCTCCAAGCCGTTTGTGATCTTTACCGATCATGCGTCATTACGCACAGCGACACAGTCGCCTCATATCTCGCAAATTGTGGCTCGTTGGCTCTCTTTTTTTCGCGGAGTATAACTTCGAGGTGAAGTTTTAAGCGGGGATACAAAATGTTTTGGCTGACGCGTTATCGCGTAGACCTGACTATGAGCTTACTTATCTCACTGTTGTGAGTTTATCAGTAACGGGTCGTATCAATGTGGCGTGTGCACGCGATGAGGCATGTGTTGCAATTTTGCAGGCTCTGGGTAGCGTAGAGTGTGAAAACGCTAAGGTGAAGATGTCACAACATAATCATGCGAGATTACATCGTTATGCACTGACCGATGGTCTGTTGCACTATAGTACAGGGTCGGATGACCAGCCTCGTGTTGTGGTGCCATATGATGAGGACCTCAAGTATCAGATACTTTATGAGGCTCATGATACACCACTTGGTGGTCATATAGGTCGTGAGAAGACCTACAGCTCGGTGAGCACACATTATTGGTGGACCAAGTTATATAAATGGGTTGATACCTACGTACGCACGTGTGAAACGTGTCAAAGGGTGAAACTCTCGCCTAGTGTGGCTGCGCCATTGGCGAGCTTGCCTGTACCCTCGGGGTTGTGGTAATCCATTAGTATGGACTTTGTGTTTGGTCTAGCGTGTGACGCTGCAGGTAACATTGGGATTGTAGGCTATGTTGACCGGCTGAGCAAGATGGCTCACTTAGCGGCAGTGCCGGACTCCATTAATGACGAAGGAACAGCTAAACTGTTTATGGATCGTGTGTTTCAATAACACGGACTGCCTGTGGCAGTCGTCTCGGATAGAGACCCCCGTTTGACAGGTAAGTTTTGGACGTCAGTCTTTAAAGTGCTGGGCAATCGACTGGACATGTCCACGGCGGATCATCCGCAGACCGATGGTCAACAGAACGCGCGAATCGCGTTATCGGTGATATGATTTGAGGTGTTTGTGCTAAAAAACCAAGCAATGGAGCACGATGCTCACTCTCAGAGAATTTGCGTTGAACAACGCGGTGCATGCCTCGACAGGCTTAACACCATTCTATGTGAATGGTTTGGTCAACCTTCGCGTTCCTTTAGCGCTCCACCCTGCCACACCATGTCTTAGTGGGGGGAGAGATAGCGGAAGTCTTGGCTGATATCAGCCCTGTTGCTATGCGCAAAAAGGTGGAAGCGTTTCTGTCAGCGCGCTTCGACGTGTTACATCGCGTCAAAGACGCAATGGCTGAAAGCCAGGATGCTCAAAATAAACAAGCGGATGCCAAAGGCAGAAAGAACGAACACGAGTTTAAATTGGGTGATTTAGCTAGATTATTGTAATTTACCTACTCGTGCCGTTTCTGCGGTATATAAAACCAAACTGCGTCCACGCTGTATTGGACCTTTCAAGTCATTAGCAAGAAAGGCTTAGCCTATAAGTTGAACCTTCCAAAGAAGATGCAAACACACCTTGTGTTCTGTGTAGGTTTACTGAAGCCATACCTCAACCCTGCCTCGGTGGACTTCGGAAGTTGTCCCCTCATGCCCGGCCGAAGGAGGCGGGAAGTACTGCACCGGAGGTGCATATGGACGCTAAAGGCGTACCAGGAGGTCGATCTGACATCGCAGTTCGGCTTGAGAATGCTCAATCGCCTTTAAGCGATCCGAGGTCTCAGAGCGATAACGCTCAAAAGACCGACGGTGTCGATCGACACGGTCATCGAGCGATGACAGGTGAGACCTCACCGATGCAAGAGCATCAAGCTCCAGGAGTGTCAGGCGACGCTCAATGTCAGAGATGAAAGGTCAATGGGTCATCGGCCTCCTCCGACGCTGATCGATGACCAAGGTCATCAACAGTTCCATGTGGAACGCCTCTTGGCTCGGCGCCGTCACCTGGGTCATACCCAATACTTGGTGAAGTGGAGGGGTTACCCCCAGTCGTATGCCTCGTGGGAGGATGTATCCAGGTCTTTCTCCTTTTCGGCCTTAACGTATGCATTTGGCATATTATCATGGCGTGTCGATGCCCTTTTACCACCTGGAGAGCACCAAAGTCAACGTTATGTTTTCAATACCATTACGGTTGCAAAATTCAGGGTATATTACTCAGCTACAGATACTTCATCCTTACCGCAAGAACGAAATGAGCCTTGCATCACTCGATATCTCAGTTTACATCACTATACCTACTTTTTATGCATAATGATCCGCACCTTCACGCCGTCCACAGCTTCTCAAGCGTCATTTGATTTTTAAGCATTCAGATCTTTAGTCATAGCACACATCCACCGTTCCCGGGGATTCTTTTCTGATAAGTATTTTGTAACTTGAGCCGCAAATGCATTTACGACACCCCAAGGTTCAACAAAACCTTCGTTTTTAGGTCTTGCCCGACTATCGTTACGTTCTGAACTTGTACCATAACGATCGCTAATTCTACTTGACTTTTTCGGTCCTTAGAGCTCTCGTAACGCTTTTTTACACTTGAATGCATGATCACCCGTCCAATTATCATTTATCGACTCCTCCTGACGTTCGAACGTAAATAAGTAAGACTTAAGCTGTCCATTTTGCTCATCCGACAAAATTTCAATGTTTTGCACATGTTGCGTTACCACAATCAACTTATCCGTTGGATGTACAGCTTACTTACCTTCGTCTCACTGCCTCGCTTACCAAGTGACCTGTTCCTTGCATCTCTATGCAAAGTGCTTTCAAAACCAGAAGCCAAGTTGTCATCCATCATTGGCAACAATTCATCACAAACACCAATGGTGAAATACTACCAGGGTTTGACTTAATTCTGCTTCGTTTTATAACGCAAGTTGCATACTCTGCAGGGTCTCTCTATAATGGTAGTGGTAGGTTTAATGAAAAAATGCTGCGTACCGTATTCATGATAGCGCGATGCAACCTTTCGGTCTTTATGTTTTGGTTAAGTGTCTCACTTACCTGTGGTCGTGCAAAAATATCTTGTATTCACTACTATCATCGGCGAAGCACATGTTTCTTGCAGTTGAACTCGCTTTCGAAGCTTAACAGAAAGTACGTAAACTTAATAGCAGCAACGCTCCTAGTAAAAGCCAAAAAAACTCGGCTATAGTTTGGCGATGGTCAATAAAGCTGACCAGGTTTTCCGATCACCGCAACGAGCTTGTAAGGTCATGGAACCTTATAGGCCTGAGCAAATAACTCCACCTTCTATATTACTCGGTTAGTTTGTGCCCATATCTTTCATTGAATGAATCCGTTAGACTATTGACCTTGAGCGAAGTCCCAGACACTTTAGACATATTGTATCAGTTAGTCTGATACCTGATGCCTGGTCCTTGGCTTTTGATTATAATTTTAAAACGCAGGTGGCCTAGGAGGCGATAAAGTTCATCAACGTATCATATTGAACATCCGCATCGACTTTATAGAATTTATACTCAGGTGAATTGAGTAGCATTATCGCCGCCCGTACCTATTTAAAAGTAACCTGCTAATCGATACGAACTCCAAAAGGACATGAGAGTGGTAAATGTGCAGGTGCGACTCACCTAGTACTGGACAACATCGTACACTATTCGGACCCGCACATGTAAACGACGATGTTGTGTGAATCAATTGTGAGCAGCACGTGAAAAATATAGAAGACGAAAAGGTGGCACATTATATGCATTTGACTGAAGTAAACCTGCACGCAAAATTTAAGAAGCGACGTGGTCACCATTTTTTAATCCAAAAATAGGGGGCGGAGTAAAGGTCATGTTCTAAACTATCCTTACCGACGAAAAACTACGTGCAGGTGACTCTATTTTGAAAAAGTCACATGCATCAAGTCTGTGCTTTAGTAATTAGAAAATTAGCCTCAACAACTAAACTATCCGTAAGTAGCACGTATGTGGTGTTACAGTCGAATTTGAACTTACGAGTGCGAACACAGTAGAATTTGAGTCTACCCCCTTAAACCGCTCGGGCACACTGACGATAGATTCACTTCTGATGCCATAACATTATTTATACAACTACCATCAACAACTCATACAACTACCATCAACAACCTATACAGACAATTAATGAATGACCTATACAGACTATCAACGACCTATACATACCATCACCACCTATCCAAGCCATCGCCGACCTATACAAACCATCACCAGTCTGCAACAACAGCTTGAACTATCCCAGACATCACTAACCATCAACATACCATCTCCACAATCAATGTCAATGTTGTATCCCCGCAGCTATTCTCACCACCATCTGACTCGCACAAGCAATCAATATCAGCAATGTGTTGGTCATCACTTTTCACATATGGCGTGGCAGCCTTTGACACCTTCAACGTCTAGTTTTTTCCTTGCGTTTTGTTGAACTCTTTTCTCGTAAAGCATAGCAAACCACAACATATTCAGCGTCAGCCAGACCCGATCCATTCATTCAACTCAATGAGGAGACGTACCAATCTCTTACTAATCTACCAAATGGGCTCCATATTTGCACTTTCTAATGTCACCATCTACTGTCGCGGTCTGCTGTCACCTTCTACTGTCACCATCTGCTGCGCCATGCAGCTACATTTGACGATAGTGAAGTCGACACTGCTAAGATAGTAAATTGACCAAATTTGAGACTGCTGCGATGGTGCGAAAAACGATAGGTAGGATTGCCAACCGTCACTGTTAGGTTTTGCAGGCTGCTTTTCATTGAATGTCTACTGGTATTGCAAGCTGCTTTCGATTTAATATCAGATGCATTTTTGTACGGCGGTAGGGTGTTGTGAAATGCGATCGAAGAAACTTGAGCGGCCAAATGACGTGAGTAATCGTCTGAAGAGTATGTCTTGCATTGCCCAGCGACGGCAGTAGTGTGCACGTGATCGACAAATCAAGATAGGGAAAGAAGAATAGCAAAAACGCTGCACAAAGCGTGAAAGAGCACACGCCTTTAGCACGTATACACAGCACATACTACACAGAGAGGTGTAGCACGGACGCATCAGCAAGTAGAGTACGTATGTGTCAGCGGTGGGATTTGAACCCACGAGTGCGAACACAGTAGAACTTGAGTCTACCCCCTTAGACCGCTCGGGCACACTGACGATAGATTCACTTCTGATGCCATAACATTATTTATACAACTACCATCAACAACTTATACAACTACCATCAACAACCTATACAGACAATTAATGAATGACCTATACAGACTATCAACGACCTATACATACCATCACCACCTATCCAAGCCATCGCCGACCTATACAAACCATCACCAGTCTGCAACAACAGCTTGAACTATCCCAGACATCACTAACCATCAACATACCATCTCCACAATCAATGTCAATGTTGTATCCCCGCAGCTATTCTCACCACCATCTGACTCGCACAAGCAATCAATATCAGCAATGTGTTGGTCATCACTTTTCACATATGGCGTGGCAGCCTTTGACACCTTCAACGTCTAGTTTTTTCCTTGCGTTTTGTTGAACTCTTTTCTGGTTAAGCATAGCAAACCACAACATATTCAGCGTCGGCCAGACCCGATCCATTCATTCAACTCAATGAGGAGACGTACCAATCTCTTACTAATCTACCAAATGGGCTCCATATTTGCACTTTCTAATGTCACCATCTACTGTCGCGGTCTGCTGTCACCTTCTACTGTCACCATCTGCTGCGCCATGCAGTTACATTTGACGATAGTGAAGTCGACACTGCTAAGATAGTAAATTGACCAAATTTGAGACTGCTGCGATGGTGCGAAAAACGATAGGTAGGATTGCCAACCGTCACTGTTAGGTTTTGCAGGCTGCTTTTCATTGAATGTCTACTGGTATTGCAAGCTGCTTTCGATTTAATATCAGATGCATTTTTGTACGGCGGTAGGGTGTTGTGAAATGCGATCGAAGAAACTTGAGCGGCCAAATGACGTGAGTAATCGTCTGAAGAGTATGTCTTGCATTGCCCAGCGACGGCAGTAGTGTGCACGTGATCGACAAATCAAGATAGGGAAAGAAGAATAGCAAAAACGCTGCACAAAGCGTGAAAGAGCACACGCCTTTAGCACGTATACACAGCACATACTACACAGAGAGGTGTAGCACGGACGCATCAGCAAGTAGAGTACGTATGTGTCAGCGGTGGGATTTGAACCCACGAGTGCGAACACAGTAGAACTTGAGTCTACCCCCCTTAGACCGCTCGGGCACACTGACGATAGATTCACTTCTGATGCCATAACATTATTTATACAACTACCATCAACAACTTATACAACTACCATCAACAACCTATACAGACAATTAATGAATGACCTATACAGACTATCAACGACCTATACATACCATCACCACCTATCCAAGCCATCGCCGACCTATACAAACCATCACCAGTCTGCAACAACAGCTTGAACTATCCCAGACATCACTAACCATCAACATACCATCTCCACAATCAATGTCAATGTTGTATCCCCGCAGCTATTCTCACCACCATCTGACTCGCACAAGCAATCAATATCAGCAATGTGTTGGTCATCACTTTTCACATATGGCGTGGCAGCCTTTGACACCTTCAACGTCTAGTTTTTTCCTTGCGTTTTGTTGAACTCTTTTCTGGTTAAGCATAGCAAACCACAACATATTCAGCGTCGGCCAGACCCGATCCATTCATTCAACTCAATGAGGAGACGTACCAATCTCTTACTAATCTACCAAATGGGCTCCATATTTGCACTTTCTAATGTCACCATCTACTGTCGCGGTCTGCTGTCACCTTCTACTGTCACCATCTGCTGCGCCATGCAGTTACATTTGACGATAGTGAAGTCGACACTGCTAAGATAGTAAATTGACCAAATTTGAGACTGCTGCGATGGTGCGAAAAACGATAGGTAGGATTGCCAACCGTCACTGTTAGGTTTTGCAGGCTGCTTTTCATTGAATGTCTACTGGTATTGCAAGCTGCTTTCGATTTAATATCAGATGCATTTTTGTACGGCGGTAGGGTGTTGTGAAATGCGATCGAAGAAACTTGAGCGGCCAAATGACGTGAGTAATCGTCTGAAGAGTATGTCTTGCATTGCCCAGCGACGGCAGTAGTGTGCACGTGATCGACAAATCAAGATAGGGAAAGAAGAATAGCAAAAACGCTGCACAAAGCGTGAAAGAGCACACGCCTTTAGCACGTATACACAGCACATACTACACAGAGAGGTGTAGCACGGACGCATCAGCAAGTAGAGTACGTATGTGTCAGCGGTGGGATTTGAACCCACGAGTGCGAACACAGTAGAACTTGAGTCTACCCCCTTAGACCGCTCGGGCACACTGACGATAGATTCACTTCTGATGCCATAACATTATTTATACAACTACCATCAACAACTTATACAACTACCATCAACAACCTATACAGACAATTAATGAATGACCTATACAGACTATCAACGACCTATACATACCATCACCACCTATCCAAGCCATCGCCGACCTATACAAACCATCACCAGTCTGTAACAACAGCTTGAACTATCCCAGACATCACTAACCATCAACATACCATCTCCACAATCAATGTCAATGTTGTATCCCCGCAGCTATTCTCACCACCATCTGACTCGCACAAGCAATCAATATCAGCAATGTGTTGGTCATCACTTTTCACATATGGCGTGGCAGCCTTTGACACCTTCAACGTCTAGTTTTTTCCTTGCGTTTTGTTGAGCTCTTTTCTGGTTAAGCATAGCAAACCACAACATATTCAGCGTCGGCCAGACCCGATCCATTCATTCAACTCAATGAGGAGACGTACCAATCTCTTACTAATCTACCAAATGGGCTCCATATTTGCACTTTCTAATGTCACCATCTACTGTCGCGGTCTGCTGTCACCTTCTACTGTCACCATCTGCTGCGCCATGCAGTTACATTTGACGATAGTGAAGTCGACACTGCTAAGATAGTAAATTGACCAAATTTGAGACTGCTGCGATGGTGCGAAAAACGATAGGTAGGATTGCCAACCGTCACTGTTAGGTTTTGCAGGCTGCTTTTCATTGAATGTCTACTGGTATTGCAAGCTGCTTTCGATTTAATATCAGATGCATTTTTGTACGGCGGTAGGGTGTTGTGAAATGCGATCGAAGAAACTTGAGCGGCCAAATGACGTGAGTAATCGTCTGAAGAGTATGTCTTGCATTGCCCAGCGACGGCAGTAGTGTGCACGTGATCGACAAATCAAGATAGGGAAAGAAGAATAGCAAAAACGCTGCACAAAGCGTGAAAGAGCACACGCCTTTAGCACGTATACACAGCACATACTACACAGAGAGGTGTAGCACGGACGCATCAGCAAGTAGAGTACGTATGTGTCAGCGGTGGGATTTGAACCCACGAGTGCGAACACAGTAGAACTTGAGTCTACCCCCTTAGACCGCTCGGGCACACTGACGATCGATTCACTTCTGATGCCATAACATTATTTATACAACTACCATCAACAACTTATACAACTACCATCAACAACCTATACAGACAATTAATGAATGACCTATACAGACTATCAACGACCTATACATACCATCACCACCTATCCAAGCCATCGCCGACCTATACAAACCATCACCAGTCTGCAACAACAGCTTGAACTATCCCAGACATCACTAACCATCAACATACCATCTCCACAATCAATGTCAATGTTGTATCCCCGCAGCTATTCTCACCACCATCTGACTCGCACAAGCAATCAATATCAGCAATGTGTTGGTCATCACTTTTCACATATGGCGTGGCAGCCTTTGACACCTTCAACGTCTAGTTTTTTCCTTGCGTTTTGTTGAGCTCTTTTCTGGTTAAGCATAGCAAACCACAACATATTCAGCGTCGGCCAGACCCGATCCATTCATTCAACTCAATGAGGAGACGTACCAATCTCTTACTAATCTACCAAATGGGCTCCATATTTGCACTTTCTAATGTCACCATCTACTGTCGCGGTCTGCTGTCACCTTCTACTGTCACCATCTGCTGCGCCATGCAGTTACATTTGACGATAGTGAAGTCGACACCGCTAAGATAGTAAATTGACCAAATTTGAGACTGCTGCGATGGTGCGAAAAACGATAGGTAGGATTGCCAACCGTCACTGTTAGGTTTTGCAGGCTGCTTTTCATTGAATGTCTACTGGTATTGCAAGCTGCTTTTGATTGAATATCAGATGCATTTTTGTACGGCGGTAGGGTGTTGTGAAATGCGATCGAAGAAACTTGAGCGGCCAAATGACGTGAGTAATCGTCTGAAGAGTATGTCTTGCATTGCCCAGCGACGGCAGTAGTGTGCACGTGATCGACAAATCAAGATAGGGAAAGAAGAATAGCAAAAACGCTGCACAAAGCGTGAAAGAGCACACGCCTTTAGCACGTATACACAGCACATACTACACAGAGAGGTGTAGCACGGACGCATCAGCAAGTAGAGTACGTATGTGTCAGCGGTGGGATTTGAACCCACGAGTGCGAACACAGTAGAACTTGAGTCTACCCCCTTAGACCGCTCGGGCACACTGACGATAGATTCACTTCTGATGCCATAACATTATTTATACAACTACCATCAACAACTTATACAACTACCATCAACAACCTATACAGACAATTAATGAATGACCTATACAGACTATCAACGACCTATACATACCATCACCACCTATCCAAGCCATCGCCGACCTATACAAACCATCACCAGTCTGCAACAACAGCTTGAACTATCCCAGACATCACTAACCATCAACATACCATCTCCACAATCAATGTCAATGTTGTATCCCCGCAGCTATTCTCACCACCATCTGACTCGCACAAGCAATCAATATCAGCAATGTGTTGGTCATCACTTTTCACATATGGCGTGGCAGCCTTTGACACCTTCAACGTCTAGTTTTTTCCTTGCGTTTTGTTGAACTCTTTTCTGGTTAAGCATAGCAAACCACAACATATTCAGCGTCGGCCAGACCCGATCCATTCATTCAACTCAATGAGGAGACGTACCAATCTCTTACTAATCTACCAAATGGGCTCCATATTTGCACTTTCTAATGTCACCATCTACTGTCGCGGTCTGCTGTCACCTTCTACTGTCACCATCTGCTGCGCCATGCAGTTACATTTGACGATAGTGAAGTCGACACCGCTAAGATAGTAAATTGACCAAATTTGAGACTGCTGCGATGGTGCGAAAAACGATAGGTAGGATTGCCAACCGTCACTGTTAGGCTTTGCAGGCTGCTTTTCATTGAATGTCTACTGGTATTGCAAGCTGCTTTCGATTGAATATCAGATGCATTTTTGTACGGCGGTAGGGTGTTGTGAAATGCGATCGAAGAAACTTGAGCGGCCAAATGACGTGAGTAATCGTCTGAAGAGTATGTCTTGCATTGCCCAGCGACGGCAGTAGTGTGCACGTGATCGACAAATCAAGATAGGGAAAGAAGAATAGCAAAAACGCTGCACAAAGCGTGAAAGAGCACACGCCTTTAGCACGTATACACAGCACATACTACACAGAGAGGTGTAGCACGGACGCATCAGCAAGTAGAGTACGTATGTGTCAGCGGTGGGATTTGAACCCACGAGTGCGAACACAGTAGAACTTGAGTCTACCCCCTTAGACCGCTCGGGCACACTGACGATAGATTCACTTCTGATGCCATAACATTATTTATACAACTACCATCAACAACTTATACAACTACCATCAACAACCTATACAGACAATTAATGAATGACCTATACAGACTATCAACGACCTATACATACCATCACCACCTATCCAAGCCATCGCCGACCTATACAAACCATCACCAGTCTGCAACAACAGCTTGAACTATCCCAGACATCACTAACCATCAACATACCATCTCCACAATCAATGTCAATGTTGTATCCCCGCAGCTATTCTCACCACCATCTGACTCGCACAAGCAATCAATATCAGCAATGTGTTGGTCATCACTTTTCACATATGGCGTGGCAGCCTTTGACACCTTCAACGTCTAGTTTTTTCCTTGCGTTTTGTTGAACTCTTTTCTGGTTAAGCATAGCAAACCACAACATATTCAGCGTCGGCCAGACCCGATCCATTCATTCAACTCAATGAGGAGACGTACCAATCTCTTACTAATCTACCAAATGGGCTCCATATTTGCACTTTCTAATGTCACCATCTACTGTCGCGGTCTGCTGTCACCTTCTACTGTCACCATCTGCTGCGCCATGCAGTTACATTTGACGATAGTGAAGTCGACACCGCTAAGATAGTAAATTGACCAAATTTGAGACTGCTGCGATGGTGCGAAAAACGATAGGTAGGATTGCCAACCGTCACTGTTAGGCTTTGCAGGCTGCTTTTCATTGAATGTCTACTGGTATTGCAAGCTGCTTTCGATTGAATATCAGATGCATTTTTGTACGGCGGTAGGGTGTTGTGAAATGCGATCGAAGAAACTTGAGCGGCCAAATGACGTGAGTAATCGTCTGAAGAGTATGTCTTGCATTGCCCAGCGACGGCAGTAGTGTGCACGTGATCGACAAATCAAGATAGGGAAAGAAGAATAGCAAAAACGCTGCACAAAGCGTGAAAGAGCACACGCCTTTAGCACGTATACACAGCACATACTACACAGAGAGGTGTAGCACGGACGCATCAGCAAGTAGAGTACGTATGTGTCAGCGGTGGGATTTGAACCCACGAGTGCGAACACAGTAGAACTTGAGTCTACCCCCTTAGACCGCTCGGGCACACTGACGATAGATTCACTTCTGATGCCATAACATTATTTATACAACTACCATCAACAACTTATACAACTACCATCAACAACCTATACAGACAATTAATGAATGACCTATACAGACTATCAACGACCTATACATACCATCACCACCTATCCAAGCCATCGCCGACCTATACAAACCATCACCAGTCTGCAACAACAGCTTGAACTATCCCAGACATCACTAACCATCAACATACCATCTCCACAATCAATGTCAATGTTGTATCCCCGCAGCTATTCTCACCACCATCTGACTCGCACAAGCAATCAATATCAGCAATGTGTTGGTCATCACTTTTCACATATGGCGTGGCAGCCTTTGACACCTTCAACGTCTAGTTTTTTCCTTGCGTTTTGTTGAACTCTTTTCTGGTTAAGCATAGCAAACCACAACATATTCAGCGTCGGCCAGACCCGATCCATTCATTCAACTCAATGAGGAGACGTACCAATCTCTTACTAATCTACCAAATGGGCTCCATATTTGCACTTTCTAATGTCACCATCTACTGTCGCGGTCTGCTGTCACCTTCTACTGTCACCATCTGCTGCGCCATGCAGTTACATTTGACGATAGTGAAGTCGACACCGCTAAGATAGTAAATTGACCAAATTTGAGACTGCTGCGATGGTGCGAAAAACGATAGGTAGGATTGCCAACCGTCACTGTTAGGCTTTGCAGGCTGCTTTTCATTGAATGTCTACTGGTATTGCAAGCTGCTTTCGATTTAATATCAGATGCATTTTTGTACGGCGGTAGGGTGTTGTGAAATGCGATCGAAGAAACTTGAGCGGCCAAATGACGTGAGTAATCGTCTGAAGAGTATGTCTTGCATTGCCCAGCGACGGCAGTAGTGTGCACGTGATCGACAAATCAAGATAGGGAAAGAAGAATAGCAAAAACGCTGCACAAAGCGTGAAAGAGCACACGCCTTTAGCACGTATACACAGCACATACTACACAGAGAGGTGTAGCACGGACGCATCAGCAAGTAGAGTACGTATGTGTCAGCGGTGGGATTTGAACCCACGAGTGCGAACACAGTAGAACTTGAGTCTACCCCCTTAGACCGCTCGGGCACACTGACGATCGATTCACTTCTGATGCCATAACATTATTTATACAACTACCATCAACAACTCATACAACTACCATCAACAACCTATACAGACAATTAATGAATGACCTATACAGACTATCAACGACCTATACATACCATCACCACCTATCCAAGCCATCGCCGACCTATACAAACCATCACCAGTCTGCAACAACAGCTTGAACTATCCCAGACATCACTAACCATCAACATACCATCTCCACAATCAATGTCAATGTTGTATCCCCGCAGCTATTCTCACCACCATCTGACTCGCACAAGCAATCAATATCAGCAATGTGTTGGTCATCACTTTTCACATATGGCGTGGCAGCCTTTGACACCTTCAACGTCTAGTTTTTTCCTTGCGTTCTTTTGGACCCTTTTCTCGTAAAGCATAGCAAACCACAACATATTCAGCGTCGGCCAGACCCGATCCATTCATTCAACTCAATGAGGAGACGTACCAATCTCTTACTAATCTACCAAATGGGCTCCATATTTGCACTTTCTAATGTCACCATCTACTGTCGCGGTCTGCTGTCACCTTCTACTGTCACCATCTGCTGCGCCATGCAGTTACATTTGACGATAGTGAAGTCGACACCGCTAAGATAGTAAATTGACCAAATTTGAGACTGCTACGATGGTGCGAAAAACGATAGGTAGGCTTGCCGACCGTCACTGTTAGGCTTTGCAGGCTGCTTTTCATTGAATGTCTACTGGTATTGCAAGCTGCTTTCGATTTAATATCAGATGCATTTTTGTACGGCGGTAGGGTGTTGTGAAATGCGATCGAAGAAACTTGAGCGGCCAAATGACGTGAGTAATCGTCTGAAGAGTATGTCTTGCATTGCCCAGCGACGGCAGTAGTGTGCACGTGATCGACAAATCAAGATAGGGAAAGAAGAATAGCAAAAACGCTGCACAAAGCGTGAAAGAGCACACGCCTTTAGCACGTATACACAGCACATACTACACAGAGAGGTGTAGCACGGACGCATCAGCAAGTAGAGTACGTATGTGTCAGCGGTGGGATTTGAACCCACGAGTGCGAACACAGTAGAACTTGAGTCTACCCCCTTAGACCGCTCGGGCACACTGACGATCGATTCACTTCTGATGCCATAACATTATTTATACAACTACCATCAACAACTCATACAACTACCATCAACAACCTATACAGACAATTAATGAATGACCTATACAGACTATCAACGACCTATACATACCATCACCACCTATCCAAGCCATCGCCGACCTATACAAACCATCACCAGTCTGCAACAACAGCTTGAACTATCCCAGACATCACTAACCATCAACATACCATCTCCACAATCAATGTCAATGTTGTATCCCCGCAGCTATTCTCACCACCATCTGACTCGCACAAGCAATCAATATCAGCAATGTGTTGGTCATCACTTTTCACATATGGCGTGGCAGCCTTTGACACCTTCAACGTCTAGTTTTTTCCTTGCGTTTTGTTGAGCTCTTTTCTGGTTAAGCATAGCAAACCACAACATATTCAGCGTCGGCCAGACCCGATCCATTCATTCAACTCAATGAGGAGACGTACCAATCTCTTACTAATCTACCAAATGGGCTCCATATTTGCACTTTCTAATGTCACCATCTACTGTCGCGGTCTGCTGTCACCTTCTACTGTCACCATCTGCTGCGCCATGCAGTTACATTTGACGATAGTGAAGTCGACACCGCTAAGATAGTAAATTGACCAAATTTGAGACTGCTACGATGGTGCGAAAAACGATAGGTAGGATTGCCGACCGTCACTGTTAGGCTTTGCAGGCTGCTTTTCATTGAATGTCTACTGGTATTGCAAGCTGCTTTCGATTGAATATCAGATGCATTTTTGTACGGCGGTAGGGTGTTGTGAAATGCGATCGAAGAAACTTGAGCGGCCAAATGACGTGAGTAATCGTCTGAAGAGTATGTCTTGCATTGCCCAGCGACGGCAGTAGTGTGCACGTGATCGACAAATCAAGATAGGGAAAGAAGAATAGCAAAAACGCTGCACAAAGCGTGAAAGAGCACACGCCTTTAGCACGTATACACAGCACATACTACACAGAGAGGTGTAGCACGGACGCATCAGCAAGTAGAGTACGTATGTGTCAGCGGTGGGATTTGAACCCACGAGTGCGAACACAGTAGAACTTGAGTCTACCCCCTTAGACCGCTCGGGCACACTGACGATCGATTCACTTCTGATGCCATAACATTATTTATACAACTACCATCAACAACTCATACAACTACCATCAACAACCTATACAGACAATTAATGAATGACCTATACAGACTATCAACGACCTATACATACCATCACCACCTATCCAAGCCATCGCCGACCTATACAAACCATCACCAGTCTGCAACAACAGCTTGAACTATCCCAGACATCACTAACCATCAACATACCATCTCCACAATCAATGTCAATGTTGTATCCCCGCAGCTATTCTCACCACCATCTGACTCGCACAAGCAATCAATATCAGCAATGTGTTGGTCATCACTTTTCACATATGGCGTGGCAGCCTTTGACACCTTCAACGTCTAGTTTTTTCCTTGCGTTCTTGTTGGACCCTTTTCTCGTAAAGCATAGCAAACCACAACATATTCAGCGTCGGCCAGACCCGATCCATTCATTCAACTCAATGAGGAGACGTACCAATCTCTTACTAATCTACCAAATGGGCTCCATATTTGCACTTTCTAATGTCACCATCTACTGTCGCGGTCTGCTGTCACCTTCTACTGTCACCATCTGCTGCGCCATGCAGTTACATTTGACGATAGTGAAGTCGACACTGCTAAGATAGTAAATTGACCAAATTTGAGACTGCTACGATGGTGCGAAAAACGATAGGTAGGCTTGCCGACCGTCACTGTTAGGCTTTGCAGGCTGCTTTTCATTGAATGTCTACTGGTATTGCAAGCTGCTTTCGATTGAATATCAGATGCATTTTTGTACGGCGGTAGGGTGTTGTGAAATGCGATCGAAGAAACTTGAGCGGCCAAATGACGTGAGTAATCGTCTGAAGAGTATGTCTTGCATTGCCCAGCGACGGCAGTAGTGTGCACGTGATCGACAAATCAAGATAGGGAAAGAAGAATAGCAAAAACGCTGCACAAAGCGTGAAAGAGCACACGCCTTTAGCACGTATACACAGCACATACTACACAGAGAGGTGTAGCACGGACGCATCAGCAAGTAGAGTACGTATGTGTCAGCGGTGGGATTTGAACCCACGAGTGCGAACACAGTAGAACTTGAGTCTACCCCCTTAGACCGCTCGGGCACACTGACGATCGATTCACTTCTGATGCCATAACATTATTTACAACTACCATCAACAACTCATACAACTACCATCAACAACCTATACAGACAATTAATGAATGACCTATACAGACTATCAACGACCTATACATACCATCACCACCTATCCAAGCCATCGCCGACCTATACAAACCATCACCAGTCTGCAACAACAGCTTGAACTATCCCAGACATCACTAACCATCAACATACCATCTCCACAATCAATGTCAATGTTGTATCCCCGCAGCTATTCTCACCACCATCTGACTCGCACAAGCAATCAATATCGGCAATGTGTTGGTCATCACTTTTCACATATGGCGTGGCAGCCTTTGACACCTTCAACGTCTAGTTTTTTCCTTGCGTTTTGTTGAGCTCTTTTCTGGTTAAGCATAGCAAACCACAACATATTCAGCGTCGGCCAGACCCGATCCATTCATTCAACTCAATGAGGAGACGTACCAATCTCTTACTAATCTACCAAATGGGCTCCATATTTGCACTTTCTAATGTCACCATCTACTGTCGCGGTCTGCTGTCACCTTCTACTGTCACCATCTGCTGCGCCATGCAGTTACATTTGACGATAGTGAAGTCGACACCGCTAAGATAGTAAATTGACCAAATTTGAGACTGCTGCGATGGTGCGAAAAACAATAGGTAGGATTGCCAACCGTCACTGTTAAGCAGGCTGCTTTTCATTGAATGTCTACTGGTATTGCAAGCTGCTTTTGATTGAATATCAGATGCATTTTTGTACGGCGGTAGGGTGTTGTGAAATGCGATCGAAGAAACTTGAGCGGCCAAATGACGTGAGTAATCGTCTGAAGAGTATGTCTTGCATTGCCCAGCGACGGCAGTAGTGTGCACGTGATCGACAAATCAAGATAGGGAAAGAAGAATAGCAAAAACGCTGCACAAAGCGTGAAAGAGCACACGCCTTTAGCACGTATACACAGCACATACTACACAGAGAGGTGTAGCACGGACGCATCAGCAAGTAGAGTACGTATGTGTCAGCGGTGGGATTTGAACCCACGAGTGCGAACACAGTAGAACTTGAGTCTACCCCCTTAGACCGCTCGGGCACACTGACGATAGATTCACTTCTGATGCCATAACATTATTTACAACTACCATCAACAACTCATACAACTACCATCAACAACCTATACAGACAATTAATGAATGACCTATACAGACTATCAACGACCTATACATACCATCACCACCTATCCAAGCCATCGCCGACCTATACAAACCATCACCAGTCTGCAACAACAGCTTGAACTATCCCAGACATCACTAACCATCAACATACCATCTCCACAATCAATGTCAATGTTGTATCCCCGCAGCTATTCTCACCACCATCTGACTCGCACAAGCAATCAATATCAGCAATGTGTTGGTCATCACTTTTCACATATGGCGTGGCAGCCTTTGACACCTTCAACGTCTAGTTTTTTCCTTGCGTTTTGTTGGACCCTTTTCTGGTAAAGCATAGCAAACCACAACATATTCAGCGTCGGCCAGACCCGATCCATTCATTCAACTCAATGAGGAGACGTACCAATCTCTTACTAATCTACCAAATGGGCTCCATATTTGCACTTTCTAATGTCACCATCTACTGTCGCGGTCTGCTGTCACCTTCTACTGTCACCATCTGCTGCGCCATGCAGTTACATTTGACGATAGTGAAGTCGACACCGCTAAGATAGTAAATTGACCAAATTTGAGACTGCTACGATGGTGCGAAAAACGATAGGTAGGATTGCCGACCGTCACTGTTAGGCTTTGCAGGCTGCTTTTCATTGAATGTCTACTGGTATTGCAAGCTGCTTTCGATTGAATATCAGATGCATTTTTGTACGGCGGTAGGGTGTTGTGAAATGCGATCGAAGAAACTTGAGCGGCCAAATGACGTGAGTAATCGTCTGAAGAGTATGTCTTGCATTGCCCAGCGACGGCAGTAGTGTGCACGTGATCGACAAATCAAGATAGGGAAAGAAGAATAGCAAAAACGCTGCACAAAGCGTGAAAGAGCACACGCCTTTAGCACGTATACACAGCACATACTACACAGAGAGGTGTAGCACGGACGCATCAGCAAGTAGAGTACGTATGTGTCAGCGGTGGGATTTGAACCCACGAGTGCGAACACAGTAGAACTTGAGTCTACCCCCTTAGACCGCTCGGGCACACTGACGATAGATTCACTTCTGATGCCATAACATTATTTATACAACTACCATCAACAACTCATACAACTACCATCAACAACCTATACAGACAATTAATGAATGACCTATACAGACTATCAACGACCTATACATACCATCACCACCTATCCAAGCCATCGCCGACCTATACAAACCATCACCAGTCTGCAACAACAGCTTGAACTATCCCAGACATCACTAACCATCAACATACCATCTCCACAATCAATGTCAATGTTGTATCCCCGCAGCTATTCTCACCACCATCTGACTCGCACAAGCAATCAATATCAGCAATGTGTTGGTCATCACTTTTCACATATGGCGTGGCAGCCTTTGACACCTTCAACGTCTAGTTTTTTCCTTGCGTTCTTTTGGACCCTTTTCTCGTAAAGCATAGCAAACCACAACATATTCAGCGTCGGCCAGACCCGATCCATTCATTCAACTCAATGAGGAGACGTACCAATCTCTTACTAATCTACCAAATGGGCTCCATATTTGCACTTTCTAATGTCACCATCTACTGTCGCGGTCTGCTGTCACCTTCTACTGTCACCATCTGCTGCGCCATGCAGTTACATTTGACGATAGTGAAGTCGACACCGCTAAGATAGTAAATTGACCAAATTTGAGACTGCTACGATGGTGCGAAAAACGATAGGTAGGCTTGCCGACCGTCACTGTTAGGCTTTGCAGGCTGCTTTTCATTGAATGTCTACTGGTATTGCAAGCTGCTTTCGATTTAATATCAGATGCATTTTTGTACGGCGGTAGGGTGTTGTGAAATGCGATCGAAGAAACTTGAGCGGCCAAATGACGTGAGTAATCGTCTGAAGAGTATGTCTTGCATTGCCCAGCGACGGCAGTAGTGTGCACGTGATCGACAAATCAAGATAGGGAAAGAAGAATAGCAAAAACGCTGCACAAAGCGTGAAAGAGCACACGCCTTTAGCACGTATACACAGCACATACTACACAGAGAGGTGTAGCACGGACGCATCAGCAAGTAGAGTACGTATGTGTCAGCGGTGGGATTTGAACCCACGAGTGCGAACACAGTAGAACTTGAGTCTACCCCCTTAGACCGCTCGGGCACACTGACGATCGATTCACTTCTGATGCCATAACATTATTACAACTACCATCAACAACTCATACAACTACCATCAACAACCTATACAGACAATTAATGATGACCTATACAGACCATCAACGACCTATACATACCATCACCACCTATCCAAGCCATCGCCGACCTATACAAACCATCACCAGTCTGCAACAACAGCTTGAACTATCCCAGACATCACTAACCATCAACATACCATCTCCACAATCAATGTCAATGTTGTATCCCCGCAGCTATTCTCACCACCATCTGACTCGCACAAGCAATCAATATCGGCAATGTGTTGGTCATCACTTTTCACATATGGCGTGGCAGCCTTTGACACCTTCAACGTCTAGTTTTTTCCTTGCGTTTTGTTGAGCTCTTTTCTGGTTAAGCATAGCAAACCACAACATATTCAGCGTCGGCCAGACCCGATCCATTCATTCAACTCAATGAAGAATGGCTTGCTGGATATTCGTGAGATGGCCGAGAGTGCTCAAGATCGTGCGGCGGCTGCGACGGAGGCTGCCGAGAGAAGACGACGAGAGCAGCAGGTGTTGGTGGAAGTCTTTGCCAACTCGAGACTGCAGCGTTTGGAGGGACTCAGCAGAACGAGTCTGCACGCGCTTGGGTAGAAGGAGCGGATCAAGTGCTGATCGCGATCGCTCCACCAAAGCAGCTGAGGCATATCATCAGCATGCCTCCACCTACAGTGGAGCAAGATGAGAGACTACTGGTGGCCAGTTCTGAAGGATCAGCTCTGATCAAGCGAAACGGTGGATCTTATAGTGAGATCGTGTGAAACTGCCAGATTGGAAGATTATATTGGCAGCTTCGGAGTATACAGTAAATTTTACTGTAAACGAAGCTAGATACTGGGGTCTGCTAACGTTCGTTCTGCTTACGAATTAGATGAAAGAAAGGTGATTGTCTGTGAGGACTCAAACATAGCGACCCGGCAGATGCGTGAAGGATTTGATTGCAAGGTACACCGATTACAGCTGTTACGTCAAAAGGCTTTGGAAAGACTTCAGTCGTGGCCGATCCACGAATTTCTATATATGAAACGAGATTGGAATTAAAGTGCTGATCGGATAGCGGGCAAATCCTTACATCAGTAAGTGGGCGCTACTATCTTTTCGGATTAAGAACTTTAAGAACTGATGGCCCCTAATATAAAAGGACAAGATCGTGCAACAACTTTGAGTTAAGCAAACTATGCAAACGCAAGATGAAGAAAGATGGATCGCCGACATGAAGACGTATTTGATTGGGGACGTGGCGACGCTAGATGACGAGTCAGCAAATCAAGTGCTCTGATCGCGCCAGACTATGAAGTGGATTAAAGTGGATTGTTGTTATTCTGCCCTCGATTGGCTGCCAGCTCGGAATATCGAGTGAAATCGGTTCGCTTGGTGGTGCCAGAACTATTGCAGCAGGATTTCTTACAACATTACCATTCGGTTTTGAAGGTGGATACCAAGAAATCGGTAGGACCTATTAAGGGTCCGATTCGAATTCCATTGGCGAGTTCTGTATTGCAGCGTACGACGGTGTGGGTGAATGCGGGATTGTTCCCGCGATTTGTGCCCCCCCCGTGGGCATGTCCAAGCAACGTGCCCATTTTAGATACTTATCATGAACATATCCCGTCGTTACCACGATCGCAAAAAGAAAATACGGAATTGTCGCTGTGGGTCGATCTGTTCTCTGGGTATGTGATCGCGTAGGCAAGTTTGTCTCGAACAGCACAAGTAATTGCAGAAAGTTATGAAGAATGTGCTTTTCGGTGGTTTGGTGCCAGTGAAGCGACCCGCTACGATCGTGAGCCGGAATTCATGCCTGATTTTTTCAGCGTTCAACCGGATGGCGGGACAGATACAGCGTGCAACTATGGCTTACCGGCCTCAAGCTAATGGCACTGCGGATTGTATGATTCAAACTTTCACACGGCTCTGAAGAGTATTTGTCGGATGTGAATCAGAAGCATTGGGATGAACATGCGAAACGACTACGATCTTCTCTGGAAGCAATGTTACCCCTGCAAAGTACCAAAACGCGCGATCGGGAACCACGGAGGTGAGGATAACGGATCCAGCGTCAATACCAGCATGCTAAAGCTGCTGTGAGGGATCGATTGATAAAAACGATCATAGACCGAGTCGATCAGCACAATACCGATAAAGTGCCATATGGTATTGATCGCGAATCGCAAGTTGGCTATATTTGGATCGTGTAAAGGAAGGATATGCGAAAAAAAATTAGCGTATGTGGCATAGACCGTCTTGAGTTGCTGAATTGTGTGGAGGTCACGCGGTACGTTTTAGAGTTTGTGAATATGCCGTACGGTTACTTCTCGTGGTTCACGTTTCATAGCTGAAACGGTTGAAGATGTTTTATATCGGCCTAAGAACATGTTGATCGCAGAAGTGGATCGCGTGGATTTTGATGAAGCGATGTTGCATGATGACAGTTGTAAAGGCAATGTAGAGAGTTCGAATTGGAGAAGATCGTCGATGTGCGATCCAACCGCAAGGCCTGTTGTTATTGAGGTCGATTTCAGCGAGAGTGTCTGGTACACTGGAGGAATTATGACGATACGGCATGGGTGGATGAATGTGAACTAAGTTGTGGTACTTTGTTGCAAAATTTTGACCGTAATCTTACGACAGTAAACCGTTTAAATTTATGAAATATCATGAAGCAGAAATTGGTAAGAAAAAGTGACGATCGGATGGATAGGAAGAGTGAAGATACAAGGAAGGCTGTATATATGTTAAAAGGGCTATTTCTGAACCTAATTGGAAGATCGCGAGGTATTTGTACCGGATCGTAGGGGAAGTTGATGATCATGGATAATTGTATCGGATCGTGGGCCCAAAGATTATGATTACGGGTAATTGTACCGGATTGTTAGCGAAATTTTTATGATCACGGGTAATTTCACCTGACGCGATCGACAAGAAATATAAATAAAGGAAAAAATAGAACAGTGTATATTCAAGACCGATATAAAATATGAAGCTACTTCTCCAAGAATATGCCGACTAATCGCGAAATTGCGTAGCCAGGGTGATCGTCAATGAACAATCGATATTGAAATTCGCCATGGATACAACCTTTCTGTCTTGTGAAACTCTGTGATTAGGTTGAAGATATTGGTCTGCTGACATCCCAACCCGGAATATCATATCTTTTGCTTATTCGGCCGAGGACGTAGATCAGCCAAACAGACGTTTTGAGATTGGGATTCGGACGAGATCGAGCAGGTCTTGCGATCGGGACAGATCTAGAATCGATCACGATCGAGAATTACGTTTGACTTGGAAAGGAAGACAAAAAAGGATAGGCAGTTGCCGCAGGATTCATGGTGAAGAAGACTTGGATTCACGGGTACTTTGACATTGGATGTCGAGTGTCAGTTCAATGGGCGATTGTGGAGAAGTAAAGATTATGGGAGTAATCATTTTGTGGGCGATCGGGCGACCCAATGATTTTGGTAAGTCCGAATCTCACGTCATTTGTTAGTAAATTAATCGCACGGTGTGGACTATACAATGCGGATCGTGATCGAATTCAAGTTGTTAGCAGATCAGATCGCGTGGTGTAATTCACCTACTTCCAATCACGATCGCGGGTCGAGCCTTCAGCGGATCTGGTCGCGTGGTATGGACCTTATACCCCGGATTGCAATCGCGTGGTGTTTATCCTGTCAACAAGTAGGCAAGATGGATATTTCGGGTTTATTGGACGTAGGTTAGCATTGAATTTTCTAGGTTAGCCATAGGTATTGTCTTACCACGAGATAGTTTTAATATAGGATATTGGTAATACATAGATAACATCTGACGCACACGTGTTCGTATCGCTTTTGGGTCAGATCGTTCGTTGGCAACTCGCTTATTAAAGAGAGTTCACTACGTAGAGCAGATCACCATGGAAGATTTTGGCCGGGGCTCAAGCATTCTTAAATCAAGTCAACTACGATCGGACGCAGAGTTCAAGCAAGGGACCTCTATGAGACGGCTCAAGTGGTCAGAAGATCTACTTGACGGCTCAAGAGGAAAAAAAGAAAGGAGAAGGAAAGATTAAGAGTGTAACAAGAAGCCCTTAAGCGCCAGTGTTGATTGCGATCGCGTGAAGCGCTTCCACGCGGTCCACTCCCTTCGATCCAGACCCCATCAAGATCGGAGCAAGTTCACGGAGGAGAGTGAAACCCGCCCATTCGATGGGTACACAATGTTAGGAAAGACTAGCATACGGAAAAAAATAAGTACTTCTCCGTCGGTCAACAGTTCGAACTCCAGTGAAAAGGTCGGGATCACAGAGAGTCTTTTTATGTGATCACCGCCCCACCACAATAGCTATTAATGTGGATCACACACGGACCGCGATCCAGACCCCGATCGCGATATAGATTGATATATATTTAGCTATCCTATGAGGATTGCTATCACATTTGGATCGCAATGTACTTCTATATTTAGTGCTAGAAGATAAGCATTAGGTAAAACAGTTTTAAACCTGATCTGTACAGCATTTGTTGCTAGAGACTTAGTCCTTGTGGAAAAGAATTAGTACCAGTCCATGGCTTTGAATGTAGATACAGAGTCAGTCTCGTTTGATATTTACATCTAAAACAAGGAATAATTCGCTGATTTTACAATAACCTGGCTGTTTCAGCAGATATCAACCAATTGAAAGGAAAATGAAACAAAAATGCTTTTTTGTAACAGATGCTGCGTGTGAGTCTTTTCGATGACCTTTTGTGAATATTGTGATTTGAAGTTAAAGCAATCTTTCGAGAGCAAAAAGTTTGACCAAAAAATCTAGGGCATCAATATTCCTGATATTATTGAAAAATGACATGCTCATAGTCAAGCTGCCATCAGGTTTTTTCATTCATCTGAATATCGCTAAATAGTAAGTAGAGGACACACACCGAATTTTGCTAGAACTTCACAAATACTAAGTTATCGCTATCACTTAAGGATCTCTATTCTATGTGAATTTCAATATAGATACAGCGGGAGTGGACCACACAATACGAAGAGACGATCAAGGAACAAACGACACGTGGCTTTGGTGTGGACCACAAGAGACAATCGTTTGGATACGCCTGGTAGACTATATAGCCTATCTTATCAGATAGGAAGGCATAGTTACAGGTGGATGACTTTTGATTGGTTAATATTATACAGAGCAGTACACGCGTCGCTTCTCTTTCGGGTGGGATGATTGCCAATCCATCCGACGTCTATAGACTCCGCCCGCGTTCTACTGAGATTGACCCTGGATAGTTTAGCCAGGGTCACGAACCCCCAACACAAGACCCTGCAATTATACGCAGCCGCAACATCAAGGCAAGATATACAGACGGCTAAAGTGGTCAGAAAATCTACACATCGGGACAAGAGCGATACAAAGGTGGATCGCAGCGACTTTTTACTAGTCTGTAACAAAGTACTACCAACCTCGTGAATATTTCCACGTGGTCGAAGACCTTCCCAAACACTTTAAGACCGAATTCGCCTCAGAGCCTACCTGGAAGAGCGCAACCCGCCCGATCTACGGGTACAAAAGGTAAGAAAGGAGCTTTCAGCACGCGGCATCAGAGCACCCCCTCCGTTAGTTGATTGTCTGGGTGCCAGTGTGTGAAACTGGGAGCGAAAGGATCGTGCAATTTCCACTCCACCACAAAAAAGGCGTCACAGAAGGTCGATAGCTTTAGCCCCAAGTTTTATAGAGATCTTTGCACGCGATTCAATTGCGTGCTAACTTAAATTGTGAGCTAGGAAACGGATATTTTGCCCCGTTAGGAGGGGATTCGCGCTCAAGGAACTTAATATTAGGATTCCCTACGAATGGCGTCGTACAAACTTGATTGATGGCCTACAGTCAACTATGACATGTCTTGTGTCACTTCGAGCTTCAATGTGATGAGAATTATCCCTTTACAAGGAGCAGTAACACACATGCATTGTGAAAAGAGTAGCCTTCGTGAAGATACTGACATGTTTTCTAGACGTTACTGGGTCGCACCACCCTACTAACCTCGTCTTCTGAAGTCTCCACGTTTGCTCTGCTCTATAAAAACAATAGAGCCACGTCCCTGGCCTTTCTTGACATATGGAAGGTGGCCAGGCGCAGTCTGATAAGACGCTCAACATAGTCCCAATTTTTGGCATCCACTACACCTCCACAATTGCTTGAAATCTCGATCGCAAGCCCACTCGCACTCTACACAAAAATATAATATTCTGGAGCTCCGCTCTCCTGTTGTCTTGATAGGCGATGGATGGCGTAATGAACGCTGAGATCATCATTGCACGTTCTTTCATTTCACAACTTAGAATCCACTTGCCATATCTAGAGAGCAATACCACATTGTCTTATCCATATTTTAAAAAAGTTCACTGACCAACGGCATAGGATACACCATCAATCTGGTGAGCTGATTCACTCGTCGATAACTCGATACATAGTCGGATATCCGCACCATTCTTCAAGCTGATGACCACGATCGGTGATGCCCATGGCGATGTCGATCATCGGATGATCTTGGCCGGCAGAAAAAAACCCTTGATGAAATCTGCCAATTTTTCACGAAACTTGGGAGTCACCGGTCGAATCCGTTGCACAACCGGGGCTGCTCCGTCATCGTTAATATCACAAACGGTTCCACGTGCAGCCGGTGTTAATACGTTTCCTCTTCCTATTGAAAGGTGACGGCTCCTCCTGATCAGCCGACGTAGCTGTTCTTGATCAGTTGTAACAGCTACACCTAGACCACCCACTTGTATATCATCGATCGTCACTTCTACCATAGGAATTACAATTTCTGGCAATGCTGCTATAATTTAATCCACATCTTCAGCATATAATCCTAATAATCGACGAATTCATTAGGATTATCTTATGGACGTCGACACAACACGGAGGGCCCGACTTTACCTTTAGTTCCCCATCGCAATCAAATTCTCAGTCACATCTGTATTATTTTTCTTGGAATTGCGTAAAAATCTATACAAAGGGTTATTCAATTGTCGTTAATATACATGAGGCGCATTCTTGAGCCCAAGTGTCATTTGAAGCCATTTAAATAATCACAGCGGGATGACAAAAGCTGAGATTCGTCTCGCCCTTTCGGTCATACTGACGACATAAAAGATACTCGCCATGTCAAGGGAGCAATACGACAATGCTCAATCCAGATCCTCCATCAATTCTTTAATCAGAGGCATAGGGTAGACCATATGTTGAGTTAAGTCTTTCACCAACCGATAGTAGATACATAGTCTGATGTCCACCCCATTCTTTTTGCTATAATCACAATTGGCATGTCTCATGGAGATGTAAAGGGCTGCATGATCTTCGCGGGTAACAGTCCCCTGGTCAGATCGGCTAGCTTTCTTTGAATTGAGGGGCCGCCTTCCATACACGTTGTGCAATCGACCTTACATTCCCCATATATGTGTCACATATAGCTCCTCGAGCGGCCGGTGGTAAGGCGTTACCTTTCCTCATTAATATATATCGCTTTTTTCCTATTATCCGTCGTAGCCGGTCCATGTCTTCGGGGGTTCTCTCATCCGGGTCAGGAATCTGTACATCCTTCAACGTAATACAGATTTACTCCGGAATAATTGCTCACCCTTGGTTTATTCTTCGGCCCGAGTTTTCACTTTCAAAAGTGCACAACTTGGTCATTTGAATGCGGTGAGTCATCCAATTTTGCTTCCTTCTCACGGGTATGGCCCCTGTAAGTTGAGTATCATCCGGTGCACTTCGTTCGTGAGGAGTCTCTTCCCGTAGGTGCTCCTTTTCTTCGTACATTTGTCCTTCTCTCTCGGGCAACTGTCGGTGTGACATGGTTGTCACTGAGACATGAACCCTTGGACCTCACGGGCTACCAATAAGCAGCGTCTCCACTAGAGAACGTGCAAAGATACAGCAATTAAAACGCTCATACCAGATTCAAACCCGGGATCGTCGTAATTTATCATCTTCTCGGCCTTCTCCGGAAACATTCCGGCGTGCTTGGTTGGGTGGTACCATTGACGAATCAAATTCTATAATTTCCTGCCTAGCACTTTGCGTTTCTGGGCTTGGAACGGTCCACTTCACATAGCCATCTATTAAGCGCGAGACACTTTGGGCTCTCGCTGCTAACACGAGCGTCGAGTATGACCGATTTAGACCCTGTGGCAACCGCTCATGGATAGATGAGGTAAATATGAGCTGTGACTTCCTACTTTGAGATTTCAAGCGTAAGGAGACAAAAAGTGCTTCGAAGAAATGCAGAGTCATGAGGAAAAGCAACGGGCACATGGGTCCTTGGATGGTAGATCATGATCCTTCCTCCGTATACCTCGGTACCTCAGCGCCGACTATGGTCCCTCAAGACAGACATTGGTATCTCAAGGTCGATCATGGTCTTTCAGTACCAAGCAACTCCTGCCTAATCAATATCAGCAACCAATTGTTATAAGGCGAGGACTGAGTAAATGAGTTACAAGATTAGCCTATATTAAATAATACCTAAATTTTGATCTACAAGGCACGACTCTGTCACGTTTATAAGGAGCTTACTAAGTCGCTTGCCTGTTCCGGAAAGGTATACGCTTTGCGCCCCCTGCCAAAGACAGCCGTTTGGTAAGACTCAAGTGCAAAGAGAACCCAGAAAATGTTTGTCCTGTAGGTTCATCTCGAGTCGTCCATAGGTTTGGACTGTCGCGTCAAAGACGCTATAGCTGATAGCCAAGATGTTCAGAAGTAACAAGAAGCTGCTAAAAGGCAGAAAGAATGAACATGAGCTTGAATTGTAATATGTTGTTTTGAAACGCTTGGAATTTACCTACACGTGCAGTGTCAGAGGCAAAAAAGACTTTAAAACGGCCGATACAGCGTAGTCGTTTACGACTACGCTGTATCGGCTCTTTTAAGGTTAAAAAATTATAAGAAAGCACCAAAGTGTATCCGGGTGCTACAAGCGCGCCTACATGTCAACTCGAGAAGAAATGTATACAAAAGAATGTTCAAACGCTGTAAAGCGACCGTAAATTGTCGGGTCTTAGAGAGATCCTGACGATAAATGTCATGAGTGTTTACTGGGTCGTTTGCCTCCACGAGCTCTGCTCGATAAGAAAGTCAACATTAGATTGACGTTGAGTGCCTTCTGGCACGAAATAGTCACGACAGTCATACCTAGTATTTGCTGAAGTGTCGAGTTTATCCCTGTTTGTATGAACTGTGGAAGCTTGAGATACGTCTTCGGAAACATAGGCCTGACGTCGTTGACGCTTCTAGCACTAAGTGCTGTGGAAGCAAGATAAGATGTTGAGCTTCGTCTCTGATTTTTCTTGAAAACAGTCTATGGTGACTCGTTCGGGGAGAGGTGTCAGCAACTACTGCACATCCCCCTTAAGACTTATACTCAAGCAGGCACTCCTTAAGTTAATTCTTAAAGGGGGATGCCAATCGACCTTTCGCTGTTATACTTTGGAATAGAAAGCACAAGTAACGTTTAAACCGAGCGTCTTGTCCATACAAGCTATAGCGTGAATCGTGTAGCCTATTAAGCTTACAAGCACGTTCCCCCTAAACGGGTGCGCTAGTGACCATCTTGAAGAGATGTCTCACCTGGTGCTTACACCACTGGCACGGTATCCATGCCCTGTGACTGATTTCCAGTCTTTTCTCAGACAGTTTGTCTTAATCTCCGAAGGAGTAAGGGATCACTCGCGGAGCGCATTGCGAATCCCTCAAGCAGTGCGGTTGAGCTCAATGAGGTTGGCGCTGAGTGACTGAGGTGCAGCTTGGAGAGATTTCTCACTCGAGTCACGAGCAACAAACCTATGGTCATGATGTGAAAGCGTGTGTTAGGCGGTCAAAGTCGGGTCTGGACTGAATGTTAGCCTGACGACGCTGGACAGCGTCAAAAGATTTACACCTCTTTATCATCTTCCTCACACAAAATGTGGTGGTGATTGGCACAGAGCAGTCAAACTCAAATACTCGGGGAAGGTAGCACAGGCAGAGAGACTAGTGTTCCTCGCTCGGCGATCGTGCGTGTCACGAACCAAAGGAGGCTCGGCGTCGCTGACTGATAGATCACTTTAGTGTTATCTTCTCCGAATGCGTCAAGGCGTGTTGCCTTACTCATGGCATGGGAGCGCGACTGTTTGGTTTGCAGAATTAAAGCTTCTAACGCATCTTCCTTTGTCATGCGCAAGGCGCAAGTGTTTAAAACACAAAATGTCTCTATGATCAAGTGTTGGGAGCACGTAGGAGCTTAATCAGCAAGTGTTGTGTATTTATGTGATATAAGAGCATAGTTAACAGTGAAGTCTTTAAAATTGTCACTGTAAGCTCGAAGAATTATGGGCACACCGGTTCCACAGATTGGTTGAGGAGAAAGTGACAAAATTACACAAAGATGTGTCTTATACATTCGCATCTGCCAATCCATTTTAGTGTAGCTGTACCTTGGGTATGTGGTGAAGCGTACTAAAAAAATCGAAGCCCAAGGACCAATTGACCTTGGTACTTCGTCATTTACCTCGGTTCTTTGGTCGACCTCGGTCCTGGTGGTCAACCTTGGTCCTTTGTCAATATACCTCGGTCTTTCAGTCGACGGACTCTCGGCCCTGGTCCCTGAGGTCGGCCTCGGTCCAGAGGTCATCTACCTTCGCCAATCAGAATTAAGAATCAGGTCTCAGGATATACACCGAGTAAAGAAGTTAATAAAATAGGACTATATTAATACTACTTACTTTGCAATCTACGTAGCACGCCTCCATCGTGCTCACCAGGAACTTAATTAAGTCTGCCCACCTGTTCCGAGAGGGATATATTTTTGCCCCCCCCCGTCAAAGACAGTCATTTGGTAAGACCAAGTGTGAATAGGTTCCCAGGATATGTTTGGTCTGTGGGTTCGTCTGGGTAGCCCCCCCCAATCGGCCCGGCATCAGAAGCGGTTTCCCTACCCTAGTGGTTCGGGAGCAAGTAAAGGCCAGGCGGTTAACACCTCTGAGATAATAAGGAAAAGGCTAGGGTTGAGAATCTTACCTGAAGAATTTGGCTATCAGGTCACCTCGACCTAGTCGACCGAGTGACCACCTACTAGCCTACCGAGTGAAGCATATCCACTCGAGGCACCCCAAGGTCGACCTCTCTCAAGGCCGACATCGCATCTTAACCAAGTCCTCCGAAGAGTGCGACCCACCAGCCGACGGGTAACAAGGTGAGAGAAGATCTATATGCGGCACCGGGGTACCCCCACCGACAGTTGGCAGTCCGACAATATGAGTGGCTTGAGGTCTCATTACGCAGTTTTGAGAACCCACTCCACCACAGGTACATTGGGTACAAGAAGGTTAATGTATTTTTACCAAGGCTTCAATGGTCTATATCGTAGAGGGAGCCACGTTAACCATATTCCTTGGCTTAGTACAATGAATACATCTGTTTGCATATTTAGAGGATACAGAGCCAATCAAATAGTGAATAGCAGTAAGTATAGAGCTGGTGTCTGTATGATAGCATCTACACATGCGTTCAATCTGTTTGAAGTGAAGATTTGTGTTCGGTGAAAGTGGCTGGAGATTTACGTCTAATTTTGTTCAACCTCGACATCGCAAGCGATCCTGAATAGTCACGAGTAGGCCGAATCTTATATCTTTTTCTGCAAGATACAAACATTTTGGGAAAAAATGAAAAGCTAAGTCATAATTTAAGGTTGTGTAAATTAGCTAAAAGCTATAAACCGTTAAAGCAAAGTAAAAGTGCATTTATTTCTGTAAAAGCAGCTTTTGCGAAAGATAAAATGTCAAAGCACGCTTATCAAAATTGGTAAAACCGAGTTATCAAAGCCGCTTTTACGTGCCTATTTTCTTATTATAAAGAACAATGTGACCAGATGAAATCGGACTGGCAACTTAGTAATCGACTAGCTCAGTTGTACGCCACAAATTGCCTCATATGAAGTAGCATAAACAACTCTTTCACTGCTTGAACTTCACATCAAAAAGAAGATCATGAGCAGCGTTCCCGCCCCTCTTCGCTGGGGTTTCCTTGGTTGTGGTCGTATTTCGGCAGACTTTGTCAGTGCTGCAAAATCCCTTGATAACGTCGTGTTTCAAGCTTGCGCCGCTCGTTCCTTGTCGAGCGCCGAAGCTTTTGCCAAAGAGCATGAAATTATCAACGCGTACGACTCCTACGACACTCTCGTCTCAGACGCTCAAGTGGACGTCGTATACATTGGCACTCTCCACCCGTGGCATTATGAACACACGATGTTAGCCTTAACCCATGGAAAACACGTTCTGGTCGAGAAACCAATGGCTATGAATGTGACCCAAGCTTCCGCTGCCATTACTCTTGCCCGAGAGAAGAAGCTTTTTCTTATGGAAGGAATGTGGACGAGATTCTTCCCTGCAATTCGCCATGTTCGGCAGCTTCTGGCTGACAAGGAGATCGGAGATGTGCATCATGTACACGCAGCATTCGGTGTTCACTTTGATGCCGATAATACTCGAATGTGGCATAATGAGCTTGGAGGAGGAGGTCTTTTAGACATTGGAATTTATCCTCTAGCTTTTGCAGTGATGGTGTTTGGTGCCAAACCAGAGAAGATTACGTCAGCAGGAAAGCTCAATGATGGTGGAGTGGACGTTTACAACTCTGTCACGCTCGAGTACACCAACTCTCGTTTCGCTACCATCGAGTACACGATGTTGGCCACGCTAGATGAGACTGTCACTATTACTGGAAGTAAAGGATGCATCCATCTTCCTGCCTCGGCTCATACAGCCACAGAAGTACAAGTGGTAAAGTTCCAGGACGATGGCTCGCAAACGAAAACAAAGTCATGTTTCCCATGGCCGACGCCTGTTCGTGGTGCCAATTTTAACTATAGCGGCTCAGAGGGATTTCGCTACGAGGCGGAGGCTGTTGTCAAGGCTATTCAGAGCAAACAGCATGAGATAAAGGAGTATTCGTTGGACGAATCTCTACAGATTATGACCATCATGGACAAGATCCGCAAGGATATGGGTCTCGTTTATCTTGCGGACAAAAAGTAAGATTAACACCACTTCTGTCGTGAGCTCAACGCTACGTGGCTAGTTGACATTCACTTTCGGTATCGTTGCTGTTAGCCAAATGCTGTCAGCATGCCGATTACAAACTTTACAAAGCTCTGAAATCTAACAGAGTCGTCAATTACGAATAAAATTAGCGCCCGTTTGTGCATCCATCTTCCAACAATAATGTTGACATATGATCAACAACACATAATGGACGTTTTGTATTTGATAGAGGTCAAGTCCTAATTTCCATAAGTTGACATTTTATAAAAGCAGAGCAGCTTTCATCTCATTTTAGGTGCGTTCAGTTTAATGGATGCGCTCGGTATTACCGGTTTTTTGCAAAAACCGTCGAATCAGCTAGAACAACTGGCTCCATAGCTTTGTCACGACAAAAAAACCTTTGTTCAATATCTAATAAAGCGGTTTTTTCTATTCTGCTTTTTAAATGCAACATTTATGACACAGTGCGCAACATTTCTGCGTACAACATTCATCGGAGTTTCCTAACGGTATTAATACTCAAATACACAATCTCTGTTAGAGGTGATGGGAATTAAAGTAGTGACATGTTATGATTAATGCTATCTTGTAGCCAATGGTCGCGTTGAAGTGAAGAATAAAATCTGTTTGAGTATTTTGGCACCATCCAGAGGAGTGGCAGCCAGCGTGGGGTGTTCGGCTCAATGTAGAGACATTAATCTGCTTTATGCCTACGAAAGGAGGTGGTGCGATTGGTGCATTGGACTTTGATGTTGACGGGAGAAAGCGACTGGCGAAATTGGTATGCGTGAAATTCTCAAAGAGATTCATGCAGTCAGTCAACTACCAAGTGTGAGACTTGTGGACAGGTGACAGATTTGATTCCAGAGCTGGAAGTGGAGAATGAAACGAAACGTCGAAGTATAAGGAACAGATTGCTCAATTCCACATGCTCAGTTTGGAAAATGCCCAACCTTCTAGTCCAGCAAAAGACGAAAAGGAAGCTGTGAACGCCACTGCTGAGGATGTAGAACAAACCTCAGAGGAGGCTTAGACGACTCGTTGGGATCCTGAATCTGCTTCCATTCCTATTCTATCACAATTTGCAGCGGTGTTTTCTTTGGAGTGTTGTCGTAAGACATGACCTCTAGTACATCCTTAGCGATTTTGCCCGATATAGTACCGTCCTGAACAAGATCCATGAAAGCGCCAAGCTCCATGGCTTGCACTGGGCAGCTGAAAATGTCGCTGTTGGATGCTTTCAAGTGTCTAAACAAATCGTTCAACACCCATCCACTACCATATTTGACGGTCGAGTGTCTTGTGTCGCAATTGACTCGAAGAAGTGTGCTGCACCAGGCTCGTTCACCAACATTGAGCTTTTGTATGGTGTAAGATCGTGGGTTCTGGCATTCTGTTACGGATCTTCTCAATGAGTTCGTAAAAACAAGCGGAGGTAGGTCTGGCTCGGGAAAGAATCGATAGTCCGTTGCTCCCTCCTTTGACCGCATACGTTTCTGCACCAGAAAGTGAACCCAACAAACAACAGCTCAGTTAGTCCCACAGACAGATAAAGGCGTATATACCCTTTGTTTAGTCTTACAGTTTCTCCAGTAGCAGCATCAAAAGAACGTGTCTCGCGATGCGCCTCTCCATTTTCTTTCTCTGTGAGCGCAATCTGCCATCTTGCTTCGTACTCTACTGCAAGCATCATATTGCGAATGCTGTCATATTCTTCGCCTCCACTTTTTCGCCAAAAGGAGCCGCAGTGCTGGATGTCAACGCTTGGTGAAGAGTCTCCGCATCCGCGTTCTCTCTTTAATATGCCGGCCGCACACTCACATTCAAGTCACAACGCATTGATCCTTCCTCCATATTGCCATCACACACATCCAAATGACGCAACAAATGCTGCAGTTGGCGCATGACTTGGCCTACTTCCAACGGACTTCGAAGATCCGGTTCCATTACGACTCCCAACAGTGCCGTACCAGCACGGTTCAGGTCCACGACCGTATTGTTCTCTTCTCTAGATCATGATTACTTTTTTGCCTACAATCAGCGCATGATAAAGCAATACAAGTGATGAAGAACCAATCTCGTCTTACACCAGACACAATCTTGCTACCACAAACTCAAACCTGAATCCTGCTCAAGCTGAATCCAAGTAATCCGTACACTTCGCTGTATCACTCCCTACGTAATCCACGCAACATTCAAACAGCAATCAAGCCCTTATCCGCTACTTGCATCATTCTATCATCTTTTCTTCCGCACCTCCATATGCTTTTTCTTCGTCGCCTTCTTCATCTTCCACTTATGCCTCGTTCTTCTCTTTCCTTGATTTATACTTTGAGGCATTGAACGTCGGCTCGTCATTGTTCCAAGCATTTTCATGTTCGCTCACAAGTGCAGACGTTGGCAAATCAAAATACAACGTTCCTCCAGACGCCACTGGTGCTCGCTGTTGTGTCAACGGATAACCCAATGGTAGATCGCAATAGAAATAGTGTTTGCGCTCAAATAAAGAGCGTAAATGAACTATAGCATCCAATGCTAAGCCCGTGCAAATTGCTTGATGCACACACTCACGATCGATCAGCTACATTAGCGTCCGCAAGACGCTAATGTAGCTGTTGAAGCTCCACTCATGAGCTTCGAGCGGCTCAAAATCTGCCATGTACCTCCAAACCAATGCAAACCTCCCATAGATTACCACTTGCACTACGTAGGAGCTGTAGTAATGACTGACTCGTCACTGGAGCTATCATGACAAAAAGACGATGAAGAAAAGAGGTATCAAAAACATTTTGATTGGCTATGATGACATTTGGTGTGTAATTATCTCTGATAAATTAGAAATAACGATTAAGTAGCTGTCAATCACTTATTACATGGCTATTGATGATGAGCTTTCTCTTGAATACTGATCAAACTTAATATGAGCTACTTTTGGCAGTTTTATCAGACGTGACAGCATCGTACGGCTCCAACTCAGCAAGATCTTGGACGATCTTCTCGGTTGCCAACGCTGGGTTTTCAAACACAAGCAAGTGCGAACTGCCTTCCATTGGTTCTCGCATTGTATAAATGTGCGGCAGGTTTTGCTGGAGGGATTCAAACTGGTCACGAAACCACATTTTCGAGCGACTTCCCCAATGGAAAGTAATGGGACATGTTGGTTGCTGTAGCTCGTGCTCAGTCAGCCATAATGGTCTTTGACAGTATAGAGAAGCCTCGATAGTGGGATGACACGCCAGAGTGACAGTCCCGTTGTCTGCTTCTACAAGACCTCCACACAAATATCCAGCAAGTGTTTCACGATCCCACTTGGCAAAGTTCTTCAAGTTGTAAAAGTGCTCTTCAGCTGCAGCACGAGAAGACCATGATGCGTCTCTTTGGAGCGTAAGAGAGACCATAAAGTCAATGATAAAGTCTGTCTCCGTCGAATTTCGAGCAAGAACAGGTTCAAATAGAATGAGACCTCCGAAGGTGCCAGGATTCGCTACTTCTGTAGCCCATAGGCCTGCTGAACCCATGGAATGGCCGATCCCGATGAGTTTATGTTGCATCTTTCCTTCACTGTCTTCATCTTTGATCTTCTCCTTCCACGCTGCTACTTGTTCTTGCACTGCACCAGCCACCCACCCAACGAGATCGTGTTTCGAATTCCATACCCGCGGTGCTTTTGGGTTGCTAAGGTCTACTTCAAAGGACTGCACCGCTGCCCTGTCGTGCTTGTCACCATGATACGGGAAGTTGAACGTGGCAAAATCTGTCGGAACGGCTTGTAGAATCTGCGATTCTTTTAGACGACGAATAATAGGATTCCACGTATCCTTGCAAAATGCACCGCCGTGAGCAAACAACAATGTCACCTTTGTATTGTCAGCCATATTGATCCTTAATGACAGTGTTAAATTAGAAAATGAGCGACGATAAAAACTCCCGACGCTAGCACTCAATTGTATGAGATGATGTATCATGCCTTGTAATCGTTGACGTCAGCTGCAGTGTTTCAATGATGCGTCTATTGGGAGAAGAAGATGGCTCGAGATCCGGTGGCGGTGATTACTGTTTGTGCATAGAACTGCTTCGGCAAAGACAGCTAGAGACTATTTTTCTGCATGAAGGCCACACCGCTGCAACTAAATTGACTTGTATCGCATTGAACTTTCGATTAATGCATTCACCTAAGAAATACGCAAGATAGTTCTAACAAGCTGTTATTTGATCAGTTCTTGCTTTGACTGCCACTCTATTACATCTGTTAAGTGTAATAGCACTTCACCGTTGCATCTCGGAGGCAGAAGAATCTTCAATTTGAACTTGCCAAAGAACCTTCTTCGAACGCTTGTGTAAAAAGTCTCGTTGAATGACAAATTGTGTCTTTTTCCGCTGAATGTTTGAGAGCAACCAACAACCAGAAACTACTTTTTCTGCTCTAAATTGTGTCGAGTCGGTTACACAAAGGTGTACATACGTGCCACACCATTGTGGTGTGGCTGTACTTTGGGTACATTGATGTAGGCAGAGAGACACATGGTCATTATACTTAGTTTAAGTATCATGAATACACATGTTTGCATATTAGAAGCCTACAGAGCCAAATATGTAATGACTAGCACTAGGTATGGAGCAAGTGCTTCTATTTTTAGTGCTAGAAGATAAACATTATATAAAGCAGTTGTAAACATGCTCTGTATAGCATTCGTTCTAGAGCATTAGTCCTTATACAAAGAGAATTAATATCGTTGATATTGGTCTCTTGGTGTGGTCATTTATAACCAAAAAGACATAAGTTGTAAAGCTAGCGTTGAGGGGATAAGAACCCTAAGACACACAGCTCTTGGAGCTAGTATTCCTCTGCGCTTAGCGCATAAGTAGCTTTGCTACAGTAGCTCAGCTACACCTGGTAGCACTTGTTGTCAATTTCGCACCTGGTTTGCGACTACTTCTGTGTGAGAATGGACATCGAAGAGATGTCAGCGGTTGGCCTGTTACAGGCACAACAGGAAGGGCTGCAGAAGCTGCTCCCTATCCTTGGTCCTAAGGGCGTGGAGTACCTTATCGCACAGGGCAAAGAGGTTAACAAGCGTATTCCTATGATTGATGAGTATAGTAAAGCTGTAGTTGAGCATGTAAAGGCACAGATGCCTTCTTCTGCGCCTACGCCCATGGCGACTATGGCGCAAGAAGTGGTCCACAGACCAAAACCCATACAAATGGAAGTCGATAAGTTCGACGCCAAAGAAGGTGATAACCTCATGCTTTGTTTCTGAAAGGTTCAGTCGGCTATGTTTATAGCCGACATCACCGATGAACCGTGCCGTGTGGGCTTTGCCACGGGCAGTTGGGTGGTTTAGCCAAACAGTGGGTATTCACATGTAGTGCATCACTGCAAGATGATTTTCCAACATGGGGCGATCTGAAAGTTCAGATGACCTGGTAATATGCACCGCCAAACCAAGCGCACCGTAACCGGTCGCGGTTTTTGGTGTGTAGCTAAGGCAAGCGTGATATTGCGGCATATGTGCAAGAGTTGAGAACTCCTATTGTTGCCATGGTCATAGACCTATGCATGAGGCAGTGACCGTCACGGTCTTTATGAAGGACCTCCGAGTTGGCGTTGCCAGAACGGATGTCTTCCAGGTAAACTCGTCCTCATTCGAGGAAGCTGTTGGAGTGGTATGTAATGCCGAGACCAACTTAAGGCCGCTAGGCCTGCCACTTATAACAACTCGTCTGATGGGTCTGTTTCCACGGACTGTAGTCAAGTGGACGATGAAGAAGCCGATATTCATGCTTCGGAGCAGCAAAGTGTGCGCAGATGTTATATCTGCAAGAGAACAGGCCATTTGATGGCAAAAGGCCCTGCAAGAAAAGCATATTTGGCCTCGAAAGGCCGACGCCCCTTGGGTAAACCCTCTGGTTTGCCGCGGGGAAACGTCGAAGCCCAGTAGGCTCGGGACGCCCTAATGGGTAGATCTGAGTTCTGTTGAACCTCTAGGAGGTAGAAGTAAACAGGGCTCAGCCTTAAAGAGATCCGAACTCTCAAAAACGGAACGAGAATGCAAGCCAGGCTTGCTAGTCGTCGAAGGGGCGATCAAGGGCTATGATAAGCCATGGATCACTTTGATCGATTCGGGGGCATCGGGCAATTATGTGCGCCGTGTCACCGTGGAAGGTAGTCAGCAGTATGCTGAAGCGCTTGGAGCGCAGGAGAGTGACACAGTCACAATTCGCTTAGCGACGGGTACGCGTGTTACGGTACCCAAAGTCCCGATGGACTTAAATGTAAAGTTCTTGGATTTTAACAGCATGGACCGCTGTTTAGTCTTAGACCTGGATGCGAGGTATGACTACATCCTAGACGGGCATGCCTAAAGCGCCATGAGCCATGGATTGATAGGAGGTCGAAGGCCTTAGGAGTACTCGACTTGCTGATGCATCCGTGCTACACCTCTTGCTGTAGTATGTGCTGTGTATACTTGCTAAAGGCATGTGCTTTTTCACGCTTTGTACAGCGATTTTGCTGTATATCTTTATCATTGTTAATATATCGATCACAGCACACTACTGACGTCGATGGACAATGCAAGACATTGTGGTAAAGTGCCATCAAAGAGCCCAAGGACCGGGGACCCGGAGAGAAAGCGGACCACAGAGGAGAAGCAGCCGTTGGATGGTGAACTACGGTTTCTCAAGGTAAACTTCTGTCCCTCATCGGTAGACCTGGTCTCTCAAGGTCGACCATAGCCCCTCATCGCAAGACATCGGTTTCTTAAGGTATCTCAAGGTCGGCCAGGTCTTTTATCAATATAACCCGGTCTCTTAAGATATAACTCGGTCCCTCAGCACCATCGTAGACCGCAAACTTTCAAGGTAGACCTCGGTCTCTCAAGGTCGACCATGGTCTCTCAGGACCAAGCTTCTACAAGGGCAAGACATCGCACGATGACTGATATGAAAATAGAGTCGGTCAGCCTATATGAGTACGATCCAGATGACATTGAAATAGAAGGACCTATGGTGATGATGGCCAATGCCACACTGGTACAGGCACTTAACGTGGTTCCTCGCACTACGCTCTCGCAACCTCAGATCTGAAAGGGATTTATGAAAAAGTCCAAGATTGGACCGAGCACGCTGCTGGTTGACTACTGTGAAGACCGCATTCACGAAGGACCAAGCGCCATATGGAGGAAAGTGTTTCGTTATGCAGGACTGTTGTCCGAACGAGCCCAGACTTGGTACCGCCAGCTAGGTCGCTCTGCTTGTTGAAATTGAAGGGACCTACTACAAGACTTTCCAGATGCAGTTTTGCGGTTTGAAAATACCAGTGGCCCGCCAATATATTATGCGAAGAAGAGGTCGCACGAATTCCCGTTGGACTTCGATACCATCTGAATGTTATTGGACTCATGGCGAAGGTTAAGTCAAAGACGGGCCACCCAAGGTTCAAATGAAGCATGTTAAGCATTATATTGAAACCCTTGATGATCCAGAACTGGCACCGTGCGCCGCTCAAAACGCGAGATGTGCCCATTGTGGATCCAGGAAACATGGAGACGTAGGATGTTGGAAGCGAATGGTCGGTGATCTTTGTGGTAAGAAGTGTCACCCATCAGATCGTTGCTTGATTGTGTGCCGAGACTGTAAAGAAATGAACGAAGTTATGAAGTTCCAGATAGAAGAGCTCTACAACTTTATTCGTCAATGGTACAACCCAACCAAGCACGCCGCGATGTTGCCGGAGAAGATAGTAAATTAGGACGTTCGCCAGGTTTGAATCTGGTACAAGTCAAGCGTTCTTATTGTAGTATCTTTGCATATGTGGAAAAGCAGCCGAAGGAAGAGAGAGGTACACAAGTTGACAAAATATCGAAAAAATCAAGTTTGGAAATTGCTCTTTGTTCCATGTTATTTTATCTAAATGCACCTAATGATTTTGCACGGTAAATGCAGTGATGGAGTTACCTATTGCCGGTCGAATCCAAGAGATGTTGTAAATGTCATGCTCCCGCTAAGTGCTTTAGGAAGGCAAAGATCTCTGGAATGTCAACAATGATTGCGCAAACTGATTTTTTGATACAGGAATATCTCATTTGATCGTAAGGTAAGGCTGCCAAATCGACGAGAGTAAAGGACAAGAATGTATTGGTGTTAGGGAATCCATATATACCACGGAATGAAGCACTCGCATAAAGGTTACACAAAATGAGAACTTGTTGTATATTTATGAAATGTGGGTAGGTCTAATGTTGGACCAAGACGTAATCTTGGGGATAAATTTCATAGTCCCAGCCGGTATCCATAACACCTGGTAAATGGAACAATCTGTATCCTCGATGAAGTTCAAGTACAATTATCAGGTTGGAGGAAGATATGTCATAATCGAGTGTCAGACGTGAATTTGAGTCGATATGCACAGATACCGGATGAAGGATACGTGGGGATACCCCTAAATAAGCCGACTTTGGAACAACGGAAACTGTGTGTGTCACGAGAGAAGAACGGTGAGTTGAGACCATGAACCAAGTGGTAGGACGTTGAAAGTTCTTAGAGGTGACCATTGAAAGCTCCCACTCCCTAAATTTCACGAAGACACTAAAAAGGCAAACAGACATATAATTGATAACGGATCAAGTACCAAGAGTACGAGGCTTCGTCTCGGTGGGCTGAGTAGCTGAATCTGGCGTATGAATCTACTACTGACAAGGTCGTCCATCAGGTTGACCCAACGGAGGAGAACGAAGGGCCATTAGTGGAGACACCACAGTACGACATCCCATCAGGTGTACTACAGCGGCCAAGTGTACCCGCTCCAAACATGTAACTACGACGATATTAGACAAACTAAGAACAATCGTGTGAAGAAAAAGAGCACCTACGGGAAGAGACCTACTAAGCATGGAGTGAGACTAAGGCTACCTAACCTATAGCAGCCACCGCCCGTGAGGAAGAAGCCAAATAAAATGAATTACCGCAGGCAGATGACCCAGTCTGCAGTTTTGACTGTGGAAAACTCTGGGACGAAGAGGTAAACCAAGGGTAGGCGATCATGCCGGAGGTGGACCTTTCAACCAAACGTACTAAGTTGAAGGACACATAGATCTTTGACCCAGACGGAAATCTCCCGAAGAACAACAGGTAATATGGAAAAGACGGCATCTGTTGTTGAAGGAAGGATAGGCCGCTCGAGGTGAGGAACGCAAGGCCGTTAGCACGGCGCGTACGAATAGTGGCCCCTCAAGTTTGAAAAAAGTTCACCGACCTACTCAAGGAACTATTATCTGCAAAGATCATTCAGACCTCTACCTTTCCATGGGCCAGACCAATCGTGGTTATTGTGACGAAAAAGTGGTGGACATTATATTGTGTATGACTATCGGTTGGTGATGACTTCATCTCAACCTATAATCTACCCTATGCCTCTGATTAAACAATTGATGGAGGATCTGGACAAATCATTGTAGTATTGTTCCCTTGACATGGCGAGTAAATTTTAGATCGTCAGTATGAGCGAAAGGGCGAGAAGGATCTCGGCCTTTGTCATCCCGCTAGGATTATTTAAATGGCTTCAGAGGACACTTTGGCGCAAGAATGCACCTCATATATATTAGCAACTGCTAGATAGTGCTTTGGATGATTGTTACGAATTATAAGGAACCCAGTACAGATATGACATGAGATTTAATGGCGATGGGAGAACCAAATGTTAAGTCGGGCCCTCGGTGTTGGGGGGACATTCATACATAGTCGACACTCTAATACCCGCCGAATCGAGGGATATGTTGTGCAGGAAGTTAAATCGTGTCCGACATTTGTATTTGTCAATACGTGCAATCAAGAGCTAGTCAGGGTACTGTAAATTAGACTTCCTTGGCCAACGAGTATCTGTAAGGGGACAAGAGGCAAACCCAAAAGGAACTTTAATCTTTTTGTAGACCTCACACTGGCGACAACGCCAGAGGTAATGCTATCGTTTCTTCAAAGTCTGAACTACTATAGTAGGTTCATTAAAAAATACGCCGTGAACGCGTCAATCATTTACGAATTACGAGAGGTACACTTCCATGCATGGCGGTGCAAATTAAAGAGATACGACAGTGCGACGACCAAGAAGGAAAGCGAAAGGAAATATTCCACAATTCGATTATCTTTTGCTATTCTTAAAAATAAGAGTGCTACAGCACCCATCCTGCAACACTTAATCATATCCCATTCACTCGCATAATCACTTCTCTCATGACAATGGAAGAAGTGATTATGCGAGTGAATGGGATACATCCGCGTCATTGGTACATGATCACGGAGGCCTTCTTGTGCCGGTGACTTTAACGTGTCGTATTCTCAAGGAAAATGTATTATGCTACAGTACTGTGGAGAAAGAAGAGTTGGCGTTATTGCGACATTGGAAATTTGTTGGACAATCGACTCCTCAAAGTTCTGATAAGGCATTTTATATTAGCGTGGCCGCCGAATGATTAACTAACTTGACGAATTCTTGGATTTCTACACGCTGTAGCCGCTCAGGCGTACCTTAAGCATGGCGACAACAGTAGTCAAACCGGCTACGTCCTCTAGGTGGCGTAGAGCTTCCCACTCGAAAAAGGTCAGTGGAAGTTTTCATGATCCAGCATCCCTCCCTCAGCGCCCTGGATAGGCAGGACGCTCATTTTTGGTAAAAGAACTACGAAGTGCTACCGGGTAATACCCATTACATAGCTTAAACTAATGGACTTACGAGGAAACATTAGGGAACACGCGTTAATCGAACGCGTATTTAAATATAATCAGATTAACTTACATTATAAATTATTTTGAGTTTTATATCATAAGAATGAGTGGTTTCCAAACATCGTGGGAGCCACCCAATGTAAAGGTTGCATCCTATTGGCTTATAATAGGCCTGATTTCCACTTAACAACAAGTAGGAATACGACACGCCATAGCGCTTTATCGGTTACAGCGCATGCCTTATTATGTAATATATATACTTAGCTAATTATACTTATGAAAGTGGTTGCTAAAATGCACCTTGCAGAATCTGTACGGCGCAACCCGTTACATGATTTTCACAAACTGAGCGATGCGACTATTTCGGCGTAGACGTCAATCCCTCGGATCAACTTGGTTTTGGATGCCATGTCAGGGAGCTCTTTTTCTCGTCCTTGAATTTGACGGACGTTTTTTACCAAATCTTGATGCGGCCTCAAGATGTTCCATTCACCGCCGTCAGCATGCCTAGTGGCATGCTTTGGGAGTGTATTGTCATGCGCAGTAGCTCAATCAAGAATGCCCCTGTCACTTTCAACCGCATGTTTTTCCACGTGCGTCGTTCATTTCGCGACTTTGCGCCAATTTATTTTGATGAAATCTTCGTGCATCGTATGGCGCAACATAATTGGACGTGCATCTTGGTCACCTTTGCAAATTTTCGAGGCGATTCGTGATAATAAACTGGACGAGATCATGAAGAAATGGATCTTTTTCGCTCCAGAGATCCCAGTGTTGGGTAGTTTTGTGAGCGCGAAGGGTTTTCGGTCTGATCCCGAGAAGATCTCATCCATCTGCTCATGGCGGTTCCAAAGGACTAGGAGCACCTTCAACAGTAGTTGGGTCTGGTCAACTACCTGCATCACTACGCTAAGGACTTTGCGCCAGAGATTCATCCATTGTCAGAGCTACTGAAGAAGGACGCCACGTGGGTGTGGCATCAAGAGCATCAGGATGCATTTGACGAGATCAAGAAGAGTCTCTCAACGCGCTCGTGTTAGCGCTGCCGAATCATGACGCGACCATTCCATGTCATCTGTGACGCGAGTGATTTTGCAATCGTCGGTGCGCTGATGCAACATGATGCCGCTGGGCGAAAACGCGTCGTCAGCTACCAATCTCGGCACCTATAGCCTGCCAAGTGTAACCATCCCGTTCATAACAAGTAGGCGCTTGCAATGCGCTATGCACTCGTAAAACGCTTCGTGTATATTTTCTTGGCGAACAGACATTAGCCATCTACACAAATCACGCGTCTCTGCATACCGCCACGAAGAACCCGCATCACGCCGGTTATTGTTCTTCGCGGAGTACGAGTTTGTCGTGCAAGTTTACAAGTCTGGGTCGACCAACATCATCGCCGGTGCGTTACCACGGCGTCCAGATCATAATCCTCGATCTAAAGCTTCTGTTTCCACCGCCCCAGATTCGGGCGATGATGACTGTGCGTCTTGTGGTACACTCGGTTCTGTCGAATTGTGGACTGCTTCATTGAGTGCATGCTCAGCCATAAAAAAATAAGAGAACTTAATGACGCAAACGAAGTAGGGTAGATACACAACACATCCCTTAAGACGCGATTGACCCGCTCAGTCAGACCATCTGTCTCAGGGTGGGCAGCAGTAACAACCATCGGGTGGGTGCCAAATAACTTGAGCAGCTGAGACCAAAATGCGGCAGTAAAGCAAGAATACTGATCCGAAACAATCGTGACAGGCATGAGATGATGCCGGAAGACCATGTCGACGAAAGAGCCGCTGTCCCCTCCGTAGTAATTAACGTCGCAACAGCTGAAAGATGCACCACCTTACTAAACAAATCAAGGATCACCAAAACGCCGGTGAGCCCCTGCGCATCGGTGCGTAAACCAAACACGAAATCCATGCTCACGGAGCTCCAAACCTCCGTGGCTATTGGTAGCGGGAAAAATGGCGTCTGTGACGACGGAGCTAGCTTCACACGGTGCAAACCTCACAAAAGCGAACCCACTTACGCACCCGCTCGTACATATGGGGCCAATAAAAGTCCCGACACAACGCAAGATATGTCTTCTTGCGACCCAAATGACCGCTTAACACACTGTCATGATTCTTATATTGGGTGCTTCGGCGAAGAACTTCGTCAAGGCGAACGGCGATACGCTGAGCTTCACAACGCTCAACCTAGTAGGTGATCTGGTTACCTCAAGGCATAACGCGAGATATGTGCGCAAGTGGAAGCCGAGAGAGACCGTAGCGCATCATTCGAGGGGTGACCTCCACACCGGACAAACGGCAAATCGATGTTCATCGCTGTAACACGCTTCCGCAATGGCAACGCAGAGAGGATTAATCGCAACCACGGCCGTAGCATTTATATCTTCTTCTGAACAATGCGCGCCATCCACGTGTTTGTATTCTTCTGGGATTGACGGGTTGTTCTATTATTGTTGGGCGAGGAACACCAATTGACTTCCTGGTGAGTCGTGGAAGCTTAAGGACCAGCTGACCTTGTTCCTTCGTCAATCGACCTCGGTCCCTGGGGGTAGACCTCGGTCCGTTCGTCGGTGGACCCTCGACCCTGGTCTCTGGAGGTCGAACTTGGTCCTTCGCCAATGGTCCTTCGTCGATAAACGTCGGTCCTTCGGTCGATGGACCCTCGGTTTTGGTGTCTGGAAGTTGTCCTTGGTCCTTCGTCAATAAATCTCGGTCTTTCGTCGATAGACCTTGGTCCTTCGGTCGATGGACTCTCGTCCTCGGTACCTGAGGTCGCCCTAGGTCCAGAGGTCCAGATATCCTAGCCAAGCAGAATCAAGAATCAAGTTTTAGGGTAAAGATATAGTAAAGGAGTTAAAAGATAGGACTATGTTAAATACTGCTCAATTTGCGATATACGAAGCACGCCTCCGTTGTACTCGCAAGGAACTTACATAGGTCTACCCACCTGTTCCGGGAAGGGATATATGTTGGCCCCCCCGTCAAAGACAGTCGTGTGGTAATACCCAAGTATGAATAGAGCCCAATATATATAGGATATACTTGGCCTGTAAGTTCGTCTGAGTTGCACCTCCCCCAATCGACCCGGTATCGGAAGCGGTCTCCCTACCCTAGTGGTTCGGGAGATAGTTAAGGCCAGGCGGTTAACACCTCTGAGATATCATGGAAAAGGCCAGGGTTGAGAATCTCCCCTGAAGAATTCGGTTATCAGGCTGCCCTCAACCTAGTCGACCAAAATACGAACGGTTCCAGTAGGCGCGGGGTGCCCTACTGGAAGGAATGGAGCACCGAGTAATTCGGTGGCAGCTCGGTGTCCCAGCCCTAAAGCGATTCCTACTCACTTCAACGTCACCACCACGCGTGACGATTCGAGACTGATCATCGTCAGTCTCATCGTCGCTGGCGTGAAGCGACCACTCCGAGCGTCGTTGGGTTCGGATGCATCCAACACTTTTTTCGAGCATCATGTTTGTACCTTCTCCCGTCTACGATCACGGTTCGGGAAGGTCTGGGTGACATCGTTGTCAAACTTGCTGATGGACAAATGCAGCGTGTCTCTTTCAAAACAGTGGTTCTGCCGTATACGTTTGACGGATATCAAAGAAATGATGAATTTTTGGTGTACTATATGAACTATGCATTTGATCGCATCTTGAGGATACAGTGGCTGTCACCATACCAGCCGACAATAGATTGGATATATCAATCCGTCAAACGACGAAGTGGATACGATGTGAGTGATTTTTTTCTCATTCTTTGGTTTCGTCATATAATTGGCCCCACGTCAGGGTCGTGGACAAACTTACTACGACTAGGAGTAAGCTCAGAGAGGACGATGGCCCTCTATGTCCGGTATGTTCAGTCACACTGATAGAACCACAATACGAGGTGGTCGAAGAGAGGTTCCCGCGAAATCAGACATCGGTCTAGCAGAGACTCCCGATTCATAGCGACGCGTTCGATCAGGGGCTTCCGCACACTTCTACATCGGATGAGAAGAGGCCTTCGGTTCATACCGAGGCGGTCGAACAGGGATCCGCGTACACAAACATCGGTCGAACAAAGGTTTCCGATTCCAACCGAGGCAGTCGAGCAGGGGCTCCCGGACACTACATCTAAGGCGGTCAACGACGAGATCCCGTCACGTATTGACGAGAATGAGCGGACCGTGGATCCGTATGTGAACGTCATGTTGGTGATGATCCACCACGTCTAGCGGGGGGTACATCATCCGCCAGCGACAGCAATGTGCCAGTCATGAGCAGCGGCTCGAGGCGCATGAAACGGCGTAAACACAAGAAAGAAGCACGCCGATCGCTGACACGACGACATTCTTGCAGGCACGTTGACGACGTTGACGACGTCGACGCCATAAAAAATGACGGAATCGCTCGAATATGTGGAGGCTCTCCACATCGCGGTCGCTACATTGAAGTAGATATCCCTCCGTGCACTGCTGCTGTAATCACATCTCTCTCAGCCCTAGCATGGAAAGATTTTTTCCATGCCCTCAAAGTCGGTGACATCGAGCAAGTGTGCATCTTATCTACCGCCGAATAGCTACAGAAGAAGTTTTGGAGGCTCGACCAGCGCGCAAAGATCGTTTCGCAACACAGTCCTGGGAAGCTCTTTGTGCTTCGGGCAACCCTGCCTAAGCTATCGCTCGCGAGAATGCCGATGTCTTTCCGGAAACAATTCCTGCTGAGATCACAGCTGATCGTGGAGTGCGGCACGAGATTGACCTGGTGCCTGAGCGAATTATTGTGTAAATCTACAGTGGCTATTATCTCGTGATCAAGTCATCGCATTGATGAATTCTTTGAGGGACGCCGTCAAGCAGGCCATGTTCGGGACAGTGTCTCTCCACATTCGAAACATACTTTCTGTGTGAAGAAAGCCACCGGCGGTTGGCGCATTGCACATGCTTTTAACAAGCTTAATGAAGCCACGATCCCGGCTCAAACGCCAATTCCGCGCAAAGTTATGGTATTGGATACTATGTCCGGTTGTGAGATTTTCAGTGTCATCAACCTGACAGACGGGTTTTATGAGACCCTAACGAGATACAGTGATATTCCATTCACTGCGGTCAGCACCCTGAGTGGCATGCTATGGGAATAACTAGTTGTGCCTCAAGGCCATACGAACGCTCCAGAAACGTTCAAGCGGATGGTGACACAACTACTCCGCCCGCTTCACGATTTTGCACCAAGCTACTTCGACAACATCTTTGTACACAGACGAGCTGAGCAACAACTTAGCGCCACGGAGGTTCACATTCGGCACTTGAAACAGGTGTTTCAAGTGATGCGTGAGATCAAATTATATGCCAAATTGGAGAAGCGTGTTTTCTGTGATCCCGAGATTCCAGTACTCGGTTGTTATGTCAGCGAGGAAGGTGTCCGCGCTGACATCTAGTAAATTTCATCGATATGTTCATGGCCTACGCCCAGGAGCTAAACTGAATTACGACAATGCCTCGGTCTGGCTAATTACTTACATAAGTATACGAAGACTTATGCCGAGCTAATCCAAACATAGTCGACTTTGCTGAAAAAAAGCAATTTGGTCATGAAAGGCAGAGCATCAATCTGCCTTCGACTCTGTGAAAAAGAGCTTGTCTGAAGTACCAGTGCTAATGCTGCCTGATGCCTCCAAGCCATTTCACGCTGTTTGTGACGCAAGCAACTTTGCGATTGGATGTGCCCTCATGCAATGTGACGACGGGAGCCGAGAGCGCGTCGTGAGTTCTCAGCGGCCGATGAAACCTGCCGAGAGAAACTATCCGGCACAAGATAAAGAACCTCTGGCTATGCGTTATGCTCTGATCAAGTTCAGGGCATATTTACTCGTCGAGAAGATGTTTTCAGTATATACAGATCACGTATCACTGCGTACCGCCGTCAAGACCCCTCCCGTGTCTCAGCATATCGCTCGTTGGTTGTTTTTCTTCTCAGAGTCTAACTTCGTGGTATTTTACTAGCCCGAAAGAATAAGATCCTTGCTGACGCGCTTCCTCTGCGTCCCGACTACTATCCTCGACGCGACATGGGCGATCAGCCAGGTAGTGCAGATGACGAAGACGATGACATATATTTGTGGTGTACCGAGCTGGGGCTCAATGCAATGTTCTCGACACCTGAGCTACCAATTCGGTCTCAGATTGCTAAGTATTACTCGAATGATTCCTCCTACTCAGGATCGATTAACTATTTTCGACACCCTGGTGAACATTCACTCGCGAAGCTGACGAAACCAACGCGTGACAACATCAAGCGTTACGCGCTTGATGGCCCGCTACTGACGTTCACGATGGATGTCTTTGACCACCGCGCGTAGTCGTCCCTTCTGATGACGACCTTTGAGCACGATTGGTGCATGGATTTCACGACACCCCAGCTGGTGGTCATCTGGGTCGCGAAATACGTTCGCGGCCATTTCTCGAGTGTTTTTCTGGCCGCACATGTACAAATACATCCAGGAATCGGTACGCTCTTGCGAAATGTGCCAGCATGTGAAGCCTGCGCCATCTTCACAAGCCCCATTACGACCGCTCTTGATTTCTACGGAAGCCTCGTGCTCCGTCAGTATGGACTTCATCTTTGGTCTCTTACCGAATGAGAAGAATTTCCCAGGCGTCTTGTTTCTTGTGGATCTATTTAGCAAAATGGTGCACTTTGCTCCAGTCTCCGCGCACACTACGGCGGAGAAAACCGCGAAGATCTTTATTAATCTCATAATCAGACACCACGGCTTGCCATATTCCATCGTCTCATACCGTGACCCGGGCTTGACTTCGGCTTTTGGACAGAGCTGTTTTGATTACTGGGCACGCGTTTGCTTGTGTCTACGGCGGCCCATCCAGAAACGGATGAGCAAACGGAGTGTGTCAATTGAGTGCTTGAAGATGTCCTGCATACTTATGCGGCATCGTTCTTTTCGTAAAGCTCATTCCTTCCACTCGCCGAATTTGCAATCTACAATGCAGTCCATGCGTCTCCAGGATTGACGCCATTTTTTGTGAACACCGCGAGGCAACCTCGCGTTCCAGCACATCTTGCTATCTCATCTTCACCACGAACGAGTTCTATGCTTGGTGGGGGAATATTTGCCGATGACATTGCGCCGTAACATTTAATGATTGATTACATTGCCCATAAGGTCGCCCCTGATGCGTCTCATGCTGATAATATCGTGGCCAGCGGCATCTCAAGTCCCGACAAGATGCATCCCGTCACGCCTTCCTTCGATAATTTTGCTCCAAAAGAGTCCGCTTCACCTATTATCTAGGCTGCTGTGACCAGATTTCTATTACTACGACAAGGCATCACACGTTTTGCCCGCGATGCCCTTCAACAAGCCGTCAACAAACAAAGCGAAAACGCGAACAAGCAAGGTCGAAAGCACATGTTAGCATTTAACAAAGGTGATAGATCTCTATTATCGGCAAGTGGCCTACCAGACACATCAGTGACGAATTTGGGCGCCACCAAATTAGCGCCAAGACACATTAATCCCTTCCGGCTTATCAAGGTTCATGGAGATGCCTATACGCTAGACATACCTACCACTATGCGCTTTGCACCCGACATTCATTGTCGGGCTCCTTACAAGCGTACCTCCCGGCTGATCTTCCCTCGAACCTTCCCTGCTCTACGGTATTGGTTCGAAATCTGACATCCCAAATCGACGACGCTGGTGATGACAGGGTAAACAGTTGCACAGGTTTGAAAAAGGCCGGCGTGCTAGAACCAAAGCTTGAGCCAAGACAAACCAGTTGGAGTGAAAGCTGACAAAAGGCAAAGCGAGGTAGAGCTGGGCGCGGCTAAAGGAAATGCACAGCATTCAGAGCGAATTTGCGCATGAAAGCATCCAATGAAAGCTCTCGCCCCGTTACGTAGCTTACACTAAAGGCCTTACGAGGAAGCGTAAGAAGTATGCAATTTGCTTGCGTACTTAAGACTATTTTAAACTCTGTTTTAACATTAAGGTCCGATCTAAAATCCTAAACCTGCTGTGAACCACCCCAAATACGTGTCGAAGATTAATTGAGTAAAATGGGGCTAAACACCACTTTCAACCAATCAAATAGATGACACTAAAATTACGCTATTCGTATCTTTTCCGTTTCTTACTTTTATGTAATATTCTCAATGTTGTCTACCTGATTTTGCATAATAACGGGAGCCTTATTATTGCCATATCGTACTTGATATGGCGTGTGACGGTACGACCCCGTTGCACCACCGCCCACTCAAAATGGCAAATGCAATGAGTGGAAGGGACCAAGGCACAACAGACACGCACTGTGTAACTTGCACTGCTTCACCTAGTCGCCAACCACCTTCGGCACCGCGCGAAAACCCTGCGGTGCCTTCGTCAACCTTCAATCCACCGAGGCGTTATGTAGATACCTTGCGAGCCTGGACCTTGTATGACTGCAGTGGAATTCAGCAAACACGTGGAGACGATGTCATGCCGACATGTGGCGAAGGTGGAGAGGAACACGCAGGAAATCCGTCACGGCTGACCTAGCTGTGACTTAAAACTCGCGGGAGAATCATGGACTGCGTTCGTGCGACGCTGGAACTCGGAACCACATTTCGGCGAATTATTATCACGTCGGGAGGAACAGCCAAAGCCGAAGGTATGGTCTTGCCGACTTGCGTGAGAAGGTGTGTACATTGTCTTGGAACGCTGGACGACCGTATTTCTTCGTGCGAAGGCGCGAGGGATGACGATTTTTCTGCGGTGAGAAAGCTCCAACCCGCGACAAGTGGGAGTCAATTCTGCGCAATATCCAATGACGGAAGAGGAGCGTCCATGGATAGGGCGCTATGAACGTGTTCTCTCAAATTTTGAGCGTGTACGTTTGCTCGGCCGTGCACGTACTCGATTGAAACGTGATTCACGCCCACGCTCGCGGTCTGCAAGTTCTCGACCGCAAAGACCACCACGTTCGCCTCGGCGTCGTACGCCTTCACCACGTCTGTAACATCGGCGAGAAGAATGGAGCGAGGCTCCCACGAATTGCTCGTAGGAGAGAGACCAAGCCAGCGGCATATTGACGACCGTCCGAGATCGCCGTGGGACGACCATAACTTGAGGCGCGGTGATTCAAGGTGGATGGGTTGCAATGCTCGAGAACCTTATCGACAATCCAGCGCGGATTCCCGGCGCTATCAATCAGTGGGGGAGGACCATCGCGGTGGAAGCGTGCATGAGGTGCCTGCGAGTCTGGCCGGATTTGACATGATCGAGTCTCTCGCAAAGGAGCTTTGCGAGTATCAACAGCGCGTTGGGTTTGTTGGATATGACACGGAGCAGGCGAGGGAGCTGGTTGAGCTTGCGGACTCGCGAATGGGTCAGGTTTCTCGACTGTTGCCGGATTGGCGGCTCTTTTGGAATAGTTGTAACAGTCAAACGCGGCTCTTTGGAAAGACAACGCGGTGTTGCGAGGGGACCGTCAACCGGGGCCTTCAAGGAAGCCGAAGTATTGCAAGCTACGTTATGATCCCGCGGTGGGACCTTCTGATCAGTCTGGAGGAGGCCGGCCATTAGCGTTTGAGTCGCCCAACGTAAACGTCGGGTGAAGTCGCATTGCAGTTGGGATATCAAGTTTGTAGGCCTTTTCCATAACCTTGAAGACCTTGAACGGTCCAATATAGCGCGGTGACAGTTTGTTTGCACCGAGGTTTGTCACAGATGCATCTTGAATGCCTGTCGTGGATAAAACACGGAGTCACCCACAAAGAACTTTTCAAAACTTTACGTTCGCGTTAGTCCGCGGACGCCTTATGTTTGTCAACTGCGCTCACGAGCGCATTACGAATACATCGTGCAACTGACTGTCGTTGTTCCACAAATGCGTCGATTGCCGCCGAGTCAGTGAGACAAGCACTTGGCGGCGAAGCACTACGACTTGAGGAATCGATCGACGGACTGTCGGACGACAAAGATAATGGAAACGCACGACGCGTTGGAGTAATCAAAGCTTTGCTAGCCCATTATGTAGCGTTATGTACCGACAACGGAGTCAGCTTACGCTGGCAAGCGGCCCGAGTCATTGCCACATTAAGCGACGCCGGGAAAGGCGAGGCGTCATCTTGAGTATCCTCAGCGCTCGATGCTGCGGACTTCATCAACTCCAGAACTCCTGGGGTTTCTCCCCCGACAAGAGTAGAATCATCCTTCAAACCGAGAAAGACAGGCACGCGTGGATGACGCGCGCTATTGACGAAGAAGGGGGTGAATCCCGTTGAAGCGTGAACGGCGTTATTTAATGCAAACTCGGTCATGGGGAGAAAGCACTCCATGACTCGTATGACGTGGCGTAACTTCGCAGCACGTCTTCCAAAACGCGGTTCACACGCTCAGTCTGGCCGTCGATTTAAAGGTGATCCGCAGTAGACATTAACAATCTGGTACCCAGTAACTCGAACAGCCGCGACTAAAAGGCGGCTGTGAACCGGTGATCACGATCCAAAACGATTGTAGCGGAGATTCCATGGTACTGGAAGACCATTTCCAAGAATAGTGTCGACGTATCTGCCGCATTTATTGATGCGTCGACCGGAACCAGATGCACCATCTTGATGAACCGGTCGAAGATGACGAAGATACCAGTGCGCCCCTGCGCGTTTTCTGGAACGCCAAATACAAAGTCCATGCTAACTGATCGACACGCCTCGGTGACGATGGGTAGTGGAGTCAGCGGAGCTTGAGAGGACAGAGCTGGTTTCACGCGTTGGCATGTCTCGCAGGAACGGACCCACTTGCGAACCCACTTATACATATGGGGCCAGTAAAAATCACGTGACAGCACCAGGTAAGTCTTTTCCCGTCCTAAATGACCGCTCGTCGCGCTGTCGTGATACTTGTGGAGTATGCAAGCACGTAAAGCACCATCGAGTGGAACAACGATGCGAGGAGGATCAAATCGATCGACCTGGTATACTAGAAGGTCGCCAACAATTATGTAACGAGAAATTTGGGCGCGTGTCGGCGCTGTCAGTTTGCACAGCGTCTCATCCGACAGATCTTTACATTACTTCAAAAGTGGCAAAATAAACTAATCGCGATGGTACGCCGTTGAGATGTCGACACGAAACGGATTGACCACGCTCACAGCGGTCGTGTTCGCTCCAAGGGCCACACATGCTGCACATTCCTCGTCTTCGTCCTCGATGGAGGAGCAAGCTGGACCGTCACCGCGAGGGTCGTAGTCGGGACGACGCGACAAAGAGTCTCATTCAGGCACCAATTCTGGTTTTGCCTGATCCTGATCGCCCGTATAGCGTCGTATGTGACGCTTTGGACTTTGTCATTGGCAGTGCAATTTTGGAAGTTGACTCTGAGGTCGAGAACACGTCATCGCGTTGGAGTCTCGCCAGCTGAAAGCTGCAGAAATGAACTATTTTGTTCATGACAAGGAGCTACTTGCGATGAAGTATGTCCTTGTTAAGTTCAGGGTACACCTGTTGGGCTACAAGCCGTTTGTTATCTCTACCGATTATGCGTCGTTACGCACAGCGACACAGTCGCCTCATCTCTCGCAGAAAATGGCTCGTTGGCTCTCCTTTTTCGCGGAGCCTTTCGAGGTGAAGTATAAGCCCGGAAAACAGAATGTTTTGGCTGACGCGTTATCGCGTAGACCTGACTATGAGCTTGCTCATCTCACTGTTGTGAGTTCGTCAGTAACGGATCGTATCCGTGTGACGTATGCACGCGATGAGGCATGTGTTGCCCTTATGCAGGCGCTGGGTAGCGCAGAGTTTGAAAACTCTAAGGTGAAGTTGTCACCACGTAATCGTGCGAGATTACATCGTTATGCACTGACTGATGGTCTGTTGTACTATAGTACAGGGTCGGATGACCAGCCTCTTGTTGCGGTGCCTCATGATGAGGACCTCAAGTATCAGATACTTTATGAGGCTCATGATACACACTGGTGGTCATTTAGGTCGTGAGAAGACCTACAGCTCGATGAGCACCCATTCTTGGTGGCCCAAGTTGTATAAATGGGTTGGTACATATGTACGCACGTGTGAAACGTGTCAAAGGGTGAAGCCCTCGCCTAGTATGGCTGCGCCTTTGTCGAGTTTGCCTGTACCCTCGGGGTTATGGCAGTCCATTAGTATGGACTTTGTGTTTGGCCTACCGGTCCAGACAACACTGATGTGTCTTTTTGACCGATTGACGAGATGGCCTTCACCGACTCCATCGATGGAGAAGGAACAGCTAAGCTGTTTATGGATCGTGTGTTTCGACAACACGGATTGCCTGTGGCAATCGTCTCGGATAGAGACCCCCGTTTTACGGGTAAGTTTTGGACGTCAGTCTTTAAAGTGCTGGGCACTCGACTGGACATGTCCACGGCGGATCATCCGCAGACCGATGGCCAGACAGAACGCGTCAATCGCGTTATTGGTGATATGATTTGGGGTGTTTGTGCTGAAACACCCAAGTAATGGAGCACGATGCTCCCTCTCATCGAGTTTGCGTTGAATAACGCGGTGCATGCCTCGACAGGCTTCACCCCATTCTATGTGAATGGTTTAGTCAACCCTCGCGTTCCGTTAACGCTCCCCCCTGCCGCTTTGGGGCTTTGTGGGGGAGAGATAGACAAAGGCTTGGCTGATATCAGCCCTGTTGCGATGCGCAAGAAGGTGGAAGCGTTTTGTCAACGCGTTTTGACGTATTACGTCGCGTCAAAGACGCTATGGCTGAAAGCCAGGATGTTCAGAAGGAATACGAATGCCAAAGGCAGGAAGAACGATCAAGAGTTCAAAGTGGGTGATTTAGTTTTATTAAACGCTAGGAATTTACCTACTCGTGCCGTTTCGGCAGTATATAAAACCAAATTACGTCCACGCTTTATTGGACCTTTCAAGTCATTAGCAAGAAAGGCTTAGCCTATACGCTGAGCCTTCCGAAGAAGATGCGAACACACCCTGTGTTCTATGGGGGCTTACTTAAACCATATCTCGACCCTGCCTCGGTGAACTTCGAGGTGTTGTCCCCACATCCCCGGCCAAAGGTGGCGCGTAGTACTGCACCGGAGGTGCATATAGACGCTGAAAGCGTACCAGGAGGTCGATCTTATATCGCAGTTTGGCCTGAGAACGCTCAATCGCCGTTATGCGATCCGAGGTCTCAGAGCAATAACGCTCAAAAGACCGACGGTGTCGATCGACACGGTCATCGAGCGATGACAGGTGAGACCTCGCCGATACAAGGTCATCAAGTTCCAGGAGCGTCAGGCGACGCTCGATCTCAGAGAGATGAGAGGTCAATGAGTCATCGACCTCCTCCGACGTTGATTGATGACCACGATCATCAACAGTTCCACGTGGAACTTCTCTTATCTTGGCGTCGTCACCAGGATCATACCCGATACTTGGTGGAGTGGAGGGGTTACCTCCAGTCGTACGACTCGTGGGAGTATGAGGTACTCCTCCGGCAGGATTGCCTTAATGCCGTTGACGCTTTTGATCAGGACGGTCAGAAGCGACGACAGCTGTCGTCGGACGCTTTCTAGCACTAGGTGCTGTTGGAAGTAGATTCAGTAGGCTGGCTTCGCCTCTGACCTTCAGAAGAAGCCAATGTCGGTACATCACTCGAGTGAGAGGTACGGGCAACAGCTTGAGAAGCTTGTCCCCCACAAGTCTTTGAACTGTATGTGGAAGGTAATTGACGATTCGCTTCAAGCTTAGAAAAGTTATAACGTAAACGACGTTCAAACCAAACGTCTTGTTCTTTAGCGCTTAAGCGCAAGTTCGACAAACTGACACGCTCGTTCTACCCAACGGGTGAACTGGTGATCATCTTGTGCAGATGTTTCACCTGGTGCAAGCACCGCTCGTATGTCGTTTAGTGGGTGCACGGGCACCCCACGTGACTGTCGTGACAGTCGCTCCTGATACGGTTTCGTCGTAAAATCTTGGGAATTAAGGAGACGCTTACGAAGAGCGGCACGATTTGCAACCTCGCAAGCAGTACGCTCCTGGGACCCAATGACATAAGTTCGCCAAAATTGCGATGCAGCTCGTCGAGCTTCCTCATTAGGATCACGAGACACGAACCCATAATCACGACGTGAAAAGGTTTGATTGGGCCGTGCTAAGGCAGCCGTCTGGGCCTCGTCATCAAGTTGACGACGCTGTGCAGCGTCAAAAGGGTTGGTTTCCTCTTCGTCTGTACCCTCTCGCGAGGGAAGAGGAGGCGCTTGGCGCAAAGGGGCTGTCTCCCTTAGAGGGAAAGACACTGAATGGGATCGACGTCCCTCGCTCGGTGAGCGTGATGATCTTGGGTTACTTTGACCCGAAGATGACTCGGCTCCGCCGCTCGTAGAGGCAACGTCACTGTCATCGTCCCCAAAAATGTCGTGATGCAATGCTACATCCATGATGGAGCAAGCGCGATGGAGACAAGTGCTTTATAAAAGCAAGTGTTCGTGAACAATGTGATGCTTAAATCAAGTGTTATGAACACTGTAATGCTTGAAAGCAAGTGCTAGGCACCTTGTGATGTGAAAGCAGTGCTTGTAAACACACAAAAGGTATTAATACCAAGTGCTTGGAATTTAACGCTTATAAGCAAGTGTCGTAACACTTAATGATTTAGCGTGAGTGCGATGCACTATATGCTCAAAGAGCGAGTGTCGTAACACCAGGATGCTTAGAAAGCGTGTGTGCAAAGCACGGGTGCTCAAGGCGCGAGGCAAGCAAAATAGGAAGAAAATGTAATCGATGCCACCCTTAAGTGCAAAAATATGTGAGTATGTCGGGTTCTACGGATGGGTGGGGGAGGGTGTAACGGGTTGCACAAAGGTGTGTATTTTACATACGCACCTGCCACACCAATATGGTGTGGCTGTACCTTGGGTACAAAAGTAGGTGATGTGACCATACCTGCAGTACGAAGGGTCGCATCGTGGCAGAGAGTCACGTGGTCACTATACTTATCTAAAGTATAGTGACTATGCATGTTTGCATAATAATAACAGGCTATAGAGCCAGTAAATAGTGACTAGCACTAAGCATAGAGTAAGTGCTTCTATATTTAGTGTTAGAAGATAAACATAAATACAAATCAGTTCTATACCTGCTCTACAAGCCTTACAGCTTGAGCGTTCTATTCCTTTTAAGGAGTCAGTATCTTTGATACTAGTCTCTCTGAGACTCGGTTGTTAATACCGATAGGCACAAGCTTACGAGCTAGCCTAGGAGGGTTAAGCACCCTAAGACGATAGAAGCTCTCTGAGCTTGTCTTCCTCTACACATAGTGCATACGTAGCTTTGCTACAGTAGTCTGACTACTTCTTCTGCACATAGTGCATAAGTAGCGTAGCTACAGTTATAGTGACTAGCACTAAGTATAAAGTAGGTGCTTCTATATTTAGAGCTAGAAGATAAACATTAAATAAAGTAGTTTTAAACATGCTCTGTATAGCATTCGTTGCTAGAGCATTAGTCCTTGTATAGAGGGAATTCATATCGTTGATATTGGTCTCTTGGTGGGTCATTTATAACCAAAAAGACATAAGCTTGTCAAGATAGCCATATGAGGGTTTAAACACTTGACGTTCAGCTCCCAAAGCTTGTGTTCCTCCGCATTAAGTGCATAACTAGCTTTGCTACGGTAGCTCTGCTACAGATGTGGAGACTCGCATCGACCGTTTGTAAGCAGTACTTGAGCGAATATGCATAAACAAGATGTATGCGTATGCATAAGAGCGTCTCATTGGCGAGGAAAAGATATATTTTCCTGTATAATTTGCTTGAAAGCGTAGCCTTCGAGCGGGGTTTGCTAAGGAAAAAGTCATTGTAAGTTGTCCAGATACGCATCACCATAAAAACTTATGTAAGTGACCTCTTTGCCAGCTATTTGCACATGTAGCTAGCTCACAGAGAAGTCTCTGTTATGTACAATTGTACTACAGACGACTTGAACTCAGCGCCCCTGATAATGTATGTAAAAAGTAATATCCAGGTGTGGTATCTTTCTTATTCACCGTTAAAGAATGTAGAGCATCAACATTACATGTAACTCCTATTGCCATGAATACGCTCCATCGCATTACGAATAAGCACACAATGATGTGAAAGTGATGGATCGATTTGATTTACCAAATCAACAATGAGACAAAAGCGCTCCATCGGCTTACGTTGCAATAGTTCGTCCTCGGACAGAATTTTTGCAGTACTGACCATCGTTTTTTTCAAAGTTTCTTCTTCTCGCCCAACGCAATACGGCGTTGTGGGAAGAGGTAGAAAAACACCAGCAAGCTAATACTCACAACATGCGGAAGAAAGTACCACGAGCTCCAAATTGCAAGGCATCGACGCACATCCATGATCTCAAACGCCACTCCAACGTACTGCATCGCCATCCACGTCAACAATACACCGCTTACGTCATAAAGAAAAGCCAATGGGTGGGAGGTTCCATTGAAGTACGACAAGAAGATAGCGTGCGAGTGTGCATTGCGATCCTCCGTGTAATGAAAGTACGGCCTCAGGTGACGGCGAAGATCTGTATAAAATCGTAACAGTGTGATCATCAATGGTGCATATCAGTAACGCTACTACACATATGAGCCAGTCAGTACGATACTTACGTTTTCCAACTTCAATGTAGATACCGCCTGAAAGGAAGAACAAGTAATAGCCCGGCGACAGCCCCTTTGAGAACAAAACAGTCCGTAAGACGCTGCACTATCAACGTCTTTGCTTGTGAAAAACCTCAGATTCTCTACTTACATGCCATAGAGCACTGACGAAAAATGAAGCCATCGTGGACAATATGGTAGGCTTTCCTGACTTGGACAGACCAACACGCTGGTAGATATCTGCAGAAGAGTGATGTTGCATAACAGGCCCATTGTGAGTTAAAGGTGGCTGTATCCCACGATTAAAGGTATGACGCACAAGTGTTAATCCATCGTGCAACGCCAATATTCCAGTTGTTGATTGCAACACGAAAGTTGGTAGGAGTTTCCACACAGAGAAGATCATTATTTGTGATGCCATTCCTGACACCAAATACAATACAGCTTTTTAGAACAAGATAGGTGACAACAGTACTTCACATTATACAGCAATCATTGTACCAGTTTCCAGTTTCTTGCACGTAGCCAACGCCAGCAGCAGCACTCGCGGCTTCAGCTAACGACCATGCTAAATACTGTCAATGGGCACCGAAAATAATAATGAGGAGCTTTGTTTGAGTAACGCGACATTGAGCAAATATAAAACTTACAAAGCGAAAGCGGAACAAGACGACACGAACGCACATGTAGAGGCAACGCACAGCCCATGAGGACTTTGGGTAAAAGCTAGGCGAGTCAATCTCCTCAACTGAAAATTGCAGCGACATGAAAAAGCCTGCCGCTGAAATCTACAGAACAAAATGCAACGAAATGAGCAAAGAGGAGAAAGAACTGGTCATAGTAGCATCCAAAGATCGTACCAGTATAACGAAAAGGTTGCGAAGGTGGACCAGGAAGGGGGCAACACGAATTTCCTAGTAAGGAAATTGGCATGTCAGTACAACAAACACAATTTATCAATTATATTGATTAAAGTACCTTCATCCAAGTAATGTAGTCCTTGTATTCGAATGCTGGACCGGCAAGATACGTCGGGAAGAAGAAAACGAAACCTGCACTCAACACATATAATAACAATAGAGTCCTGTTTGGTGCTAGCATTACAACACTAGAACTACACTGTAACACCAACCAAAGTACGGAATGAGAGCCGGAATTTCGTAAAGCTCATTTCTAAGCATCGTAGGCGTCTTTTTCTCCTTGGGCAGACCACCATCGCTGTAGTTGATAGAGACACTGCTGAGCTTCAGTGTCAAAATCATTTGCGCCGAGTCCCACACAATGTCTGGGCGATGGAATTCACGATAGTAATGACTGCATGAAAATATGTAAGTACGCCAACACTAAACACATTCTAAAACCAGAGCAATTTGCACCGACATTCCAACGAGATACGTCAGCAGCAGCGGAAGTACAATGCGACCAACAAGTTCTCTGTACCAAATAAAGATATCCCATTCTATAAATTAGTCCGCTGACACTTGTGCATCGATACACGGTCGCTGTACCTTGGAGCTACAAGCATAAGCAGATATACCATCACGGCTGTGCTAATCGTATGTAACACCGCTGTTCCGAACACAAAGACACCAACAAATAGACCTGCTATTATATTGAACAAGTGACCTAATTTTACATTGATATACATACATAAAACAAGTGGACTGTTAGCTTGTAGAGCCTTGCAAATGTAACCATAATGACCACTATCATCATACGGGAAGTCTCGCTCTGCATTAAATGGATGAGAGGCGCTACGAGGATACAGCTTGCAAGCATCACCATGAGACGGAAACCATTGACTGGGAAGTTCTCACTTCGAGCGACGTCGTCTACAGGGCCGCGAATAAAGTCCATGCTTTGTTCTCGTGTCCGCCGATGCGATACGATCCAAATCTCGGCGAATGAATTGACACGTGATGATGACATTGTGGGCCACATAATTTATGCACGATGCATACACACAGCTACCATTGGCTGAAAATACGTATGCACTTGGTTTTGGTAAATAAACAAAATGGTGAAATTGTGTGGTACTCACGACGATAAAGAATATTCGATAGATGACGTGATCAAGCCTATATATCAGGCAATAATTTGAATTTAGAACTACAAATGCATTAAGAAGTTTGAATTACCTGAGAAAAAGCAGACAGCACAAATGAGGATTATCCTCTTAGGGACACTATCGATATCTTCAGCAAACTTAAGAGGACGATGAGCAACGCAATACGATAGTCTTTATTGCACACAAATGCTGGAAACGACCCGTCAAGTTTGCGACTGTCAGCGGATAGTTCATTATAAACAGTGCTTCTTATGAGCTCAACTGCATCAATCTATCTCACCATTTCTCTTATCGTTTGGTTTGCATCCCTTCTTGTTCCTGCTCTTTCACACGTGACGACTATGCATCAAGATTAAGCGGCTGCTGTCTCTCTTTTAACTGATGAACAAAACGACGACCCATTCATCCTTTGTTTCAACAACGTCAAGGTGTGTAGTCCTCCCTTGTTTCTTCTACTATCTACACGTCCTGCTGCTACTTTTTACGGCGTCAACGATTCTTGTTCCTAAACTTGTATCCTTCTGTTTATTGTTTTGGTTCATCTTCACTGGCACCCCTTGTATCACTGCTTGTACAAGAGTCTGCCAAATCTCTGTAATGCTTTCGCTTCAATGCCAATCAAACGCGAGGAAACATCCCACACTTGATTGTGACTTGTCTACGTCTTTGTATTGATAAAGTAGTGAATCCGATCAAAGTTGAACATATAGCCCTATCAACTGCATTAACAACAAAGTGATCTAATAATGCTTATAAGCAATTGCTTTAACATGGTAACACCATCACGCTATGCGTTATTACTCAGTCAATGAACGGTTGTTACTTTGTCGGTTGGCAATTCAACGACGATTGTCTATTGGTTGAAAAACAACACAAAGAGTCGGACATATATATGCCTAAACTCATTATTAAAACTTTCAGCTCCATACAAGTAGCCGCATGTTTCGACGAGTCGTGAGGAGTCACACGAAGCTCGGGGTGGCGGTAGTGCTTAGTACTCCTATACTCTCATTGCAGTCAAATGCATATGCAGAGCAGCGAGTACATGCGAGAGGGTGCGTACTTACAAGATATTGAAGAAGATGATTATGCGTCGTTTTCACAAGATCTGCTATCGTTAGTGAAGCGCTGGGACGAGGAGTGCGTCTTGAGCTCTGGAAGGCTCAGGTAGGTTGCAAAAATAGCTCTACATAGGACAAATATTGATTTCATGACTGACTTATATGCGAAATAGCATGAAAATGTAACTGTACTGGACCTTGAGAGTGAGCTGATTCAGCTCGGGATGACACGGATTCGAGACTACAAAAATGATGGTGGGATTGCTAGAGAAGAGGCCGAGGAAACCTATCGAAACACTGATGCTGTCATTTATGGTTATGATGTCATCATGTGTACAGGTGCAAAAGTTTATTCACGATGCAAACGGGGTGCTGCGTTCAACGTTAGACTTGGCGCTCACAGAGCTTCCGATAAACGAAGAGGTGATGGTCTCGCGCATTGTTCGATATGTTGACATCTCATAAGACTGAAAATAATGTGTTGCGTGCAAAAGGCTGTTGTGACGACGCAGCGCGGATATAAAATTGAGGGTCTTACGTTTGAGGACGACGTGAAGGTGTGCGGCATCAGTGTTGCCGTGAAACCGGAGACGCAGAAAGGGTGCGTTGATGCGAAAGCATTTTGTACAACAAAACCTACTGGAGAAGTTTTGTTGTTTAGTTGCTTTGTGAGTGCATAGTTTGGCACAGGTTCTACGCACGTCTCTTCCGTACGTGGCCAAGCTCGGCGAGATTTTGGTGCAGGAGGTTGCCAAGGGCGGCAACAAGGTAAATTTGTATTGACTCTACTGCACTTACTTGGCTGGCTAACGCGCTTTGTAGGTTGTAAGCACAATTCTTCCAGAGGATCTTGACGGCCACGAAGTGCTACTTCTTTTGCCGGTTTTCACTTCGATCGCCCAGATTGACAAAATTGTTCATGTACGATTGTGAATGTAGCTTTGTCAAATTTCTTTTATGTTATAATCAACGTTGTGATGGCTTATTTTACAGCTTTTGATGCATCAAGGTGTCACGGAAGAAAAGATTACACTCGTGACTCTTGTTACTTGCCCAGAAGCTGCTGATGGGTTCTGCAAGGTTTGCTACAGTTTTGATGTCTTTTACTTTGGCATAGCTATATCGATTGGCCTGTTGTTTGTGGGCTGATTAGGCATTCGGCGACGCTCGGCTAGTAACCGCTTCCTTTGACTTGAAACTGAACAATGAAGGTCACATTGTTCCAGGCATTGGTTCCTTTGAAGATCGTTATTTGGGCATTCCAAGTGTTGATGTAGAGCTTGTAGACGATCCTGTCTCAAACGAAGGTGACAACGAGAGCGCTTTGAAGGCCAAACTTACACATAAATTGATATCGTGGATACAAAAGGACTGAGTAAATTGGATGACAAAGCGCTTGTTACAGCTGTTCAAGTAAGTGCATAAACAACTACTTTGCATATAATAACAATAACTGGTTTAGAATGGACCACCAAATTGTGAAATTTTGTCACCAAAATTAACTAACAATGAACAGAGTAAAAGTATGGAATTACGGCTAACTCTGAGCCTCGTATGACAAATAAAGACTACGTGACCGTGATTTATCATCCTTGTGTGCTCTTAATTACTACACAAAAAAGGTAGCAAAACGATTGTTTATGTTTAGCTCCAATCATTCCAATACGTACACACGCCTCGTTAAACATTAGTAGTGTAACAACGAGGTAGTTGTTAAGATGCCGATGGACTTTAAAGTGACGTTTGCTAATGGAACGTCAATGAAACTCATGGGTTTACCCGATGATATCACATTAGATGGATTACATGCTCATTTGTATGAAAAGACATCAATTCTACCACAAGAACAACATGGTAAGAGTACTTCCATCTTATTTGTGTATCATCGATAGACAAAGCTTGACATCTTCTTTTGTCGATGGCGTTACTGCTATAGTAATGATTGGTTATCCTCCCAAGCTAATTGAGGGACCAGAAGTACGTTATAGCATATGTTTATGATGTACAAAGTTAGTAGAAAAAGCATTTGACAATTACTATTAACTGTTGCAATAGGACCAATCGTTGTTTTCTTTGGGCATTCGAACGGGTTCCGTACTAGTGCTCAAGGAGATTCCGGAGACTACTGATGCTCAAGTCAAGTCAACTTCATTGTTTATGCGACGTGTTATGCCGGCAGATAACAGCTGCCTTTTCCATTCGATCGGGTGCGTGACGTGGAATTTGTTGTTTGGCTGAAGTGAGCTACTTGCTCACTTGACGGGGCTACCGTGCTGCAGATACGCTCTTACTAAACGCAGAGAAGGACATGGTCCCATTATGCGACAACTGATTAAGGATAAGATTTTGACGGATTCGGAGAAATACTCGGAAGTGTTTTTGGGACGGCCAGTGCATGAGTATTGCGCTTGGATCATGGACGACAAATCATGGGGTGGCGAGATTGAGTTATCGATATTGTCGACATACTATAAGGTGCAGATTGTTGTCTTTGACGTCACAAGTATGAGCAGACTCTGTTATGGTGAAGACCAAGGCTTTACGCAACGGATGTTCTTGCTTTACGACGGGATTCACTATGACCTCATAGTTGAAGCTCCGTCCACCACAGCATCCGAGCACCGTGATATGACGCTTTTTGCTATCAACGACTTTACAAAGGTATAGACAAATCGATGCATTTGTTTATAAAGTTGCCCTATGGTGTTGTTTCTGACACACTGTTCTGCAGGTAGAACGTGCAAGTGAAGTCGCGGTGGAAGCTCATCAAAAGCACGAGTTCACTGATGTTGGTTGCTTCAATATCATGTGTCTATTGTGCAGGAGTACTTTTATCGGACAGGTGAGCTCACATTTACAAAGAACTGCTGTCCATGAACACTAAACCCCTTCACACATGTACATGCTGTTGCAGAATGAAGCACTCTTGCATTCAAAAACTACAGGGCACCAACAATTTGGTGAGATCAAGCCAAACTGACTAGAAGTGCTAATCTATCCTAGCTTGCGACTGTTAATCTAACAATCTTAACGCAAGTTTTGCCAGCAAATGTTACTTTTGGAAAAGTCTATCTTCTGAGCCCTAGGGGCGACCGAGCATCGTTGGTAGAAGAAAGTAGCTAAAGAATGAGCTCAGCATCTTCAATGTCCTGGAGTTTCGTATTGTACACTAGTCCGTCAACTCTCAATGTCGCCGGCCCAATTTGCATCCGAGTATCCTGATATTGGCGAGCTACCACTTCGTGTGCTTCGTTCCTTGAATATATTGAAATACCCTCTTAAGTGCCTGCCGGTGTGTTGTACACGACGAGTACATACCATAAGATACATAAGACATCCAACCGCATTTTGGTAAGGAACGTTTGCCATCGTCTCTAAATGATTACAACCTCCTTCGCACTTGATTTTTGTCAACTTGAGTCCTGGGTCTTGAGGGCTTGACCGGTTTGCTGTCCTTCATGCCAAACTTTTCCAGAATATCTTTGACGAAGTTGCTTTGCCGCATCGACATTTTCCCAGCAGAATCGTCCTGATAGATTTCCGCGCCAAGAAACTATTTGAGTTTCCCCATGTCGGTTATTTCAAACCGCTGGCTGAGTGCGTGCTTAGTTTCTTTTAGAATTTTGTCGTTGCTACTGACAAGAACCAGGTCATCAACGTAAAGTGCCACAAGAATCATGTCCTTCTCATCACGCTTGATGTAGATACAATGGTCGTATTTGCACTTCGTAAACGTAAGCCAAAGCATGAATTCGTCGATGGTTTTGTTCTACATTCGCGGCGATTGCTCCAATCCATAAAGCGACCGCTGCAGCTTGCAAATAAAATGACCGTGTTTTTGATCGATGTAGCCGTCTAGTTGAACCATGTAGATGTCTTCATCCAGTTTTCCATTGAGGAAAGCCGTCTTGACATCCATCTGATGAACAGCCAGATGGTACTTGGCTGCCAGACTAGTCACTATTCTGATGGACGTAAACTTGGCCACTGGGGCGAAAGCCTTCTCGTAATCGATGCTGTATTACTGGGAAAATCCTTTAGCAACGAGACGCACTTTAAAACGCTCGATCTCACCAGCCTGGTTCTTCTTGACCCAAAATACCTATCGACAGCCGATCGCCTTTTGACCCTTGGGCAATAATACCAACGTCCACGTCTTATTCTTGTGGATAGAGTCCATTTCGGAGTCGCACGCATCCTTCCACTTGGCTGCATTGCTAGATTCCATCGCCGACTTGAACGTTGTTGGCATTTCTCCCACTGAATCTACAATATACGCTGCGTGAAGATCATACGGTGCCCGCGGACATGTCTCGTCTTGTCTGTGAACGAGTTTGCCTCTTTGGAGCCGGAATTTCAATTGCGTGTTCCAACGAAGAAGTTTGGGTGTGATGCTTGGACCCAGGCAGAGTGTCGTCGTTATTACTAGCGATATTCGGTGGAAATGATGATTCGTGATCAGTCTCCCATCATCCGGGATACTCACGAATACGTCTTTTAACTCATCTGTGTTGCTATGCAGCGTCTCCCATCTGTAAAGATACCTTCCATGAATTGCGCGTCATAACTTATTATAATTCTACGGCTCTTTCTCTCTTCAAACCGACATGCTTTCTCGTGCTCCGTGTATCCGATGAACCGGCAGCATATCGAGAGGGCATTGAGTTTGCCGCGTTGCTGCTTTGGGACCGTTACATACCCATGGCAACCGAACACCTTCAGGTTTGCCAGTAGCGGCTTCTTGCCGGTCCAGACTTGGTGCGGTGACTTATTCTACTGGTGGAACGCGTCGGGCAACGATTACGAAGAAATGTAGCAGTCATGATCGCTTCGCTCCGATACACCTTGGACAATCCGGCAAGCTTCAAAATGCAACGAGCACATTTCACTAATGTCTGTTTCATCCGCTTGGCGATTCCATTAAGCTCAGGAGTGTATGGAAGCGTGTACTTCTGCGATACCGCGGTTGCTGCAGATCTTTATCATCTTACTTGACTTGTATTCTCCGCCATTATCACTGCAAAGAACCTTGGCCCGGTTTCCTGTCAAAGTCAAGCAAAGGCAGCAAAATTTGCGAATTTGGCCGCCACGTCGGACTTTTTCCGTAGCAAATACACTACGCAAAAATGCGAGTATTCGTCGATAGAAGTAACGAAGTACCGACAGTTGCCAAAAGCATTGTGTCTGCATTGGGCCACAAATGTCGGTGTGAATAGCTTCGAGCAGATTTGTTGCTTGACGTGGTGATCTGGGTATAAAGCTTGCTTGCGTTTGCTTGCCCAGAGCACAATCCTTACACATCTCCCACTGCTTTACCGACGTGATGTTGATGCCAACTCCATAATCCTTCTTTACGATGATTTCTAAACCTTCACGGTCGATGTGACCAAGCCGAAGGTGCCAAAGGTAGTACGTGACACCCCGCTGGTGACTTGTCGAGCTTGACACATTTGCCTCTTCAGGCAGAAGAGGCATCATGCAAAACTTAACCCTTGCCTATGCGTGCGCCTAGCTACCATGTCATATTCACCGCCTCCGCAAAGCGCGCGTCGGTTTCGAATGTGACAGAGACAACATCTCTCGTAAAACGACCTACAGAGAACAGGTTTCGTGACAGCTTAGGAATATAACACACACCGGTAATTATGCCCTTCTTGACTCCAGCCGTAGTCTGCATTGTCATGCCAATGTCTCCCGTGCTTACGGCTTGAACAAAGCCGTCATCCGCGAGCTGCACGTATACGGCGAAATCGTCTTGTAATTTTTCATGCACTTCCTCGAGTACGTCATGTGCTGCGTCGCACCTAAGTCGATAAGCCAGACGTCACTCGCTGGAGTAGAATTAATCCACCAGCTGAAAACAAGAAGTCATCAAGTTTATCTTCAGTCTGCGCGATACTTGGTCCATGCAACCTCTGCCGCTCTATGTTTTCGCGGATCCTCAAAGGGAACTTGGTAATCCAATGTCCTTGTTCGCCGCAGTAGTGACATGGGCTGACCTTCTGCTTCTGTCGCCCTCTTCTGTGCTTGCGGTGATTGCTGGTCATGAATGCTTGACTTTGGCTGTGCGTGACTCCATCGACACCACCAACTTTTTCCTTGCGCTTCAAGTCTTCGTGCAGCAGCGGAGACGTAACAAGTTCCCACGTCACCGTGTCGACACGTGACTCCAAAGCCGTAATAAGAAACTGGTACGAATTACTTAGGCTGCCAAGAAGCGTGATCACCAAGTCATCTTCTCTGACCAGAGCGCTGACTGCATCAAGCTGTTCTGCCAGTGTTTTAAATTTGTTAATGTGAGCGAGCACATCATCACCTTCTTCCATCATAGTTGTGAAGAATCGATGACGAAGGAAAAGCTTGTTTGCCGGGCTCTTCTTCTCAAAATGGTCTTTTAACTTTGCCCATGCATCAAATGCACCACCCGCCGAGCGAACCAACGGCAACTGCGAAGCTTCCATAGCCAGGCAGATAACAGACATTGCCTTGCGCGATTTTTGCTTGAATGTTGCTTGGTCCAACGAAGTTATCATTACTCGATCTTGATATCCCCGCAGACGACCTCCCATAGGTCTTGCTCCTCAAGCACCATTCACATCTTTAATTTTTCACGCATAAAAGTTTGTTCCATCAAATTTGTTTTAAACGCGTTGCTGAAGAATCCATGGCGGTGTCGTGTTAGTCTGTGGCGGCGGAGGCAGAGTCTAGTGAGCTTGAGCTCATAACCTGATGAAAATAAGTTTGATGCAAAATGCAAAGTGAATATATTAAGATCCTTAGTTGACAAACTCTTCTGTTACTCTAAGCCTTCATTCAATCATCAATCAATCAACCAGTCAATCATCAATCATTCAATCAAGCATCAATAGTCAATAAGTCAATCAATCAATAAGTCAATCATCAGTTAATCATGTCTAACGAGACATCTTGACAACCAATGCCTCGTCATGAGATAATTGCACCTCGCTGTCCTCAAAGACAACCGTCATTTTGACTTCTCCCGACTCTTTTGGGCCAGTACCTCGTGCATGCACCTCGTTGAACTCAAAGATAACATCCATTAATGACTTCATCCGACCCTGTAGGGTCAGTAACTCGTCTCTCATGTCATTTGAGCTCATGACCTGACATCTTGGCTTGCAGCCACCAACACCAATCACGGTGTTTAATGATGTAACATCATTCTCATGACACATGTCATATGTGCCATCTAGTGGGTTTCAACCACACTATCGGTCATCGGGCCTCGCCCAGGAGTATTGTCCACGACACTTACAGTGTCTACAAAGTCGGATATTCCAACATCAACATATTGACCGACTCGGTCCAATATCCACGCCAAAAGCGCTTTTGCTTCCTATCAGAGGTGGGTTCATGACTCTCCAGATCCCCACCAGGAGCATTGCGCGTTGCGCCGAAGGTCTTCGACCTCCAATCAATCCATGGCTCATGACGTTCAAGCCATGCCAAACCTAATATAAGATCATACCTCGCATCCAGGCCTAAGGCCAAACAGCGTTCTACGCTGTTAAAGTCCAAGAGCTTTGCATTTAAGTCCATCGGGAGTTTGGGTACCGTAACACGCGTACCCGTCTCTAAGCGAACTGTGACCGTATCGCTATCACGCGATTTAAGCGCTTCGATGACTACCTTCCACGGTGGCACGGCGCACATAATTACCCGATGCCCCCGAATCGATCAAAATAATCCATGGCTTTTCATAGCCCTTAAGCGTCCCTTCGACGACTGGCAAGCCTGCCTTGCATTCTCGTTCCATTTTTGAGAGTTTGGGTCTCTTTAAGGCTGGGCCCTGTTTACTTCTACCTCCTAGAGGTTCAACAGAATTCAGTTCTTCCCCAGTAGGGCGCCCCGAGCCTACTGGGCTTTGACGTTTCCCCGCGGTAAACCAGAGGGTTTATCCAAGGGGCGTCGGCCTTTCGAGGCCAAATTTGCCTTTCATGCAGGTTATTTTGCCATCAAATGGCCTGTTCTCTTGCAGATATAACATCTGCGCACACTTTGCTGCTCCGAAGCATGAATATCGGCTTCTTCATCGTCCACTTGACTACAGTCCGTGGAAACAGACCCATCAGACGAGTTGTTATAAGTGGCAGGCCTAGCGGCCTTAAAGTTGGTCTCGGCATTACATACCACTCCAACAGCTTCCTCGAATGAGGACGAGTTTACCTGGAAGACATCCGTTCTGGCAACGCCAACTCGGAGGCCCTTCATAAAGACCGTGACGGTCACTGCCTCATGCATAGGTCTATGACCATGGCAACAATAGGAGTTCTCAACTCTTGCACATATGCCGCAATATCACGCTTGCCTTAGCTACACACCAAAAACCGCGACCGGTTACGGTGCGCTTGGTTTGGCGGTGCATATTACCGGGTCATCTGAACTTTCAGATCGCCCCATGTTGGAAAAGCATCTTGCAGTGATGCACCACATGTGAATGCCCACCGTTTGGCTAAACCACCCAACTTGCCCGTGGCAAAGCCCACACGGTACGGTTCATCGGTGATGTCGGCTATAAACATAGCCGACTGAACCTTTCAGAAACAAAGCATGAGGTTATCACCTTCTTTGGCGTCGAACTTATCGACTTCCATTTGTATGGGTTTTGGTCTGTGGACCACTTCTTGCGCCATAGTCGCCATGGGTGTAGGCGCAGAAGAAGGCATCTGTGCCTTTACATGCTCAACTAGAGCTTTACTATACTCATCAATCATAGGAATACGCTTGTTAACCTCTTCGCCCTGTGCGATAAGGTACTCCACGCCCTTAGGACCAAGGATAGGGAGCAGCTTCTGCAACCCTTCCTGATGGGCTTGTGACAGCCAACCGCTGACATCTCTTCGATGTTCATTCTCACACGTAATTGAACCCGGATCACGCGCGTGACTGGCAGGTATACTAACCACTATACTAACGAGAATCCTTCTATCCACTACACCACACAACATTCACAAAAAATAACACACCAAACACACACAAATACACTTCCTATGCACGCTACATACTGCATCACGTCCTCCCACTCCAATACACACTCTGCACACGGCACATGGCACGACCGCAGACGATGCATAACCCACGCTACTAATAATACGGACCACGGCTTACAGTTAGAAGACGTATTCTATCTTTGTTACAGTTTGTCTAATGACAAGGTATAAAGGACGATAAGACGAAAAGAAGAAGTCGCAAACCCAGGCGCAGGATTGACTACAAGTGCTACCAGGTGTAGCCGAGCTACTATAGCCACGCTACTTATGTACTATATGCAGAGGATGTAGATGAGCTACTGTTGCAAAGCTATTTATGCACTATGTGCAGAGGAAGACAAGCTCAGAGAGCTTCTTCGTCTTAAGGTGTTTATCCCTCATAGGCTAGCTCGAGAGATTGTGCCTATTGGTTGCTACAACCGGGTCTCCAACAGACCTGTATCAAAAATTCTGATTCCTTCTAATGGATTAGAACGCTCAAGCAGTGATGCTTACAGAGCAGGTTTAAAACTGATTTATGTTTATCTTCTAACACTAACTATAGAAGCACCTACTCTATGCTTAGTGCTAGTCCCTATTTATTGGCTCTATAGCTTACTACTAATATGCAAACATGAATAGTCACTATACTTTAGATAAGTATAGTGACCACTTGGCTCTCTGCCAGCCCTTCTACTTCAGGTACGGTCACATCACCTACTTTTGTACCCAAGGTACAGCCACACCACATTGATGTGGCAGGTGTGTATGTACAATACACACCTTCGTGTAACCCCATTACAGTCAGGATGACTACGATGAAGGCCTAAAACTTTTCAGTGATTCTTTCAAGGGCATCCATCGTAGCAATTGTTAAATGTAATGACTGAAGAGCTGGATGGTATAAAAGCAAACGGTGTTTGGGCAATCTTGGTGCCACCTAAGGGTGCACACATACTGCTAACATGTGAGTATACAAGACTTAGACGGATGCAAATGGTGACATTGCGAGATACAAAGCTTGACTTGTGGTTTGTATGAACGCACAAGCTGTTAAAGTTGATTACACATGGACATCTGCTGCGTCAATAATTTTGGTAGCGATAGTTGGTTGTTGTGCTCTTAAGGTGATGGTATGTACTGGAACGTCATGTCGATATACCAAATGCGTACGTCAAGGCCGAAAATCATGATCACTCGACATTTTCATAAAGGTGCCTAAGGACATGACCTTGGAAGATAAACAACTCAACATGCCAATATGGGTGAATAATAAAGCCGCGATCAAGAAACTCGAGTCCAAGCGGAGTATGTCAATCGGGAAGCATGTGGACATACGAATCAAGTTTATTCGTCATTATGTCCAATAATGTGTCATACAACCTAAGCTTAATATGTCCGAAGACATGATGGCGGACCAATTAACGAAGTTGTTGCCAGCACCAAAGGTGATTAAGATGCTTGAATGTCCAGTTGAAGGCCGTGCAGAATGATGTCGATGTCAGAATCAATAGCTTCCAACACTCCTCCGGTCATGAGGGTGTTGAAGTTGTACTGCAAGACCTCTTGCAGGTAAAGTGAAACCTCTCTTAATTGACCAATTTGTTGAACTTGACAGATGGGACAGGGTGTTTAGGACGTATGGACGATATATCGGATAAGTAGATAAGACCGTTGCATGATCGTTGCATGGGATAGGGAGCTAAGGACGCTACATGCGATGCACAACTAGACCAGGTTCAGTGCAGTGCAGGAAACTGCTTGTTATAATGTTGATTGACAAAGCTAACATCAATATATATTTTACTTTTACTTCTACCTTCTGTGCAACAAGTGGACTTCCAGCATTTTCATAGTCAAATTACACTGACATAGTAAATCGGGCAACCTCATGTACACTGACACATGTAGTAGTGGTGGCAATTACTGAACAAGGACATTTGTTTCGCAAATGTAAACAGAAAAGCTGCTTGTTTTATAAAAGCTACAGTATTCAATATATCATAAGAATTTTGCTTCAACTACATGTAGCTACAATATGTATGTCGACTAACGACTTACCATTCGTTACGCACGTCCCTCCTTATTTGCCGGCGCGTTGGCTGATATCATGGCCTACATCAGCCAATGGGATGAGTGCAGTGAAGTTTACCTATTGAGGTCGTATTCCTAGATCATTGTTCCATAGAATAAGAATGTCGAAATAATAATCACACTTACCTCGAATAATAATGTCAATGTTGTGAAACAGGCTTACCCTGTTACATAACATTGCTTTTAAATTCTGCAATTTTAGCCAAAAGTCATTGAAGAGACGCAATCAGCGTACTTATGTTTAGCAGGGTCCGATATTGTCATGCGTATTGCGTTAGAAGGTGATATATGGCAAGTTAGACGTGTATAGACGGTTATCAGCGTTCCATATAGCTTTGGACTCCAATTGAATAGCTAGATGATATTTTCAGTTTTGTTCTGTTTTGCAATTGTAATCATTATAGTCGGTCACTGGCCAGCTAGTTATCTTATCCTAGGCTTCAGTCAGGCAATCTACCATATCAATATTATACACATGCAACGAAAAGGTTGTGCTCGAAAGCTGTGTTACTTTAGTCATGTTGTGTAGTGATACCATGACAGTATTATATTAGTTTATATTATATTAGTTGATCGGATGATTTATGACAGTTCAACACAGACTTTTTCGTTTTGGTAGGTTGGACATAACAGCCAAAATACGGTACGTCTGTGACCATCACTTAAGAGCGGAATCTTCTCCAACTAATTTAAAAAATAAGACATGGATTTTCGACGGATTTCACGCTGCAAATCATGGACTCATTGTGGAGACCATTTGTAACAAAGTGAAGACATACTGTGCAATCTTTTCATTCAATCTTCAGCTTTACCTGTATCTCGACAAATTAAAGTAGACGAACGACCTTTTCATGCTTCAGCGACATAGCTCTTCTTACCGTTATTAAGGACAAAAACGATATACAGCATTCCAGATGCTTGGCGTTCTCGCCATATGTCGTCGTCATCCCCAATCGCATTCTCGGCGCAACGATTCACCACTGAATGCACGCAGTGCATACAAGTCGCGAATACGTTAGACGCACTGCCAGCAAAATAATTACTAAGAAGCAGTAGTTCTCTAACAAAACGAAATAGCCAGCGCTAATGCTGCCTACCTGGGACGGACGAGTTATAAAAGTGTATGTATAGAAACAGTTTTGCAACATGGAGCATAGCGACATGTCTGACAAAAATATCGTCCCGATGGGAATAGACGCTGTGAGATCTGGTTTTGGTCCCCCCTTTTCCAAAAATCCGTTCCTGATAACCTGTATAAGCCTATTATTTCTGTATCTATTCAATCGGAGTGAGTCTTGACACTAGATTTTTGTAGCTGGCTACCTTTCTCATCAAAGAGCCTGCAAAACAAGATGTTTGCGCCTAGCCTGTCCATCGGCAAGGGCTCCGAAAAATTAATGGCAAGGACGCGACATATTACGCGTGGCAAAACGGCTAACAGCACGCAAGTGCGGGCTGGTCCTGCCCGGATTTAATCCGTCGTGCACTCGCTTTTCGCCTTACTCGCCTCTCTGCCAGCCAGCCTAGCCTCGCTTTGACTCGCTTGGCGAGCATCTCGAAAAAAGCAGAAGAGACGCCGCTCAGGACTTCGAGGCTGAGCAAAAAAGCGAACGAACATTGGTCCTGACCCAAGTGGCTTCCTCTTCCGTGGGCCACTTAACACCCTGCAGCCTCTGTGTCTGTCCGCCGCGCATTTACCACCTGAGCATATAACGCCCGCAGGCAAAACCAACCAACCGACTCAACGCAAACCGTAAAAGCCAACAACCCTCACTCGGTCACACAGCCCCAATCACTTGACCACCTGTCTGTTACACTTGCTAGTTCACTGCATTTTCGTGTCATAGTTGACATGACCGCCGCATCAGACTCGTCGACCGAGCCGCAGCACGAGCCGGCACCAATGGACGCCACCTTCGACGCACCGGTTTCTACTGAGCAGCAGGAGACGACACTGACGCCCAGAACTGGTGAGCTCTTGGACCGTGTGGTCACGGATGTTAGTCAGGCCTTTCAGTCATCCCTTGTCCAGGTTCGTGCGTGTTAAATCGTTGCCATACGGGGCCATGCTTGCAACGCAGGAACACGAGGAATGCAACGGCAGAGCTCCAGCTCTTTACTTGTGCCGCTCGTTTGCTTCTCCTTGTCACGAGCAAAAGTTTCCGGATTTTAAAATGCGATCAAATCACTGACGATAAGTTTGTTTCTGTCTCGACTTGTCCTCATGGCACATTATGCATTTTAATACAGGTCGTATCGGACATTGGACGCGAATACGGCGTTGAGCCCAGCTCTAAGTTTGCATGGGTAAGTGTTAATGACATTTGTCAAATGTTTATGACGTATTGTAGAGGTTCAAATCTTGGTTATCGTCAACGGTGGACCTTTGTTGAGCTAGTCACGTTGCACCAGTTATACAAACTACCGGCTGGTGCGACTTGCGACTTGTCTTTTGCTCTGACTGACTGTTGTGATCTGTTGCCCCTGAACACTGGCTATGTTTATAAAGATGGAGAAAGGCGGTGCTGCTGTTGGACCTGGCGACAAGCAGCTGCCCAGGAACGACGACGGCGAGGGCGACACTGACGACGTGCGCCGCGTCTTGCGCGAGCTCCAACTCTCGCGGCTTCAAGTTCGACAACTGCAGCAGGTCGTAGACGACTTGCACGACGATCAACGTGTTTCAAAGCAACGCGTGGCACTCTTCAGTACGTTGTCGGCCAAACTGAAGCGTGATCTTGTAAGCGAAAGACTGGCGCTTATGGAAGCTAAGAATGAAATTAAGGAACTGCGACGAATACGCAGCGGGGATGATACTGGTTCAGGTGGTGTAGGTAGTCGATCTCCACAGTCTATATCGCTGCAAGAACAAAATGATGATCCGTGGAACTCGCCAAACAAACCCATTGGCGGCTCTGGCGGTGTCACTGGATCAGGTACGACCGAAGGGCCAAATCTTATGGGTTTTAATTTCTATCCTTCGGCATCGTCTAGAGGTGCAGGTGATCAGGAGGGCGCTGACAACGATGATTCTCCATCAACTTCCTCGAGCACACAGACACTCCGCAGCACTTTAATGGGCCAGTTCTTACCGTCTGCGTTGCTGGATTCACCTCAAATGACACCTAAAGACGGCAGGCCATTTGCGGTTGACATACTTAACGAGGAGAAAGTACCGCCTCCTGTTTTTCAATTGATGGACGATATAGAATCACTGTCTCTCACATCACCACCACTGCCAGAGGCCTCGTCGACGCGTTCGACTGGACAGCAACAATGCACATACGACGGTACAGAAGACGAATCAAAGGAGACAAGACAGAATGACAGTGGTAGGATGTCGACGCTTTCAGCAGTTTCACCTTTAAAAGTGTCCATGCTGTCGGAGCTTTTCGACGCTATTCCGGTCGAGGAGTTGGAAATGGTTTTGATGCGTGTTCATGGTGTGGAGTCTGCAGCTATTGACAACATATTGAGTTCACATCCAAGCTTTAATCCAGCCATTGGAGCTGGAGGAAGAGCAGAAAGCGGCGTATCGATGGCGTCACTATCGCCGTCTCTGTCATCTTCAGCTGGTCAGAGCAAGACGAGCTTGCACCGCAGCAGCCAAAGCGTAACGAGTGGGCCTCCGCCAGGACCTTCTGGCAACCGGAAGACGGAGATTTGCATGTACTACATGCAAGGCAAGTGCAATAAGACAAGGCGTACGTGTTCATTTGCTCACGGTGAGAGTGACCTGGCTCGTTCTACCGGTTCGAGCTGCGGTGGTAGCAATAGCAAGCAGGGGCTTACCTACAAGACTCGACTTTGCCAAGCTTATGAAAGTGGCACATGCACTAAGGCTCGTCGTGATTGCCCTATGGCTCACGGAGCGAACGACCTGCGCGACGGAGGAACCGCAAGCGGCACTATTGGAGGCAGTCAGCCGACTCTGCCTACTGCAACTCCTCGATTGCAGAGTTACAAGACCGAGATGTGCTACTATTTTTTGAAAGGTAACTGCAACTACTCGAAAGAGGATTGTCGCTTTGCACACGGTCAGAATGACTTGCACACGGTGGAGAGCAATACGGCGCAGATTGCTGCTGTATCCAGCGCTGGTTTTGGTGGCGACTATGGCTCTACATCACCCGTCCCACCGCCGCCAGTAGTTACGATGGAAAAGCAGCTTCAACTGCAGTATCAGTATCAGCAACAATATCAGCAGCACCTTCAGCCGTCATCAATGGCTTCTTTCCAGCCCCAGCCTCCTCCAGCTCCGCAACAGAGTTTCGTACCTCAACACCAGATTCAGTTGCAGCACTCGTCGAGAGGAGCAGGCGGAGCTGTGCATTACCAGTTCGGCTTCCAACACCAGCAATACGAAATGACGCAGCAGCAACAACAGTACATGCCACCCCCCGGTCAATACCGCTATTTGAAAAATGTCGAGGACAAGCGTCCAGCATCAGTTGGCCGTCCACCTCGACGAGATTCTGGTTCATCCTGGAGTAGTTTTGATGCAACGGGGCTGCCACCGTCGGAGTATTGAACGGGGCTGCCATCGTCGGAGTATGAAACGGGACTAGGTTGAGTGAGTATCAAGCTCTATTCTCGCTGCCTAGCCCAGGCTTATAGCCGTTTTCTGCATTTTGGATTACATTTTTGGACTTTTGGATTGTGAGATACTCTCCCCAAGTATGTAGCTTAGCTGCATGGTATGATATTTGATATGAATTGCCACGGCTTGGTCGCGTACATGCCTGCGCCTCCTGTCCACTACTCTCAGCAGAACCTCAAGCTCAGAAGCGAACGGAAAAGACGAAGTGAAGCTTAAAAATATAGGCGGAAAAACTATCATTGACAAGCACAAAATAACAAGACAGCAGCATGCTAGAAGTAGTAGCAATATAGTAAGTACATTTGTAGAAAAGCAAGCGCGAGGATGGATGGATTCGCCCATTATATACGATAGAATCATGCCTGCTGCATTTTACGTGATGAATAATCAATACTTCTCCTGGAGGCACTAACATTTACGCCATGTCATTACAACTAGCTTGTTATATAAAAGGTGTTTACTTTCAAGCTCTCTAGCTACCGAGTCAGTTGCTTAATGAGCGTCACGTTCGTTGTCGCGGAGAGACTCTTCACCAGTTGAGTTAAAAAGTGTTTGCTGTTGGAATGACGACAAGCAGATCAATAGATCGTGCACATTGACTTGCATCGGCACGACAGCCCCGTTTACAACCATCCGCACCGTCCGATAGTAACTGTCATCGACATGTTTTTGCATGTTCGGGTGCTCCTCTTTGTCTTCGGAGCCTACCGACCGCTTTCGCTTGAGTCCCGGCACATTTTTCAAGAACCCAGTTCCAGTCACCGATATGTCACCGTCCAACCGGTTGCTTTGCCTGCAATCTCCCTGCAGCAACACTTGATCTTCTGATGTACTAGTGACAACTGAATCCTTCATTCTTCGACGTCTCACCGGCGCAACCTTCTTGACGTACACATAAACCTCGCATTGGAACGGGTCGCCCGTCTTGCGTTTGAGGTAGTTTTTGTAGCTCCTGGCCACGCGATTCTCAAAATTCTTGGGCGTGATCTCCACAAGCTCCGCCTGCTTCGAGTGAGCCCCCGGGCGCATGTAAATCGCCGTGTCTTCACGCACATGACGTTCGCCCTGGAAATTGCCCAGTGCCTTATCCGTACACGAATCCGTTTTCGCGCGAAATACGTCCAGCCCCTCGGACAAGAGAAATCCAAACGTAATAATTGCCAGATGTTTGCGGGACGTACGCGACACGTCTCCGATCTTGATAGTTAGTAGTGCTGTCGCTACGTCCGGTACAGTCCGGCGGTCGACCTTTAAGCCAGTGGAGCTCATGCTTTGAACTCTTATTTACGAGTGAATACAATGAAATGGCAACATTTGATTGGCTGGGAGTTGCAATTTTAGTAATTTTGACTGAGAATTTCTCAACTTCATAAAAGATGAATCCAAAAGTACGCGACCTGTACAAGCGCTTCCTGTTCGTCGGACGTGACTATCCACTAGGACTAGCTTACACACGTGAAAAAGTGAAGGATGCCTTTTTTCAAAATCGTAAGCTTACGGATCCTGTGCTTATTAAGAAAGCAATCAAACGTGGACGCTGGATGGTGCGTGAAATGGTCGGCGTTATCCAGCTTAAGAAGTACAGGACGCTTAATAGCCGCTACACGTCTGAGGACTTGCGCGAGAAGCTGCGGGCCATTGAAAGTCGTCGAGTACTATAGAACAGTGTAGCTGTATAACAAGAAAAAAATAATGAAGCTGACGGATAATGATGTGGAACTTAATATTGAAAACGACAACCCGGTCTTTGAGGCCAAAGCCTCGTTAGACGCACTCTTCTTGACGCATTTGTATCATAAGGTTTCGGTCACTATTGATGTGACGTTCATTGAAGATACTATTGGAAAAGTAAAAGTTGAAACGGAGTTGATATAGTCTGTGTTAAACCTAAGTGTAGTTCAGTGAACAATGACTTCGTGTGAGAATAAATCCATGCTATTGTTTGGTTGTTAGAACAGTTCACGTGATCGTACACCTTTTTATCTCTTTCCAATCACCCCGCAAGAGTCGTCTTTTTGTGCAGATTTGTCGGGGGATTGCGTTGACGCATTGACGTACCATACAAGCCACTAGTCAGAAGGAACTGGCAAATCCGTGAGCAAAGTTTGCAACAGCGGTAAGATCTACACTGTCTCAGCTTAAAGTTATCGTCGCATTGCAAGAGCAGCAACTTGTCGACGGTAGCCACCGACGTGTGTCGTGCCGTCTGCCAGATAGTCGCACGAGTGTTATGTTGTTGTTTCGAATGTCCACGGCTCTCTCTCTTCTAAGTTGTACTGATTGTTGAATTCATCCCCTCTACGACTAGACCGCCATGGTGTTTATCTCGCTGGAAGACGTCATTGAAACAAACAATTCCATCCATGCTGACAAGTGCAATACACAACATTCCGTCCATCCAGAAGCTACACCCCGTGTGGTAGTGACCCCAGGTTCACCAACCAAACAGCAGGGTATGCCACTTGCACGTGCTGGATTCTTTTCAATTCAGCATACACCATCGTCGCTGCTGCTGTACGTCTCGGACAGCGTCATTTGTCAAAAGTGGGTGCTTAGCAAGACTTCAGATGATTGTTCGAAACTACGCAAGAACATCCGACGAGTTGGAAACGATTGCAGAGACCCTGCGTGTTGTGGCCCTGTACAGCGCCTGTCTTTTAAGATCAGTACACGCCGAGTATGGGGCTCGCCAACCAATACTAGCAAACAGTATGATGAATGTAATGCGTTCCAGACGTATTTGAATGACTTGGTGCAAGCCGTTCTAGGACGCAATACGGGATGCCAGACCATGAAACGGACACGACACCTTCTCGAGGATTTTCTAAACATTGCATATCATCGTGCAAACGCTATGGATTGCGTGCTCTACCATAAAAATCAAGCAGCTTCATTGACGGTAAAGTCAATGAAGCCGTGCCAAGTCGGCCGAGGCTGCGATGACAGCATCGAGTGCTTAATCTGTTGCGGTGATCTGGCGAATGATAAGACGTTGCGTCTGCCGTGCGGCCACAAATACCACGCAGGATGCATGCGTGTATGGTTTAATGTCCAGCAAACGTGTCCCGTGTGTCGCCTACATCTCGACATACGAGTCATGTCGGAATAGTCCTGTCAGTCATTTGCGTGATGTGAAGATAGTCGAATGGTTTCTGCGTGAATGTTAAGAGAAGAAAACAAGCATACAAGTTGTTCACCTTGTAGATATTGGTGCAAGTGCGAGCTGGCTTAACGATAAGTTGCTTCTTAGGTACCGAGCACTCAATGGGCGCCAGAGATAGAGACTATAGATGGGATGCTGATAGCTTTGAGACGCTTGAGGTTATTGATGATCTCTATAGGGTCGTTCTTCTTAGGTTACGTTATAGCATCACTGCCTCTATTTCGCTACCTAGGTGCTGCTTTCCTCATTTGGGGTACAGTTTTCCCGTCTTCCTCATAATACGACGTTCCGTACGCCAGGAAAAACTCCTCGCGCACTGCGACCTCCTTCCACGTGACAATGTACAGCTGATTCAATATGATCGGACTTGTTGTGTCTTGCGGATTCTCAATCACACAGCCGGGCACGAGAATGCAGTTGTTGTAAAATCCAGATGCATCCCAATAAACGTCCGCAGGGTATTCGTAGACACGATCATTCGGAAACCCACCTACTGATCCATCCGCGTCCACTAAACCGTCAAAAGGCATCAAGCGGTGGCCGTACTGTGTCTGAAACCTGTCCACATCGCGCACAGTGCCATTAACTACAACAAAAGTCTCTCCTATCTCTCCGCATCGTGCTACCTTGTTCAAGCCATCATGGTGCATTTCTTTCGTAATTCGTCTGACACCAAAAATGCAGACAACTGAAAACGCTGGCCATGCATGGGATGACAAGTTGAATAATCCTCTTCCAGCATCGGGAATACCGGAAACCGCGACACCAACTGTGCCATTATCGTTCGTCTCCTGATACGTGACTGTTTTCAGATCAACTTTCTTAAACTGCAACTTCGGAGGCTTTGGAATGCGTCGCTTTACGGCAGCCAGTTCCGCATCGGTAAGATCAAAGTGAGGAGAGCTAGAGGCTTCGCTTTCGGTGATGGGAGAAGAAGAAACGCTAATGCCCTCCAACTTACGCTTTTTCCTGGTCCAAAACATGGACACATACACATTAGGCTAATCCAAAGCCATCACTCAACAATGGATACAAACGTACTTGGCTTCCTTGTCGAACAATGCAGACATCTTCATCTGACGCGAAATCATGCTTTTCATGGCTGAAGAATACGCCTTCATCGGATTGCTTGTGGCAAGCACCTTTTGGCAAAGTTTGACCATGTGCACGGATGGGTTTGCCACCATATGATGGCGACAGCGATTGCAAAGCTCTTTTGTAATATAGCACAAATCAGCTATCGACTTGACTTTCGCAATCATTTCGCGAGCCATTGTATCTAACTTAAATACCTCAGTAAGCTCGGCAACAAGTGCGCTCGGTTTCACGTTGGACTCGTTTTCGACTTTCTTCAAAATCGCATCTGTCGCAGGACTATTTGCAAACTGAATCGTCTTCACTCTTCTAACCTTTCCAAATACAAATGCTGAAGGATTTTGACACTTCACAAACTCCATTTTTTTCCACATGTCGTCTAGTAAGGAGCGATCGATGTCAGAAACCGCACGCGCTGCTGTTGGATCAAGATCCCACGTGCACAAGAATGCATCTCGCAGCAAACTCAAAGAGTCTTTCGTACGTTTTCTCTTCTCAAAGATTGTATGCGACGATGATGTCGATGCATGCAGCAGCCAAGACATCATTGACTTGGTGTAATGGTACAAAAACATCTCACCCCCGCGTCGACCTCCCTTTTCAGACGATTCCCAATGATTATAGCCAAAATACTTCGTATTCAATTCAAGCACTGTGTCAAGTTCCTCCAATTCCTGAGGTAATGCGCGGCCTAGATAGATTTCCCACGGGCCCGGCTGAATATTGTGCTTCTTCATAAATGTCACAACCTCGGGAGGTGCGGATGGTTTAATGGGTGACGATGGAGCATCGGACACTAGCGATACCTCTCGCTGCAACATCTCAAACGTCTCGTCAATCTTGAGCATAGAGGCGTATTTTGAATCCACCGCGTTTTCTACTGGTGACGCGTACTGTAATCCCCACTTTGTCCAAAACTCAAATACTGCCTGGACATTCGACTTACAAATAAGCAAAACAACCGTGTCAACCATTAATACAACTAGCGCGAACACAAATGTAAGCAAAGACGTACATTTTGCTTTGCATCGCCTTTCAGTTTTTGCACCAGCCGGAACAGAATCTTTTCGAGGGACAGTACTAGTGCAGACTCACGCATCTTAGCATTACGGTCCTTCTGCGGACAATTTGCACGCACTGACTTGACTACATCGTGAGCAACATACACAATGCTCGCTTGTGCCTTAGATGACTGCATCAACTCCATACTCTGAGCCAACTTTTGGCAAATAGCATCGTGCAAATGCTGATGCCGAACAATAAATTTCGAGCAGGCCTACACAAAAAACATTTGATTGAAACATTGAATTACCCAATCATTTATTGTTTTTCATACGAGCGCCAGCCTTCTCACAAGCAACACAAAACACACCTGAATGGCCGATGGCTTAGTATCTAACTGGTCAATCAGTAAGTCAAATTCCAACATTGGATCACCAAACGTGTGCGAAATAGCCTTGGCCGTGGACTCCAACTCTTCCATCACTTTCATGCGTTCGTGCAACTTTTCTTCCATCTCTACGTTCACCTCCGACACAATAAACCCAATCACCACACCTTCTCGATCCGTGTACAGAGATTTAATCGAGTCGGAGCTTGCACCTGCATACAACACAAAACACACGGCATCAGCACTACCTGTTCTCCTTCAACATAACATGCCTCCTAAATTTCTCAAGCAGCCACACACCGTTCTTCCGTAATCGATGCAAACACTTGAGATCCTTCAGTGCCACTGGCACCAGCAAATACAGCGTAAAATTGAATGTAGAAGCCATAAATTGCACGCACAGTGCACACTCGTGCTTCTTCATATAAACTTTCATCTCCTCGCAGTTCTTTGCAAAAAACTTGCAGAAAAAACCCTTAAGTGGAATAGCAGACAGCTTGGCCTTAGTACCAACTGCTAAGCGGCGCGGAAAGTCCCGCAGCAACGCGCGTTTTTCGGCCGGCAGTCGTCCCACCAGATCAATCGAGCGGCCTTGAAACTTGACATCCAGCCGCCAATTATCATTCATTCTGGATGTGTATACAGCTTCAAAATGTATACAGCACGTTTCAATAGCTTCAACTTGTTCTTTGGCTTCTAGAGCTGCAAGAATAAGCGTCAAATAGAGCGAGATAGTGGCAAGACGCAAAGAATAATGCAGTGACTTGAAATGGCTACAGTAAAAGCTCGACACTAGATGACAAAGCGTCGTACTTAATGTAATGTGTCTATAACCACAAGAACTTGAGATCCTATATACTCAACGGCAGAAGAGAAGCAGTACAGATAGATAGATAGACACAGTAGAGAGAGGTCAGGTCAAGGTAGAGCGAGCGCTTTCCCGGCAGATTTGAGGCGACTGAGTAATATAGGAAATTGACCATTGGTGGAATTTAATACTATGCGCAAACCGGATTGGTTAATAATGCACTTTACACCATATGTACACGAAGAGAATATAGCTGTGCGCATAACACTTTGTTTGTATAATAGTATACATCTGTTGTGTATACATAGCCAGAATCTTGTCCGACGTATTTATTAGATAACACACCTGGTGAGTGACCGACCATCTGTGGCTTCATTAAGCTGCTGACATTCTTAACATACATGTTTCCTTTCTACTGTGCAAACGCGTTTATAACTTGTCAAATCCCTTCGCTATCATTGCAGTAACTCTCCTTAGCTTGGCATCTGATGGGTGCTAGATTTTATACATTACGGCAGGTGTATAGCATCAAGTGAATCATGTCGGTCTTGTGTTTAAAGCAAGTTTGATCGTTTTCCTGCTGCATGTATCGAAAGACCACAAGTAGGTAGACAATGTGTTTATTTCTTGATCCTCATAGAGAAATGGCTCAAATCATATTCATCTTTGCCCTCTTTCCTTATCTACGATACAAGAATGCAGCTGGTCTTGTACGTCATCGCTTGGTTTCCACATAAAACAATTCTTGCCGGAGAAGAAACACCATAAATGGAGATAGAACAGTCGAACTATAATACGATGTCAAGAAAAATGTAGCCGCAACTGTCGACACTTTATGCTTCTTCGCCATCCTGCACAGATAAAGACGACAGTCAAGTCCCTTGGAAAGTACTATGAATTACAGACAAGCACTGCTAAACGCACCTCAATGTCGTCGTCACGCCGGAAATGTTCCATTCGCTCTCGCTTCACCGGTGGTTCGTTACCATTTTGTGCGCGGTTCAACGAATTACTTCGTTCCCGTTTAGCGCCAGATGAGCTTTCCTTGGACACTTCGTGGTCCAAATCTTTCTCTTCATCTTGCGTCTTAAACTCACCATCTATCTCACAATCACCAGATTTGAACGTCGTCAAGACTGAAGCATCCACACACTCTTTGCTCTTGTCGGTGGCGTAAATGCCAAGGATACCCTTGACAAGCGAGCCCGTGCCCTCAACCGCCAAGTCCAAATGAGCCACGCCTGTCTTCATAGCAGCGCGCATTGTTCGCCAGCAGACCATATCATCCTTGTCTGGCCAATATTCCTCTTCAATACCATTCTCGGGGTCCCAAGCTTCTTTAAAGCGGTCTGTATACGCTTTTATAGAAACCTCAGTAGCTACCATTTCAAAAACAATCATAGAACGCAACGACCGTTTAACGACACCAGACAAACACGTTCCAAACTCCTTCAAACCCACCTCGCTCTTTGCCCTTAATCTTCTCCAAGATCTGTGATGGTTTTGAGCTCTCCGACAAAATTTGCTCCAGCAATGGGGAGGTTAGCTGCCGACGAGCACGCTTCGCTAATGGGTCGGAGGTAGCTAAAGACTCCTCATCTCTCATGGTGGGATATTTCTCGTATCCCGGGCACTTTTCCTGCTTCCACTTGACCCAATTGCGCTCACGCTCGAGAACGTACGCCACCATTTCGCTAAATCCTTCGCCATCAGATGGGGTTTGCTTCAGCAATGCAACTACGCGCTCAGTCAAATCAGCTAATTTTGACTTCGGCGTACTACTACCAACAGGGGGCTTTACTCTAGCCATGTCGTTAAAAAGGATAAGAAACTGTGTCAGCATGCTTTCTCGCAGAATCGGGTCACGCAGCTGCAGTCTAAAAAGACGACTATTAGTTAAATACTTGGGCTGGAAAAAGTGTTCCTGTGAACCCTCCTCGGTTGCACCCTTGCTGGTGTCATCACTTGTCTCGCGCATCGTAGCATCCGCCAAGCAGACAGGACCGCTACTTAAGTCCCGTGACCGCTCCAAATCATCCGGTGAAAATGCATTGCCTTCAAACGCTGCCAATACTACGTTCAGTTCAGTGAACTACGTACATCATATATCAATGAAGCAAGGTCAATCATCAATTATTCAAGTACATAGCTATTAACTACCACACGTACAAATTTCTCCCAATTCTCCGCTGACTGGACTACCATCTGATGCTCGCGAAAAAAGCTCTGCAAGTCCCAGAAGGTGCGATAAAGATTGTAGTCGACCGGGCGAGCGTCAGCGCTAAGATCGCTGTCAATCTGGCAGCAGAAAACATGCTACTGTTAGCTATTACTCTTTCCTGCAAGGTGCACTGCATGCAAGAAGAATCGACTAATGATCACCTCCAGTCTAGGGAAAATTTCAGCAGCCTTTGCGGCATCTGAAGCCTCAGCCAAATCAAACGCGTCTTCATCTTCAAACACGGTCACATTCGTCACGTTTGCCTTGCCCGTAAGATTGACCGCAGAGCGCTCGGATAGTGCAAACGTAAACGACAAGAAAACTAAGATCTTGCCGCAAAATACGCTGTTATGAGTCTTGGACAAGCGACGCAGCAGAGCATTGCACATTCGCAGCAGGCACAGCGACGCCTTGGTAGTACGACCCTTTTCAGCAATAAAATCAGGCTGCTACGAATACAACAATACATTGCGTCAAGCGTCTTTAATCTCAGCAACAGACCGAAGCTGCAACGAATAAGAGACAAAGACGGCCACATACCATTGTGAGTTTGTCCTTGCGAGACTCAAGTAGCTCCCATATTTTCTCGCATGCATTGATAGTCTGTCCTTCCATTAAATCCTCTAACACCTTGTATGGCGTGCTATTGACGAGGAAGTTGCTGGTCACACCTGCAATACACAAGTCCAGTAGTGCTGGGATGCCTACACTGTTAGGTGTAGCATGAGCTTCCGTCATTAGCTTCCAAGATAGCTTTTCCACCACTTTTTGTACCGCCAAGTCCAGCACATTCAGTGTAAAATCCTGTGGCCGCGGAGCCTTCAGTACATTCTCGACAGCCTGAAGTGTGTGGTGATGCAGTCGGCCTAGACGACAGAGCGCGTCATCGCAGGCAAAAAAATCACCAAAAGATTTCTACACAAAGAGACAAGAACAGTTCAAATCTGCATTAAAGACGTAGCTACGAGCATGGAAAGATAACACGAGCGGGAAAAAACAGGAGAACCTCTGCAGTCTTGGCAAGCTCAAGCGCCATTTTACGACTTGGTTCAAATCGGACCTTAGATGGTTTGATTGACACACGATATTTACATGAACTGCGCCAGGTCGTGTCGACACAATACAGCTGCTTTTCATTCTAATCTGCCTTTCTTTGTATGTGATCATACCGGCTCTGACGCCTATCAAACAAGTCAATCGCTTTAGCATGTTTGTGATAAATAGTGGCTGCAGTGACAGTACATATATGTTTTAAGCTTGTGACGAACGTTCCAGGATTTTGGCACACAGAGTACTAGTTTGAATTCTTTGTCCTTGAAAGCGCCAACTTTTTCTAGACTTGCTAGTTCTTTGTTTCGATTATAGCAGCACGTATGTTCACATTATAGCAAAAGCCAAAGGGCTACAATCGAATCCATCTTGCTTGGATTTAAAATTTGTGTCACACCCCAATCCATGGATTCTTAGTCTCATTGTCTTTTCTTATAGCGTTCTATTTATGTATAGAACCTCAACATAATTGCATCCAATTGATACGAGACATGCGAATTAACGACAGGAATCGTCGGATGCCTGCCACATACGTCACACGAATAGATCAATGGTATCACGGACATCTTCTTGCCATCATTTAAGTATCTACAGTAAAGACCTAAATTCGTTGTAATGGTGCAACAACTGACGCTCTTTTCCAACACGAACGCATCATTATCCTACGGTGCCTTGTCAACTGACACACCGCCCAAGAATTCTGTGCCAAGCCCTCGTCGCCGTCTTACTCAATGGTACATTAATATGGTGCTCATCAACTTTGTCGAATTTGCGGCTGAATCCTCCCGCGGTGTAGTATTGGCTACACTTTTCCTTTACACCAAGTCACTGGGCGGAGACTTGGCTTTTATGGGACTCTTGACGTCGCTCTTTTCAGTAGGTAGACTCATTTCGTCCACAATCTTTGGCTGGATGTGTGACCGCTACTCTTTCCGCTCGGTCTACCTCGTGTCGTCAGGTGTCTGCCTGCTCGGCAATCTCATCTACCTTATGGCCGACAATCATGTAACCGACAGCTTAATTGTGCTGGCTTCGAGTCGCTTTATCGTCGGATTTGGAGCTGGCAACCGTAGTGTCTGTCGTGCTAACGTCGCAGCCATGACAACTGTCAATCAGCGCTTGCGGTACCTCACAATTTTGGCGACGGTCGTGTTCCTTGGTTATGCATTGACGCCAGGACTTGGTAGTCTCGTGGCCGAAGTGGATGTGTTCTTTTGTGGCATGCACTTCAACAAGTTCACATCACCAGGGATGATCCTTGCGATTTTTAACGTGTTAACGATCGTCGCCATGCTGACCGTTTACGATTCGTCCATAGGCATCCATGATGGCCCTGTCGAGTCTCCGAACCTTTCTGCCATGAAAAATTCGTTGTCCCATTTGACGTCCATGCCCGAACGCATCGTGACCATTGGTACCATGGTGTTTATCTTTCTCAACTTCAATGCTCGTGGTATTCTCTCGGTCTTTGAGACGGTGAACATTCCTCTTTTCCTTCAGGTGACAGGCAGCGACCCTAATAGTGTCACCGCTGTTGTAAACGCCTCCCACTTCCAATTCTACTTGGGTCTACTGGGTCTCGTTACGTACTTCTTTATTGAATACTTCCGCAAGTGCATCACTGATGTCAGCTGGGTGCAACTTGGATTCGCGTTTCTGCTCTCGGGAAACATTTTACTTGTTCTGATGCCAGCTTCTCTGACATTTGGTCGTCTTGCAGTCGCGGAGCTTTTGGTGTGGAGCATCGGTTGCCCGATCACGACTGCGGTTGTAGTGGCTGCATTCTCCAAGCTTCTCGGTGGTCGGCCGCAGGGTACGCTTATGGGTGTGCTTGGCTCTGCTGGTTCCGTTTCGCGCATTATTCTACCGCTTTTGCCTGCAGCTATTCCAACGCTGACTCCAGTCTTCCTGATCAACATTACGCTGTGTGCTCTCAGCGTTGCAATGCTGTACTGGTATAGCGGTGTGGTGTACAGGACGAAGATGGCGATGGTCTCAGACGTTGAAAATGCATTTCGGACTGCATCTCCTGTGAACGACTCCCGTTCACCACTAGGTTCTGACAATGTCGATTATGATCACAAGTAAGGCTATATAACAAATCGTGGATAATTGTACAACGCCAAAACACGTGTGCTGTTAAAACTGTTTTCGGGACCTTAAACCTGACAACTCCTCTCCATCCATTAGTGAAGGTACTTATTGTAAGTGACCGCAGCTTCTTTTTTGTTAAACATAGTCGTTGACATCTGCATTGTTACTTCGACTTCATTAATCCATCCAGACACGGCTTACGTTACGGTACAGTACGTAATGGTCCGCGCAAGTCAACAACTCTGCTGCTCCACATCGTGTCATGCAACGGTATGCTACTACGGCTAGCCTCAGCAATAAGTCACTTGATTGAGACTGCAGCGAAGGCTTTTGTGTGGTGTGGCCCTGACCACGTTCATCCCTGTATTCCAGGGGTGGCTTGGGCACGTTGGGTGCTCACATAGCTTTTTTGGTTAAACGTGGTTGTTCGTCGATGTTTTCGGATGCACACTTGTGTCGCTCGGGACATCTGGAGTTGTCGGCTACCTGTCTTGTAAGCGAGAGCTTGTACTTAGTAGCAAATAGTTGTGCTGTATGCCTTCTACAAGACTTTTTGTCGTTTGGAGTCGACAGGTGCGTGGCCACCTTGACACCACCCCCCACCAGCACTGAACTTTCATGGCTATCGTCTACAGTCGACCATCTCGCCTACGCACCTGCGCCTGGATTCGGCAGCCTTGTACAGCACCTGCATTAGTATTTAGCGTCACGTGGATCAGCGCACAGCACGCAGCTCCCTTGGATCAACTCACATTATGCAGCGTCGTCTTTATCGTGTTGAAAGTCTTCTTAATCGTAGGTTTGGTTGCGCCGTCCAATGTCCGTTAGGTCAATGACGGCCTCTTGAGATTGCAAACGACATCGATCACCATTAACGCACAAAAACACAAAGCAAAACAATTTCGCCACTTTGTGGACATGCTTTTGCACTTGAACGTAAAAGGTGTGATGTCAGTCTTTGGCACGCTCAATCCCTCTCTCCTTCTAAAGGCAAAAGAACGGGAAAGGAATGGAGAATGATGAGCGCTGTCGTAAAGGCCTCCAAGTTCTAGTTTTTTTCGTGGGTTTGCACAGGATAGTGCCGTACATGTAAGTTCTATGCTTTCGGAACAGCATATCTGATGGGTGTGATGCAGCTGGGCTCCCTCTTCTGCTCGATGATGGTAACGCGGTGTTGGCGATTGTACGCTGACAGCAGCAACCAAGCCGTTAATTTCGCTAAACTGGTTGTCCCATCGCGACCGCAAGGTACGGCCTTCGACGTGAACGTCCGAATGGAACCATTTGGATCGGCCACCACTGTCTCTCGCATTTCACTCCCTCTCATCCCTGCGGGCCATCTCCACGCTGGCGCTATTCTTACGCTATATGCCTTACGTGGCGTGGTGCTGTAGTGTTGTTACTGTCTCTTCACGAGACATGTTGGTTCGACATTCACAAAGCTTATCCTTCTAGCATCTTCGTCGCAAAAGACGACTCCAAACTCTCAGAATTGTAGCATCGACGTATCTTAGGAAGGAACAGTTGCATAAAGAGACCCTTAAGACAGCAATTGCTAATATCCATCGTGCTTTTTCATGGTATCATTACTACCTTATTGATTCTCAAACCTTCATCGTCTTACGAAGTAAAAAATGCCCGTGGCGCTGCCGCACCCTTTTCTATAACATAGCATAGTATCCGTGAAAGAAGCTCGTATAGCTGCGTATGGAGTGAGAGCGATAGCGATAGGGACTTTTTTAGTGGAGACATGTCGCGTCACAGCAGAGATTTTGGGTTCATGTGCACGCAGTGATTACGAGATACGACGTGAGGTGGACAATGCTTTAATCTACTGTTAACGGCTGTTAGCCGCCATTGCCCACACCCACATCATGGTTACGTCCAAGACGGAGACACTCGAACAGATGGCGAAAGGCCGGAACATGTTCAAGATGGGCAAGGCCGGAACAAACTTGAAGATACTTTTTACGTCTCACTTCAGGATCGTGTGGGATCAGTTACCTGTCTCTACTGTCCAGGACTCTATTTTCTTTTAAACCTCCCTGCAATCATAGCGGTCACTGATGTCCCTTACTCGCATCGACATCAATTCCAAGTCCTTGAAAACACATGATGGTCGATATGTACGCGCACCATAACGGTCTTTACTCTGCATATGTAGACCGAGCATCATGAACAGATAAATGTGTTTTATCTGCGTTGAGATACCTAATGAACATGTTTTGTAGCACTTTTACTTGAAGATAAAGCCAAGCCAAAGTTCTTGCGAGCAAATAGAAGTGCGGACACATGCCGACGTGTCAAAAGCAGCCGGTTATCATCTGCAGAGCCCAAACAGACCCTCTATTCAGCCAAGATTCGCTCCGCTAGTAAAAATATCATTCAAGATTGCCAAATGTTTTTCGTAATCTTGCACATCATGTAGCATAAATCAACCTTTTCTTGCAGTCTCTACACCAGGTCCTTTGCCTCAACGTTTGCCTACCGTTGCGTTCTTTTTGTGTCTAGGAATGAATGATCTTCCTAGCGCCGCAGTTCGTAATTATGCGAGCTTAGCAGACAGACACTTTACCTTAATTAATTCAAACCTTACTCTCACTATGTATGGGAGGCGTCGCCCCGCCGATAGTCGTATCCGCCGATCCTAAGTGGTCGCTCATTCCGTGTTCTACCAAGCCAAGGTCAAGTAAAGTCTCTGTGTCAATACTACGCGACAATGACAGCCCTGTCCGCTCACGTTGGGGCCACATACGGTACTGCTGAAGTGCCAAAAACCTATAACGTCAGTCCACGGCGCCGTTTATCACAATGGTACATTAATATTGCCATGATCAATTTTGTCGAATTTGCGGCTGAATCCTCGCGCGGTGTTGTATTGGCCACGCTCTTTCTCTATACCAAGTCGCTCGGTGGTGACCTGGCATTTATGGGTATGCTAACGTCGCTCTTCTCAGTCGGAAGACTCATCTCATCTACAGTTTTTGGCTGGATGTGTGATCACTACTCATTCCGTTCGGTCTACCTCGTGTCGTCGGGTATTTGTCTCGTCGGGAATCTCATTTACGTCTTTGCCGACGAGCACGTGACCGGCAGCTTGACGGCCCTAGCTGTCAGTCGGTTTATTGTAGGGTTCGGAGCTGGCAACCGCAGTGTCTGCCGCGCGGACGTGGCTTCAATCACAACGATTAATCAGCGACTCACGTACTTGACGATGCTGGCGACAGTTGTGTTTTTTGGCTACGCATTGACCCCTGGACTTGGTAGTCTGGTGGCCAACACGGACTTTTTTGTTCTAGGTATTCACTTGAATAGGTTTACGTCGCCGGGCATGATCCTCGTGGTGTTCAATGCATTGACAATCATCGGCATGCTGACTGTGTACGATGAATCAATTGGTGCTCAAGATGGACCGGTAGAGTCACCAAGGACGGCGTCGACAAACAACACTATAAGTGATCCGACAGTAATGCCCGAGCGTATTGTGCACATTGGCGCTGCCGTGTTTATCTTCCTAAATTTCAACGCACGTGGCATCTTGTCGGTATTCGAGACTGTAAATATTCCGCTGTTCATTTCAGCGACAGGCAGTGACATAGAAAGCATAAGTGCTGTGGTGGACGCATCGAACTTTCAGTTTTATCTGGGATTGTTGGGCTTGCTATCGTACTTTTCGATCGAGTATTTCCGTCACAGCCTCCGAGATGTGAGTTGGGTGCAGCTTGGCTTTGTGATGCTGCTGGCCGGTAATATAGTGCTCGTTGTGGCTCCCACGGACCTTTCGTTCCCACAGCTTGCGACTGCCGAATTCCTGGTGTGGAGTGTCGGTTGCCCGATTACGACTGCCGTGGTCCTTGCCGCATTTTCAAAGTTGCTGGGTGGTCGGCCGCAAGGCACGCTCATGGGTTTACTTGGTTCTGCGGCTTCCGTTTCGCGTATCGTGTTACCACTTTTACCTGCCGCTATTCCAACACTGACACCAGTGTTCTGGATCAACATCGTCCTGTGTGCGCTGAGTATTGTGCTACTATGGTGGTACAGTCGGTTGGTACATAAGACTAAGATAGCTATGCTTGCTGACGTCGAGTATGCCCTCCGGATCGCGTCTCCCCCGAATGACCCACGATCTCCGCTTGGCTCAGACAAAGCGGATTTTCCTGACAAGTAAGGCGCTGCACAACTTTGCAGCTTGAGCATATCGCAAGCAATCGACACAAACGCTTTCTTTTCTTTGATTTTGAAGCTACGACTATAGTCACTTGCACTTGAACGTTCATCGCTCACCGTACATTCGTAAGCTAATACTGTACAAATCTCTACGCTCGCATGCCTTCTACTAGGCTTTCTTATGTTTAGATTGCAGCTATAAAGCTATGTCGCCGTAATTAAAGCGACTAGTGCTGGACTGCAGTTCGTGTGGCTTGCAGGCACTCAACAAACAGCTTTACTACTACAGACAAAGCAGCATTCCTCCACCTAAAACTGATGACCTTGACACTGAGTAGTCAAGCGAGCGGGTTCAATGCAACAACCTATTGTCACAAGGACGTTCTTATACATGTATCCTTCATACTCAGTTTCATGCTATAGTCAAACCAAAAGGATTCAAACGTTTTTGCCACTAATCAATTGGTATTGAGCAAAAACCATATGAACGATTCTTTTGCCGCTGTTATTTTTTACCAGCTTTTTCGTTTTCGCAGATGGCGTCGATCCATAACGCGTCACTTCAAATCTCGCCGCGTTTGTTCGGTCATAATAAAGTTGACATTGTATTATGCCTCTCCCAGTACCATCTGCGTGCAATCAATATGCAAATCATCACAGTTCTTTTGGTACGAAAGCTTATACATTCGTATCGGGAAACGTTTTTCAGCGGCAGCGAGCGTTTTGTTTTAAATCTGCTTTCTTCAAAAGCTCCTCCCACCGAGCACAGCTGTTACAATCGACAAAGATATTCAGTTGGAAGCAGACAGACTACCCGGCAATCACCCTAACGTGAGAATAATCAGCCGTGAGAGAGGAGAGTGATTGCCTCGCTAGACTTTCAACCATCAATATCTCACACATGATGCTGACGGTATTTGACGCAGCTAAGTATTGCGACTCAAGCACTGTATCTTGGTGTGATAATGATACGAACAAAGGTTACTTGCATAGGAAGTTGCAAGTGAAGGTCAAGATTTGTGTGTACTAACAAGATCAACTTGTTGCAAACTCGTTCGTACACACGAATCTTAAAACATCGTTAAAATTAGGCAATCAATGAACAATGTCTTGGTCACGGCATCATCAAACAATTGCTCTGAAAATTTACCAGATTATCTGATGGCACATCTTAACTAAATAGTTGATGGCTCTGCCGTTTGATCCCGGCTGTCACGAGCTGAGATTTTGCTATGCTGTGTGAGGTCACCCGTTTTGAAGTGCAACGTGTGAAGTGGATCCAAGCTCTAAAGGACGAAAAGGGTTTTATTGCTTACGGACCAGACAGCAGGCTCACGATATCTGGCACCCAGACGAAAGCACACCTCATCTGTCTATGCAGTAATCACTCTCTGGCCCTGCACTCTCCTCAAACCTGTATCATAGTGTGTATGTAAGCAGGTTGATTATTTTACAAGTGCCTGCTTTCAAACTATTTCAAGTATCGAGAGCAATCCAAGTTCATTTCCAGTTTTGCCGTGCGAACACAAGAGTGACACCACTACTCCGACATGGTAAATCAAGCATTGACATTTGGTGGCGGTGGAACGTCTTACGGCACAACGGTTGATAACAACAACAAAACCCCAGAGTCCGTACCGCTCGTGCTCAAGCCTTCGCAGTCGTCGCCACCGCGACGACTAACGCAGTGGTACACCAATATGTGCATGATCAACTTCTTAGAGTTTGCGACTGAATCCGCACGCGGAATTGTGCTCCCGACGCTGTTCTTGTACACGTCATCGCTCGGTGGTGACCTGGCTTTCATGGGGTTTATCAACGCGCTTTTCTCGCTTGGTCGTCTCTTCTCGTCTACCGCATTCGGTTGGATGTGCGACCGCTACTCCTTCCGCTCCGTCTACCTCATTTCAACCTTTATCTGCCTCATAGGCAACGTTATCTACCTACTTGCCGACAAGCACATGGCCAGCAGCTTAACTGCACTGGCTGCAAGTCGGTTTATCGTGGGATTCGGCGGTGGTAACCGCAGCGTGTGCCGCGCGGATGTTGCGTCTATCACGACGATCAACCAACGTCTGCCGTACCTTACGATCCTAGTCTGTGTCGTGTTCTTGGGCTACGCACTGACGCCTGGGCTCGGTAGTATCGTGGCTGAAACTGATTTGATCTTCTGCGGCTTACACTTGAACAAGTTCACATCCCCCGGCATGATACTAGTCTTGCTGAACATACTAACAATCTTTGGCATCCTCACGATATACGACGACAGCGTCACGGTGCAGGATGGACCGAAAGAAGAGGAGTCCGAGGACGGTTTGACGAGCAACACGATCAACGACCAGACGCTGTTGCCGGACCGGATCGTGAACATTGGTGTCTGCGTGTTCATCTTCCTAAATTTCAACACGCGTGGTATATTGTCTGTTTTCGAGACCGTAAACGTGCCGCTGTTTATCAAAGCAACGGGCAGTGACCCGGACAGCGTCAGCGCCGTAGTCGACGCGTCAAATTTCCAGTTTTATCTGGGTTTGCTGGGCCTGCTGTCATACTTTGCCATTGAGTATTTTCGCCACAACATCCGCGACGAGAACTGGGTACATTTGGGCTTTGCCACGGTGCTAGCGGGTAATCTTCTGCTGGTCATCGTGCCCAATGGCTTGTCATTCACACAGCTGTCGATTGCCGAATTCTTGGTGTGGAGTGTGGGTTGTCCTATATCGACCACAGTAGTGCTTGCAGCGTTCTCGAAATTACTTGGCGGGCGTCCACAAGGAACGCTAATGGGTCTTCTCGGCTCAACGGCATGTATCTCACGCTGTATACTGCCGCTTCTCCCCGCCATAATGCCGACTCTGATTCCGGTATTTTGGATCAACATTGTGCTTTGCGCAAGCAGCATTGCGCTTCTTGGGTGGTATACTGGTCTGGTACACCGAACAAAGCAAACGATGCTGGCAGACGTCGAGAACGCGTACCAAAAGGTAGCACCTTCGAACGAACCGCGATCACCACTTGGTTTTGATAAGGCGGACTAGGCGGGCTTTCCTGGGAATGACTAATGGGATAAAGTGTCACTTTCATACTTGGCGTTGTATTGTATGCTCATTGTCACTAAACGATCTTGAAAAGACATAGAATGCGATACTCTTTGCATAGTCTTTAATAGAGCTAGCCAATTTCAAAAAAATATCGGTATTCCGATGTCGTTTGACAATAAAACAACGTCTTTCCTTTTGAATATCGCTTTGCGCCACTAACAAGTAGACAAGACATTGATCATGGTGCAGTCATTCTATTAGAGTTAATACAGCTTTGTGTAGTGCAGTCTGCGGCAATCTTTCCGTTTTCCACCATTTCAAAGCAGTTTTTCAAAACCGCTTTGATTCAACATGTATAGCAAAGTTCATTCCAGCTAAGCTTTTCGTTATAGCGCGACACTGCAAACGATCTGCAATTTCTTGTCGCTACTACCAAAGCGTCAAAGATCATCAGATAGTACCCAATGACTCAGTCCTTCTCAACTTACGGCACTCTCAAGCTAAAACCAAAGTAGGGTCCAGTCCGTGGCGTCGTTTGTCACAATGGTACATTAATATTTCCATGATCAATTTTGTCGAATTTGCGGCTGAATCCTTGCGCTGTTGTATTGGCCAAGCTCTTTCTCTATACCAAGTCGCTCGGTGGTGACCTGGAATGTATAGGTATGCTTACGTTGATCTTCTCAGTAGGAAGACTACAGTTTTGGCTGGATGTGTGATCCCTACTCATTCCGTTCGGTCTACCTCGTGTGGTCGAACTATTCTGACTGGCACAAGTGGTCACACGTTCATGATGAACGATTTATGCATTAGCTGGCGAAGTAAAAAGCAGCGAGCCGTAGCCCTATCATCAACAGAAGCAGAATACATGGCACTTGCGGAAGCTATGCAGGAGGCTGTGTGGCTAAAAGTATTTTTGAGCGAGCTTGGAGAAATGACGATCGATGAAGCTATCATAATCTACGAGGACAACCAAGGCTCGATTGCATTGGCCAAGAATCCGGAGCTCCACAAGCGCACTAAACATATTGACATTCGTTTTCATTTTGTACGCGAGAAAGTCGCAGGCGGTCGAGTAATGCTGAAGTACTGTCCAACAAAGACATGAAGGCAGATCTCATGACAAAGCCGATCACGGCTTTGCAGTTCAAACATCTCCGAGACATGCTCGGAATCAAAGCGGCATGTCGCTAACGAGTCGAGTGGGAGTGTTGTCAAGACGTCTCGTTAGACATGATTACTTGATGATTGACTTATTGACTATTGATGCTTGATTAAATGATTAACGATTAACTTATTGATTGATTGATGATTGAAAAAAGTCTAAGAATAACAAAAGAGTTAAATAACTAAGGACCTTAATATATTCACTTTGCATTTTGCATCAAACTACCAAGCGTATAATCATCAGCATGAACGAAGAGGGTGGGGTGCAGTCAGTAAACGAAGTGGTCTTTGAACTTGAGGTGTATACACTTGTAGACGCTTAGGCGTCGGATGCTGAGAGCATCATGAGTAGTGATGATAATATCGTGAGTGACGGTGATAGCGAACAGCTATATGCACTCGTCAATGGTTTGAGTGGGGATGTTGAAGAGTCGGCTACACCCAAAAGTAAGTGCTCTCTTAGAGCTGGATGAGTTGTCCTTTGCCGAGTTTGACAGTGCCTTACAGGCAGGCGCCATCGCCGAAGTGGTCGTTATACGACCTGAGGATGAGTTGAACTCCTCATCGCTTTTGGATAAAGCAGTCCTTGAGGATACCAAGAAGGCGCTGAATGCGCGTAGTGAATAGCAGATCCTGAAGGATCCTTTGGATCTTTACTTTCCTTTGTTGAAGGAATATGGAGATGTTGTCTCCAGAGAACCTCCTACAGTGTAACCTTCGGATAGAGGTGTACGTCACGAGATTGACTTGGTTCCAGGAACCAAATATTGTGTGACGCGACAGTGGCCGCTGCCACGACAACTATGTGACGTCATTGACGAGTTCTTTCGTGAGAAGCACGCGGCTTGCATGGTGAGTGAGAGTAAGTCTCCTCACTCTACGCCCACGTTTTGCGTGAGGAAGCCTAATGGTAAGCGGCGAATAGTGCATGCTTACAATAAGCTGAATGCAGCCACTATCCCGGCTCAAACACCGATTCCTCGCAAGGATGTTCTTCAGAACAATATGGTGGGTTCTACGATGTACAGCTCTCGACTTAGTCGATGGATATTACCAACTGCTCATGAGAGCTAGTGATATCCCGCTGACAGTGGTCAGCACTCCGAGTGGTATGCTCTGGGAGTGGTTAGTGATGCCCCAAGGGCTATCTAACGCACCTGCAACGTTTAATTGTCTAGTGACGCAGTGGTTTCGGCCCCATAGGGCGTATGCACAGGCATACTTTGACGATATATTCGTTCATAGTCGAGCCGAAAATGGATAGACTGATGTGGAGAATCACATCGAGCACCTGCGAGCTGTGATCGATTGCATGAGGATGCATAAGTTATGCCAATATTGACAAATCCATCTTCGGTGCGGAAGAGATTCCCTGTTTGGGATGCTTCACTGGAAAGCGAGGAATCCGGGCATACCCTGTTAAGGTCAAAGCCATAGTGGATTGACCAGTTCCGAGGAACCAGAAGGACCTCCGCAAGTGGTTGGGTTTGGCAAATTACTTGCACAATTATAGCCACAACTATGCGGAAGTGGCTCGGCCATTATCAAATCTCCTGAAAAAGGATGTGGAATGGTGCTGGAACACCGAACACCGCGAGGCTTTTGAAGCCATTAAGGAGAGTCTCCTTCAGGCGCCAATTCTGGCCCTGCCTGATCGTGATCGCCCGTTTAGCGTCGTATGTGACGCTTCGGACTTTGCCATTGGCAGTGAACTTTTGCAAGTTGACTCTGAGGGTTGAGAACGCGCCATCGCGTTTGAGTCTCGTCAGCTCAAAGCTGCAGAGAAGAACTATCTCGCTCATGATATGAAGCTATTTGCGATGAAGTATGCCCTTGTTTAGTTCAGGGTACACCTGTTGGGCTCAAAGCCGTTTGTGATCTATACCGATCATGCGTCGGTACGCACAGCGACACAGTCGCCTCATCTCTCACAGAGAATGGCTCGTTGGCTCTCCTTTTTCGCGGAGTATAACCTTGAGGTGAAGTATAAGCCCTGAAATCAGAATGTTTTGGCTGACGCGTTATCGCGTAGACCTGACTATGAGCTTGCTCATCTCACTGTTGTGAGTTCGTCAGTAACGGATCGTATCCGTGTGACGTATGCACGCGATGAAGCATGTGTTGCCCTTATGCAGGCGCTGGGTAGCGCAGAGCTTAAAAACTAAGGTGAAGTTGTCACCACGTAATCGTGCGAGATTACATCGTTATGCACTGACTGATGGTCTGTTGTACTATAGTACAGGGTCGGATGACCAGCCTTGTGTTGTGGTGCTCATGATGAGGACCTCAAGTATCAGATACTTTATGAGGCTCATGATACACCACTTGGTGGTCATTTAGGTCGTGAGAAGACCTATAGCTCGATGAGCACCTATTCCTGGTGGCCTAAGTTGTATAAATGGGTTAGTACATACGTACGCACGTGTGAAACGTGTCAAAGGGTGAAGACCTCGCTTAGTATGGCTGCGCCTTTGACGAGTTTGCCTGTACCCTCGAGGTTATGGCAGTCCATCATTATGGACTTTGTGTTTGGCCTACCGCGGGATACGGCAGACAACACTGGGATTGTGGTCTTTGTTGACCGATTGAGCGAGATGGCTCCCTTAGCGGCAGTTCCGGACTCTAATGATTGAGAAGGAACAGCTAAGCTGTTTATGGATCGTGCGTTTCGACAACACGAATTGCAGTGGCAATCGTCTCGGATAGAAGCCCCTGTTTTACGGGTAAGTTTTGGACATCCGTCTTTAAAGTGCTGGGCAATCGACTGGACATGTCCACGATGGATCATCCGCAGACCGATGGTCAGACAGAACGCGTCAATCGGGTTATAGGTGATATGCTTTGCAGTGTTTGTGCTGAAGCACCCAAGACTGGGGCACGATGCTCCCGCTCATAGAGTTTGCGTTGAACAACGCGGTGCATGCCTCGGCAGGCTTCACCTCATTCTATGTGAATGGGTTGGTCAATCGCCGCGTTCCTTTAACGCTACCACCTGCCACTTCAGGGCTTAGTGAGGGAGATATAGCCGAAGGCTTGGCTGATATCGGCCCTGTTGCTATGCGCAAAAAGGTGGAAGCGTTTCTGTCAACGCGCTTTGACGTATTACGTCGCGTCAAAGACGCTATGACTGCAATCCAGGATGTTCAAAAGAAACAAGCGGATGCCAAAGGCAGAAAGAACGAACACGAGTTCAAAGTGAGTGATTTAGCTAGATTATTGTAATTTACCTACTCGTGCCGTTTCTGCGGTAATACAAAACCAAATTACGTCCACAATTTATTAGACCTTTTAAGGTCATAAGCAAGAAAGGATTAGCCTGTACGCTGAACCTTCCTAAGAAGATGCGAACACGCCCTGTGTTCTATGGGTGCTTACTTAAGCCATACCTCAACCCTGCCTCGGTGGACTTCGAGGGGTTGTCCCCACATCCCCGGACGAAGGAGGCGGGTAGTACTGCACCGGAGGTGCATATAGACGCTGAAAGCGTACCAGGAGGTCGATCTTATATCGCAGTTCGACTTGAAAGCGCTCAATCGCCTTTAAGCGATCCGAGGTCTCAGAGCGATCACGCTCAAAGGACCGACGGTGTCGATCAACACGGTCATCGAGCGATGACAAGTGAGACCTCGCCGATACAAGATCATCGCGCTCCAGGAGTGTCAAGCGACGCTCGATATCAGAGAGATAAAAGGGCAATGAGTCATTGACCTCCTCCGACGTTGATTGATGACCACGATCATCAACTGTTCCACGTGGAACTTCTCTTAGCTTGGTGTCGTCACCAGGGTCATACCCAGTACTTGGTGGAGTGGAGGGGTTACCTCCAGTCGTACGACTCGTGGGAGTATGAGGTACTCCTCCGGCAGGATTGCCTTGACGCCGTTGAAGCTTTTGATCAGGACGGTCAGAAGCGACGACAGCTGTCGTCGGACGCTTCCTAGCACTAGGTGCTGTTGGAAGTAGAGTCAGTAGGCTGGCGTCGCCTCTGACCTTCAGAAGAAGCCAATGCCGGTATATCACTCGAGTGAGAGGTACAGGCAACAGCTTCAGAAGCTTGTCCCCCACAAGTCTTTGAACTGTATGTGGAAGGTAATTGACGCTTCGCTTCAAGCTTAAAGAAGTTATAACGTAGACGACGTTCAAACCAAACGTCTTGTTCTTTAGCGCTTAAGCGCAAGTTCGACAAACTGACACGCTCGTTCTACCCAACGGGTGAACTGGTGATCATCTTGTGCAGATGTTTCACCTGGTGAAAGCACTACTGGTATGTCGTTTAGTGGGTGCACGAGCACCCCACGTGACTGTCGTGACAGTCGCTCCTGATATGGTTTCGTCGTAAAATCTTGGGAATTAAGGAGACGCTTACGAAGAGCGGCACGATTTGCAACCTCGCAAGCAGTACGGTCCTGGGACCCAATGACATAAGTGCGCCAAAATTGCAATGCAGCTCGTCGAGCTTCCTCATTAGGATCACGAGACACAAACCCATAATCACGACGTGAAAAGGTTTGATTGGGCCGTGCTAAGGCAGCCGTCTGGGCCTCGTCATCAAGTTGACGACGCTGTGCAGCGTCAAGAGGGTTGGTTTCCTCTTCGTCTGTACCCTCTCGCGAGGGAAGAGGAGGCGCTTGGCGCAAAGGGGCTGTCTCCCTTAGAGGGGAAGACACTGAATGGGACCGACGTCCCTCGCTCGGTAAGCGTGATGATCTTGGGTTACTTTGACCCGAAGATGACTTGGCTCCGCCGCTCGTAGAGGCAACGTCACTGTCATCGTCCCCAAAAATGTCGTGATGCAATGCTACATCCATGATGGAGCAAGCGCGATGGAGACAAGTGCTTTATAAAAGCAAGTGTTCGTGAACAATGCGATGCTTAAATCAAGTGTTATGAACACTGTAATGCTTGAAAGCAAGTGCTAGGCACCTTGTGCTGTGAAAGCAAGTGTTCGTGAACACACAAAAGGTATTAATACCAAGTGCTTGGAATTTAACGCTTATAAGCAAGTGTCGTAACACTAAATGCTTTAGCGTGAGTGCGATGCACTATATGCTCAAAGAGCGAGTGTCGTAACACCAGGATGCTTAGAAAGCGTGTGTGCAAAGCACGGGTGCTCAAGGCGCGAGGCAAGCAAAATAGGAAGAAAATGTAATCGATGCCACCCTTAAGTGCAAAATATGTGAGTATGTCGGGTTCTACGGATGGGTGGGGGGAGGGTGTAACGGGTTGCACAAAGGTGTGTATTGTACATACGCACCTGCCACACCAATATGGTGTGGCTGTACCTTGGGTACAAAAGTAGGTGATGTGACCGTACCTGAAATACGAAGGGTCGCATCGTGGCAGAGAGTCACGTGGTCACGATACGTATTTAAAGTATAGTGTCTATGCATGTTGCATATTAATAATAGGCTATAGAGCCAGTAAATAGTGACTAGCACTAAGTACAGAGTAGGTGCTTCTATAGTTAGTGTTAGAAGATAAACATAAATATAAATCAGTTTCAAACCTGCTCTGTAAGCATCACTGCTTGAGCGTTCTATTCCTTTTAAGGAGTCAGTATCTTTGATACTAGTCTCTCTGAGACTCGGTTGTTAATACCGATAGGCACAAGCTTACGAGCTAGCCTAGGAGGGTTAAGCACCCTAAGACGTATAAGCTCTTCGATCTTGTCTTCCTCTGCACATAGTGCATAAATAGCTTTGCTACAGTAGTTTGACTACTTCTTCTGTACATAGTGCATCTGCACATAGTGCATAAGAAGCATAGCTACAGTAGCTCGGCTACACGACCGCTCTGCCACGTACACAAGGTAGCGGTAGTGCTTGGGACATGTCTTGCTTAAGTTCTTCTTTCTTGTCATTAGCGTAATTTCTATCGTAGAAGGAATCGGCAACATGACCAGCATCAGGTTACTGTAAAAACTTTGTTTGAGTGTTTTCAACACTGACGACCCCACCGGCAGCACTTTGCTGTGATACCTAAGTGTCGCTCCAAACGGGATTAAACAAAGGTGTGTAATGTACATACACATCGGTGTGGCTGTACCTTGGGTACATTAGTTGGTTCGATGTGACCGTACCAAAGGTACGAAGGTTTGCAGTGGCAGAGATCCACGTGGTCTAAACTAATTAGGTATAGTGACATACATGCTCTCATATAATTAGGCTACAGAGTCAGTAAATAGCGACTAGCACTAAGTATACAGTAGGTGCTTCTATATTTAGTGCTACAAGATTACCATATATAAACCAGTTCCAAATCTGCTCTGTAGCTAGAGCGCTCTATTCTTTGTAAGGAAATGTATCTTTGATACAAGGACACTTAAAGACGTGATTGCTTGGAAAAAAGGCATAAGCTTATGATGCTAGCCTTGGAAAGGGCCAAGAACTTTTAGACGTGAAGCTCTTTGAACTTGTCTTCCTCTGCACGTAGTGCATAAGTAGCGTAGCTACAGTAGCTCAACTACACCTGATAGCACTTTTAGTGAAGCCCGCACCTAGGTATGCGACTTCTTCTCTGTGTGAGAATGGACATCGATGAGATGTCAGCGGTTGGACTGTCACAGGCACAACAGGAAGGATTGCAGAAGCTGCTCCCTATACTTGGCCCCAAGGGCGTCATTGCCCAAGGCGAGGAAGAGGCTAACAAGCATATTCATATGCTTGATGAATATAATAACGCTCTAATCAAGCATGTCAAGGCATAGATGCCTTCCTCTGCGCCTACTTCCATGGTGTAAACGGGTAAGGACCCGTTACGTAACTTACACTTAAGGGCTCACAAGGAAACGTTAAATAACACGCGTTAATCAGATGAGTGCTTAGGTAATACTCGTTTTTTATATTTATACTTTTTTCCATGTACGAGTTGTCTCCAAACGTCTGAGAGCTACTCAATAGAAAGGTGCATCTGACTGGTCGATAGTGGGCCTGATTCCCACTTACCATAGGAATACGACATGCTGCACCCGCTATATCGGGTACAGCGTATACATACTTATGTAATATATGTACTTAGCTAAGTCTACTTATGAAAGGGATTGCTAGGTCGTACCTAGCAGGATGTGTACATTACACGGCTGAACCACCACCACCACCCGTAAAATAGCACACACATTTGTGTGCACAGCAAACTAAAAGTAAAAAAGCACAAAATGACTACCAACAGAATCTTTGCCTCTGAAGCAGCGATCGCGGCTACCATGAGCAGACGAGACGACACCACGTGCAGTACCGCCGCAGACAACACCGGAACGCAGACCCTGACACCGTCATCCATGGCGATGTCCATTATACCACGATCATACGCTGAAACAATTTGCGTCTGGAATTATACGTCTGCAGCGGTATAGAGCGTGTGCGTGTAGACCTTGAAATGCGTGAAATGTGGCACCGATGGAGACTACACGCGACAAGCTCAACGTGGCTACATGCACCGTGAGGCAAGCATTACTCGACAAGTATTAAGATGCATTCGCGCGCCGATGGAATGCTGAATCATCGTTTGCCGATCTTGTGTCGATGCTTGAGGAACTACAATAGCGCTATGGCCTCGCATAAAGTCCAAAGATCGTCTGATAGTTGTCGTAGGCTGCTGACCGCCCTTCTTGTACTGTAAAGTGGCGTGAAGGTTGTCGAAATTGCGACGGCAATGACGTAGCATGCCTGACCGCAATCAATGGACGATAATGATCCATAATTACTCGATGAGTGATAAGGAGAACACTTGGATCGGAAGGTACGAGCGAAATCGCTACGGGTACCGGCACGCGCATTCATTGAGTCGAGCTAACATAAACTGTGAAAGGTGACTCTTCACCTAATCCAAGAACTCGTTCTCGCAAACAAAGTCTTCCAATATCGAGAGCTGTATGACGCTCGCGATATCGTTCACCTCGCAATTGTAGGCATTCACGATGTTCGGAACGTTTGCCAAGAGTGTCATGCAAGGTTCCCACGAGTCGATATTAGGGGAAAAGCCGAGCCAGCGAACGCGGTAATGCCGAGTTTTTGGAACGTGGTAGTGTGGGACGTGAGCGGTGCCACGTCCAGTCTGTGGTGGGTCCCTGCTGCCCATGATACGCTCAACCAGCTAACGCCAACTCCCATTGAAACCAGTGGTGGAGTACCCTCACGCTGGAATCTTATGCTTTGCACAGGAGCTGCTAAGTCCTGCGCCGACTCTGAACCAGTCACTTGTGCAGAAGCTGCAGGGGGTTGGTCGTCAGATGAGCTTCGTTGAACATGATGTAATTCAAGCGTGGGACCGAACCGAGGATGCCAAGAGCCTTGCTTAGGAGACTTCGGCTGCGAGTGCTCGATTTGTACAGCGTATTGAACGTCTGAAGCAATTGAATGCGGCTTTTTGTCGAGACAACGCGATGTTGCGTGTGCTGCGCCATCTTGATCAGACGAGGGTACCACGTTATTGGGGACCGCGGATACGTACCGCGATCCTCGACGAAGGAAGATCAGCCGGACAGTAGCGCTCCGAGACGGCCAACATTGAAGGTTGGGTGGAGACGTATCGAGGAAGAAATATCGATTGCGTAGACATCACCCTTAGCTGGGATGATCTTAAAAGATCCAATATATCGCATTGCCCGCTTTGTGGCGCCAAGATTTGTAACCGACGCATCTTGTATTCCATTTGCTAAGAGTATAACAGAATCAACAATCTTAAATTTCTCCAGATTCTTGCGTCCGCGTTGATCAGCGGAAGCCTTGTGTTGGTCCACGGCAGAGGCGATAGCGTCGCGCACAAACCGTACGACGGACGACTTTGTTCGTACAAAAGCTTTAATCGCTTTGGAGTCGGATAAACGAGCGTTCTGCATCGGTATAATGTCGGAAGCAGGATGCCGAATGTCGCACTAGGCGACGGGACTAGTTGAGCTGCACGGCTTTCCATAGTTGGCGTCGGAGTCGCGTCGTCGATAGTCGCCGGAGTGATCTCGCGTAAGCAGCAGCACGAGTCCAAGAAACGTTGAGTGAGCCGTTAAGAATTACGTGTGAAGACGCCTACGACACCAAGTCATCTGGTGTCCCTCCCCCAACAAGAGTAGAAAAACCGGTCAACTGCCGTGCATTCCAATGCCTGGGGTTGGCCTGTGGGTTCGTCTGAGTAGCACCTCCCCCAATCGACCCGCTATCGGAAGCGGTCTCCCTATCCTAGTGGTTCGGGAGCAAGTAAAGGCCAGGCGGTTAGCACCCCTGAGATATCAAGGGAAAGTCCAGGGTTGAGAATCTCCCCTGAAGAATTTGATTATCAGGCCACCCTCGACCTAATCGACCGAGTGGCCACCTACTAGCCTACCGAGTGAAATATGTCCACTCGAGGCACCCAAGGTTGACATCGTGCAAGACCGACATCTGATCTCCACCGAGTCCTCCGAAGAATGCAACCCGCAAGCCGACGGGTACACAAGGTGAGAGAAGGTCTATACGCGGCATCGGGGTACCCTCTCCGACAGTCGGCAGTCCGGAACAGTGAGTGGCTTGGGGTCTCATCACGCAGATTTGAGAACCCACTCCACCACAAAGGTGCGCGTGCCCGGATCTTTGGAAGACGCGGGCCATTACTGCGAGTCCCAAGAAGATGAAGATTTCCAAGCATAGACTGAGGGAAAGACGGAAGATTCATTGGAAGCTGATCACCAGTGACTACAGAAGGTAACAACAAAGGATCGAAGGACAGACCGGACCTTGAAAGGAGTCCGGTCAATATGTCAAGGCTGAACTTATTGAAGAGAGACCAAAATGCCACCTGTGTCGTCACTTCCCAAGCTGTGGAAGGTGACAGACGCTATCGCAGCGCTAGTTACCTTCCTCCGAGAGGCAGGCATGGTTGCGGAAAAATACTGTCGCACCCCGGGGAAAACAATTCCTAGAAGAATTGTTTTCCCTGTGATTCGACAATATCAAGACTACGTTCGAGACTCACACAAGCGTATGGGAACCCTTGTTGGACCCAAGACATCGAGGCCCATCCTCAAAAGCAATCGTCGACCGAGGACCCGTGGTCGATGAGAGGTCTAACACAGAACACCCTGCCTCAAGGCACCCAGGTCACGGCGGGGCAGTCGTCACAAGGGTCGTCAACCTACTACTGACCCAAAGTACAGCCACACCACAGGTGTGTATGCCTTTGTGTAACCTCGTTACAATATATAAGTATTGACACGTATGTCGACTAAATGCTTGCCATTCAGTGTGTGCCTCCATCCTTCATTAGGTCGCACGTTGACTGGCATTATGGCTTATCTCAGCTTAGAGGCGGAGTGTAGCCAGCTTTGAGGGATTATATCCTACATTATTCCTTAACATACTAATGTCGAATATTACCATTAAAAAATAATATCCACGCTCGACATCTAATAATAATGTCAATAGAATGGACATTATACATCTTACGCTTGAGCAACTTTGCTCAAAACGAGACAAACAACAGATAACTTTACGAGAGAAGCGCATTTTTGATTTAGCCTTGATCATTCGTCAAGTAATACGGCTGGGGTTACATGGTAATTAATTTAGGCTACACGACAATTGTGTACGGCAGCATGTACATAAAAGACAGCGACTGAGTCGAACGCCTGCCTGTTCCGCGCTGTTCGTCGCATATGATGCAGCCATTAATTGAGAGCCAGTGGTAGAAAGTTGTCGCAATTACGACAAGGACGTGCGGTAACAACGTTCCTTTGTTCTTAGAGATTAAGTTTTGCGGTTTATACGAGATCAATATTGATGGACCAATTGATACGAAAACATACCGTCAATCATCAATGCACCTTAAAACACAAGGTCTTGGTTCTTAAAATAGTACACAAATAATTATGTACAAATCGAAAACCCGTGAAAGAGTGAATGGTTCGCGAGATATACTTTATAGATGAAAGACCCTTAATGCTCACACATCTTAAGAGACGACAATAGTGAGACGACCATGGATTCTAAACTTTTGGACGTGAAAGATCCTGTAATCTTGAGCAAAGTTGTAGTTTTTTGACAATCTGTGCAAACACAAAGCAATTGTCATTTTATGCTTGAAGCGTGCTAGTGGCGCAATACAAAAAAAAGACAATGGTGAGTAAACCGGGATATGATACTGCCTTACGATACCATACCACGCGATCTTTCATTGAATAATCTGGTCATTTTAAAATTCATCACCCAATACGACAATTACTCCAGTCTAATCATTCACGTATCTGCCGCTATATCATGTTCCAGCTTGAATTCTCGCGATGGTATCTTCTCGTTGGGGCTTTTGTAGTGCAGTTTTGCCTCGGTTCCATCTACGCTTGGTCAGTACTAAATCATCCCATTGACTTGGCCATCTACGGTGATACCACAAAGGGACGCGCAATTAATACCTTTTATATCGCAATGGGAGTGTGCGGAACATCAATGGCAGTCTTCGGACCTCTCGTTGAGCGCAAGGGGCCCCGGTGGGCTGTCTCTATCGGTACAACTTTGTTCTTAGCTGGTCATATCGTCACCGGTATCGGTTGCCACTACAAGTCCATTATCTGGATCTACATTGGCTACGGCGTCATCACTGCCATCGGTATGGCCCTATGCTACATTTCGCCCATATCTGCACTTCAGAAATGGTTTCCTGACTACCGTGGTACCGCTGCTGGCTTTGCTGTTGCTGGTGCTGGTTCGGGATCGATTGTCTGGAGCAAAGTATTCCTTCCTACCATTGACGCAGTTGGCCTTGCTTGGATGTTCGTCGTGCTCGGAAGCGTCATGAGTCTTTTCATGTATGTATCTCTTCTGGTCCTCCGCCTTCCACCCCCATCTTTCACTGTAAATGATCTTGATATCCACGGCAACAGCGTCGAGAACGACGCACTGGACGAGAAACTCGAAAGTGCGTACATTATGAATCAGACGCCCAAGACAGAGAATGCTACAAACTGCGCTTGGGAAACCGGTTCAAACACCGCCAGACCGTCAACAAAGCAGCCCACCCTGAAAGAGGCCATTTTGACGCCTGAATTCGCTCTCATCTACATCGCATTCTTTGCCAACCAGCTCTTCGGCGTCATCGTGTTGTCCCGACTTTCCAGCATGTGTGTTGATATTTTCAGCAAAAGCGAAAACACGGCTTCCGACATTGTATCTATTAACGGTGCGTTTAACTGCATTGGCCGCCTCGCATTCTCGTGCACCTCAGATCTCCTGGTGCGTAATTTCAAGATGGAGAAAGCATTTGCACGCAAAGTGCTGTATTACTACACCCTTGGCGCACAGATCATTGTGATCGGGTCATTGCCTACGGTCATTCGTCATGAGAGCTTTACCTACTTTGCCATCGAAATTTTTGTGCTGACAAGCAGCTTTGGCGGTGGACTTGGTACGGTCCCGGCCCTTCTTACCGACATGTTTGGAGCTTACAATGCCGGCCCAATGCAAGGTGTTATTCTCACGTCAGTATCCATTGGTGCTGTTGGCGGTGGCATTATCTTCAATAACTCGCTGAACAATATAATTGCTGACGGCATGACCGTAAGCGAGGCGTATATTGACAACATCAACGCTATTTTTATTGTCGTCTGCATCGGATTCGCGCTGCTTTTTCTTGTGCGTACGAACGTGGCGGACCGTCTCGAGCCAGGTTACCACTATTCACTCTGCGGTAAGCGCGTTATCAGTATCCCATCGAAGAAAAAGTCTGAGATTAAGCAAGCTGAGGTGGAGGAGAAGTAGTGAGTAGGAAGAAACTGTACAGTCGGTAATCTGAAGGACGTATGTAACCCAACCATCACGTTGGATGAAAAATGCCATACTACAAAATTCTATTCCATTTCCTCCTGTGTATGCTTATAACGTCGTAACTTCATGTCATCCAGATCAGATTTAGCAGTTACGATCACGATTTGATTCAAATGGTCGTGAATAATCGTCATCATATTTCCTGACGACACACGAGTATGAGATATAAAGAATCAACGATAAGCTGGACGCTCGCTTTTTTGTGCGTAACGTACTTGTCCAGAACCCGTTGATTGTCGGCCCATCGAGCAGTTTCGGCAGCCATCATTCGTTTGTCGCCGACATGTGCCATATTGAATAGGTCTGACACGAATTGTTCAAATGCTACAGATCCAAGGTAAAACCACCGTCCGGCATCGCACGTCAACGAGCCGCAAAGGACGATCTTTCGTCTCATTACAAAGTTCAAGTCTTTTTCTTGCGCCTTTTCGCCACGTCCTGACGCTATCGCACGCACTACAACAATAGAGATAGCGCGGGTTTCGCAACGGCTTTGCCTCAACGCTTTTTCCACCGATTGCAACGGCAGCCCCTTCAGCCAAAAGAAAAAAAACGGATAAAAATACCTCTAGTACTCAGGAATGGAGTGCTACATCATAACTCCAAGAGCTCACATTATAAAAATAGCTTGTTGCTAGTGAGCCTGTCGTCCTGTCAGCCACGTTTTTTCTGATATAAATACACAACTAGGCACTCCAGTATTTGCTTTGGATATAAATATCGGCTATATTTGATCACGCGATTTTCTACTTCAAGGTGTGTTGACTTTATAATAAGGAAAAGTATCTTGTCAAAGGCAAAGCTAATCTAATGTATCTTTCTCCATTTGAATTGACAGTGACTAAATCATGGGCCGCAAGAAGATTCAGATTAAACGTATTGAAGATGATCGCAATCGTCAAGTGACATTTGCCAAGCGTAAAAATGGTATTTTTAAGAAGGCCATGGAGTTATCAAAGCTTTGCGACTGTGAGATTGCGTTGATTGTGTTTGATTCGAACGAGAAGCTTTACCAGTACTCAAGTACCGGTGTGGATCAGATTCTGCTAAAGTACACGGAGTACGGACAGCCCTTTGAGACTAAGGATAATAATGATGTGAGTACTAGAAAATATGCAGTTTACTGCGTCTTCGTGTCCTTTGCGTGTTGTGACTAAACTTTTGTTTGATTTTCCTTATCACTCATTTTTAGTACGAGGTCATGTTTGGTGAGAAGAAAAAGCAGCTGCAAGAAGCGGCCAAGGCAGCGGCAGCAGCAGTCGCAGGAGCTAATGTTGAAGCATCTTCTAACTTTGATATGACTGACGAATCGACCGCTAATGGAACTACGGAGCAGTCTTTCCAATCCATGCATGGAGGTATGAACGGTGCTCCACTGGGACTTGCAAACGATCCCGACCATTACATGCTCAATTCTTGCAGTCGACCGCGGGCTCAGAAAAAACGGGTGCATCGCAGTTTCCAGCAGCTTCTCCAGAAGGCACACATTGGTTACACACCTCCAACGCTTCCACTCTACCAGCACGGGGTACGTTTAGCTTTCTATGACAAGATTTGGGAGAACAAGTATTTACTGATATGGTTTTTTTCTTAGATGGGAGCACCTGGAGGTCCTCCAAACCACCACATGTTTAACGCACTTCCCAGCCCACCCAATCTCTCAGGCATTCTTCCATCACCTACAAGTGCGTTTTGTATTGCGTCGTTGTGGCAGTTTTTTCTTCTTTACTGACGCGAAGTTTGAACGCTTTTTCTCTCAGCTGGCATGCTTCTGCATGACTTCAGTCCCCAAAATGCAAGTTTCTTTGGGCATAACTCCATGCTTGCTCCTGGCATGCCTGGAGATTTTCATGACAGCAAAAGCAGTGTTTTCGGTCTAAACCTTGTGTCGTCAGACTTTGGCCAAGGTTGTGGTAACAGCGTTCAGCCACAACAGCTGCAGCAGTCAGAAGACCCGTTCTATGCTTCAAGCAAGCAAAGCGATTTGCCTGACATGTCCAGTGCCAATTGTCCGAGTTCTTTTGTCGGTGGTGGTGAGGTGTTTGCAGACACCAAAGCTTTCGATGCTGACGTAACAAATTGCAGAGTAGCGAGGCCGTTGGAAAAGACGCAGGAGCAGTCACAGGAATATGATTTTACGAACAATAGAGAAGACTCACAAGCTGTGAAGGAGAACGAGACGACAGTTAATGACGAGTCTGCTGTAGACAAAGTCTTGTTACCGAAACGTGAACCGAAACAGGACAGTTATGATGACCCTGTCATATCTTCAAACTTGACAAAGTGTAGCGATACTCAAGGCGCGTCTCCAACCAGAGCAGTTGCGTCTTCAGAATCGCTGGCTCCGAGCATCACGTCGGACCCAACAGGCTGTGAAATAGAGAAGCGTTCACGCTCGGAGATAATGGAAACAGCGTCTACAAGTCCGCACAAGCGTCAGCGCATGGTTGTTTGACATATTTGAGTAGCCACGCAGCCTTATCGTTGCGTATGTGGTTGAGCTCGTCGATTTGGATTGCATCTTCCTACGTGTCGTTTGATAGAGCCAAATTGACGATTGCCTGCATTAGAATGCATTCTGACATGTAAGCTTAGTAGACCTTGTAAAACTGAATTCACAAGTAAACTGAAACACCTACTTTATTTATTGACTTTATAAGCTGTCAATTGCTTTAGTAATCTCGTTCGCAATCTCTTGTAGCGCCATCCACTGGTCTTTTGATAGCGAGATACCCTTCTTGCCAGGTTTTGACATACCGTTTTGCTCGTAAAACTCGCGAAGATCAATCAAAACCCCATTGCGAAAGTAACGAACAGTAATACGTCGTTTATTAGACAACTGCGTTTACGTTACAGAAAACCAATCCACTTGTTAATTGTTTCAACGCAAGATACATATAAGCAATGAGACATAAACGTCACCGGTAACGCAATAGCTCGGACATCTCCGTTTGGCTTCAAAATACATCCAGGAATATCATTGAGAGAAGCAATCATCCCAACTTGGTTTTCCTCTACTAATTCAATTGCTTCTGTAACTGCATCAAAGAAATTGTAAAGCTTCTTCCATTCATCCGGTACCAATGAAAGTCCTACACCAAACAACCCGAATATCTGAGTCTTTCCAATTACATAAAGCACATGGAGACAAAATATGCAGCAATTTCTGACCTTTTTTTCCAGGTTTTGTATTTCCATGCTCATCGTAAAACTCACGAATGTCCACAAACTTCATACTTTTCCACTTGCGGATCGTCACTCGACGTTTCGTCGACAATTGAAAGATGACGTCCTGTATCGCCATCGTACATTGATTCATAATCTGATTTTGTTGTATTTGTTGCGTCTTTTCTTTCGGTTTTACTGCTCGTTGAACCGTTTGTAGTACGATAAGCCTCGCCAATGATACAGTCGATTTGTCGGATGTTTGGGAGAGAGATAGCGGTGATGCCAGTCCCGACTGCCTGGACAGCATTTGTGTCAGAGATGGACGCTCTTCTGTGCTAATTTTGACGCGTTTACGAGCTCCTTTCTCCATCACTGGACGCTTATGCGATGGTTTCTCCGCCTGGGGCATTGTTGACATGATGAGTGAGGATCGAATTTGATCTTGGTGCGACAAAATGACAATTATGACATTTAGACATGTGTTTTTTTATTTTAGAATTAAATGAAATATGAATTTGAGTTGGGACTGATCCAGACTCGTGTTTTTTTTATTTTATTTCTAGAATGTTAGAATCCTTTTAGCTAGATTTTGATTGTTAAAACGCACTTCATTTTTGATGCCCTGTCTCTTGCGACGTAATACGTGCGCCAAGAGATGAGCAGATAAAAACAGGTCAATCTGTCTCCAGTGACATCTTAGATTCGTAATCTCATACAAAGTATGTGACTGGAGACGCAAATTTCTTAGTAACCTTTACTTATGTCACGAATATTAAATCTTACGGTGCAGCTTTGGTGACTTGAAACAATGGACTTTGACGATGATATGTCGGGGCTTCAGATTGAAGACCTGGGCGAATATTTTCTCCAGACCGATATTAATGACGATTGGAAAGGATTTTCTCTTGGATATACGGATGACCGGCATGAACAAACGCACTCACAACATCAGGAAGCGAAAGCTCATGACTACGAGACGATTTTTTCATGTGCTAGTGGTGATGGAACGTCCATTCATCATTCAACATCGTCGCCAGTGACGTTACGATATAATATTGGGCTTGAAATGGCACTGGATTCTGGATCAGCTAAGACCGACATGGCGACGTTGTATGAGACTCAATTGACTCCCGTTCGTACTAGACTTGATGTGGCGATGCTGATGAATCAAAAGACGAAAGATGCCATGGATTTTTCAGATTTTAGTTTGGATCAACACAAAGAATTGATGGCGCTAGCAATGCCCAAGTCGGCTTCATTAGTCGAGGTGCCGACTACGATTGGTGACAGTGTCAGCGATTCGGTTGCTTCCCATTTGCCAAGTCTCCAGTGCCAGCACATTTTGAGCAGCGACAATGATAAACTGAATGCTTTTAACGGAGGTGAACCGTTTAGACGGTACGTTACGTTAATTTGCTGGATGCCCAAATGCTTTTTTACGGATGGGTCGTGTCTTTTGTATGTGTGGTTCTGTTACGGGCTGAGTTGCCAGAGAGGTTGACTTCATGACCGGATCGTGTTATCCTAACACATGCTCGACTATTGCCAGCAAATCTACTAACAGCGCACCTTCATTAACACTAGAAGATGATCGAGGTTTTCGAAAGAAGTCACGTGAGAAGATGCGCCGTCAAGAGGTGAACGTTAAGGTATTTGAATGTCTCATTGTTAGCGGGTACAATGCTACAAGCCATTCAGCTTACGATTTATTTTACAGTTTGATGAGCTCATTGACCTTCTAGGACTTTCCAACCGCGTGCGAAAGAGTGCTATTTTGCAGGAGGCTGTTTCTACTATCAAATCGCTAAAGCGAGAGCGAGACGAGTTACGCCATGATCGTGATCGTCTGCAGCAAGAAGTAAGAAAGTTGGCTACGTGCCTACAGTACTCAAATCTAGGTTCGGTTGCTGCTGCAAATGCCATGACACAACATAGGATCCCGTCGGCACAGTACCTTAATCAGCAGCATGTGACAGCAGCCCCAAGCGGGTTTGAAGCAGTACACACGCATCCGCTTAGCATCCCTTGTAATCCGGTATGTTTACGGTTATTGTCTGGCACTGGTGCGTCATAATTTTCACGTAATTTCTGTGGTTTTTACATATGTCCAGGGCACAAACTGTTTCCCTCTTTGTTCAGCATTCTCCAACATTTCTGCACAGTTGCAGTCATATTCCTCCGCGCCGTCGTCAGTGTCTGGTCAAGTTACCATCGCTCCAAAACCGCTGAAGCCGGCAAGCAGTCTTTTACCCACCTCGGCCCCATTACCAAGATGAAGTAAGTTAGTAGTCTTTGTGCTTTCTGCATGACGGAACAAGCTGATGTGCTTTATGTTATTTGACAAGTAAAAGCCGTGGAATAATAGAGCTTGATCTGCAAACGGCCACAGGCTTGACTGGTTTTCGGCTGGACGCGTTGTAACAATTACGAGTGGATTGAGGGCTTAGTGCTACATCGCCTACCAAGTGCTAGTGCAACATCGCCTACCAAGTGCTAGTGCTACATCGCATTCAGAAGGGTACTAGAACGCCCTGGCAATGCTTCAGACCAACGATATTTGCTTTTAACATGAACGGTGAACAACTTGATTGCAACACTTATTGGTGATCGAGTCCCAACTGTTACGATTACACTACCTCATTGCACAATCGTTGACGTATGCTGTATTCAGAAACTGATAAGATAAAGCGGGTGCATATGCATCCTGCCGGCTAGTAAGCTCATCTTGTCAAGCAGGACGTACTCCAAGCACCCTCATTTCTTCTAACTCTTAGCTCAATTGCGGGTGGCATCAAAAGTTTCCTTGACCTTGTCCATAAAGTCTTCCGTGTATAGGTAGTGGTCTGGGGTAACGGTAGTGCCGTGAATGCAGATCGCAAGGTCCTTGGTCATGTGACCAGCCTCCACCGTTTTGATCACAGCGTCTTCCAGGCTCAAAGAAAAATCAACAAGCTCCTGGTTGCCGTCAAGTTTGCCACGGTGGGCAAGACCGCGCGTCCAGGCGTAAATCGAGGCAATGGGATTAGTGCTCGTCTTCTTGCCCTGCTGGTACTGGCGCCAATGACGGGTCACGGTGCCGTGGGCAGCTTCAGCCTCTACCGTCTTGCCATCAGGGGCAACGAGCACACTGGTCATGAGGCCGAGCGAGCCATAGCCCTGGGCAACGATATCCGACTGAACATCACCGTCGTAGTTCTTACAGGCCCAAACAAAACCACCATCGCTTTTCAAAGCCTGGGCAACCATGTCGTCAATAAGACGATGCGTGTATGAGATACCGGCAGCATCGTACTTGGCCTTGAACTCGCTCTGGTACACCTCTTCAAAGATATCCTTAAAACGACCATCGTACTTTTTCAGAATCGTATTCTTAGTAGACAAGAAGAGATCTTGTTTCTTGCTTAGAGCAAATGATAGACAGCTCTTGGCAAAACCATAAATGCTCTCGTCCGTGTTGTACATGGAAAGACCAATGCCAGGTCCCTTAAAATCATACACTTCAAGAGTAGTCTTCTCACTGCCGTCTGCAGGCGTGTACACAACCTCAAACTTTCCTGGACCAGAAGCAATAAAGTCGGTACTCTTGTACTGATCACCAAAGGCATGACGACCCACAACAATGGGTTTTTTCCAGCCAGGTACAAGACGAGGTACGTTTGAAATCACAATTGGTTCACGAAAGACTGTACCATTGAGAATATTACGGATTGTCCCATTAGGTGAACGCCACATTTTCTTGAGCTTAAATTCCTCCACTCGTTGTTCATCTGGAGTAATGGTTGCACATTTAATACCGACATGATGTTGTTGAATCGCATGAGCAGCATCAATCGTCACTTGATCATTCGTTGCATCACGATGAGGTAATCCTAAATCAAAATACTCAATATCTAACTCAAGATAGGGAGAAATGTATTTGTCTTTAATTTGTGACCAAATCACACGTGTCATTTCATCACCATCTAGTTCAACAATAGGTTTATGTACTTTAATCTTTTGACTACTAGATGTAAACCCACGATGCATTATTGTATTTGTTATAGAATGAACGGTTTTTGTAAACATGATAATTCGAGTATTAGAACGAAGGTATAAGACAAGAAGGAAGGGATTACGTGGTACAAGACCAATTCAAAAGTGACCTTGAGATTCCAAATATGCGGTCCACAATGCATGAAATTCCTCCCCTCCTCCTCCCTCCTCCACCCCTTTATTTTCAACCCTTTGTTGCTAAATAAAAAGACTCGTAAAAACAAGTGTAAAAATGATGTGTTCATTCATATTCATTGATTGGCTCAATCTAATGTTCCCCTAACCAATAACGTTACACACACATATCAAATGTCATGGATACAATCATTATATGCATTTACATCCATACGAAAACGAGCTAAATGGATCAATATATCGCTCTCTCCATTCGTACCAACAAAATGTTCAATGCTCTTAACTCTCAGATGGTCTGAGACTGCGGCTCCGTCAATGACGTTGAAGGTATCGAAGCCGCTGGACTACCAGGACTACCAACACTCTGTGGACTCCTTGGCGACACGGACGCGGCTGAACTGGACGCTGGTGGAGTGTCCAAGCCATTGGCCTTGGAAGGAGACGTCTTTGAAGATGTCATTGTATTTGCCTTTGAGCCAGGAGACAGTGGTACGCCATCACCATCGCTTGACTTTTTCGTGTACTCTTCCTCCTCCACAAACTCTTCATCTTCATGAATTGTGCCTTGCTTGAAGTCCCCTGTCTCATCGTCAAATTCCATGTCTGCCATCTCTGGTTTCCAGTCGCCAAGTCCCTGGTACGAGAAGCGGTCAAAGTGCTTCTGCTCAGATGGGGACGAAGGCAGGGACACCGGGGAGTCTGGCATGAGCTCTTCACGTGCCTCGCGCATTTTGGCAATCGCGCGATTCAAATGGCTTTCATCGGTCACGTCTTCCATACGATGCGGAGGGCGTGGCACTTCCATCTCCATCCGCAGCAGCTTGTCCCAATCAATCTCTGCGAAAAAAGGATGCTGCTTGATTTCTTCGACGCCATCGGGGCCACAGCCAAGGCGGTGCTCTGGGTCTTTTGTAAGCAAATTCATAATCAGGTCCTGAGCCTCAGGGGTGAAACGATCGCTAAATTCAGGCTCTTCCTTCAGAATCTTGTCAAATAAGATTGTAGGCACATTGTGACGGAATGGCGAATCGCCCTGAATCATCTCGTACGCCAATATACCCAGTGCCCACCAATCCACAGCCTTTCCATAACCTTCTTTCATTATCAACTCGGGTGCCAAATATTCGCATGTGCCCACAAATGAGCTCGTCCGCTCGTTGTCATCCATTTCTTCCTTCGATAAGCCAAAGTCCGTGCACGCGACATTGCCATCCGCAGTAATGACAATGTTTTCTAGTTTCAAATCGCGGTACAAAATGTTTGAAGAGTGCAAATGTGCAATGGCGAGAAGAATTTCAGCCAGATAGAACCGGGCACGCTTAATGCTAAAGCGGCCACGACGACGCAACACCTGGCGAAGTGAACCACCGCTGTAGTATTCCATCACCATATAAAGTTTGTCTTGATTCTGGAAAGCATACTTTAGCTGGACAATGTACGGGTGGTCAGCCTCTTGCAAAATGCGGCGTTCTGCCATTGTTTGAGTGACTAGATCTTTGTTCATCACCCACTCCTTCTTTAGCACCTTCATCGCGTACAAATGACCTGCGTCTGCGCCATCCTTCTTTAGTACCAAAAGTACCTTACCACATGCGCCACGCCCAATAACTGTAACGAGCTCAAAGTCATTCACCGACATCTTGCCAGGCTTTGCTGACCCACTAAATACACTCTCCTTTTCACCCGTGCGAACAGCACGCGGTCGAGACCAATGGATAAGCGACGGCAGCGATCTGCACGTCAAACAAAGACGCACCTGACCCTCGTGGCGCGTGTTCTCTGTGGATGAACACTTTTCGCAGCATGGATTTTGACATGTGCGGCAGTGCCGGCGCCAACGACGCATGTTAAACGTACCTTTGCATGCGTAACATGACTTTTCCATGCCACTATTTACGTTTTTCACACGGAAACCTGACCACCTTGCCTTAAAGCTTGCGTACACTGATGAAACAACCAGCTGCAGCAAAGCCACGTCCGATTCCACGGAACCAGCCGACAAAACCACACAACCCAACGGAGTCTCTCTCGACTTCATGCGCTTTAATGTCTTAACACCTTCATCAGACGACAAATACGCGATACACCACTGAGCTATCATTTTCCGCAACGTGTACGAATCGTCTGACGAGATATGATGCGTAGACTGCAAAAAAGCGACACCACTGATGTGACGCTGCATCTCTTTCATGTGCGATCGCAGTGCTTCCACAAACAGAGTGCCACCATCTCGGTATGCCACAACGAATACGTGTGTAGCTCGAGAGGTCAGCACATGGTTGCGCCAGCCCGTCATAAATCGCTGGACTGCACTTCTCATCTGCACCGCACGCATTACAAAACATATTTGTCAGTCAGACTCCTAGCACGTTGTGAATCACAAATCTTGACTACCATGGCTACACCTTACATCAATTTCTCCAGTTTGCATCAAATCCTTAAAGACGTCGTCAAACAGTACAATACCAAACTTGTCTTCCTTTGCCTTGATTAAATACGGCAGCATCGATCCCAAACTTCCCTTAAAGATACCACCACCTTCCGATCCAGAGCGCACACAAAGCCGCGCACTCCATATTCCCGCCGGAGATCCATCACTGTCTCCAACAAATATTACAAGTCGATCTGAAAACAACGCTGTCTTGGATAAAAAAACACTACACTGGATTGTTTCGTCGTCCTACATATTCATATCAGACAAAATCTCTCATCATGTAAGTACCTCACACTCATATGTATCCATGTATCAACACAGACCAACTGCACTCACATGAGACGTCGTAATTTCGTGAAGCGTTTCCATAAGTGTTTGCATCTTGCCTTGAACGTTCTTCGTCGCTGCTTCCAGCAAACCACCAGGAGGAGGTAAAGGAGGCTCTGGTGGTTCCACATATGAACTATGAGAACTCACAGCTGGTGACGTACTGCTGTCTGCATCATCTTCACCAGGTGTTGAATCCTGTCTTGATCGGTCATAGTTACTGCTCTCCATATCATCATTATCATCGTCTCCTTCTTCCCCCGTGCCATGCTCTGAGCGATCATCTTCACCCACAAAACCCGTACTACGACTAAAGATACTAAAATTTGTCGTAAAGTTCAGACCGACACTCTTACGTCGTACTGCCTCACGAATGTTACTCATAGCTGCTACCGGTGACTTCTTCATAGTGTCTCTAGTATGCTCTTGTTACTAGCTTTACAGTTAGACAGCGTTCCGTTCTTACAAGCAATAGAGATTACCAAAAACTTGACACACGCGTCCTATCGCTACTTCCAACTGCTTTGTCTCGTGAAAAGTGTCAATAGATGGAGGAGATACGGTGTCTTATGATGCAGCACTGATGATCCTCGTCTAGAAGAAGTTAAAGCGTCTACACGGCCCAGTAAGTGTCGACACCTTTTTAGTTTAAGTGCCCCCCCCCCTCTCCAGCTGTGTCTGTGGGGAAAGAGGTTGTGGGAATGCGTTTGATCAGGTTTTGACTTGATTTAATATGTGAGAAGATAAAAATACTTACTCGCAAATACCGGTAAAAGTAGAAAAATCAGGAGGTAGATAAACAGCTCAGAGTTGCTACAAACCGCTATTTGTTTACTGACCGAATGTATTCGGTATTAAGGAGTTTACTCTAACCATGCGGTTTTACAGACTCTTGTAACACGTGAGACGTCACTTGTCATGTATTTTTTTTATCGGTATCAATACTTTTGCACATCATATTCCTCACGGTATGCATTATCAGCAGAACGCAATCAAAGACACAACCAATTCTAGCATATTTTACTGCATCTGACAAGAGAAGCCTTGCAATCTCTTAATTTATGGTTCATTGCCAAAGTTTTTAGTGGCTTTACTTGGTGGTGGATTGAATCTCATCACTCGTGACTATATATAAGCCAATGTCAAGTCGATTGATCAAATTTCCCGTCATACATTCGATTACATCATTGCCCGCATGCGTTCTTCAGTATGTTTTTGCATTGTTAGACGGCATCATTTGTTGCAGTCTATTGACAAATGATAGTAGACTTCACTATGGTCAGAATTCTATGACAGCTGTATCTTTCTCTACCCAGTCATACGTAAGTTTTCCCATAATCATCTTTGAGGCGTCAAGGTAAAAAAGGAATAATAGAGTCACTAGTTTTATGACTTTTGTGATACATAGCTGAATATTCTCAAAATTTGTATGAGAAATTGATGCAGTTTTTGATTTCTTATTGCAAAATATGAAATTTTTTTAGAAAACATCAATCTGATTGGCTTTCTTCATTTAAGTATCCATGCTTGACTACCTATTTACCATAACTTTATCAGGAAAATAGCTACATATTGAGAGCAAGCAAGCTAGCTAGGAATAAGATGGGCGGACTGACCAAGAATCAAAGGCGAAGGCTTAAAAAGCGCGCACAGAAACAGGCAGAGGCCAATGGCATCGAGATTGAGTCCACTAGTATCAAGAACGGATCCATCACGCCGACAAGAGAGACAAGCATTGCATCAACCTTAAACGTGGAGGTAGAGTACGTAAGTGCTGACCTTAGCAAGGAATTAGCGCTACCACCTGATGATCCAAACTATGAGGAGATGATGCGTGTGTTTGGTAAGTTTTCGTCCGCGGAGGAACTTTGTGGCACGACGGATAACGAGGTGCGTTTTCAGTTGCTAGATCTGTGAGTATATTTACGGTATTTATGGACAACTAATGGGATGTTTGCATTCTTTTGTTTAGGATGTTAAAGACGAAGAAAAGAAAGAAAATGATGGGGAAAGAGATGAGGAGGAGGGAGTAAAGAAGAAGGAGGAGGGAGTGAAGAAGAAGGAGGAGGAGGACGACGAACAGGTGTTGTCTAGAAAGGCTCGTAAAAAGAACAAACGGCTGAGTGTTGCAGAGTTGAAACAGCTCGTGTCCTACCCTGATGTTGTGGAAGCGCACGATGTCACATCTGCAGATCCACGTCTACTGGTATATTTGAAGTCGTATCGCAATACGGTACCGGTACCGCATCATTGGTGCCACAAACGGAAATATTTGCAGGGAAAGCGTGGCATTGAGAAACCGCCATTCAAATTGCCTGAGTTTATTGCCCAAACGGGTATTGCTGAAGTCAGAGAGTCCGTTACAGAGGATGATGAAAAGAAAAAAACAAGCAGAAAGCAAGAGAACGCGTGCAGCCGAAGATGGGTCGAGTGGATATCGACTATCAAGTACTTCATGACGCGTTCTTTCGTTTTCAGACGAAACCTAAGCTCACGCAGCTAGGCGACCTGTACGCTGTATCTGCTCATGATGAATGTGTGTTTGAAGGATCGCTGTCTTATATTGTGTATTTGCTACGGTCTTGCAGGTACTACGAAGGAAAAGAGTTCGAAGTAAAGCTGAAAACGAAGGTTCCTGGTCAACTTTCTGATGAGCTTAAGGCAGCACTCGGTATGGTAGAAGGTGTCCCACCTCCGTGGCTGCTGAATGTACAGCGATACGGTCCGCCACCTGCATACCCAAATCTTAAGATTCCAGGTTTAAATGCTCCAATTCCCGAGGGTGCCAGTTTTGGTTACCATCCCGGTGGCTGGGGCAAGCCGCCAGTGGATGAAAATGGTGTGCCTCTTTACGGCGACGTCTTCAGTAAGGCGGTCGAAACCGAGCATCAGGTATTGCAAGATGTTGAACATGTTGCTGTAAACGTGTACGAGTTAGTAAGCTAATCGTCTTTGTACTGCAGGATGAAGAAATTAACCGGGAGAGATGGGGAGAACTCGAAGAGGAAGAAGGTTTGTTCTGCAAAGCTTATGTGTTTGAAACTAAGCAAAGCAGTACCTCATCTTTGCTATAAAATCTGTGCAATGCAGCGGAGGATGAAGATGAAGAAAACGAAGAAAAAGACGAGGAAGCAGAAGACCTTATGGAAGGTGATAGTGACGCTAAAGGTCTGGACGCGACTGGCCTGGAAACTCCTCTCGTGGATGGTATTTCGAGTGTAGCATCCGGTCTTACGACGCCGGGCATCGTGGATTTGCGAAAGGGCCTTCGGTACGTTGTTCAGCTTGTCGCTACTTACACGTGTGTTGCTCCTGAATTTGCGATGTCGTAATTGTTGTTTAACTGAGCAGAGGAACGGAAACACCTGATGCTCCCCAGCAGCTCTACACCGTCTTGGAGCAGAGAGAGGTAGGTGCTGCATCACTTGGTACTGTCTGCGCAAGTATTGAACACTATTATTTTGCTTTATCATGTAGACATCGGTGGGGACGTCGCTATACGGCTCAGGCCATGCATACGTTGTACCTGGTGCAGCCGAAATTTTGAGTAGTGGCACGCGCACGGAGACTGGTCGAGTCAGGCGTCGCTTTGAAGATGTCCCTCCGTCCGAATCAGCAGATCCTACGGAAGACAAAGAGGAGGCTGTACAGAAGAAAAAGAAAGCCAAGACCGAGAAAAGCAAGAAGCTCAAGGATTTCAAATTCTAAGTGTAGGTAGGTAGAAAGACAGCAACGTACAACACAAACATAAAAGCCACCTTGTTTGATCTCTTCGCTCGCTGGTGTTGCCTGTTTTGTTACTGATAGTTGATTGTGTTTATAGAGGTGGAAGCCCCATCGCCTCACGCAGCTCCATAATTTGTCGTCGCTCCTCAGGTGGTAAAGACTGGATGATCTCAGGTGCTAAATTCTGCACTTGTTCCAGCAGCTCCTGCTGCTCTTGGTCCAATTTTTCCATTAGATCATTTGATACACCCTGTAGCAAAAAAAGTAGCAGTATATAAGTAACACGTCTTACACTGGATAATATCTACGATAAAATCCAAACACAACTTACAATGGCATTAGCAGGCGCAAGTCCCGATGCCGTACGCTCTTCAACCATACCAAGACGAAGTTGTGCCTGAGCAACAGCACGAGCCAGTTCCGGATGATCTTGAAGAAGACGTCTTGTCTCTGCTGGATCACTCTCATTGCATTGTTTTAGCTGATATACTAACTCATAAATGTTTTCTAAGGATAAATCCTTGACACTAATCGCTTTAACCTCCATTGAATTATCTTACAAATTGTCATAAATTTGGTGGAATGTATTTTGTTTTCATCTCATTCAATTAATTATGTGCACGCACATGAATTAGTAGACTGTACCCATTGTTTTCGTAGCCACCCACCGAATGCTGCGTGCGTCTCAGTCGTCGCTTCGATCACCGCTCTTTATCCGCCCGCGTCGCTTCAATACTGTTTTGGTTAAAGCTCTAGCAACATCAGAATATACAACACCTTTTGAGATTGATACAATTCATCTTTTGCAAGACGAAATGAACGTAACACGTCACAACTTTGCCAAGTGTCTACATGACGTGCAAAAAGACTTGAAACTCCCGACCTGTCGCTTTATTGCGATTGATACTGAATTTACTGGTCTATCACCGAATGAAATGGAACGTGAGCAGTATTTAGATACACTCGAGGAGCGTTATCGAAAGGTTAAACGTGCAGGTGAGAGTTTTCTCATTACGCAATTTGGTTTGTCCATTGTGCACTTGAATCAGAAGAATGAGTTTCAGATCAAGACGTGGAATTTTTACATCTTTCCACGACCTTATGGGTCCTTAGATGAGCGTTTTCTATGTCAAGCTTCAAGTCTTCAGTTCTTGTCAGAACATGGATTTGATTTCAACAAATTCATTGGAGACGGTATTGCATTTGTCAATTTATCAAAAGCTGAAAGGATGGAGAAGCATTTGAAACGTCGTATAGATGGATTGACTAAGATAAATAAGAATTTACAGCTTTCGGACGATGGAGTGAGTTTCCAAAAGGAAGTCAAGGAGCAGTTGAATCAGTGGATTGCTGGAGGAGCCAAGAAAGGAGAGAAGCTAGTTGTACCGACGAGAAATTCATTCTACTCCATGATTGTGCATGAGACTGCACGTGCTAGAGCAAGTTATTTGTATTCAGAAGGTACCGAAGGAGGTGTGCAAGTGTCGTACGTGTCCAGGAAGGTTAAGGATGAACTGATTGCTGCAAAGATCAAGGAAATGCAACGTGAGATGGATGATGCAATTGGCTTTTCCAGGGTTATTAAAGCTCTGAGTGAAACCAAGCTGCCTGTTGTTGGACATAATGCATTGTTGGATTTCGTCTATGTCTTCCATCAGTTTTATAAACCGCTTCCCGAGACGTTGGCTGAGTTCAAATCGCAGCTACTAGAACTATTTCCGACCATCTACGATACCAAGCATGTTGCGCTGCGCTCTCCTCTTGGCGAAAAGTTAATATCGACGAGTTTGTCGTCGTTGTTCGAGTACATGCGTGAAAACGTTAAGCCTGAGCCCAAAAATTTGATTCCTAGTGACAAGCGTTTCGACACGTACCGTGAGGCACTCAAGGCTGAGGCTGATGACAGTGGAAGCTTATTGTGCCATGAAGCTGGATTTGACGCGTTTATGACTGCTGTATGCTTCTTGGGTTTACTCGTTCACGACGCCAATGGTGAGATAATTGATGAGTTGGTACCCAAAGATGGTAGTTCTGCTCGCCTAAAATTGCGAATGGAGGAATTGGAGCAGTACAAGAACCAGCTGAATTTGATGATCTCGGACGAGTGCTTCTTGGATCTGGGCAACGTCTCGCAGACGATCGACCGCGCTCGTGTGTATCGAGTGTCTAGCACCACAAAGCGCCGGATTCAGCACGTGCGCATGGAGAACGTGTTTAAGTCGTCGAAAGTCCAACGCATTGTGCGTGAGAGCGACCAGGACGCGTTTGTGATTCTGACAGAGCCAGTGGAGGCGGTAGATGATGAAACAAAGGCCGAGTTTGGTGTGGAGATCATCTCGTACGATGAGCATGTGGCTGCTGAAGCTGAGAAGGCCCATGAAATGACAGCAGAAGCTGACCGCAAGGTTTTTGAGAAGATCACAGCTGCTCATGTATCAACAACAGTCAGTGACGAGGTAATAACCGCTGGTGCGAAGGAAGACGTGTTCTCGTGGAGTCGCTGTACTATTTCATAGAGCATAAAGCTGTAGCTAGAGGAGGACTTTGGCTTGCGTATAAGTTACTGGTAGCCATAGAGATGGAGACCTACAGCATTGTAGTAATAGATAACTTCTGATAGTCCAGTTACAATTATTGCCACAAGCGGTTAGTCCGTGTTCACACACTAATCTCTTGCATTCTTCTCATGAACATTGAGGGTGATGACACGCGCAACGTTCGTATTGCTACGACCGCGTCTGGACATGTATCCACTTCTCATGGCCAGTGTGAAGCCAAGTACATCGAAGTTGATCGCCTTCAAGCGCATCTGGACAAGACTCGAGCCGAAGAAGAAGAAAAAGAAAACGACAACGACAACGATGACGCGTTGCTATTACCTCATGCCCAGGCAGTGAACAATACCGACCCACTCTCGTTTCTTTGCTGCTGCAAGTTCAAGCGACTTGGACAGAGCTACGTGAGTATAAAGAGCCATCAAGGAGATTTCGTGTCGTCTGACGTGACACTTTCGTTCTGTTAATACTTCTAGATTCTTCATGAACGACGTGATGGCGTTACAATGAAGACAAAGCTCGTGATTATAGGGCCCCACTGGATCGGCGTCTTGATTACATTGAGCATTATCTTGATATCTACGGGGGTTATCCTCTCCCAGCACATGGCAAAGATGCCATGGTACAACATCATGATGACCTTAGGACTCTGTAGCATGACGCTATTTTATTTATTCCAGACAACGTGTTCGGATCCAGGCATTGTACAGTCCAAGACAGAGAAAAACATGTTGCTAACTGAAGACGAGAGTGAGGTCGCAACGTTGCAAGCTGGCAACGTTATAACAAGGAAAAAGGCCGTGGAGATGCAGACTGTTAGTGCTGACTATGAACTGCGTCGACGGCCACAAAGATATCGATTTTGCGATATTTGCGGCATCAAACAGGACAGATCAACCGATCATTGTGACGATTGCGGAGTATGTGTAGCTGGCTATGATCATCATTGTCCATGGATGGGCAAATGCATTGGCCAAGGCAACATACATGCCTTCAAAATGTTTAACGTCTCATGGGTTAGCTACGCTGTGTTTGTGCTATTTATCAGCATTAACTGGGGTCAAGTTTCAGTGTAAACGTTGCACAGCTCCGCCTGAGAAGCATGGCTTTCCAACACATGAAATCTTTACACTTTTTGGTATGAAGAGGCACCATCTGCAGCTTTATGTTGTTTACTCTGCTTTACCATTAACAGCCTGCTTTTTGTGCTTCTTCTTACGCTTCTTCTTTTGCAACGTCGCTGCCGAGGTAGTATGGTTTAAGGACGTGGCGCCAAAACCTTCAGCAGCAGCTTTCTTTTCATTTTGTTCCTCCTGGTGCTTGGCAGAAGGCGTCGTAACTGCAGCTTTCATCTTCATCTCTGGCACTTTGTTTTCTAAATCACTGGACGAAGAAGAGTCCTAAAGTTTGAACAACACATTACTATCAGTACTAGTCCGTTCAATAGTACGCAAGACATGCAAAACATGCAGCGAAATGAATGTTGCACAGTTATGACTCGTATGATTCCGATAGGAAAGACCACAAAAGCCTTTTACAGACGCAATAGACAGGCATTGCTTCAGTTGCTACCTCGCCAGAGCAAACATTCCCCAAAACCGTCACTCTCCTTTATATGTCCTCAACTCCACTCCTCCCGCCATCGTTTCCGACAAGCAGTAAGGTGCAAAGTATATATGGACACAGAGAGCAGAAAGCAGTGGATCACAGCCACATCCAGCACGAATGAGACAGCCACAATAGCCCATCCTACGTCTGCACGGAGACAGCCTTAAGGACCATGCGTGAGTATTAAGACAAGAAGAACTCTTGCCACAGCAATCATACACTTTCCTATTCCATTTGGTCTGGACCCCCATGATATTGAAAACAGGACCATGGGGATAATTTACAAATGGAAGAAAGAAGAAATAACACATCGACAGCATCTACAGCAGTAACAGTAATCGTACCTCATCCCAATTCTTTTCCGTTATCGTTTTCTGCTCACGAGCACGTTTCTTGCTCGTTTTAGTGGGGATCATTTCAACATGACACGTTTTCTTTTCCTCCTCTTCTTCGAACAAGTCCATGGGAGGAACGGGTTGAAAGTATCCAGTAAGATTTACAACACCCGAGCCTTTTGACAAGTAGAACTTGACCGTGTGATCAAAGACTAAATCTAACTTCACCTGCAATGGCTGTTTGCCACCCAAATGTGCAACTGCGCCCTTCCAGACTTTACCGTCGACTTGCTTTGTTTCGAGACCCAAAACTACCTGATCGTCGGTATTCAATGCACCACATGTGGCATTGCACACATTAAGCACAATACCATTAGACACATCAACAACTACATCCTTCGTCTCTGTCACGTCACAACCCCAAAACGCAACCATTGAAACGTCAGGAATAAAACTAAAACTGATGCGTTCAAGTGACAGATTGAGATGGATAAATAGCTCCTGATAAAATGACTGGTTGTGCTGCAGTAATCTCTTACAAATTGCTCTAATACTTGTAAATACCGGTAAGGTACCCTTCTATTTGGTGCATAATGAAACATTTTTGAGGAGGACGCTATCATAGTGCACTGCAGTTTTGTCGATCAAGATGCAATAGTGTGATGTTGAGTTCATCCGTTGAGCGTGAACAGATTACAAGATGACATGTTGAGCCACCTTGATAAACTGTTAGTTGCAGAAACCATCTATCGAACGTTGTACAGCTGAGCTCGACAAAATAATTATTGTTATGCCCTGCTAGTAGCTCCTATCTAGAATCGAATCACAACGAAGGACGATACTACCATTTGAATTTGTTGTAATACCAACTTTACCACGACATCGTCACTGTGTGTTTGTACATTCATAGCTTCGACTCAACCAAGCTGTGGACGACCCGTGGATGTGTCATTCACAAATGAATAGCAGCATCGCGCAGGTCATCGTTGATTGAGGGTGACTTACAATCGGTTCCTTAAAGCTACTGCAATCCGCCTGAACTACAGTTGGTCACAGTTGCTGTGATACCAATAGAAGCTGTATGCGATAAAGTCCAATTTCAGTTTTCAGCGGTGTTGCCTTCATGCAAAACGATAGGGTCCAGCTGTCTTTGCCAAAGCGATTATGCACAAATAGTAGCGCTGCCACCGGACCTCGAGCCATCTTCTTCTCCAAATAGACGCATCATTGAAACACTGCAACTGACATCTACGATTACAAGGCATGTTATTAGTCCTTGCGCTGTCACTGGAGACAGAAAGAAGCGCAGGAAGCGCAAGCACAGAACACGGCCTTTAAACGTCAAAAGAGTAAGTTATCTAGCTTTTTTCTGCTCGACAACAATGTCAGACCACGCATTTCCTACTCAGCTCGATTTTCGACGCTGCACATTAACTCTCTCAGTTTCCAACACTCCAGCAGTGACTTCATTCATTTGTTCTTCATCTTTCGTGTCACATCCGAGAGTGATGCAAATAGACAAGTGTCACGACGGTATGCTTGAGGATGTTGAACATGAGCAGGAGGTACGAAGTACTTTTTACCTTCTGCGACGGTTTTGTGGCTACCCTGGATATGAAGTACTGGGTAGCAAACAAGAAAACAAAAAAGCAGTTCAACGAGAATACCAACCAAGTGCGCGGGAGCGTGCTCCGGATGTTTCATTCGTGTTTGTTGACCAGGCACTGGTGTTTGATCATCTTGAAGGTCATATCTACTGACTTTCTCTCAGCGATACCAACGGTGAAAGCGCAAATGTGAATCAGGACTGGCATAAGATAATGAAGATGCAACTGAAGCGGCTTTGTAAAAGTTCTGTCAAAAGGCTAACGTATGTTCACTACTATCGTCAAAGTCACCACTCAAAATGATGAATTCATTTTCCGCCCGTTTCGAACCCGAGCAAAATCCGTCGCTGACCCCCATCGAGGAGATTCAACGCTTCATTCGTGAATGTGAGACCTACGAAGTGTGTCTGACAAGCACCTTGCGTGTGGAGTATGCTCTGCGCGATCCATTGGCATTCTATCGTAGGTTGCGTCACAAGATCCCAGCACCGTTCGCTGAGTTCTAACTAAGTAATACGAACAGTTGCTTTCAGACTCCAGTCCAGCTCGAGGGGTCAGAAAATGTCGTTGCCCTGGTACTTACGCAACATGTTGTTCGTCACCCGAGCGATATTTACGGTTGAGAGTTGATGGGTGGGTGAAATCTAAGCCCATTAGAGGACATGCCGAAGCGGTTGTAATCTTAGCGAAGACGCCGCCATTGCCGAGGGACTTGAGAACTGCGAGAAAGATCGAGCCGAGAAGAGGATAGATCGCTGACCTTGTGCGCAATGACTTTGCACGAGCTCTCGTAGCTACGATTAGTGCCAGGCAAAGAAGACGGTTCTGGTGCTTGAGTGGTTGTTAAGATAAGTTTAGGTTAGATGTACTTGCCCAATTTCAACTAACTGGACCCGGTAGCCAACACAAACATATGCATTTATATCGTTCTTGTCTACTTATTTATGTAAGTTGAGCTTCTTTTCAAGCAAGCGTGGTGCTCAAATTGTGACAGAATGTTGTGTATGAGTGGTGAGGTAATCGATAAATTGTGTTATTTCGAAAGTGAGAGTATGATTGATATCGGATTATCCTTTTGCGTTAAGCACGCCTAACACCTAACATTCCTATCATTTTTGTTGTGACGCACGTATTTGGATCAATATGACGAAGTAGCGTTGCATGAGTGAGCGTATCAATTTTGATGGAGTCTGCCGTTCAGCTTAGGTCCCGTCATTGATCGGAGGTTAACGATTTTCCTTTAATCATTAGAGAATTATTTCGTCAACGATCGGAGTTCGTTTCCCGGTAGTGGGGAAACGTTCTTCGAGTCTGGAACTAAAAGCTCTTGGCCGTATGTGGTCGTAGTTGCAACGGCAGCGAGCACGAGACAAATGAAGAGTTTTATCTTGGACACAGCTGTAATGGTTGAGATGATTTTGGTAAATTGTAGAATGAGAGAGCAATCATGCCCTCAAGTCTTGGAACCTCGAGCAGAATGAGACGACGTCTCAGTCAACGAAACCAAATCAGAAGCAGCTGGAAGTTTTTCGGGCATAGCAACCTTATTTCAAAAACAGAAACGCATGCCATGCAACCTTGTTCTAAAACCTCAGAATCGCATGCCTGTTCATGCCCAACGACTGATGACAGGCGCATGCCATGCTGTCTTTACATCTTGCAGAGGCCATGAATTCATTCTGCTTCACAAAAGGCTGTGCAACCCGTTGTTTACAAATCCATTCTAACCGCTTTTGAAGCAGCAACGTTTGTCATGACCTAGAAGATCTCTCGACATCGTGGATGCGCTCTTGTGCAAAACATTGCAGAATTCAAGGCTTGTCACCAATAACACAATTATAAGTTTTGATTGAAATGTCTTGAAACACTCAAAATATAGACTGAATCTCATATTTGTGTGCTGGTTCTCTCATACAAGTTCTTTTCGTGAACGTCTTGCTTGACCAAGAGGTTTTATTCAAGACGTCTCGGCTAGTCAAGAATTTACTAGTATTTACTAGTTAGTAGCTGTGAGCTAAATGCTATGATAGCGCACTGTATTTTCAACAAGCAGAAGACACACTTTAGAGCAGGAAAACTAGTTTCTTGTTGTTGGTTGCTTTTGATGACGATAATATTCGAATGTGGCATAATGAGATTGGAGGGGGGTTTTTAAACATTGGAATTTATCCTCTAGCTTTTGCAGTAATGGTGTTTGGTGCCAAACCAGAGAAGATTACGTCGGCAGGAAAGCTCAATGATGGTGGAGTGGACGTTTACAACTTTGTCACGCTCGAGTACACCAACTCTCGTTTCGCTACCATCGAGTACACAATGCTGGCCACGCTGGATGGGACCGTCACTATCACTGGAAGTAAAGGACGTATCCATCTTCTGCCTCGGCTCATACAGCCACAGAAGTTCAAGTGGGGGGACGATGGCTCGCAAACGAAAACAAAGTCATGTTTCCCATGGCCGACGCCTGCTCATGGTGCCAATTTAACTATAGCAGCTCAGAGGGATTTCGCTACGAGGCGGAGGCTGTTGTCAAGGCTATTCAGAGCAAACAGCAAGAAATAAAGGAGTATTCGTTTGGCGAATCTCTCCAAATTATGACCATCATGGACAAGATCCGCAAGGACATGGGTCTCGTTTATCCTGCGGACAACAAGTAAGATTTACACCACCTCTGTTGAAAGTTTAACGCTACGTAGCTAGTTGATATTCACCCTCGGTAGCGTTGCTGTCAGCACGCCGCTTACAAACTTTACGAAGCTCTAAATCTAGCAGAGTTCAATCAAAGGCGTCGATTACGACTAAAGAAGCGCCCGATTGTGTATCCATCTTCAAACACAAATGTTGACATATGATCAACACCATATAATGGACGTTTGTAATTGATACAGGTCAAGTCCTAATATCCAGAAGTTGGCATTTCATAAAAGCAGAGCAACTTTCATCGCATTTTGGGTGTCGTTTATTTAGCAATACGTTCGGTATTACCGGTTGTTGCCAATCTGTCGTATCAGTTAATTGAATTCAAAAAAACTGGCTTCATTGCTTTGTCAAGATCTGTTTCACATCAAAAATAACAGCAGCTGTTTCTTTCTATTCCGCTTTTTTAACGCAACATTTAGTGACAAAGTGCACCATAACAATGCAGCTGTGCTTCGTGCAACATTCACCCGAGTTAGCGCGACAGTAGAACAACATTCATTTGTGGAAGAAGTCATGGCAGCAAGTGTGCGCAATACCGCCATTAAACGCATTCAGGGTGTATGTATACAAGCAACATGACTATCTCTACCTTGTGAATTCACATAATTTCAATTTCATCGCCTCTTCTTTCTTGTGCTTTTTACTTCAGGATGTGCGGGAGATGATGACTAACCCAAGTGATCAATACGCAGCAGCACCACTTGAGGTATACGATACATTATATAATATGAAGCAATCATTTGATTACATAGAGTCTTCCTTATTTTGGGTTTTTCTTAGACCAATATGTTTGACTGGCATTTTACACTACGTGGACCACGCGATACGGAGTTTGAGGGTGGTATTTACCATGGCCGAATTATCTTACCATCAGATTACCCATTTAAACCGCCGAATATTATGCTCCTAACGGTATTATTACTATATTCTACTTGAGGTAATAGGAATCAAAGTATTGACAGGTTTTGATTGATGCTATTTTGTAGCCCAATGGTCGCTTTGAAGTGAAGAAAAAAATCTGTTTGAGTATTTCGGCGCACCATCCAGAGGAGTGGCAGCCAGCGTGGGGTGTTCGGCTCATTTTAGAGGCGTTAATCAGCTTTATGCCTACGAAAGGAGATGGTGCGATTGGTGCATTGGACTTTGATGTTGACGAGAGAAAGCGACTGGCGAAGTTGGTATGCGTGGAATTGTCAAAGAGGTCATTTTCTTTGATTGTGTGGTGCTGATTCTTGTAACATGCATGTGGTTCATGCAGTCAGTCAACTACAAGTGTGAGACCTGTGGACATGTGGCAGATTTGATACCAGAGCTGGAAGCGGAGAATGAAAAGAAACCGTCGAAGTATACGGAACAGATTGCTCAATTGCACTTGCACAGTTTGGAAAATGCCCAACCTTCTAGTGCATCAAAAGACGAAAAGGAAGCTGTGAACGCCACTGCTGAGAATGTAAAACAAACCTCAGAGGAGGCTCAGACGACTCCTGTCGTAACGCAAAATAGTGCGAAGGCCCAAGAGACGGCTCAAGGGACGGTTCTGCATGATAGCAAGCCCACTATGGTGGAGGAGTCAATTGTCGCTGCTGGTGATCCTGCTTCTACACAAGAGACAAAAGTAACACTGCCTATGGGATCAACAGAAACGCCGGCAGCAGCCGAACGTCATCAGAACGTTGACCCACCACCGATTGTTGCTCATGATATGACTCAAGTGCGTGAGTCGAACAGCGTGGACACAATGCTGCACTACCTGACTGTTGCCATTGTCGTTGCACTGTTTGCTTTGATCTACAAAAAGCTTCTGCAAATGCATGGAGTGCTGCAGTAGACTGACCACTGTAGTCAAAGTTGTTTTTCTTCATCGTTCAGTGCGCAAGTCCAGACGGTCAAGCGTTTACATTATATATAGCTCGTTCACAAACAATGAAACCATAGACTACTGTATTTTGTCTATGTCCATCGATTGTTTGTTTTCTTCGAGCACCTCTTGCATAATGCTGTTTGCAAGCTCCGGATGAACACGGCCGCCGCAGCGCTTCATCAACTGACCGATAAAGAATCCAAAAAGCTGTGTCTTGCCTTTCCAGTACGCCTCAAGGTTCTTTGCTGCTTTCTACCAATTTGCAGAAAATAGTTAAGATCAAGTTACAAGTCAATCTCATCCAGTCACTTTGGGGCACGTACGGGATCATTGAGAATAGCTCGGCAGTGTGCATAAATCTCGTTGGGATCCTGAATTTGCTTCCATCCCTTTTCTTCCACAATTTGCAGCGGTGTTTTCTTTGGCGTATTGTCGTAAAACATGAGCTCTAGTACATCCTTGGCGATTTTGCCCGATATAGTGCCGTCCTGAATAAGATCAATGAGAGCGCCAAGCTCCGTGGCTTGCACGGGGCAGCTGACAATGTCGCTGTTGGATGCTTTCAAGTGTCTAAACAAATCGTTCAACACCCAATTCACTACCATCTTTGACGGTCGAGTGTCTTGTGTCGCAATTGACTCAAAGTAGTGGGCTGCACCAGGCTCGTTCACCAACACTGAGCTTTCATATGGTGTAAGATCGTACTGCACGCACAGTCGACGTCTTAGCACATCAGGAAGTTCTGGCATTCTGTTACGGATCTTCTCAATGAGTTCATCCGTAAAAACAAGCGGAGGTAGGTCCGGTTCGAGAAAGAATCGATAGTCCGTTGCTCCCTCCTTTGACCGCATACGTTTCTGCAACAGAAAGTGAACCCAACAAACAACAGCTCAGTTAGTCCCACAGACAGATAAAGGCGTATGTACCCTTTGTTTAGTCGTACAGTTTCTCCAGTAGCAGCATCAAAAGAACGTGTCTCGCGATGCACCTCTCCACCCTCTTTCTCTATGAGCGCAATCTGCCTTCTTGCTTCGTACTCTGCTGCACGCATCATGTTGCGAATGCTGTTCATATTCTTCACCTCCACTCTTTCGCCGAAAGGAGCCGCAATGCTGGATGTCAACGCTTGGTGAAGAGTCTCCGCATCCGCGTTCTCTCTTTGATTTGCCGGCCGCACACTCACATTCAAGTCACAACGCATTGATCCTTCCTCCATATTGCCATCACACACATTCAAATGACGCAACAAATGCTGCAGTTGGCGCATGACTTGGCCTACTTCCAACGGACTTCGAAGATCTGGTTCCATTATGATTTCCAGCAGTGCCGTACCAGCACGGTTCAGGTCCACAACCGTATTGTTCTCTTCTAGATCATGATTACTTTTTCCTACAATCAGCGCATGATAAAGCACTATAAGTGATGAAGAAACAATCTCGTCTTACACCAGACACAATCTTGCCACCACAAACTCAAACCTGAATCCTGCTCAAGCTGAATCCGAGTAATCCGTACACTTCGCTGTATCACTCCCTACGTAATCCATGCAACATTTAAACAGCAATCAAGCCCTTATCCGCTACTTGCATCATTCTATCATATCTTCATCCCGCACCTTCATATGCTTTTTCTTCGTCGCCTGCTGCATCTTCCACTTATTCAATGCCTCGTTCTTCTCTTTCCTTGATTTATACTTGGAGACATCAAACGTCGGCTCGTCATCGTTCCAAGCATTTTCATGTTCGTTCGCAAGTGCATACGTTGGCAAATCAAAATACAACGTTCCTCCAGATGCCACTGGTGCTCGCTGTTGTGTCAACTGATAACCCAATGGTAGATCGCAATAGAAATAGTGTTTGCGCTCAAATAAAGAGCGTAAATGAACCGTAGCATCCAATGCTAGGCCCGTACGAATTGCTTGATGCACACACTCACGATTGATCACTGGTAGCGTCCCCGGTAGTGCTGCATCAAAGAAACTGACTTGACGATTGGGTCTTGCGGACGCTAATGTAGCTGTTGGAGCTCCACTCATGAGCTTCGAGCGGCTCAAAATCTGCGCATGTACCTCCAAACCAATGCAAACCTCCCATAGATTACCACTTGCACTACGTAGGAGCTGTAGCAATGACTGACTCGTGCCATGTAGTGCCACTGGAGCCATTATGACAAAAACACAATGAAGAAAAGAGGTATCATAAATATTTTGATTGGCTATGATGACATTTGGTGTGTAATTATCATAATCGTGCTTTATTTTAGATAATCATGTCCAACGTGACCTTTTCAGTGTCAGAAGCGTCTTGTATTTCTAAAATTAATTTGTTTCGTTGCACAATAAGAGTAATTTGGTCGTGGCAAATTAGAAATAACGTGTCAATCACTTATCATATGGCTTATGATGATGAGCTTTCTCTTTGATAATGATCAACTTAACATGAGGTCCTTTTGGCAGTTTTGTCAGACGTGACAGCATCGTATGGTGCCAACTCAGCAAGTGTGAATTGCCTTCCATTGGTTCTCGCATCGTATAAATATGCGGCAGCTTTTGCTGGAGGGATTCAAACCGGTCACGGAACCACATTATCGAGCGGCTTCCCTAATGGAAAGCAATGGGGCATAATGGTTTTTGACAGTATAGAGAAGCCTCGATAGTGGGATAACACGCCAGAGTGACAGTCCCGTCGTCTGCTTCCACAAGACCTCCACATAAATATCCAGCAAATGTTTCACGATCCCACCTGGCAAAGCTCTTGAAGTGTAAAATTACTCTTCAACTGCAGCACGAGAAGACCATGATGCGTCTCTTTGGAGCGTAAGAACGACCATAAAGTCAATGATAAAGTCTGTCTCCGTCGAATGTTGAGCAAGAACAGGTTCAAATAGAATGAGACCTCCAAAGGTGCCAGGATTCGCTACTTCCGTAGCCCATAGGCCTGCTGAACCCATGGAATGGCCGATCCTGATAAGTTTGCGTTGCATCTTTCCTTCACTGTATTCAGATTTGATCTTCTCCTTCCAGCTGCTTCTTGTTCTTGCACTGCACCAGTCACCCATCCAGCGAGATCGTGTTTCGAATTCCATACCCGCGGTGCTTTTGGATTGCTAAGTTGAATTTCAAATGACTGGATCGCCGCCCTGCTTTTTTTGCTTGTCACCATGATACGGGAACTCGAACGTGACAAATTCGTCGGAAAGGCTTGTAAAATTAGCGATTCTTTTCGACGACAGGTAATAGGATTCCACGTATCCTTGCAAAATCCACCGCCATTAGCAACAACAATGTCACCTTTGTATTGTCAGCCATGTTGATCCTTGATAACAGTGTTTAATAAGATCATGACCGACAATATATACTCCAGACACTCACAATCAGTTGTGTGCGAAGGTGTATCATGCCTTGTAATCGTTGACGTCAGTTGCAGTGTTTTAATGATGCGTCTATTTGGAGAAGAAGATGGCTCGAGGTCCGTTGGCAGCTCTACTGTTTGTGCATAATCGCTTTGGCAAAGACAGCTGGACCCTATCGTTTTGCATGAAGGCAACACCGCTGAAAACTGAAATTGGACTTTATCGCATACAGCTTCTATTGGTATCACAGCAACTGTGACCAACTGTAGTTCAGGCGGATTGCAGTAGCATTAAGGAACCGATTGTAAGTCACCCTCAATCAACGATGACCTGCGCGATGCTGCTATTCATTTGTGAATGACACATCCACGGGTCGTCCACAGCTTGGTTGAGTCGAAGCTATGAATGTACAAACATACAGTGACGATGTCGTGGTAACGTTGGTATTACAACAAATTCAAATGGTAGTATCGTCTTTCGTTGTGATTCGATTCTAGATAGGAGCTACTAGCAGGGCATAATAATGGTTTTCTGGCGAGGTCTCGTCGAAGTGATAAATTATGTCTTTTCCGCTGATTGTTTGAGAGCAACCTACAACAAGAAACTAGTTTTCCTGCTCTAAAGTGTGTCTTCTGCTTGTATGAAAATACAGTGCGCTATCATAGCATTTAGCTTACAGCTACCAACTAGTATATTACTAGTAAATTCTTGACTAGCCGAGACGTCTTGAATAAAACCTCTTGGTCAAGCAAGACGTTCACGAAAAGAACTTGTATGAGAGAACCAGCACACAAATATGAGATTCAGTCTATATTTTGAGTGTTTCAAGACGTTTCAATCAAAACCTTATAATTGTGTTATTGGTGACAAGCCATGAATTCTACAATGTTTTGCGCAAGAGCGCATCCACGATGTCGAGAGATCTTCTAGGTCATGACAAACGTTGCTGCTTCAAAAGCGGTTAGAATGGATTTGTAAACAACGGGTTGCACAGCCTTTGTGAAGCAGAATGAATCAGGACCTGTCTGCAAGATGTAAAGACAGCATGGCATGCGCCTGGCATCAGTCGTTGGGCATGAACAGGCATGCGATTCTGAGGTTTTAGAACAAGGTTGCATGGCATGCGTTTCTGTTTTTGAAATAAGGTTGCTATGCCCGAGAAACTTCCAGCTGCTCCTGATTTGGTTTCGTTGACTGAGACGTCGTCTCATTCTGCTCGAGGCTCCAAGACTCGAGGGCATGATTGCTCTCTCATTTTACGATTTACCAAGATCATCTCAACCATTACAGCTGTGTCCAAGATGAAACTCTTCATTTGTCTCAATAGACCTCGTTCCTGCTGTCGGTGGACTCGCGGCTTCGGTCCCTGAGGTCGGCCTCGATCCAGAGGTCCAGCTACCCTAGCTAATCAGAATCAAGATTCAGGTCTTAGGATGAAGATAGAGTAAATGAGTTAAAAGATAGGAATATAATAAATACTACTCAATTTGCGATCTACATAGCACACCTCCGTCGTGCTTCCAAGGTACTTACTAAGTCTACCACCTGTTCCGGGAAGGGATGTTTTTTGCCTCCCCCCCGTCGAAGACAGTCGTGTGGTAAGACCCAAATGTGAATAGAGACCCAGGGTATATTTGGCCTGTGGGTTCTCGGAGTAGCACCCCCCAATTGACCCGCTATCGGAAGCGGTCTCCCTACCCTAGTGGTTCGAGAGTAAGTACAGGCCAGGCAGTTAACAACCCTGAGATATCAAGGAAGGAAAAGGCCAGTGTTGAGTATCTCCCCGAAGAATTTGGTCATAAGCCCACCCTCAACCTAGTCAACCGACGGGCCACCTACTAGCCTACAGAGTGAAGCATATACACTCGAGACACCCCCAAAGTCGACCTCTTTCAAGTCGACATCACATCTCAACCAAGTCCTCCGAAGAGTGCAACCCGCCAGCCGACGGGTGCACAAGGTGAGAGAAGGTCCATACGCGGCATCGGGGTACCCCCTCCGACAGTCGGCAGTCCGGCACAGTGAGTGGCTTGAGGTCTCATCACGCAGTTTTGAGAATTCAGTCCACCACAGAAGTCAAGTGGAAGAAGAAGCTGAGCTTCATGCTGCAGAGCAGCAAATTGTGCGCAGATTTTATATCTGCAAGAGCACAGGCCATTTTATGGCAAAATACCCTATAGAAAGGTATATTTGCCCTCAAAGGGCCGACGACCCATAGGTAAACCCTCTAGTTTGCCTCAGAGAAACGGCGTAGCCGAGTAGGCGCGGGTTGCCCTACTAGGGAAGAACTGAGTTCTGTTGAGCCTCTAGGAGGTGAAGTAAGCAGTTACTTGACCCAAGGAGACCAGAGCTCTTAAGAAAAAAACGAGATTGCATGCCAGGCTTGCATTCGTCAAAGCGACCAAAAAGCTTTGAATAAGCCATGATCATTTTGGTCGACTCGGGTACATCGGCAATCATGCCCGCCGTGCCACCGTGGAACACAGTCAGCGGTATGCTGAAGCGCTCAAGTACGAGAAAGTGAGCACGCCTAACATTCCTATCAATCATGTTGTCAGCACGTATTTGGATCAATATTACGAAGTAAGTTGCATGAGTGAGCATTGTCATGTCGATTTTGATGGATTAGCCGTTCAGCTTAGCTCCCGTCATTAATCGGAGGTTAAAGAATTCCCTTTAATCATTAGAGAATCATTACGTCAACGATCGAAAGTTCGTTCCCGGAAACGTTCTTCGAGTCTGGAACTAAAAGCTCTTGTCCGTATGTGGTCGTAGCTGCAACGGCAGCGAGCACGATGACAAAGGACCAAGGTGGACCTCTAAGGACTGAATTTGAGAGTTCATCGACTGCAGGAACGAGATCTATCGACGAAGGACCAAGATCTATCGACAAAGGATCAAGGTCTACCTCCAAGGACCGAGGTCGAGAGTCCATGGACCAAAAGATCGAGGTCTATTAAAAACGGACCAAGGCAGACCTCCAGGCACCGGGCTAGAGGGTCCGTCGACCGAAGTACCAAGGCCTTTGGACGAGAGAGAAAGAACTTTTGACGAGGAACCAAGGACGACTTCCAGGCACCGGAGTTGAGAATCCATCGACCAAAGGGCCAAGGCCTTTCGTCGAGGGTCCATCGACCAAAGATCGACATCTGCCTTGATGAACGATCAAGATCTACCAACAATAGACCATGGTTGACTTTAAAAGACCGAGGTCTACTAATGATAGACCAGGGTCGACCTTGAAGGACTGTGGTCTACTTCAAATGACTGTAATCCAACTTGAGAAACCGCAGTCCACCGGGCTAACCGCGGTTAGCACCTTTGAATGGTGGCCAACTAGCAGGCTTTGATCGTGAATTATTCCCATCCAAAGGTTGTTCCCCCTATTATATCGTCCTTTATCTTTTTCCCTTACCCAACGCTTGCCTCTCACCGGCGAGCCCCTTTCTTTTTGGCCCACTAGTCCTCTGGCTTCCCAAATCCTAAAAAGGCTTCACCACACTACAGTTCATTGGCAACAGACCCATCAGACTAGAACTTAAGAGTGGCAGGTCTAGCGGCCTCAACGTTGGTCTTGGTATTACATGCCACTCCATCGACTTCCTCAAATGAGGACGGGTTTACCCGGAAGAATTTCGTCCTGGAGACGCCAACTCGGAGGCCCTCCATGAAGACCGTGACGGTAACTGCCTCGGGCATAGGGTCCATGATCATGGCAGCAATGAGAGTTTTAAACACTTGCACATATGCTGCAAGCTTACACTTACCTTGGCGACGCGTCAAAAACCGCGACCGATTACGGTGCGCTTGATCTTGTGGTGCATACGGCCGGGTCGTCTGAGCTTTTAGATCGGCCCATGTTGGGAATGAATCTTGCAGTGATGCACCGCATGTGAACGCCCATTGCTTGTCTAAACCATTCAGATTACCCGACGAACTTGTTTCGGATGCGTGGTACCGAGTACCCAGGATGGGGCTCCGACGAAAGCCGATACTTGATCCAAGGGTAGGTGGAGTCGGAATTATTCAGGGCTTCCTGCAATTTGGCGGGATCGACCCTTCCTCACAACCTAGAAACCAGTGCACCACGCAGCGAGGTCGAGAAAGGTGTCGGAAGAAGGGGCCAAGCAGAATGTCAATATTGCATCGACCGTCACTTTCCTTTGAAGATCATTTCGGCGACCCCTCGCCAAGACGCTTCTTTCGCGCATTATAATACGACGAGTGGAAGGTGTTGGCGCGCGCTTGGTCTCCAGAGATCCATAGGCAGTGGGTGGCCTACCAAATTGCTTGGCTGTGATCTTCGTCTAAACACATGTAGGCCACCTACAGTTCCGCGAACCAGCCCACTGGCTGGAAAGATACAGGTGCGGCTGATATTCGTGCTGACAGCCATGGTCGGGTGTCTAAAAGGCTCTTGAGCTTTGAAGAGCTGACCAGTGACGGTATCCACTTTCAACGTCGATCGACCCTCCCGTCTGGTAGACCGAACCAGCCCTAAGGCAGCTCCAGGCGGTCATCCAAATCACGGTTATCGTCACGATACTCAACGAGTTGACCAGGTCGACCGACCAAAGCGCTACCTCCAAAGCAGTGAGCGATTTTACCTACATACATCCAGAGATGAAGTTTCCCTTCGGAAGCACAGGTGACCCACCTGGGCGACGTCTGCCTTTGCGATTGCGACAAGGGCCTTCTTGTCCAAAACTGACTCGGTCTCTGAGTTAGAAGACCCGAACATGGCCCAGAACAATGCTGGACTCGAAGGAGCACTAGGTCGTGAGACCTAAGTGGTTGAGGCATCTGGGATCAATTGACTTGTTGGTGCAGGGCGTCGTCCTGAAGACCGCGACCAAGCCAGGGTCGCCCGGACCACCTCGCTGTCTTCGCTTGCCGTGTCGTCGTACGGGTCAGGCGAAGGAGCAGAATGTAGACTACGGAAGGTCCCAGACTCGAGCGTCGACGAAGTTGGAGTGCTGGTCGCACTCGACTTGACAGCCCTATCAATCTTGGCGGTCGCTTTTGCTGATGGTCGCCGAGGTTGTTTACCTGACGCCGGTGCAGGATGCACCGTGAAGGGAGTCACTGGGGGAAATCACGGGATCCTTGAGCGGACTCGTGGCATAGTCCGTATGCTCCAACTCCGCCACCAAGAGAGAGTATCGGCTCTCTCTTTGGTGATAGTCGATTTGCCATCGCGAGTGATCCGCCAGTGCTCTCTCATGCTGGATGCCCTCTCGAAACAGGACCACGAGGTTTTGGTGTACATCAGCTCTCTCTCAAGGCGCTCACACCTGGCGGTCCAGTAAGTGTCGGTGGAGGAGACGGGAGCTGGCCAACCTTCGCACGCCTCCAGTCTACGGCCATACGCGCTTAGGCAAACCTTTAGGTGACGTAGAACCTGATGTACGTCTACGGGTTCACTCATCGCAGCCGGAGGGTCACTCTACGGGGTGATAAGCGGGACACAAGCGACCGGCGGACTCACGGGGTCCACAGCAGCAGATGAGGTGGAGGTAGATCGAGGGTCATCACGACTGGTAGACTCTCATCACCTTCGGCTTCAGAAGGAACCGTCGTGAATTCCCTTGGTCCTGGTAGCTGAAGGAATGCCGATTGGCAATGAGGTGGGGACCTGGACCTCTGGGTCAGTAGCTAGTGCAGGAGTGACCGAGACTGGTATCCCAGGTGATTGGTCTTCCCTAGACGGAGGAACAGCTAAGGTCACCTCAAGTCAGATAACAGATATCAAACGCCAAACAAGCTAGGAATACTTACGGTATGAAGGAGTCGAGGACATGCGAGTGCCCAAGCGACTGTTGACCAAGTACAGAGGGTGGCTGTGGTGAAGCGTTTTGAGAACTGAGAAACCAGAGGATCAGTGAGCCAAAAGAAAGGGGGCTTGCCGGTGAGAGGCGACCGTTGGGTAAGGGACAGACAGAAGAGGCGCCAAAGGGGAAGGGGAACAACCGTTGGATAGGAAGAATTCACGATTAAAGCTCGCTCGCTAGGCCACCAATCAAAGGAGCAAACCGTGGTTAGCCCGGTGGACTGTGGTTTCTCAAGGTAGATTACAGTCATTTTAAGTGGACCACAGTCCTTCAAGGTCGACCCTGGTCTATCATTAGTAGGCCTCGGTCTTTCAAAGTCAACCATGGTCTATTGTTGGTAGAGTGATCATTCATCAAGGCAGACCTCGATCTTTGGTCGATGGACCCTCGACCTCAGTGCCTGGAGGTCCAATTGGTCCCTCGTCAATAGGCCTTGGTCCCTCGTCAATAGGCCTTGGTCCCTCGTCAATAGGCCTTGGTCCCTCGTCAATAGGCCTTGGTCCCTCGTCGATAGGCCTCGGTCCTTCGGTCGATGGACTCTCGGCTATGGTTCCTGAGGTCAATCTCAATCCAGAAGTCCAGTTACTCTAGCAAATCCGAATCAAGATTCAGGTCTCAGGATAAATGTAGCCGAGCTACTGTAGCTAAGCTTCTTGTGCACTAAGTGCAGAAGAAGACAAGCTTGGAGAGCTTCTACGTCTTAGAGCGCTTACCTCTCCTAGTCTAGCTCGTAAGTTTGTGCCTATCGTTTGTTGTAATCATGTCTCAAAGGACTAGTATCAAAGATACTTAATTCCTCAGGAGGAATAGTAAACTCAAGCAGTAATGCTTATAGAGCAGGTTTGAAACTTATTATATATGTTTATCTTCTAACACTAAATATAGAAGCACCTCCTCTATACTAAGTGCTAGTCACTATTTACTGGCTCTATAGACTGTTATGATTATGCAAATATGCATAGTCACTATACTTAAAATAAGTATAGTGACCACGTGGCTCTCTGCCACGATGCGACCCTTCGTATTTCAGGTACGGTCACATCACCTACTTTGTACCCAAGGTACAGCCACACCACATTGGTGTGGCAGGTGTGTATGCACGATACACACCTTCGTGTAAGCCCGTTACACCCTCCCCCACCAATCCGTGGGACCCGACGTACCCACGAATTTTCGCACTTAATTGGAGACATCGATTTCATTTTCTTCTCATTTAGCTTGCCTCGGAGCAAGTGCTTGCACTTGCGTCTAAAGCTTCTGTGTTCTTAACACTTGCTCTTTGAGCACCCATGCATTGCACACGCGCTTTATGAGCATCCTGGTGTTACGACACTCGCTCTTTGAGCATAAGTGCAAGTGTTACGACACTTGCTTATAAGCGATAAGTGCCACGCACTTGGTATTTTTTATACCTTTTGTGTGTTCACGAACACTTGCTTTCACAGCACAAGGTGCCTAGAAATTGCTTTGAAGCATTACAGTGTTCACAACACTTGCTTTTATAAAGTACTTTCTCGATAGTGCTTGCTCTATCATGAATGAAGCAATGCGTCACGACATCTTTAAGGACGGTGACAGTGACGTTGCCTCTAGGGGGTGGCGGAGCCGAGTCACCTTCGGGTCATGGTACCCCAAGATCATCACGCTAACCGAGCGACGGACGTCAAACCCATTCTGTGTCTTCTCCTCCAAAGGAGACAACCCCATTGCGTCAAGCGCCTCCTCTTCCCTCGCTAGAGGGTACTTACGAAGAAATCACAAACCCTCATGACGCTGCACAGCGTCGTCAACTTGATGACGAGGCCCGAGTGGCCGCTTTGAGACGGACCAAACAAACATTTTCACGACGTGATTATTGGTTCGTGCCCCGGGACCCTAATGAGGCAGCTCGGAGATTGCGATGCAATCTTTGCGAACCTGTGTCATTGGGTCCCAGGCCCGTACCGCTTGCGAGGTTGCGGATCGTGCCGCTCCTCGTAAGCGGCTCCTTACTCCCAGGAGTTTACGATGAAATCGCATCAGGAGCGACTGTCACGACAGTCCGTGGGGTGCCTGTGCACCCACTAAACGACATACGAGCGGTGCTTGCACCAAGTGAAACATCTGCACAAGATGATCACCAGTTACCCATTGGATAGAACGAGCATGTAAGATCTCAAGTTTGTCAAACTTGCGTTTAAACTCTAAAGCGCAAGACGCTTAGTTAGAACGTCGTCTACGTTTTAACTTCGCTAAGCTCAAAGAGAAACGTCAATTACCCTCTGCATACAGGTCAAAGACTTGTGAAGGACAAGTTTCTGAAGCTGTTGGCCGTACCTCTCACTCGAGTGATGTACCGACATTGGCTTCTTCTGATGGTCAGAGGCGAAGCCAGCCTACTGACCCTACTTCCACAGCACCTAGTGCGAGGAAGCGTCCGACGACAGCTGTCGTCGCTTCTGACCGTCCTGGTCAAAAGTGTCAACGGCGTCAGATCAATCCTGCGGGAGGGGTGCCTCATACACTCACGAGTCGTACGACTGAGGGTAACCCCTCCACTTCACCAAATATGGGGTATGACCCTAGTGACGACGCCGAGCCAAGAGACGTTCCACGTGAAACCGTTGCTGACCCAGTTCATCAATCAGCGTCGGAGGAGGTCGATGACCCATTGAACTCTCATCTCTCTGAGATCGAGCGTCGCCTGACACTCCTGGAGCGTGATGCCCTTGCAACGGCGAGGTCTCACTTGTCATCGCTCGATGACAGTGTCGATCGACAACGTCGATCCGGTGAGTGTTATCCTCTAAGACCTCGGATCGCTTAGCGGCGGTTGAGCGTTCTCAAGCCAAACTGAAATGTCAGATCGACCTCCTGGTACGCCTTCAGCGTACATATGCAACCCCGGTGCAGTACTACGCGCCTCCTTTGGCCGGGGATGTGGGGACAACCCCTCGAAGTCCACCGAGGCAGGGTCGAGATATGACTTAAGTAAGCCCACGTAGAACACAGGGTGGGGCTGGCATCTTTTTTGGAAGGTTCAACGTATAGGCTAACCCTTTCTTGCCTATGACCTTGAAAGGTCCAATAAAGCGTGGACGTAATTTGGTTTTATATACTGCCGAAACGGCACGAGTAGGTAAATTCCTAGCATTTAATAGAACTAAATCACCCACTTTGAACTCTTGATCGTTCTTCCTGCCTTTGGCATTCTTCTGAACATCCTGGCTTTCAGCCATAGCGTCTTTGACGCGACGTAATACGTCAAAACGCGTTGACAAACGCTTCCACCTTCTTGCGCATCGCAACAGGGCTGATATCAGCCAAGCCTTTGTCTATCTCTCCCCTACTAAGCCCCAAAGCGGCAGGGGGGAGCGTTAACGGAACGCGGGGGTTGACCAAACCATTCACATAGAATGGGGTGAAGCCTGTCGACATGCACCGAGGTATTCAACGCAAACTCGATGAGAGGGAGCATTGTGCTCCATTACTTGGGTGTTTCAGCACAAACACCCCAAATCATATCACCAATAACGCGATTGACGCGTTCTGTCTGGCCATCGGTCCGCGGATGATCCGCCGTGGACATGTCCAGTCGAGTGCCCAGCACTCTAAAGACTGACGTCCAAAACTTACCCGTAAAACGGGGGTCTCTATCCGAGACGATAGCCACAAGCAATCCGTGTTGTCGAAACACACGATCCATAAACAGCTTAGCTGTTCCTTCTCCATCGATGGAGTCTTGTAGTCCAAATACCAAGTCCATACTAATGGACTGCCATAACCCCGAGGTACAGGCAAACTCGACAAAGGCGCAGCCATACTAGGCGAGGGCTTCACCCTTTGACACGTTTCACACGTGCGTACATATGTACCAACCCATTTATACAACTTGGGCCACCAGGAATAGGTGCTCATCAAGCTGTAGGTCTTCTCACGACCTAAATGACCACCACGTGGTGTATCATGAGCTTCATAAAGTATCTGATACTTGAGGTCCTCATCATGAGGCATCGCAACAAGAGACTGGTCATCCGACCCTGTACTATAGTACAACAGACCATCAGTCAGTGCATAACGATGTAATCTCGCACGATTACGTGGTGAAAACTTCACCTTAGTTTTCAAACTCTGCGCTACCCAGCGCCTGCATAAGGGTAACACATGCCTCATCGCGTGCATACGTCACACAGATACGATCCGTTACTGACGAACTCACAACAGTGAGATGAGCAAGCTCATAGTCAGGTCTACGCGATAACGCGTCAGCCAAAACATTCTGTTTTCAGGGCTTATACTTCACCTCAAAGGTCCGCGAAAAAGGAGAGCCAACGAGCCATTTTCTGCGAGAGATGAGGCGACTGTGTCGCTGTGCGTAACGACGCATGATCAGTATAGATCACAAACGGCTTTGAGCCCAACAGGTGTACCCTGAACTAAACAAGGGCATACTTCATCGCAAGTAGCTCCTTGTCATGAGCTGGCTAGTTCTTCTCTGCAGCTTTAAGCTGACGAGACTCAAACGCGATGGCGCGTTCTCGACCCTCAGAGTTAACTTGCAAAAGTTCACTGCCAATGGCAAAGTCCGAAGCGTCACATGCGACGCAAAACGGGCGATCACGATCAGGCAGGGCCAGAATTGGCGCCTGCAGGAGACTCTCCTTAATGAATCGAGAAGTCTCGTGGTGTTTGGTGTTCCAACACCATTCCACATCCTTTTTAAGTAGATTCGACAATGGCCTAGCCACCTCCGCATAGTTTTGGCTACAATTGTGCAAGTGATTTGCCCAACCCAACCACTTGCGGAGGTCCTTCTGGTTCCTCGGAACCGGTCAATCCACTATGGCTTTGACCTTAACAGGGTCTGCCCGGATTCCTCGCTTCCCAATGAAGCATCCCGAAAGGGAATCTCTTCCGCACCAAAGATGCAATTGTCAATATTGGCATATAACTTATGCATCCTCATGCAACCGATCACAGCTCGCAGGTGCTCGATGTGATTCTCCACATCAGTCTATCCATTTTCGGCTCGACTATGAACGAATATATCGTCAAAGTATGCCTGTGCATACGCCCTCTGGGGCCGAAACCACTGCGTCACTAGACAATTAAACGTTGCAGGTGCGTTAGATAGCCCTTGGGGCATCACTAACCACTCCCAGAGCATACCACTCGGAGTGCTGACCACTGTCAGCGGGATATCACTAGCTCTCATGAGCAGTTGATAATATCCATCGACTAAGTCGAGAGCTGTACATCGTAGAACCCACCATATTGTTCTGAAGAACATCCTTGCGAGGAATTGGTGTTTGAGCCGGGATAGTGGCTGCATTCAGCTTATTGTAAGCATGCACTATTCGCCGCTTACCATTAGGCTTCCTCACGCAAAACGTGGGCGTAGAGTGAGGAGACTTACTCTCACTCACCATGCAAGCCGCGTGCTTCTCACGAAAGAACTCGTCAATGACGTCACATAGTTGTCGTGGCAGCGGCCACTGTCGCGTCACACAATATTTGGTTCCTGGAACCAAGTCAATCTCGTGACGTACACCTCTATCCGGAGGTTACACTGTAGGAGGTTCTCTGGAGACAACATCTCCATATTCCTTCAACAAAGGAAAGTAAAGATCCAAAGGATCCTTCAGGATCTGCTATTCACTACGCGCATTCAGCGCCTTCTTGGTATCCTCAAGGACTGCTTTATCCAAAAGCGATGAGGAGTTCAACTCATCCTCAGGTCGTATAACGACCACTTCGGCGATGGCGCCTGCCTGTAAGGCACTGTCAAACTCGGCAAAGGACAACTCATCCAGCTCTAAGAGAGCACTTACTTTGGGTGTAGCCGACTCTTCAACATCCCCACTCAAACCATTGACGAGTGTATATAGCTGTTCGCTATCACCGTCACTCACGATATCCTCATCGCTACTCATGATGCTCTCAGCATCCGACGCATCAGCGTTCACAGGTGTACACGTCAAGGTCAAAGACCACTTCGTTTACTGACTTCACTTTACCCTCTTGGTCAATGCCTCGCCATGAGGTGTTCACACCTCGTTGTCCTCAAAGACCACTTCATTTACTGACTACACCCCACCGTCTTGGGCCAGTACCTCGTCACTAGGTGCTTGCACCTTGTTATCCTTAAAGATAACATCCATTTATGACTTCACCCGACCATCTTGGGCCAGTACCTCGTCGTTAGGTGCATGCACCTCGTTGAACTCAAAGGTAACATCCATTTTTGACTTCACACGGCCCTCCAGGGTCAGTTCCTCGTCACTCATGTCACTTGGGCTCGTGTCCTGACATCTTGGCTTGCAGCCACTAACACCACTCACGGTTTTTAATGATGTAACATCATTCCCATGACACATGTTATATGTCCCATCTAGTGGGATCTGAGCCACACTATCGACAGTCATTGGGCCTCGCCCAGGACATTGTCCTCGACACTTACAGTGTCTACAAAGTCGGATATTCCGACATCCAACATATTGACCGACTCGGTCCAATATCCGCGCCAAAAGCGCTTTTGCTTCCTATCAGAGGTGGGTTCATGATTCTCCAGAGACCCACCAGGAGCATTGCGCGCTGCGCCTAAGATCTTCTACCTCCAATCAATCCATGGCTCATGACGTTCTAGCCATGCCATGCCTACGATGAGGTCATACCTCGCATCCAGGTCTAAGTCCAAACAGCGTTCCATGCTGTTAAAGTCCAAGAACTTTACATTTAAGTCCGTCGGGACTTTGAATACCGTAACACGCGTAACAGTTGCTAATTGAACTGTGGCTCTAAGCGCTTCAACATACTCCTGACTACCTTACACGGTGGCATGGCGCACATAATTGCCCGATGTCCCCGAATCGATCAAAATAATCCATGGCTTTTCATAGCCCTTAATCGTCCTTCGACGACTAGCAAGCCTGGCTTGCATTCTCGTTCCGTTTTTGAGAGCTCGGATCTCTTTGGGGCTGGGCCCTGCTTACTTCTACCTTCCATTCTAGTATTTAATGTAAATTTAATGCATCATCCTAGAGGCTCAACAGAACTCAGTTATTTCCCAGAGGGCGCCCTGCGCCTACTGGGTTCCGCCTTTTCCCCGCGGCACACCAGAAGGTTTACCCATGGGGCGTTGGCCCTTCGAGGCCATATATGCGTTTCTTGCAGGGCATTTTGCCATCAAATGGCCTGTACTCTTGCAGATATAACATCTGCGCACAATTTGCTGCTTCGCAGCTTGAAGCTCAGCTTCTTCATCCTCCACTTGACTACAGTCCATGGGAACAGATCCATTAGACGAGTAGTTATAAGTGGCAGGCCTAGCGGCCTTAAAGTTGGTCTCGGCATTCCATGCCACTCCAACAGCTTCCTCGAATGAGGACGGGTTTACCCGGAAGACTTCCGTTCTGGTAACGCCAACTCGGAGGCCCTCTATGAAGACCGTGATGGTCACTGCCTCAGGCATAGAGTCTATGACCATGGCAGCGATGAGAGTTCTCAAATCTTGTACATATGCCGCAATCTCACGCTTGCCTTGGCGCACGCCAAAAACCGCAACCGGTTACGGTGTGCTTGGTTTGGCGGTGCATACTGCCGGGTCATCTGAACTTTCTGATCGGCTCATGTGGGAATAGCATCTTGCATTGATGCACCACATGTGAATGCCCACTGTTTGGCTAAGCCACCTAACTTGCCCGTGGCAAAGCCCACACGGTACGGTTCATAGGTGATGCCGGCTATAAACATAGCCGACTCAATTTGTCGGAACCAAAGCATAAGGTTGCCACCTTCTTTGCCGTCGAACTTATCGACTTCCATTTGTATGGGTTTTGGTCTGCGGACCACTTCTTACGCCATAGTCGCCATGGGCGAAGGCGCAGAAGAATGCATCTGTGCCTTTACATGCTCGACCAGAGCTTTATTATATTCTTCAAGCATATGAATACGCTTGTTAACCTCTTCTTCGCCCTGGGCGATGAGGCACTCCACGCCCTTAGGGCCAAGGATAGGGAGCAGCTTCTGCAACCCTTCCTGTAGTGCCTGTGACAGGCCAACCGCTGACATCTCATCGATGTCCATTCTCACACAGAAAAGTAGTCACAAACCCAGGTGCGGGATTGACTACAAGTGCTACCATGTGTAGCCGAGCTACTGTAGCTACGCTACTTATGCACTATGTGCAGAGGAAGACAAGCTCAGAGAGCTTCTACGTCTTAGCGTGCTTAACTCTTGTTAGGCTAGCTCGTAAGATTATGTCGATTGGTTGTCGCAACCGGGTCTCAGAGAGACTAGTATCAATGATGCAATTCCTATACGAATTAATTAGCTCAAGCAGTGATGCTTATAGAGCAGGTTTGAAACTGATTATATAAGTTTATCTTCTAACACTAAATATAGAAGCACCTCCTTTATACTAAGTGCTAGTCACTATTTACTGGCTCTATAGACTGTTATGATTATGCAAACATGCATAGTCACTATACTTTAAATAAGCATAGTGACCACGTGGCTCTCCGGCAACGATGCGACCCTTCGTAATTCAGGTACACTCTTGTACCGCCATGTGGCAGGTGTGCACACCTTCGTGTAACCCCGTTACATCGGACTGTCTGTTTATATTGCATTAATCATCTTGATGTTTACGTCATCAATCCTTCCGCCAGTATATACCGTATAACAATAGAATCATAGTGTCACTTCTTTACTATTATGACCTTAGTAAACATTGGCGTGTGGCTACTACGCTTGTATCTGAATTTGCTACTCTTCATTCCTCGCGTGTTGTAAGTCCACTCTTCTCCTTGTCTCATACACTAAGAACCATTTATCGTCTGTTTATGTCTGCTCTTCTGACTGCCATTCAATCGTCTTGTTTTATCCAGTCTTGAGCTCAATTTGGCGTGGAATCCTTTCGTCATTCTAGCTACAATAGCTCTCAAACGCATCAATTCTACATTCAAGACAGTCACCGATACAATGGTGAAAAGTAACGAAATGCGCTGGCTACATCCTGGAGAGCGTAATGGAGAGCGCGTCGCTATTGTGAGCTATCCTCGTTGCGGTAACTCGCTCATGCGTGGACTACTGGAGAAGGTCACGGGCGTCTACACAGGATGTGACACTCGTCCAGATCGCTCGCTTAGCAAGGAGCTACATCAGTATGGTATGAAGGGTGAAGGCATTGTGGACGATTCAGTCTGGTTCGTTAAGACGCACTTCCCAGAGCGCATTGGCTACAAGGAGTTCTCCGTGAAGAAAGCCATCCTTGTCGTGCGTAACCCGTGGGATGCCATCGACTCGTACTTCAACATGATACTTACAAATTCACATAACAAGAGCCTACACGAGTCACAGTATAAACGCTTTGCGGACCGCTGGGACGGTCTGCTTCGCAACGAGATCGACGTCTGGATGAAGTTCCATCGGTATTGGACCACTAAGGTCGACATTCCTATCATTGTTGTCCGATACGAAGACCTCATAATGCATCGTGAAGAGACACTGCGTCGTGTGTTCATGTTTTTGACAGACTTGACGACGCTGGAAGGCACGGAATGGGAAAATCGTATTCATGACGCCATGTTTACTAGCGGTGACAAGGCTGGACCGTACAAGCCTCGTAGCGGGAAGATCGGTGCTTCATTTCGTCACTATTCGGAAGAGCAGTTCCAGTACATTTTGAAGACGGCATATCTGCCACTGCGTGGATTTGGTTACGACCCGGGGACGCAGAATTTTCCTAACAAAATTTTGCTTCCGAAGCGACAAGTGAAACCGGGCAAGGAAGGCGCAACGTTGCTCATCTCAACCGACCAAGAGATGGAGATTCGCAAGAAGAATGATTCGTACGGACGCAGCTCGACATACTTCCGCCGAGCGCTCACTGAGCCTGTCATTGCAGATGATGGCACGGAGCTGAACATGGACGAGGTGCAAGCCGCAAGGAAACGATTGCTAGTGAAGACAGATGAGATCAATGAATGATGAAGCCGAATCGATAAAGAAGCTTCAGGAGCTGACCTTGAAGGATGCAAATGTAATAATGTAGATTAGTAGCATAGATTGTAGAACAGCTTCAAAGTGGAGCGTATCGAATATGTATCGCGAATTACGACGACGACAACTATGTAGAAGAGCGAGCTACGTCTCCGATAAAGAAACCAGGTTGTACTGCTGCTTGACCGAGCTAGATGCTACGATGTTGCAATAGGCTTAAGCGCACCTTCAATACGCCGGATTGTCGATTGCAGCTTTAGCTTGAAAGCAGCATCTTTGCACTCGACTTCCTGCGAGGAATGATCAACGACGGCATCGACGCCACTCGGTGTTCGCACATGAATCTTGTTTGTCTCAAAATCCAAATCAACGTCGCCATATTGGTCTTTCAGAAGGCGGAACACAATCAGCAAGTTCAATGCATCTTGATCAGCTTCGCCTAATTCTTGTGCAGCCTTCTCCAGTTCTGCCTCGATCTCCTTCTTGACAGGCTGCTCCAGTCCAGAGTCGTCAGTACAACCCGTGTCCTCCACAATAGAAGCTTCTGCTTCTGCTTTTTCAGCTTTCACGCGGCTATCCTTGCCATTTACAGCTTCATTACAACAGTCGTTCTTCTTTGAGTGATCATGTGGGCACGCGGCTATAGGCTGGTGACTAAGCTTGAAGCTGGCTGGGCTTGCCTGCGCATGCATAGCGAGCGCAACCACCGAGTCTGCAATCATGTCGGCAGTCGGCGCAGAAGTCCATTCCACAGTGAGTTTCTCGGTGGCACCCTTAGCAACAGCGCATCGTGTCACGACCACCTGCTTGCACACCACAACACGGTTTTCATTTTCCAGATGCACAACGTCCTCGTACATCTGACGAAGAAAGGTGACCAGGACGTCGAACGAGTTGTACTCAAATGGCACGTGCTGCGTCTGCGTGATGCTACCAGAAATGAGTTTCGTATATGTTGAAAGATCCGCCTTGTCCATCAAGTGCGTCTGAGAATCAACCTCTACCAGGAGACCGGATATCAAATTGCCATTCTTCGGCTGATCGCTCGCCAAGCATCCAATAGCCTTGGCAATTTTCTCACCTTTGAACTCTAGCACAATCTCCTGCATATTGGCTGGAGTAGATATGTTTGGGTGGTAAATTTTGGGATCGTTAAACTTCTTGTTCAGTGCCGACTTCAGACGCATCATCTCATTCTTCTCACCGTGAACTAGCACAATATTCGGTGGTGTAAGCTTTTCCACAAAGCCACTCGTACCCACAAAGTCTGCGTGGGCCGAGAATGAAATGTATTCCACTGTACAGTTCATGGGAATGATGCGTCCATCTAATGCTGCAATTTCCGTCGGCTCCGAGAGAATCTTCTTTGCAAGCGTGCCCTCAACGACATAACCAGGAATTAAACAAGCATTGCGCTTGTCCGAACACCAACGCTCAAAGAGTTGTCGCGATACACCGCTTTGCAGCATACCAGGACTAGCCATCACTACGCACGGGCCAGAGTCGTCAAAATCTTCCATGCTTTTCAGGTTCGAGATATGCTCAAACTGAAACGGGTTTGAGATAGCAATCTGCTTGCGAATACGGTCATTCATCATATTGATGTACGTCTGGTACACACGCAGCGCTTTGGCAGCAAGTTTGGATGCAAAATAGATCGGAATATCTTGCAAGTCCGGATGCAAGCGCCAGTGTTCGTCAAGAATTAGCAGCAATTCCTGCGTGCGTCCAAGTGCAAACACAGGAATCAAGCAACGTCCACCACGACGTACCACAGCTTCAACCTGTCCCGTAAAACGTCCCTCACGTTCCACAACTGACTGGTGCACTTGTACACCATAGGTTGACTCAACAATCAGCACATCTGGAGAGCATGCTGGTAGCTCTGCTGCCATGAGATGACGATCATTTTCAAGTGAGTAATCTCCCGTGTACAGTACTTTGACTCCACCAATCTCAATCAAATACATACACGCGCCTAGCACGTGACCAGCATTATAGGGCGTAAACTTAATACCATTGTGCATCATTTCTTGATGAAAATCAATAATCTCGACCTTAGACACACAATTATTCAAGTCTTTATCATCATAAATCTGATCGTCCACTGAAATATTCGACACGCGTAAAAAGTCACGTAACATCATTTGCATCACGGCTTTCGTAGGGTGCGTCATGAATACACGACCCTTAAAGTTTGTCTTTTCTGTAAAATGTGGTAAAGCTGCTACGTGATCAATATGGAAATGTGTGATAAGCAATAGATCAATTTCTTCGGCCTCCACGCCATCAAAGAACGGCAGACTACCATGCCCCGAGTAGCCTGGATGGACACCACAGTCAAGCATGATCGTCTTGCCTTTAAACTTGAGCACAAGGCATGATCGACCGACCTCATTTCCTGCGCCCAGTGGCATTATGCGCATAATATGACGCTCATCCGCGGCCTCTTCAGTCAATCGACGCTTTGACATGGTTATATGAGTTTTTCCGTTCTGAGGGTCGAGATGTCACTATACCAAGGTGTCATTCTTTGCAGCAAATGGTCTTTTTTTACAACGTTGGGCCACCATGTTGAAGTTTTGCTCTTTTATTTGCTTTCAGAATAGTTACAGAGTGATGGTCACACTGCCACCAGAGAAGCGACAAAACTGACCAATCCACGAACAGAAAATAATGAAGATACCCAGTGCGGTTACAGGATGCCGCGCCCACAAGCGCGCGTTAGAGGACGACGATGAGCATCACACGTCACGATATACTACTTTTGGCAACGAGAATGAATGTCAACGGCTTTTGGACGTACAGGTGGGGTTGTCTATGGATGCAGGCAGTCTACCAGGTCTTCAAGGTGCGAGTGGAAAACGTAGACACGGTATGGAGGCCGTAAAGAGCCGCCGTTTGAATGTGGATACGAATGAGTCACGTGAAGAGATTGGCATACAACTATCGGCACAATTGGACTCTATATCACCGGCATTACGAGTGTCTACGTCGGACATTGATGCAGCCAGGAGTCCATCACATACCGGTCATACGGTATCCTTAATCAGTTCGTTGGAGATGAAGAAGGAAACAGATGAGCAAGAGAGATGTAAGTTGACGCATGGGGAAGCTCGTAGTCCTAGCAGACCGATGATCCCAATGCCATTAGGGACGAGAGGACTCGTCCTGGAGAACAAGACGAGTCCACTTGTCTATCGGAGAAAATTAGATGAAGAAGCTGCTGGAAGAAGAGGTGAGACAGACACGTTACTGGCAGAAAATCAAGAACAGAAAAGGCTGTTCTTACATGGAAAAAGGATGGAAGACCATGTGCTTGGAGCTCGTGGACTACCGACGGTATGAATTGAGTTGTAGAAAGAGAAAATTTTGATATTATTTTTGTCATTTGACATGTGCTTTTGCGGCAGATTTCACACCTATTGGAAGCACATGGACAAGAAAGTAGCATGAAACTAGAGGTAGCATCGTTGAATACTCCATGTCAAGTTTCCACCGTTGCGTCCACTACTGTAAGCAAAAAAGCTAGCGAGGGGGAAATCGAAGTCGGCAGTTTAATCTGATACGGATTGTTTTGCTACTATGACTACAGATGTCTTCCTTCAAGCAAGGGACAACGACGAAACCATATCCATCCTATGCACGACGCGACCTTGAGACGGCAAAAAGGGTCAGAACACCAGTGTCAAGTTTGGCTGAAATACTGAATGTGTCCAATGCCCCACTGCCATCATTTGGTACAGGTGACGTATCGAGCGACGAAGAGCTCATTGGTATTCCGGGCGCAGACGTCGTTGACTTGGAAGTTTCTCTTTCGCAGGATAAACTAGAGGAACTTTCTGTTACGGAAACCAGTTTGGACGACGAAACGATTGTGTTGACTCTTTGCGATGGACTTGCCAATAGCTTGACGAAAGGCGAGCGCGATCAAATGGAGCGCGACAATGTGTTCACGATAGCGTTGGCCAAGCAACATAGTCCTATTGTTTTTGGACGCGAGCAGTTTCAGAATGTGTTTGGCGACAATATTCGTGGCGTATCACTTTCCCTTCTAAGTCGACGACATTGCCTTGTACACGTTGAAAATGAGCTGTCGCGAGATAGTGCTACAAGTAGAGTGAAGGTGCAAATTGAGAATACGAGCACTAATGGAAGCTGGGTGAATGGAATGCAGCTCAAAAATGGTGAAACATATGAATTGGAGCTTGGTGATATGATCACATTGTTAAGGATTCACCGAGACGAGGTACGTCTTAACCTTAGCTTTTGTATCTAGAATACTCTTTTGGCGGTAAGCTAACGATCGTCGCGTTAAATTAGAATGACGTATCACTCGAGTACAAGCTGGTTCGATCTGGCCCATCACTTGACCGAAGCACCACGAACACAGACAAGATGGTCAGGCGCAGTGATAAGTTATTAGGTGAGTGAGCAGATTTGAGCAAGCGTTGTGGTTTGCTGACGCTACAAGAGCTGAGCTCGGCATATTTCTTCACGCAAAAGAAAGACCGAGATAGCAGCGGTAGTTACCTCCTTTTTTCTTTTTAAGCTCTACGCGCTGCTTTCATTAGGGACCTCTATCTTCTGGGATGGCATGTAAATTTATTCAACGCATTTTTGCATCGAGAGAGAGCGCTGCTTGCTGGCCTGCTAAGAGGATATCGATTGAGAAGAGTTACATTTTGGCGAAATTTGTGACACTAAACGACTGCTGCCCATCATGCGGCCGTCGGATTAAATTACGCAATGTTGCCTAGTTTAGAGCATCACAACACTCAAGTGGTTCTGCTCAAATCGGTTCTATTGTTACAGAAGCCATAGCGACCAACATGATGTAATGGTCGTGTTGACTCGTGACCATTCTCGTCTTAGCACACATTTGTTGAAGTGATGCAGCAGTCAAGCAGGTTTTGTTACCTTGTATTGTCTTACCCATGCGCGTCAGAAGTGTTGTACCTACCGCGTTGTTGGCGATGGAGGTCAAGCTGCGTTGGAACAAAAGGTCCGAGTTTTTTTGCAGTCACGACAGGAATCGTCGATGCTGTTCATATTGCAATACATTTCGAACAAGGAGGGCTACCAAAATGGAGTGCATTATTTTGTCGTGGACGAAACGCTTGAGCACATACAGAGTGTCACAACGCTACACTGTTGGACTGGAAGGAACTAATAGTTGCGGGCGATGTACCTTGGGACGGATCCTGCTAGCTACGACGGCTGGTGTGGACAGCTGCGACGTCGTACATCCAGCACTTAAGGTGCTTGATACTATTCAAGCTTTTGCTGGAGTTCAGGTGCAATTGTCAGTATCTTCAGCGCCATACAGATCGATGTGCGAAACGTTTTGTGTGATCATTGCAGATCCTGATTGCATTGACCGTACAGGTGCAGATCGACACCAAGGCCGACGAGCTATACCCCCGGAGCAAGCAATTTGTATCGTGTAGCTTGGGAATTGGATCGTGCAAAGCTACTTTTTGAAAACCAAGAGGCCATTGACATGACGTCAGTTTGGGTAGTATACGTCCAAGATGTCAATCTTGTAGCTAAATAGCTGACTTTACGTGGCACATAGCTCGGAGATGCAAGTAACGTTTCCGTCCAAGCCTTCTCTTTGCTTGTCTGCTCAAAAGCGTGTCTTGTCGATTTGTAACAAGATGAGGTAGAAGGTACCACTAACATTTCCAACTTTGCATCAGGAACTTTTCCTGCTGCTTATTCACTTCATCAAAGTCAAGAAACAGATACAGCCAGGATTCGTCTCGTTGTCACTTTATTCTTCTCTTCTTATGGTTTCATATATATTTCACAGCTAATTCTTCTCTTGTGTTTGTTGTCTTTCCTCTCAAGAGACTTAAGATTACCGTCGTATTTTCAACCTCTTGTTTATAGTTCTCTTAGCTGAAAGGTCCCTCAAACGTAACAAGAAGACGCAATATCTCCATACAAGAACAAAATGTCAAACATCGCACTAATTGAAAAAAAGTGTATTACTAGTTTTCAATGTCTCTCTATCTCCCCCCCTCCCTCACTCTCTCTTCTCTCTCTCTCTCTCACTATCGCGTTTAGTTCTTCTTCGTACGCATACGCATTGCTTTCTTTCGCTTACGATGCTTGTGTTTGTTCATTTTCTTTCGCCGTTTCTTCACCACACTATCCGCCAAATACCCATCCATTTGACGTAATAGTTCTTCGACATTACGGGGGCTGTCTGAATCACACAGCGGTAGACTATCCTGCAAAGTACTGAGCATACCCGATGTATCCCATACATCTTGTGAACATACTAATGTCCCTTCTTCCGCATCAGCAACCTCCTGCTCGTTTTGTAATGGAAAAGAACCCACTTTCCATAAATGCGACGGGTCTGCTCGTGGGTATTTATCCTGCCATAACGATGGATCATCAGGCATTGGAAACGACGGTGTTTGGAAGAAAATATCCGGTGCACGCGTCGACATGAATGCACGAAACTGCAACGAGCGTCGAGAGGCGCTTAGTACACAGCGCATGGTGGTACGCAGCCCAGACATTTCTTACGTGGTGGTGTTTCGTACTGAGACTTTTTAGATGAAGAAGATGAGAGGTGGTTGATACTGGATGGGTGAAATATACAGATATGGGGTTTTATAGTAGGAAAGATCTTGCTAATAATAGGTATTCAAGGTATATGAAATAGTACAGGTTATTAGTAATGTTTTTATATCGATTGATTAAAGCTGGACGCTAAAATATAGTACGTTAAAACCTAAACAACGGTAATCGAAAACCAGCACCTCAGGCTTTCGTAGCAATGACGAAGGCGTTCAATCACACGATCAATTAAGTTGGCCACAATATGGTTGCAATATTCATGACTCGTCGGACGTGGCAAACAAACTTGTACTTTATTCGTTCACCTTGGCATTCTCAAAAATAGACGAACGAAACGATTTTGAGCGGGTAGTCACTTGCTTCGTACCCAACCTTTTTGTCGTTGCCTGGCAGTTTATTGGTTATGTTGTCTTGGTCCTGCTTGAGCGTCACTTTGCCTACATGAGGGTCCGAAAATGCAACAATTCGCTCTTGACTCGGCGAAATTGGTCTAGCAATGTCTGTGTTTCACTGTTCTCGTCTGAACATAGTTGATGAATATAGAGCAACGTCAATTTTGTGAAAGCTAGAGACCAAATGTGGATAGACAACAATAACGTACCTTGTGATGTGGCACGTAGATCAGTTATAAAGCCATCACAAAGGTCGACAATAGTTGGACAGCAGGCAGCAAACTCCGCTAGCTGGTCCTTGCCGGCGCGTGGAGAAACGGCGTGCTTCTTCCAGATAGTAATAATGGCCAGCATAGACTGCAGCAAGTGCAGTGTCCAACCCTCGCGGTAAAGCCGCTCAGGCTGCTCGCGGTACAGCTGCTCATAATAACTCAGGAGCACTCGGTGCGCTACGCCCACGTCTAAAAACAACTTGAGCACCCAGTTGAAGGTTGTAGCGTCAATAGCCGAGGCTGAGGCGATGTTGCCAGCAAAGGCACCAACACCCGTTGATCGAATATACCAGAGCGATATCCACTCTAATAAATCGGCTAGAAACCCAACAGGAAATACAAAGTCACTGGTATCAGTAGCAGAGCCGCTGTGCTTATCGTCACCTTCAAAGTAGAGCGACTTGCCCAGACGCAAAATTTTGCACTGCATCTGGCCAATCCAATTTCCGCTCTCAAAAGAAGAACCCCCGCTTCCAGTACTTGGCGTAGCAAGCAGTCCAGCCTTCTCACATTGGTCTAACCGCCATGCGTTGAATGCAGCACTATTAGAAGATTGAGGTAGCAGGCTAAAAATGACCTTTCGCCAAAGCGTCGTGATCACATCCGCCTCCTCCGACTTGCAAACATGAATTATATATAAGCACTCAGCCCACATATCATACTTAGAAGCAAATCGGTTGTATAATGTAGACGCGTCGAACAGCTTGTAGGTGAGAAGCTGTACATCCTTCTTCCGTTCACGCAACGAATCGGTCATGGTCGAGGAAGACATCTCTAACTCAATCACCTTTTGCTCAAGAGCCTTCAAAACACGCACCTGCAACTGCAACACATCCAGCACGTCGCGCACTTCTCGAATGGCATCTGAGGCTTCACCCACATCCTCCAAGCTCTTCAGGCAAGTCAGAGACTTTGACACATAATATTGACGCTTGACAATATCCGGATTGTTAGAGACCACTAAGGCGGAAGAAGTGGCGTAGTCGTCGCCATCCATGGTGTCCTCATGGGCACGCGCCCACCACACTTTTGCCGCCATAAGATACTTGTGCTGGTCCATGTAAAGCTTTACAAGCAGATCTTGGTCTTTCTCTTTCAAAAACTCTTCAATGTACGGAGAGCGGATGGAAGTCAGCAAGTGGGAGTGACCACGCTCGTACAGCCACGTGTACAGCAGGTTATGAAAACTCTCATCTTCAGACGCTAGCGCAAAGTGGAACAACTCTTCCACGTGCTTATTCCGCGTATCGTCATCGAGTGTCACCATTTCTTCGACAGCTTGCGGACTAGCCCCGTTCGCCACAGCGCGTGCTGAGCTATTCTTTTCTCCACCCAAAAGCCGATGTAGCGCCAGCAAAATACAACCAAAGCATCGGCGTTTCCATATCTGTTTTACACCGCTCAGATCAGAAGCGGCTGCGTCATGGAAGTGCTTGGCGCATGCCAGCGACAGCTTCACGACACCTTCGTAGAAATTTAGCAGTGTGTAATCTTCGCAGATGCATTGTAAAACGTCCAGGCAGTCCTCTGTATCCCACATGTGGCACGACTTCAGGAACTGGTCAAGCGACTCCTTCAAAAAGTTATCGCGAGCAGCAGGGGAACCGCTGAGCTTGGCGTTGGACAGACTTCGATACCCTTGGTAGTGCCATAGGTCTGATACAGAGAAGAACGTGGGGCACTGCTCGCGTAACTGTTTGATTAAAAACTGATTATTCTCGTTACTTCCACGCATTAACGCCTTTGTCATTGTCTTGGCGGCTGACACGCCATCCGTCGTCGTCACCAAGTCACTGAAGCTGAGACGAGCGAGAGGTTCTTCCAGTGACACCTTGTATTCCTGTGCAATCCGCAGCAGTGATATAGCTTCAATACTGCGCAGCACTAACTGGTAGAGGTAGTACATCGAGCGCTGTTCGGCTCTAAAGCGCGTCTCGTGCTTCAGTTGATCTTCACTAAGCGATTGCTGGTGGCGCAACACCAACTCAGCCACACGCGATAACCCAGCTTCAGCAGATTCCCCTAGAATGCCATCCAAACTAGGATTGTTCTCAAGTGCAGCACCGCCGCTAATGGACACGGCAAACGGACCGGCAGATTCCATTAATTGTCGTAGTTGAAACAAAATCTCACGGATTTCATCCAGCTTCTGAGGGGAATGGATATTCTCAAAGCTGGTTACGTATCCAGGTGCCTTATCCGATGGCTTAACGTCATTATGAGCATTAGCAGACACGCGAGTAACCACACGTCGACCAAGTGTCTTCGTTGTCCAGAGCGGTCGCAGGACACGACATGCAAAAGCAACAAGACCGTCATGTTGGTATGACATGCCAAATTCTGTGGTAAGTACGATTCGCGTACTGCCCGCTGAACTAAACGAGCCATTGGCTGTAGATGTACCTGCTGGCTCGATAGGCACGTTGTCAGGGGGACCCTGAGCAATTTCAAAAATACACTGTACTGCGGCCGTGTAAATATACTCGTCACTCTTCATCGTTGTCATTCCGCCCCGATTGGGGGCAACCAGCGAAGCCGCTGTGGAGGTCTCACTGACCAGAGGATCCGTTGGAACACCACATGCCAGCGCAATCAGCATACAGACCACTTGAATCTCGCCAAAACAACGAACAAAAGGAACTAGGGCAGCATTAAGCTCATGGCCTCGCGAGAGAAGAAGTACACGGTGCAGCTGATCCAGTGGTCGAATCTTCTTAAAAACCTGAATGCCTGCATTTGTTAAACAAAGAAAATGTCGTGAAGGCTGGGAGTACATAAGCGCCATCTCACCAACCACTGGCACAGTTTCAATAGCTTTTCCAGTAGGAATGCCAGTGGACATTTCGTCAAACGACCGCTTGCTGCCGCTGCTCAATCCCTCTGATCTAGAACTTGACGCCGCACCAGTTTCCACCTGGGTCATCCATGCGCTATCGGGTTCCTCGCTAGAATATGGATCGAGTTCCTGAATATCCACGACTTTACCGATGCAAGTGTGCAGTGAGACAGACTCTCGGATTGCAGGTTTCCTCACCGCTAAACCACTCGATATAGGAAGGGCTGTCGTACTAATGGGGTCATGTGTGATGCCCACGAGCTGATCTTGCTGATCGCGTCGTCCTTCAATACACAAAAAAACACCCTTGCGGTAAAACGCCACGTGTACTGCGCCTGGACTCTTGCCTGGGGCATAACCTGGCTGCATGCCCTCCTTGGCATGATACGGAGGCGCGTCGCGCAATGCCATTGCTGGAGGCGGCAGTCGAATGTGGAGAATCTCGAGTCTCGATGGGCGTTTCGCCTTGCCATGAGTAGTAGATTCCGAGTACGCATACCGTCGCGAGTATGCTGTCAAATAAAATCGGATACCGTTCGAAGTCACAGCTACCAGTGTGACGACCTTCGACTCGTCCGGAGAAACAGTAGATAATGCCACAATCTTCAAAGCATTAGGCGTTCCAGCCTCTGCCGGCTGGAAAAGTCGTTCATCGGGGCACGAGACACGTGTTCGTCGATTCTCACGCGCGTATTTTGCACCATCTGCAAGGAGATTAACAGCACACACTGTCTTGCAATCGTGTCCATGAGCTGCCAAGTCAAACACACTCACTTGAGCATCATCATGTAGCATATAAAGAATATGTCGTGCCTGATCAACACACATGTCAATCACTTTGCCCGGCACATTAGCTAATCCAGCAAGAAATCTTGGTAGATACTGCGCATAACTCGTCGTATGCGCAACCTTTCGGCATGCATCAGACGATCCGACTCCAGGTACATTTGTCAATGCTGCTCCAAGTAACGAATTGCGATCGGCTGCGGCCTTTTGTTCAGGTGCGTACAAGAATTCGTACAGTGCTCCATCCGATCCTCCAAAAAAGATACGACCATTGTATGTCGTAACAATCTTACGTACAATACACTTGTCCGTACTAACACTGAGCTTTGTTCTCTGTAGTTTATACGTCATGGGTCCAATCATCTCGTCACTTGCTGTCGTCTGTTTCTCTTCCCACACAATCGCAACAAGTAGAACCTCAACTGTCGTTGCTACTACAAGTACATGACGTACTTTCGATGTAAATACACCTGTAGCTGGATAAAGTACGAGTCCAATTGAGACAATTGCTTGATCAAATTCCATTGCAATAAAACGACCACGTTGTGCATAACTCCATAGAAAAAGACGTGTATCAATTGATGTCCAGACAGAGTAAAGTTCAGGTAAGAGACCAGATAATGATAATGTCTTTGTTTCATCGAAAGTAGCAGCAATAGCAGTTGGTAGTGGAATGATTGTACCCTTTTGTGTCATTTGGGGTGTCCATTGGGATGTATAGGGCTCAAAGAAATAATTCTGAGGCTCGGATTGGGCATTAAACTGATCAAAGAGATCAGGATATGAAGTATCTTCTTGTGTTGTTTGATCTAGACGTGTTTTAATATCAATTAGACCTTTAAACACACGCTCTCCGATGTCTGAAGACGCTACAAGCTCCATGGATATGAGGTAATTGGGCGTTTGGTGACCGACCGTCCACCCCCCTCCTCTACTATAGTAGAAACAAGTGTAGTTGAATACGACATGATGATTGGAGGATACATATTAGTATATAATTATTCAATTGGATATAATGGAGCTACTATTATAACTAATAAGAGGGCTAAAGCTAACGAGAGTATGTACATGTATGATAACAAAATGAGATAGAAAAAAAGATCAATTAGTAACTATAATTCAAAAAAACGCTCAAAATAAACGCACTTTTGGGTACATTTTTTGCATTACGCGTATAAGGAACAGCTACTTAAGAAGTAAGTGCCTGATTAATTCGATATAAATGAAAACATGGATGGTTCTGGTTCTTGAAGCACACTGCGCTGGGATTGGCCTTGTGAAATGGACGAGGAAGCTACGGTTGGAGTAGTAGACGACGTATTGCTGCGATGGAGAAATCCAAACTCAATGGGTGATGTCGGTTCTGTGCTTGTCGAACTGCTGTCAAATATTACCTCATTGTGTCCGTTTGGAGTCGATATGAACCCAAACGATGAGGACTCGGTGGATTCGGCAATCGTTAATGCTTGGCCTGATGCTGGACGTACTCCCATTGGTGGTCGACCTGATGCTGTCGAACATAAAGAGGCTTCCAAGTCGTTAAGACCCATCGGTCGACCATGGCTGCTCTTTGTTAATGTGTCGTATAGCGCAGGAGCTGGCCTTACTGGTTGATGCTGAGTAGTGTTCTTTAAGCTGAGTCCAGCAAACACGTTTGTAGCAACCTCCACGGCCGGGTTTGCACCACCTGTTGAAACTTCGCCAAAGCTAGACGATGGACTAGTTGGTGCCTGACTAGCGGTAAGATGGGCAGTGGCGGCCTCGGCAGGTTGATCCTGGGCATTGTCACGAAGAAAGCTGAATCCGTATGAGTTGCCTACGTGAGCAGGCGCTGACGGCTGAGCAACCATTACGTTTCCACCATGAACTTCAGCCAATTGCGGGTTCGCGTTGGCGTTCAAAAACTGAAAGCCCGAGTCACCTTGCAGCTGTGAAATACCTAGCGGTGGGTTGTTGACAGTGCGGTCAGAATTCCCTCCAACAAATGCAAACGCCGACACAGGGTGCTTCTCCTCATCGGATGCCACAATATTTCTGCCAAGCGAAAGATCTGTACTGGCTGTACGCTGAATGAGCCGAGCCAACTCGTTAGCCTTGCGCACGAGTGTTAAGCGGAACTGCTTCACCTCCTCGTAATTTGGTGGCCGCTCCTCTCCAAAAATCACCGAGTCAATACCTTGCGTCTGGATTTTTTCCACAGTGCCGTGAAGTTGTGCAAGCTCGTTGCGACGGTCCACAGCAGACTGCCCACTATGCTCATGGCAGATGAGTTTTTTTAGTTTCGCCTCAATTTCGCTTAAGTCTTTGCTGTACCCATTCAAACGTGTCATAAATCCTTCACCACTCAAGCTTCGGGCTTTGTGAATATCCTCGGACTCGAGTTGGATATGACCCCCTTCCGCACTCCTTTCGTCTATAACGTTGCCTTCATCGATTTCTAATGGCGGAGGGACATAAGGCATCTGGAGTGTCGACGGGTTCGCGGTCTGGCCATTGTTCATAAGCTTCTTGAAGCGCAACAGCTTTGGAGTATTGGAGAGCGAACCTAAGATGGGACCCACCTCGACTAACCCCTTGTTTTCTACGTAAATGGAGTTAATACTAATCAAAGCACAGCCTGGGCAGATAGCCGGGTGCAGCTCAAGGTACCCACGCCCACCCGTGGGTAAGGGCACAAAGCGCTCAATCACCGTCATGTCAGAAATTGTACGATCCAACATCACTCCCATGGGTCCTGGTGGCACATCGATTTCCAGTATCACTTCTCTCAATGGCTCAGATTGTGTCCGTTCTGGCACATCATTTCCACTTGCGTTATATATTGATACTTTGTAAGCGTCAAATGAGTCCAGTGCCTGAGCGCCGTCATTTGCGTCCAAGCCTTGAAAAGCATCGTGAATGTGGTCAGACTTGTCGGGTTCGTCCGCTTTGTCCTCTTCTTTCTCAATCTGGTTTGGTTGCAATAGCATCGGCTGAGGAAGTGTGTCAAAGACAGTATAACAATGTTGAAATACAGGTTTGTAAGCTGCTTGGGCTTCAGCAACAGTCTTTGTCGGTTGCTGTTGTAGTTGTCCTTCCACATTAAATAACGTTGACGGCATTTTCGCGGTCGGTGACGAAGGGATGCCACCTGGGATAACGTGAGTGCTTGTAACTGCAGCAGCGGGGTTCAGGAAGCTAAAGCTAGAGGATTCTGATGCTAGTGGCGGTGCGCTTGGTACTGGCATGTTTGGCTGAGCCATGGCAACCGGTGCGTCACCATTCAAAGAGGGCGCATCTGTCAAGAAACGGAACGCTGAGTCGTCAGAGGTTGGCGGGGCTAGAGTCGGAGGCGGTGAGTCTCTTTCGCCACCGTTAACGGACAAGAAACCAAACGCCGAGTTGCTGGCAGGAGGTGTCATTGGCTCAGCAGCCATCTGAGCTGGCGTATACTCGCGCTGAGGTTGGGACATTGGTGGCACCAAAAAGTTGAACGCAGATACTTCATCGACCGCAGCAGGCAGCGGTGCACTGTTACTACGCGGCGACTTATTTGTGTCCATTACCAAGTTGTGCGGAGGTTGCTGAGATCCCACAACGGGCGACGTATGCATCAACTTGTGCACCTCCGCAGCATGTGCATCTTCTTCGGCTTCCTCCTCCTGTATCCTGCGCATCATTTCCAATGGACTCTCCTCATCTCGTGGTATAATGTCTTTGAGTAGTGTATAAACTTTGTCTGCACGTTTACGCAGCATATCTTTCCTAGCCCGACGCAAATCTTCCAATAAATCCAGTCTTCCGCCATAGTATTGTTTGTAAAACTCTGCTTCTCCACTTCCTAGTAATGCACTAAGCACAGATAAAGCTTTGGCCTTTACTTGCCATAATGGACTCTCAAATTTGTCATCCAAGAGCTCGCAAATGTACTACAACAACAATAATAATCCAACAAAAACAATATCAATAATTAATATTCAAATCAAAACAGATAGCAATTCGATATTATTAATTTATAGAGGTATACGTACATCATGATCCAGCGTATGCAAATATCGCAATAGTTTTTGTAATATTTCACGTGGTGGAAAAGACGAAGACCCAATGGATGAACAGAGATCGGATACAAGTGCATTCTCAAGGTCCGTCTGTTGATGTACAGGTTGTTGTTGCTGTTGCTGCTGTTGCTGTAATGGTGTTTTAAATCCTTGTTTCCATCGAGCTGCTTGCGATTCATAGGCCGATTCAGGTGCTGGCGGTCGCTGTCGATACATAATGGCTACAAAATGGTAAGTGTGGGTGTGTTTAAAGAATGACAAGCAAAGGGGGGATAGAGAACGCAACAATATCATTCATGCCAATCAAAGCATGGTATTCTCGAATACAGAGAGACGATTGGATGAAATAGATGACAAATGGGCTGTTCTTTTTTTTCCCGACAGTTTTTTCTGTCATTGTGTAAATAAAATGTCAAAAAAAAGCTAATGTGAAAATTACAATATGAAGTTTTAGTGAAATATCTCTTTAATATATAAACAGCTACTTTCTCTTGTTACTTAAGCAAAAAAACAAGCTGTCTCATCTATTATAATTATCCGTAGCTTCTTGCGTTCGTACAAGTCCCGCTAGACATTTCTCCTATAGAAACTACTTGATGTAGGAAAACCACACCGCACATAGCCTTGCATGTGCCCACACTAGGAACCGGTTAGTGTTTTGATGCGTATACTAGACTTGATAAATGTCGGTTAGCGCAAAAATCAAGAAGGTAATGCGTGTGCTTACGACGTGTTAGTGTCAATCACGAAGAATCCGCTAAAGCCCGAAGCGCCGTTACACGTGTATTCTTAAAAGTATTCGACTGAGTTTGATTCTAGTGGTCTGGGTTGAGAGGTGATATTAATTCGTTTCGTTTTCGTGTGGAAAATAGATAAAGAAAAAGTGGATGTGGAAGTTTGCTTGATTACGCAAAGCGCCTCGAAGGAGGGCTAGAGGCGATGGAAGAGGAGTGACCACAAGAGTTAGCCCCTAGTACATCGCCTGACTTACACAAAGGCTCCGAAAACGGCAGTGTTTTCCAAGAAACAATTACAAACTATGGTCCATTCGAAGGGAAGATGACACTCAATGATCTAAGTGGTGATAATGGCATTGAACAAGAAGGTGCATGGCGTGCACCCATGGAAATAGACAGCAGGAACGAGACCCAAGGAATGACAGGTGGTTCTGCATCACACGAAAATTCTGCAGGAAATCAGATGCGTATGGGTGGGAATGTAAAAATCTTAAAAACTAACCATACAGGACTACACCGGGGCAGAAATTTATCCCGGTCTTGGAGCAGGTTTTAGACAATGGGCCTACCTGTTCGTCGAGGTGCTTGAGGTCGCGCAGTTGTCGTCTGGTTTTGCTTGAATAGAACGCTTCAAGGTGAACAAGCTTAGTGAACATTTAGAAGGAGTGGCAGCAAATTACTTCCAGGCAAATATTACAAAATGGTTTCAAATTCACAAGAATTGTATTTCGTTTTAGACCAAATGTTTAACGTTTCCAAAGATAACCTATTACACCACCAGGCAGCACTTATTCATATAGGAAACCACTGCAATGTCCTTAACCTAGAATTTATTTCAGTCTCTTACTGAAATCACCATAGCCAAATTCCAACACTCCTTTCGAGATTACCGGGATTTCACATTCAATATGCATCCATTCCGACTTCATATCCTTATGTCCATTTGTAGCCTATATCTTTGTAAGATAATAAACCACTCGTTCCAAACCAATTTTCGTCCGAAGTTCCACAATTCTTGGCGCATGTAGAGTCTTCGTCAACAAATCTGCAATCATCTCTTCGCCACATGCTCTGGTTCAACAATTCCTTTTTGGCAAAGTCCTTCAAACTTCAACTTGACATGCTATGCACTGGCTGCACTCGCTTCATTCTTCAATTGCTTGATAGACGCCTGGTTATCAATCTGTAAATCAATTGGCGTCCTTGATTGCACTCCATTTTCTTCAAAAAGCTCCTTCAAGCCTAGAGCCTCTCTTCCTCCAACTGCGGCTGCCACAAACTCCGGTTCGCTTCTGTGCCCTGTTTCTTACAATTCCAACCTGCAATTATCCCATATACAAATAATACATTTGCGCTGACACTCTTTCGATCTTTGCGGTCAGTAGCAACATCCGCATCACTGTAACTGATAATTAGCAAAGGCAGTCGCACTTCATCATGCCATAATTAAGATCACTTTTCATATTATTTATTAATATCACTGTGGAAAACGTGACGAAATGATCTTTGCCAAAAACCGTTTCTCATCACGAGCCACAAGCCTCGCCTTGTAACGCTCGATAGTTCCATCACCTTTCAATCTTGTTTTATACACCTACTTAGTGGATAAAGATTTCTTGCGATCATTTTTTTAAACAATTTCCCATGTTTTGGGATCTCTCGGTGACTTTAATTCGGCATGTTCTGCTACCATACACCTGTCGAAATGGTTTTCTTGGTGTGCTTCAAAATAGCTCTTGGGATCAGGTACAGCGGCGACTTTACCACTATCCAAACAAATTTTTCGGAAACAGCGAATGCGAAAACTGAATTGTCATCATTAATTCCAATACTTTCAGAACCTCCTTCCACAACACACACCATTGCAAAATTTCAACACACAATGACCTTGCATCGACATCCTTTACCTCAACCTTGCAGTATACACTGAGCAATTGCTGCAACTTCTACACGTAATGGGCCTGACCACAATTGAGTCAAAAGCATGAGGAATATCAGCAACAAACTGTACCAATCGATTCCATTCGCCGCAATGCGTGAAAGCTTTGGATGCAATGGTGTGATACCTCAATACTTCTGCATCCATGTCCTAGATACCAGCACTGTCAAACTGCATTAAATACCTTTCAACTTTTGGTTTAATAGCTATTGTTTCGCTCAATTGTGCTCGGAGCACACTGCGTCGTTCTATATGGATGCAGTTCATTCTATTTCTGCATATATTGCTTTGATAACATTCCCTTTATGTCCGTGTGGCGTCTAGATACGCTCGATTATCGATAAGTTGAGCGCTTGGTCTTGACGCCTGAACTTGCTTGTTTCTCCGAGCGTGTCTATGCGTTAATGCACCGTCTTTATAACTTGTCGCGTATCCGTTCAAACTGGCCTTGCTTGTCAATCAATATTTACTACAACGTATGGTCGCACGAACCTTGCACAGCATGGTCAAGCTCATTTTCTAATGGTTTACCGTTCTTCTTATGGTTGTAACGGTTGTTTACTTGGGGTTTGTATGAGGTTGAATCACACCCTGCGACACAAAAAGCACTGGTTGGAACGACAATAATGACAGAGATATCGACGTATTTGCTACTCGTGTTGCGTGGGCTCGAAAATCTAGTGGAGGAAGAGATTCGATCAAAGCTTCAGGTGGAAACGTTAAAAATATGCAGCGTACAGGAGAACTCTTGTCCACCATATATGCAAGTAATGCAGGGCGAAGCTGCAGTGGGCAAGATCATTTTGGAGACCAGGTCTTCGGCTACCGAGGTCCAGGAGCTACGATCAGTGCAGGCGATGCTGGCGTTGCTGGCGCATAGTGATGAAATTGATACCAAGAGTGGCACTGGTGTGGATCAGATCGGGGTGGGTCTGTATTCCTGAGTATAATGCAGCGGTGTTGTCGTGGACTAACGACTGGTTGTTTTCATGTGTAGCACTTGCTGATGCAGTCGAAGTATTGGGACGCGGCTGTAAAGTTGTGGCAAGAGCATGCGGTACATCACGTAGATGATAACACAATCAAGTTCCGAGGTTCTTGTGTACGTGACGGCAAACACGCGTACAACTCGCAAACTGTGGCAGGAGAAATCGGTGCACGTGTCGTTGAAAAGTTTGGATGGAGCGTGAACTTGACGGTGTTTGATCTAGAAGTGGTCGTTGTGATCTTCTACAAGTTCATGGTGGCTGGCATCGCGCTGGCGGATCCTCACAAGATTCAGTTTCGCAACCGATTGGCAAACGAATGCCGCAACGCATTAGCAGATTCAAAGTACGTTTCCACTTTACGTCCAAGCACAGCGTACCTGATGCTTCAGCTTGCGAAGCACAACTATGGTGACACGGTTCTGGACTCAATGTGTGGAATTGGCACACTTCCAATCTGTGCTGCGGACTTTACGAATGATGGAATTTATGCTCTTGGAGGCGAGCTTGATGAGTTGCCATCGAAAAAAGCTGGCAAGAATACGAATACTCGAGCACGTCTGGTGGACATTGTACGGTGGGACAGTGCGCGGTTGCCTTTGCGTAACCACAGCATTGACAGAATCATGATTGATATGCCATTTGGTGTTCGCTGTGGTAATCAGCGTCAGAATAACAAGGTACGTTGTAGCATCCGTTTCATGTGTGATAAGTTGTCATTCTTAATAAATTTGATTCAACTCGTCTTCAATGTTCAGATGTATCCGAGAATTTTCAAGGAGCTCCTCCGTGTGTTGCATCCAAATGGTCGAGCAGGTACAGCCCCTATCTTTTTTCTAACAATGACTATATATTCTGTTCCTTGCTGCATCATTTTGAGTGCATTGCTAATGTAAAGGTTCTATTTGCTGGATATTGCAACAGTCTTGTTGGTCATATCCAAAAAACTTTTCAAAGGAGCTATTAAGGATTTGCCATTTCAGGTTGTAGCTCAACACATGGTGAATATTGGAGGTTTAGGCGGATGCATTTACATTCTGGAGCCTATCATAACCGTCTCACATCAAAAGTCCACACAGTCCAAAACTAATGACAAGTCTGTGACGTAACGTAATGGCTCGACCTCGTTCGTATCAACGTTGAAGATGGCTACATTCCGTTGCCATCACCTCTAAAATGATAAATCCAAGGATGAAAGCCGTCTCTGTTTCTCAACTGTAAGTTCTCATAGCATTCATGCGTGGAAAGCGGTTAAGGGATAGCGAGCGTATCGAGATGAATGCAAGCTTAGAAGACCCATTAACAACGATATCAAAAGCCAACTGGGCAACGTCAATACGGTGTATCTCTTGCTGCTACTAGTAAGCTCATGAAAGCTAGTCACTTGGTGAAAAAACGCTATTCAGACGCAGGTTCGGACTCTAGAGGATTGCGAGAGAAACGACAACGTGGTGGGTTTGCTAAGAATATTTGACTTGAACACGAGCTGCATCAATGGATATGTACTGTATGAGCACTAAGGTACCGCTCTTGGTATCACACGTGCAGCAAAAAGCCTAACTTTTAGCTAGTAGTTACAAGACGAAGAAGGCATTATAAAGCATCCAATGGCTGGTAGTACTGATTTGGTGGACGATGTGGACTCACGCTGACTTCATTGCATGCTGGACTTCCAAATTTTGTACAGACAGGGACAATCGAGATGCAAAAGTAAGAAGTGGACCAAGTTGAGGATAAGATAGCGCAACTTGGACCAAAATATGTCTATACGGTGAGTGAAGCGAGACTGTTCTATCCAATATTGCACAAGGTGGTTAGTGTCACAACGAAGCATGGGCTGACGGCAAGTACTGCAAAAAGGGGATTATACTCACAAGTCAGCTACAGACATGATTGCTGATAATGTAGAGGTGATTGCGGCGACACAGACGGCGCAGAAGATTGCAAGGATCTTGGTGCTCCTGTGTGCGAACGGAACAGGTACGCACAAAATCCTGCTTCTGGTTATTGGAAACGAGCGTGTGCCCTCCTTGCTTGGCCAGCTTTTTCGATATGGTAACGCAATTAAGGGGTCGACTGCTGTAGGTACCTGCAATGGAAGTGAAATAAGTGCATCGTACTATTGTCAACACGACGTTGGTGTGATAGACACACCTTTAGACATTGGTGCAAACGCGTCATTTACCGGCAGTCAATCAGCGGACTACTCGACCAGTTCTTATTGTGTCCAAACACCCTGGTGGTCGCTTATTGGAATATTAGCAAGAAATGTTACGACGGCGTTTCTTCCGTTTCGGACAGCTCGTGCAACTGGGGAATTGAGTATTCTGAGTCTGCAACAAGCAACTCCGAAAGCTATTGATGTCAGTACCAATGCTAACTCCTCGGCTCAAGTCCATCCTCTCCTTGGCTGTCATACATAATCTCAAATGACGCTACAAGATTGGTCTCTTCCAGGAACGATTGAGCTCTATAGAGACATCAGATGAAGAAAAACATCGACTAGTCCAGCGCGCGGCAAAGAAATAACCAGGTAGTGTACGGTGGGCTTTGGACGTGTACCCCACCTGCATGACGCAATGAGTCTGCTAGGTGATGCGTTGGATAGCTATTCCATCGCCACTTATTTGAAGTGCGTGGACGAAGTCCAGTTTTGGGGACAATCTTTATACAACATCATTGCCCGTGAGTATCTTCGAACAGAGTAATAATATGATGGAGCTTTGCTCTATGGTACGCAACAGAATGCTGCTGTTGCGCACTCTTGCGGATGATATGAACAAAGTAGCAAAAGATTTACATCATTGGATTGACGTCGATGATGATTCAAGTGTGCAAATGCAACAAAAATTGCTATACGATATCTAGAAACTTCTGCAAGAAGAGGAGCAACAGCAGCCGCAAGAAAGTGACGAAAATCTCACGCAGCAACAACAGATCCAGTCGCACCACAGCACTCATCAGCAGCTTTCATCGATGTCTCTGGCTTAGTACAACTTTTGAGCCAAACCAACCAGAATACATCTATCGCTTTGCTGAAGACCGAGTAGATTCAGTGATGACGAAGGATACAAAAGTGACGATGGAGCAGCAACAGAAATCCATTGAGGTAGTAGCACAGGCGCTTGCTAAGGCTGAAGAAGCGCTGGATAATTCTCATGCGGCTGAGTTTTTGGGCATAAAAGGTTTCTAGCCAAATTATGGAGAATGTATCACGAAGAGTACGAAGACTACGTCGTATACAATGTGGTAAACAATCATAGCTTGTAGCAACCACAGTGAATACTCTTACCAATGGTCATGTATGAACAATAGTATTGTATGTGCTTTAAGCACTCATGAATATTTTGATGGTAAAAATGCTCAAAGACAAAATTTGTAGTGCCAAATGTTGTGAAATTCACAAAAATACCGTATCTTATTTAAAAATTTCAATGAGGAGTATAGAAATTGACAATAGAGACATTTTGTTTCTATCGCTTCATTCATTCGCCTTTTGACTTGTTTTCTACCAATCACTATTCGTTTCAACAATCGTCACGTCCAAGCCAGTCAAAGTGTAATGACTACCTAATCATCATATATCTGTGCATTATGGTGCTTATGCGTCGCCGTGACAAACGGCGTGGTAATGAAGCTGAGGAGATTGTAGTGGCAAGTGATTCATCGATTGGTGCCAATCGGGGTGTGCGTTCGTTGGGTGGTGCACGCTCCGGCCGCTTTGCTGCTGATATGCGTGTGAGTGTAGGAGGATATGGTCGAGCTGACAAGACGTGGGGTGTGGATCACCCGTGGCACTCAACAGAAGAAGGTGATTTGTTCTCTCAATTGTGTGCAAAGGATCATATGGAGGAAGGTGCATTGGTTCATGAGCAGACGTTGGAAGAGCCTGTGCTTGGTCTTAGTCGGGCGCAGCTGAAGAAGCGCAAAACAAAGCTCAAGAAGAAAGGATTAACAGCAAAGCAAGCATCTGAGAAAGCTTTACAAGATGCTGAAGAAGCTAAGAAACGTTATGAGGAGGAACAGAAGCGACAAGAAGAGCAAATGATCAAGCAACAGGAAGCTGCCAAGAAGAAAAAGCAGGAGAAGAAAAAGGAACAGGAACAAACGGAAGTGACAGGTATTAAGCGAGAGAAACGCAAAAAGGAGAAACAAAAGAAGAAAGAGAAGAAACAAGCAGCAGTTAAGCAAGCGGAACAACAGACGTTAGAGCAGCAAATGGGGATGAAGAATCGGGAAGTACTTGCTGCTGCTTACGAGGAGAACGTTGGAAATGAAGTGACTACGCAAAGTGGATTGGTAATTCAAGATCAGTGTATTGGACAGGGTAAATTGCCATTATGTGGCGAGATGCTCACGGTCAAGTACCGTGGTCGACTTGGACGGGATGGGCTTGTGTTTGGCAAGGGAATGCTCACGATGACATTTGGCACTGACTCAGTCATTGCTGGATGGGAAGAAGGTCTTGCTACAATGCGACCCGGTGGTGTACGGATGCTAACGATTCCACCTGAGTTGGGCTATGGAGAGAAAGGCAAAGGCGACAAGATTCCGTCAAACTCGACGTTGTACTTCGAAGTAGAGCTAGTGCGAATCGGCAAACGTAAACGAGAGACCATTGGCGAAGATGATATCCCGCTGCCCAGTTCGTTCCAGCGCAAGCGCATCCAATCGAGACCTGACGACCATGAAAACGACGACGGTGATGTAAAATTGTCCAAGAGCCAACTCAAGCGACGACGTCGGAATCGCAACAAGAATCGAAGTCTGGCGATTGATAGAATTTGAAATTGAAACAACGACATTGAATGTATTAGATAGATGTATTTGCATCATTAGATAGATGGAATTGCCTCATTTACCGTTGTCAATAACTTTACGTCGGTATGATTTCTTCCCATAGGCCTTGCCAGTCAAATAGCAATGCCAGTAGCCATCAATCTCCATCAAGTCTCCAATTGGTCTAAAATCATAGCAAAGACATCTCGTGTGACGAGCTCCATTAAGCATTTCGAGTTGTATGGCAATAATGGTAGCGTCCATGGACAATAGTTCACCTTTTACTCGAGCTGATGAGACGTTATTATTAACAAGTAAGAAAACGCATTACGTCATGTCATTACTTATTGATAATTATGATTCGTATACGTATAATATCATGCAAATGTTGGCACAAGTGAACGGTTTCTCGTCCAGCGTGATGGTGATTAAGAATGATGATTTTCATGGCGAATTTACTAGTGCTTGGGATGCCTTTGTTGCTCATACGAATGCAATTGCAATGGCTTACAAGATTGACGTTGTACGCAATGTTGTTATTTCTCCTGGTCCAGGTCATCCAGCAGAAATAAAGGATTTCGGAATGTGTGCCGACGCTATTCGTTCTGCTATTGCACCAGTATTAGGCGTGTGTCTAGGACATCAGGGAATGGCACAAGTCTATGGTGGAAAAGTGATACAAGCAAAACAAGTCATGCATGGCCGTACGAGTCGTGTATTTGTGGAAGAAGAGGACACGTTGTTGTTTGCTCATGTCCCTAATGGATTTCAAGCAGTGCGATATCATTCGTTGGTCATTGACCCGCTCAACGTGCCTAAAGAACTTGACGTCATTGCTCGAACGGATGATGGAGTAATTATGGCTATACGCCATCGGGCCAAGCAGCAATTTGGCGTGCAGTTTCACCCGGAAGCGGTGTGTAGCGAGTCCGGCTACCAACTCTTTCAGAACTTTCGCGATATTACATTGGGTCATTGCACCTCAAAGTGTAAACTCCATCATAGCACTCACTCAGAGCACGATGATAACATGCAGTCTGAAGACAAGGAGAAACGTAATAAACAAGCGCCAATCTATCGTGTGTTGATTCAGCGCGCCTCGAGAAGACTTGCATCGTTAGAGTTTGCTGAGTTTGTCTTTGAGGAATTGTTTGGCAAGTCGAAGAGATCGTTCTGGCTTGATAGTAGCAACCACGATACGGTTGTAGGTACCGAAGCAGCAATCCAGTCTCGCTGCTCGATTATGGGTGACAATACTGGACCCTTGAGCTATTGTGTAGAGTATAATGCTAGTACGGTGGAGCTGCGTGTGCGTCGCTGCCCGACAAATGTTGACGACGAGTACGTGGAGATGTTACCACAGCAAAATATTCTGACTCATGTTCGAGACGTGATGCAAAAATACAAGTGTCACGACGTTACGTTTGAGGATGTTGAACTTGATCAAGAGGTACATGCTGAAGTACCTTTTGCCTTCCGCGGCGGTTTTGTGGGCTACCTTGGATATGAAGTACTGGGTAGCGAGCAACAGAACAAGGAGCAACTTAACGGTAATACTAACGAAGTACGCGGGGAGCGTGCCCCGGATGCTTCATTTCTGCTTGTTGACCGAGCACTGGTATTTGATCATCTTGAAGGTCATATCTACTCACTTTCTCTTAGCGAAGCCGACGGTGAAAGCACAAATGTGAATCAGGACTGGCATAAGAAAATGAAGAAGCAACTGAAACGACTTTGTGAAAAGTTCTGTCAAAAGGCTGACGTATGTTCACTACTATCGTCAAAAGTCACCACACGAAATGATGAAGTCATCTTCCGCCCGTCTCGAAGCCGAGCACAATACGTCGCTGACATTGAGGAGATTCAACGCTTGATTCGTGAAGGTGAGACCTACGAAGTATGTTTGACAAACACATTGTGTGCGGAGTATGCTCTGCGCGATCCATTGGCATTCTATCGTATGCTGCGTCATAAGAACCCAGCACCGTTCGCTGGGTTCTATTTAAGCAATCCAAATAATCGCTTTCAGACTCCAGTCCAGCTCAACGGGTCAGAAAGTGTCCTTGCTGCGGAGGATACTTATGCAATATGCTGTTCGTCACCCGAGCGATTTTTACGGTTGGGAGTTGATGGGTGGATGGAGTCCAAGCCTATTAAAGGGACACGCCGACGCGGTTGCGGTCCTAGCGAAGACGCCGCCATTGCCGCAGAACTTGAGAACTGTGAGAAAGATCGAGCGGAGAATATGATGATTGCTGATCTTGTGCGCAATGACTTCGGTGTCGTGGCACGTGTCGGATCGGTATACGTGCCGCGGTTGATGGGTGTAGAAACGTATGCTACTGTACACCAGCTCGTGACTACCGTTCGTGCTCAACGCAACGAGGATGCGGACATAGTGGATGTGTTGCGAGCTACTTTTCCCGGTGGGTCTATGACTGGAGCGCCCAGAAAGCGCACGATGCATATCATCCGAGAGCTTGAGCGCGCTCCACGTGGTGTGTATTCGGGAGGTCTAGGCTTCTTGTCGATTGACGGTAGCTGTGATTTGAACATTATCATCCGCACAGCAATCGTGACTCCGAACAGTGTGGCGCTTGGTGCCGGTGGTGCTATCGTGGCACTCTCAGATTGTGATGATGAGTATGATGAAATGCTGCTGAAAGCGCGAGCTCTAGTAGCTACGATTGGTGCCTACGTTACAGGCAAAGAAGACGGTTCTGGTGCTCGAGTGGTTGTAAACTCAAGTTCAGATCAGATATGCTTACCCAATGCCAACTAACTGGCGGTAGCCAAACTCAAATAGACGCATAGTATTTATCTGTTGTCTACTTTTTATGTTGTTGGGCTTCTTTGCAAGCAAGCATGGTGCCCTCAAACTATGACAGAAGGTTATGTATATGTGGTGAGGTGATAGACAAATTGTGTTGTTTTGAAAGTGAGAGTATGATTGATATCAAATTATCCTTTTGCGTTAACACGCCTAACACCTTACATTCCTATCACTTTTGCTGTGAAGCACGTATTTTGGATCAATATGACGTTGCATGTGAGCGTGTCATGTGAATTTTGATGGAGTCTGCCGTTCAGCTTAGCTCCCGTCATTGATTGGAGATTATAGAGTTCCTTTTCACATTAAGTTCGAGTAAAATCAACGCGGCGGAGGTTGCACGCCGGGCATGGTCTTGAAGAAGGGTGGTCTGCAATTATTCGGGATTTCGTCGAAAAGTTGGAGGCCCCTGTCCGTATATGGTCGTAATTGCAACAGCAGCGAGCATGAGATAAATAAGAGTTTCATCTTGGATATAGCTGTAATGGTTGAGATGATTTTGGTAACTTGCAGAATGAGAGAGCAATCATGCCCTCGAGTCTTGGAGCCTCGAGCAAAATGGAAATGACGTCTCGGCTAAACCAAATCAGGAGCAGCTTTAAGGTTTCGGATGCGGAAATTCTCTGGTGCATAGCAATTTTTTCCAGAATAACAGAAACGCATGCCCATACAACCTTGTTCTAAAACCTCAAAATCGCATGCCTGCTTACGCCCAACGACCGATGACAGGCGCATGCCATGCTGTCTTTACATCTTGCAGACAGGTCCTGAATTCATTCTGCTTTACAAAAGGCTTTGCAACCCGTTGTTTACAATTCTAACCGCTTTTGAAGCAGCGACATTTGTCATGACCTAGAAGATCTCTCGACATCGTGGATGCGCTCTTGTGCAAAACATTGTAAAATTCATGGCTTGTTCCAATATAAGGTTTTGATTGAAACGTCTTGAAACACTCGAAATATAGATTGAATCTCATTTTTGTGTGCTGGTTCTCTCACCTGACTAGATTCACTATCTTGTGTCGAATTGGCCAAAGAATGAAGAAAAGTCACGAGTGCTTTGATTTCGATCAGCTTACTGCTGCTGCAAGTGGCTCTGGTTCATCTAGTTGTCTTTGACGTGCTAGCAATAGTGTTGCTTTCAACCGGGTGGCTACGATCTCGTACGATTGTTCAGCTATCTCTTTGCTACTAGCTTAAGGCTTGAAGAGCGCTCGGATCTTATCTATGTTGCCGGTAGGAGAAAAAATGGTTTCGGTGGTGTTTAGGCACAATCCCATCTCGTCACTTCAATGAAAACAGCACCTTACTGGACAGTTCAATTTAGGTGTGTGGTCAAGTGTACCATAGCGACATACAGGCAAGCATAGACATACCACAACTCGAGACTTCAAGCAGCCTTTCTAAGCCGCTTGACAGTCGTCTTTGCCACTTGTCGATGGAAGAATACTCATCACGAATCTAAACTTTTAGCTACAAAGTCTCATCTTGATGTTGGGATAAAAAGTAGTGCGATCTAGACCTTCCGATAATAAAATAAGACTAATAAGTGGTTGCAAACCTGAGGAAAAGCATTGAGTCAAATTCAAAAGCTAAATATAATGCGGCAATCTTAAAAGCAACTGCTTGGTACAGATAATCGTATACAAGCATGCACTACGGTTCATATTACGATTCATTACAAGGCTGCACTCGCCATGTCAATCCGCGATAGTGTATGCGTGGCTTTGTCCGTAACCCGGTAACCCATCATTGTTTACGCTGCCAATTTCAAGACAAGATACTTTTTTCTGGTCAAGTACACATTTCCTTGACAGGTCAGTAGGATGAGTTTGATTTGAGGTAAGATCTTCGTCTAACAAAAAAATACGGACAAAGAGGTTCAGGGTGATAGAAAACATTAGGATAGATCTGTGCATACATCTCTCCAAAATATACATACTTTCTCAAGTCACGAAAGAGTATCCAGATTGTCTTTAGTATCTTTGGTATAAGTGAGGCCTCATTTAGTGTAGCCGAGCTACTGTAGCTACGCTACTTATGCACTATGTGCAGAGGAAGACAAGCTCAGAGAGCTTCTACGTCTTAGTGTGCTTAACCGTCCTAGGCTACCTCGTAAGTTTGTGCCCATTGGTTGTTGTAACAGTGTCTCAAAGAGACTAGTATCAAAAATACTTAACTCCTCAGGAGGAATAGTAAACTCAAACAGTAATGCTTATAGAGCAGGTTTGAAACTGTTTTATATGTATGTTTATCTTCTAGCACTAAATATAGAAGCACCTACTCTATACTTAGGGCTAGTCACTATTTACTGGCTCTTTAGCCTTTTATTATTATGCAAATATGCATAGTCACTATACTTTAAACAAGTATAGTGACCACGTGGCTCTCTGCCACGTCCGTACTTCAGGTACGTCCCTACTTTGTACCCAAGGTACAGCCACACCACATTGGTGTGGCAGGTGTGTATGTACGATACACACCTTCGTGTAAGCCCGTTACACCCTCCCCCACCAATCCGTGGGACCCGACGTACCCACGAATTTTCGCACTTAATTGGAGGCATCAATTTCATTTTCTTCTCATTTAGCTTGCCTCGGAGCAAGTGCTTGCACTTGCGTCTAAAGCTTCTGTGTTCTTAACACTTGCTCTTTGAGCACCCATGCATTGCACACACGCTTTATGAGCATCCTGGTGTTACGACACTCGCTCTTTGAGCATATAGTGCATCGCACTCACGCTAAAGCAATAAGTGTTACGACACTTGCTTATAAGCGATAAGTGCCACGTACTTAGTATTATTTATACCTTTTGTGTGTTCACGAACACTTGCTTTCACAGCACAAGGTGCCTAGAAATTGCTTTGAAGCATTACAGTGTTCACAACACTTGCTTTTACAAAGTACTTTCTCGATAGTGCTTGCTCCATCATGAATGAAGCAATGCGTCACGACATCTTTAAGGACGGTGACAGTGACGTTGCCTCTAGGGGTGGCGGAGCCGAGTCACCTTCGGGTCATGGTACCCCAAGATCATCACGCTAACCGAGCGACGGACGTCAAACCCATTCTGTGTCTTCTCCTCCAAAGGAGACAACCCCATTGCGTCAAGCGCCTCCTCTTCCCTCGCTAGAGGGTACTTACGAAGAAATCACAAACCCTCTTGACGCTGCACAGCGTCGTCAACTTGATGACGAGGCCCGAGTGGCCGCTTTGAGACGGCCCAAACAAACATTCTCACGACGTGATTATGGGTTCGTGCCCCGGGACCCTAATGAGGCAGCTCGGAGATTGCGATGCAATCTTTGCGAACCTGTGTCATTGGGTCCCAGGCCCGTACCGCTTGCGAGGTTGCGGATCGTGCCGCTCCTCGTAAGCGGCTCCTTACTCCCCAGGAGTTTACAATGAAATCGTATCAGGAGCAACTGTCACGACAGTCCGTGGGGTGCCTGTGCACCCACTAAACGACATACGAGCGGTGCTTGCACCAGGTGAAACATCTGCACAAGATGATCACCAGTTCACCCGTTGGGTAGAACGAGCATGTAAGATCTCAAGTTTGTCAAACTTGCGTTTAAACTCTAAAGCGCAAGACGCTTAGCTAGAACGTCGTCTACGTTTTAACTTCGCTAAGCTCAAAGCGAAACATTAATTACCTTCCACATACAGGTCAAAGACTTGTGAAGGACAAGCTTCTGAAGCTGTTAGCTGTACCTCTCACTCGAGTGATGTACCGACATTGGCTTCTTCTGATGGCCAGAGGCGAAGCCAGCCTACTGACCCTACTTCCACAGCACCTAGTACGAGGAAGCGTCCGACGACAGCTGTCGTCGCTTCTGACCGTCCTGGTCAAAAGTGTCAACGGCGTCAGAGCAATCCTGCGGGAGGGGTACCTCATACACTCACGAGTCGTACGACTGAGGGTAACCCCTCCACTTCACCAAATATGGGGTATGACCCTGGTGACGACGCCGAGCCAAGAGACGTTCCACGTGGAACCGTTGCTGACCCAGTTCATCAATCAGCGTCGGAGGAGGTCGATGACCCATTGAACTCTCATCTCTCTGAGATCGAGCGTCGCCTGACACTCCTGGAGCGTGATGCCCTTGCATCGGCGAGGTCTCACTTGTCATCGCTCGATGACAGTGTCGATCGACAACGTCGATCCGGTGAGCGTTATCCTCTAAGACCTCGGATCGCTTGGCGGCGGTTGAGCGTTCTCAAGCCAAACTGCGATGTCAGATCAACCTCCTGGTACGCCTTCAGCGTACATATGCAACCCCGGTACAGTACTACGCGCCTCCTTTGGCCGGGGATGTGGGGACAACCCCTCGAAGTCCACCGAGGCAGGGTCGAGATATGACTTAAGTAAGCCCACGTAGAACACAGGGTGTGTTCGCATCTTCTTCGGAAGGCTCAGCGTATAGGCTAACCCTTTCTTGCCTATGACCTTGAAAGGTCCAATAAAGCGTGGACGTAATTTGGTTTTATATACTGCCGAAACGGCACGAGTAGGTAAATCCTAGCATTTAATGAGAACTAAATCACCCACTTTGAACTCTTGATCGTTCTTCCTGCCTTTGGCATCCTTCTGAACATCCTGGCTTTCAGCCATAGCGTCTTTGACGCGACGTAATACGTCAAAACGCGTTGACATAAACGCTTCCACCTTCTTGCGCATCGCAACAGGGCTGATATCAGCCAAGCCTTCGGCTATCTCTCCCCCCACTAAGCCCCAAAGCGGCAGGGCGGGAGCGTCAACGGAACGCGAGGGTTGTCCAAACCATTCACATAGAATAGGGTGAAGCCTGTCGAGGCATGCACCGAGTTATTCAACGCAAACTCGATGAGAGGGAGCATTGTGCTCCATTGCTTGGGTGTTTCAGCACAAACACCCCAAATCATATCACCAATAACGCGATTGACGCGTTCTGTCTGGCCATCGGTCCGCGGATGATCCGCCGTGGACATGCCCAGTCGAGTGCCCAGCACTCTAAAGACTGACGTCCAAAACTTACCCGTAAAACGGGAGTCTCTATCCGAGACGATTGCCACAAGAAATCCGTGTTGTCGAAACACACGATCCATAAACAGCTTAGCTGTTCCTTCTCCATCAATGGAGTCTGGTAGTCCAAATACAAAGTTCATACTAATGGACTGCCACAACCCCGAGGTACAGGCAAACTCGCCAAAGGCGCAGCCATACTAGGCGAGGGCTTCACCCTTTGACACGTTTCACACGTGCGTACATATGTACCAACCCATTTATACAGCTTGGGCCACCAGGAATAGGTGCTCATCAAGCTGTAGGTCTTCTCACGACCTAAATGACCACCACGTGGTGTATCATGAGCTTCATAAAGTATCTGATACTTGAGGTCCTCATCATGAGGCACCACAACACGAGGCTGGTCATCCGACCCTGTACTATAGTACAACAGACCATCGGTCAGTGCATAACGATGTAATCTCGCACGATTACGTGGTGACAACTTCACCTTAGTTTTCAAACTCTGCGCTACAGCGCCTCCATAATGGTAACACATGCCTCATCGCGTGCATACGCTACACGGATACGATCCGTTACTGACGAACTCACCACAGTGAGATAAGCAAGCTCATAGTCAGGTCTACGCGATAACGCGTCAGCCAAAACATTCGGCTTGTACTTCACCTCGAAGTTATACTCCGCACAAAAGGAGAGCCAACGAGCCATTCTCTGTGAGAGATGAGGAGACTGTGTCGCTGTGCGTACCGACGCATGATCGGTATAGATCACAAACGGCTTTGAGCCCAACAGGCGTACCCTGAACTTAACAAGGGCTTACTTCATCGCAAGTAGCTCCTTATCATGAACTATATAGTTCTTCTCTGCAGCTTTGAGCTGACGAGACTCAAACGCGATGACGCGTTCTCGACCACAGAGTCAACTTGCAAAAGTTCACTGCCAATGGCAAAGTCCGAAGCGTCACATACGACGCTAAACGGGCGATCACGATCAGGCAGGGCCAGAATTGGCACCTGAAGGAGACTCTCCTTAATGGCTCCAAAAGCCTCGTGGTGTTCGGTGTTCCAACACCATTCCACATCCTTTTCAAGGAGATTCGACAATGGCCTAGCCACCTCCGCATAGTTGTGGCTATAATTGTGCAAGTAATTTGCCCAACCCAACCACTTGCGGAGGTCCTTCTGGTTCCTCGGAACCGGTCAATCCACTATGGCTTTGACCTTAACAGGGTCTGCCCGGATTCCTCGCTTCCCAATGAAGCATCCCGAAAGGGAATCTCTTCCGCACCGAAGATGCATTTGTCAATATTGGCATATAAATTATGCATCCTCATGCAACCGAGCACAGCTCACAGGTTTTCGATGTGATTCTCCACATCAGTCTTGCTATTTTCGGCTTGACTATGGACGATTATATCGTCAAAGTATGTCTGTGCATACGCCCTATGGGGCCGAAACAACTGCGTCACTAGACGATTAAACGTTGCAGGTGCGCTAGATAGCCCTTGGGGCATCACTAACCACTCCCAGAGCATACCACTCGGAGTGCTGACCACTGTCAGCGCGATATCACTAGCTCTCATGAGCAGTTGGTAATATCCATCGACAAAGTCACTGTACATCGTACATCCCAACATATTGTTCTGAAGAACATCCTTGCGAGGAATCGGTGTTTGAGCCGGGATAGTGGCTATATTCATTTTATTGTAAGCATGCACTTTTCGCCACTTCCCATTAGGCTTCTTCACACAAAAAATGGGAGTAGAGTGAGGATACTTACTCTCACGCACCATGCCAGCCGCGTGCTTTGCACGAAATAACTCGTCAATGACGTTACATTGCTTTCGTGGCAGCGGCCACTGTCGCGTCACACTGTATGTGGTTCCTGGAACCAAGTCAAATTCATGACGTACACCTCTATCCGGAGTTAACCTCGTCGGAGGTTCTCTGGAGACAACATCTCCATATTCCTTCAACAAAGGAAAATAAGGATCCGAAGGGTCCTTCAGGATCTGTGACCCACCACGCGCATTCAGCGCCTTCTTGGTATCTTCAAGAACTGCTTTATCCAAAAGCGATGACGAGGAGTTGAACTCCTCCTCAGGTCGTATAACGACCACTTCGGCGATGTCGCCTGCCTGTAAGGCAATGCCAAACTCGGCAAAGGACAACTCGTCCAGCTCTAACAAAGCACTTACTGCGGGTATAGTTGAAAGTGCCACCGGCTCTTCAGCATCACCAGTCAAACCATTGACGAGTGTATATAGCTGCTCGCTATCAACGTCACTCACGATAATATCATCACTACTCATGATGCTCTCAGCATCCGACGCATCAGCGTTCACAGGTGTACACCTCAAGGTCAAAGACCCCTCTGCCAGTCCGAAACGCGTTGGAGCCACTGCTCGCTCATTACGTACCGAACGCCACTGCGTCGGTGCGATTTCTTGACTCAGGAACCACTGTTCAACTGAGGGGGCGCAAGTCGAGTGGTTGCACACCGGGCACGAAGGGCCATCGCTCACTTTGCGGGAGGTGTATGTCGAGGAGTCTGGGTCCACGATGGCGACGTGCGGCCATGTGCTCGCCGACCTGGAGAGGTGAGCAAGAATTGCGGTGACATCGATATCACGTGGCAGAACCGTGCGATTCAGTCAATCGATGACCGGACGATGCCGTGCAAGTCTCGGCATCCCAATAATACATTCAAATGATCCACTAAGGTCAATTACCAGGAATTCATCACTGCTCACAAAGCCGTCAAATTGATACGGCACAACTACGGAACGCTGTCGCAGCGTGCGTGGCTTGCCGTCAACATACTTGATCTCTCCCGATTGCTCGCGGACACACAGCCGCGAGGGGAAATCTTCAAACTTTCGGCGCAAATAAAGTTATTCGTCCGCCTGATTTAGCAAAGCACGAAAGGGTCGACTGGCGCCGTCGACACACACACTGAGTACAATCAGTCGCTTGTCCTTGCTGGATGTGGTGGCATTAAGCTGCTTATGGAGCGAAGTGGAGCTAAAAGAAGGAGTCAACACAGGAGGTACGTTTCTACCAATTGCATCCGCCGCTTTTTTACTGCGCAAGCGGATTGACATGTGTCTCGAATTCGACCGCGGCGAGAACGGATGATGGTGCACGGCACACTGCCGCGCGATGACCCGGTTTGCGACAACGGAAAAACACCAAGGGACGTTCCGAACGAACACCACTACTACACTGAGGCATTGAGCGTCGAGCCCTTGATGCTTCTGCTGCGTCGATTTTCCATTGGCTCAAGAGCCAATGCACGGACGTCTGTCATCAAGGTCGTGGCGTATGAAGAGGTCACGACATAGTTTTCGCGAAGCGCGATAGCAAAACCCTCTTCAAGGGAAGGAGGGTCGGCGCGCGTAAGGCAGTATCTCGTCATGTCTTCGCGGATGCCTGAGACGAAGACGTGAGCTTGAGACGCCATGTCAACCGGCTTCATAACGATGCACGAAGCCAGATGCCGTGTTCGTTGAACGTAGTCGCGCATGGAAAGCTTGCCATGTTTAAGGTCAAAGAATTCGGTACGTAAGCGCGACTCGTCTTGTCGTGGCTAAAAAGCCAGTCGTAGGTTACTCTGGAGCGCTTTCAGAGTGGGGGAAGGCGTACTGGTAGATTACCAGCTTTCCCAAAGCCCACGCTTTCTCCTTACCAGTCAGGCGTGAGAGGAGGAAGTTAACCATTGATGACATCGCCTCGATAAGTCTCGAGGCGATATTAATATCGATCTCTCTAAACAAACGATTGAATGGGAGACGATCTGTATCCGCACCCGAGTAGAGGGACGTCTCCATTTTGACTGCTTCAATTCTTGGAGAACGCGAGGGAGTTTGTACTTGCCGATTCGCTTCGGCGAGCTCGCGTACCATGAACTCTTGGGCGGCATCACGTTGTTGGCTCGGTCGCGTACCATGAACTCTTGGGCGGTATCACGTTGTTGGCTCGGCTGCGTTTAGCAGCGTCGTAACAACAACTTGGCCAGACACCGCTGCAAGGTGGTGAAGGGCTTCCCACTCCACTAGTGTGAGGTGCGGGAACGAACCGTGTTCCAGTGTCTTCATGACAGGTTCGAGGGACTTGTCGTCAACCATCGCGTTGGAAGGACTACAAAGTGCTACCAGGTGTAACGGGGTGAGAGCTCCGTTACGTAGCCTTCACTTAAGTTCTTACGAGAAAGCGTAAAGAAGTACGAAATTTACTTGCGTACTTAAGACCAAATTAAACTCTGCTTTATTATTATTAAGGTTAGATCCGAAATCCTAAACCTTTTGTGAACCACCCAAATTTGTGCCAAATATTAATTGGGTGGAATGGGCTAAACCCTACTGTCAACCAATCAAATAATGGCACTAAAAGAGACGCTATTCGTATCTTTTCCTTTTCCTACTTTATGTAATATTGTCAATATTCTCTACCTAATTATGCATAATAATGGGACCGTTATTATTGCCATATCGTACTTAATATAGCGTGTAACGATACGACCCCGTTACAGAAACCAGTTGGCGCGGGGAGCCCTACTGGGGCAGAACTGAGTTTTGTTGACCCTGTAGAAGGTAGAAGTAAACAGAGTTCAGCCCCAAAGAGATCCGAGATCTCAAAAACGGAACGAGAATGCAAGCCAGGCTTGCTAGTCGTCGAAGGGACGGTTAAGGTCTTTGATAGGCCATGGATTATTTTGATCAATTCGGGGACATCGGGCAATTATGTGCACCGTGCCACCGTGTAAGGTAGTCAGGAGTATGCTGAAGCGCTTAGAGCGCATGGAAGTGACACAGTCATGGTCCGCTTAGCGACGGGTATGCGTATTACGGTACCCAAAGTCCCGATGGACTTAAATGTAAAGTTCTTGGACTTTAACAGCATGGAACGCTGTTTGGTCTTAAACCTGGATGTGAGGTATGACCTCATCGTAGGCATAGCATGGCTAGAACGTCATGAGCCATGGATTGATTGGAGGTCGATGCCTTAGGCGCAACGCGCAAGCTCCTGGTGGGTCTCTGGAGAGTCATGAACCCACCTCTGCTAGGAAGCAAAAGCGCTTTTGGCGCGGATAATGGACCGAGTCGGTCAATATGTTGGATGTCGGCATATCCGACTTTGTAGACAATGTAAGTGTCGAGGACAATAGTCCTGGGCGAGGCCCAAGGACTGTCGATAGTGGGGTTGAGAACCCACTAGATGGCACATATGACATGTGTCATGGGAATGATGTTACATCATTAAAAACCGTGAGTGGTGTTGGTGGCTGCAGGCCAAGATGTCAGGACACGGGTCCAAGTGACACGAATGACGAGGTACTGACCCTGGAGGGTCGAGTATGGTCATCAGTGGATGTTATCTTCGAGGATAACGAGGTGCATGCACCTAACGACGAGGTACTGGCCCAAGAGGGTGGGGTGCAGTTAGTAAATGAAGTGGTCTTTGAGGACAACGAGGTGCAAACACGTCATGACGTGGCATTGACCAAGAGGGTAAAGTGAAGTCAGTAAACGAAGTGGTCTTTGACCTTGAGGTGTACACCTGTGAACGCTGATGCGTCGGATGCTGAGAGCATCATGAGTAGCGATGATATTATCGTGAGTGAAGGTGATAGCGAGCAGCTATATACACTCGTCAATGGCTTGACTGGTGATGTTGAAGAGCCGGTGGCACTTTCAGCAATACCCGCAGTAAGTGCTCTGTTAGAGCTGGACGAGTTGTCCTTTGCCGAGTTTGGCATTGCCTTACAGGCAGGCGACATCGCCGAAGTGGTCGTTATACGACCTGAGGAGGAGTTGAACTCCTCGTCATCGCTTTTGGATAAAGCAGTTCTTGAAGGATACCAAGAAGGCGCTGAATGCGCGTGGTGGGTCACAGATCCTGAAGGACCCTTCGGATCCTTATTTTCCTTTGTTGAAGGAATATGGAGATGTTGTCTCCAGAGAACCTCCGACGAGGTTAACTCCGGATAGAGGTGTACGTCATGAATTTGACTTGGTTCCAGGAACCACATACAGTGTGACGCGACAGTGGCCGCTGCCACGAAAGCAATGTAACGTCATTGACGAGTTATTTCGTGCAAAGCACGCGGCTGGCATGGTGCGTGAGAGTAAGTATCCTCACTCTACTCCCATTTTTTGTGTGAAGAAGCCTAATGGGAAGTGGCGAAAAGTGCATGCTTACAATAAAATGAATATAGCCACTATCCCGGCTCAAACACCGATTCCTCGCAAGGATGTTTTTCAGAACAATATGGTGGGATGTACGATGTACAGTGACTTAGTCGATGGATATTACCAACTGCTCATGAGAGCTAGTGATATCCCGCTGACAGTGGTCAGCACTCCGAGTGGTATGCTCTGGGAGTGGTTAGTGATGCCCCAAGGGCTATCTAGCGCACCTGCAACGTTTAATCGTCTAGTGACGCAGTTGTTTCGGCCCCATAGGGCGTATGCACAGACATACTTTGACGATATAATCGTCCATAGTCAAGCCGAAGATGGCAAGACTGATGTGGAGAATCACATCGAAAACCTGTGAGCTGTGCTCGGTTGCATGAGGATGCATAAGTTATATGCCAATATTGACAAATGCATCTTCGGTGCGGAAGAGACTCCCTTTCGGGATGCTTCATTGGGAAGCGAGGAATCCGGGCAGACCCTGTTAAGGTCAAAGCCATAGTGGATTGACCGGTTCCGAGGAACCAGAAGGACCTCCGCAAGTGGTTGGGTTGGGCAAATTACTTGCACAATTATAGCCACAACTATGCGGAGGTGGCTAGGCCATTGTCGAATCTCCTTGAAAAGGATGTGGAATGGTGTTGGAACACCGAACACCACGAGGCTTTTGAAGCCATTGAGGAGAGTCTCCTTCAGGCGCCAATTCTGGCCCTGCCTGATCGTGATCGCCCGTTTAGCGTCGTATGTGACGCTTCGGACTTTGCCATTGGCAGTGAACTTTTGCAAGTTGACTCTGTGGTCGAGAACGCGTCATCGCGTTTGAGTCTCGTCAGCTCAAAGCTGCAGAGAAGAACTATATAGTTCATGATAAGGAGCTACTTGCGATGAAGTAAGCCCTTGTTAAGTTCAGGGTACACCTGTTGGGCTCAAAGCCGTTTGTGATCTATACCGATCATGCGTCGGTACGCACAGCGACACAGTCGCCTCATCTCTCACAGAGAATGGCTCGTTGGCTCTCCTTTTGTCGCGGAGTATAACTTCGAGGTGAAGTATAAGCCGAATGTTTTGGCTGACGCGTTATCGCGTAGACCTGACTATGAGCTTGCTCATCTCACTGTTGTGAGTTCGTCAGTAACGGATCGTATCCGTGTGGCGTATGCACGCGATGAGGCATGTGTTACCATTATGGAGGCGCTGTAGCGCAGAGTTTGAAAACTAAGGTGAAGTTGTCACCACGTAATCGTGCGAGATTACATCGTTATGCACTGACCGATGGTCTGTTGTACTATAGTACAGGGTCGGATGACCAGCCTCGTGTTGTGGTGCCTCATGATGAGGACCTCAAGTATCAGATACTTTATGAAGCTCATGATACACCACGTGGTGGTCATTTAGGTCGTGAGAAGACCTACAGCTTGATGAGCACCTATTCCTGGTGGCCCAAGTTGTATAATTGGGTTGGTACATATGTACGCACGTGTGAAACGTGTCAAAGGGTGAAGCCCTCGCCTAGTATGGCTGCGCCTTTGGCGAGTTTGCCTGTACCTCGGGGTTGTGGCAGTCCATTAGTATGAACTTTGTATTTGGACTACCAGACTCCATTGATGGAGAAGGAACAGCTAAGCTGTTTATGGATCGTGTGTTTCGACAACACGGATTGCTTGTGGCAATCGTCTCGGATAGAGACTCCCGTTTTACGGGTAAGTTTTGGACGTCAGTCTTTAGAGTGCTGGGCACTCGACTGGACATGTCCACGGCGGATCATCCGCAGACCGATGGCCAGACAGAACGCGTCAATCGCGTTATTGGTGATATGATTTGGGGTGTTTGTGCTGAAACACCCAAGCAATGGAGCACGATGAACCCTCTCATCGAGTTTGCGTTGAATAACTCGGTGCATGCCTCGACAGGCTTCACCCCATTCTATGTGAATGGTTTGGTCAACCCTCGCGTTCCGTTGACGCTCCGCCCTGCCGCTTTGGGGCTTAGTGGGGGGAGAGATAGCCGAAGGCTTGGCTGATATCAGCCCTGTTGCGATGCACAAGAAGGTGGAAGCGTTTATGTCAACGCGTTTTGACGTATTACGTCGCGTCAAAGACGCTATGGCTGAAAGCCAGGATGTTCAGAAGGATGCCAAAGGCAGGAAGAACGATCAAGAGTTCAAAGTGGGTGATTTAGTTCTCATTAAATGCTAGGAATTTACCTACTCGTGCCGTTTCGGCAGTATATAAAACCAAATTACGTCCACGCTTTATTGGACCTTTCAAGGTCATAGGCAAGAAAGGGTTAGCCTATACGCTGAGCCTTCCGAAGAAGATGCGAACACACCCTGTGTTCTACGTGGGCTTACTTAAGTCATATCTCGACCCTGCCTCGGTGGACTTCGAGGGGTTGTCCCCACATCCCCGGCCAAAGGAGGCGCGTAGTACTGCACCGGGGTTGCATATGTACGCTGAAGGCGTACCAGGAGGTCGATCTGACATCGCAGTTTGGCTTGAGAACGCTCAACCACCGCCAAGCGATCCGAGGTCTTAGAGGATAACGCTCACCGGATCGACGTTGTCGATCGACACTGTCATCGAGCGATGACAAGTGAGACCTCGCCGATGCAAGGGCATCACGCTCCAGGAGTGTCAGGCGACGCTCGATCTCAGAGAGATGAGAGGTCAATGGGTCATCGACCTCCTCCGACACTGAGTGATGAACTGGGTCATCAACAGCTCCACGTGGAACGTCTCTTGGCTCGGCGTCGTCACCAGGGTCATACCCCATATTTGGTGAAGTGGAGGGGTTACCCTCAGTCGTACGACTCGTGAGTGTATGAGGTATCCCTCCCGCAGGATTGCTCTGACGCCGTTGACACTTTTGACCAGGACGGTCAGAAGCGACGATAGCTGTCGTCGGACGCTTCCTCGTACTAGGTGCTGTGGAAGTAGGGTCAGTAGGCTGGCTTCGCCTCTGGCCATCAGAAGAAGCCAATGTCGGTACATCACTCGAGTGAGAGGTACGGCCAACAGCTTCAGAAGCTTGTCCTTCACAAGTCTTTGACCTGTATGTGGAAGGTAATTGACGTTTCGCTTTGAGCTTAGCGAAGTTAAAACGTAGACGACGTTCTAACTAAGCGTCTTGCGCTTTAGAGTTTAAACGCAAGTTTGACAAACTTGAGATCTTACATGCTCGTTCTACCCAACGGGTGAACTGGTGATCATCTTGTGCAGATGTTTCACTTGGTGCAAGCACCGCTCGTATGTCGTTTAGTGGGTGCACAGGCACCCCACGGACTGTCGTGACAGTTGCTCCTGATACGATTTCATCGTAAACTCCTGGGGAGTAAGGAGCCGCTTACGAGGAGCGGCACGATCCGCAACCTCGCAAGCGGTACGGGCCTGGGACCCAATGACACAGGTTCGCAAAGATTGCATCGCAATCTCCGAGCTGCCTCATTAGGGTCCCGGGGCACGAACCAATAATCACGTCGTGAAAATGTTTGTTTGGGCCGTCTCAAAGCGGCCACTCGGGCCTCGTCATCAAGTTGACGACGCTGTGCAGCGTCAAGAGGGTTTGTGATTTCTTCGTAAGTACCCTCTAGCGAGGGAAGAGGAGGCGCTTGACGCAATGGGGTTGTCTCCTTTGGAGGAGAAGACACAGAATGGGTTTGACGTCCGTCGCTCGGTTAGCGTGATGATCTTGGGGTACCATGACCCGAAGGTGACTCGGCTCCGCCACCCCTAGAGGCAACGTCACTGCCACCGTCCTTAAAGATGTCGTGACGCATTGCTTCATTCATGATGGAGCAAGCACTATCGAGAAAGTACTTTGTAAAAGCAAGTGTTGTGAACACTGTAATGCTTCAAAGCAAGTGCTAGGCACCTTGTGCTGTGAAAGCAAGTGTTCGTGAACACACAAAAGGTATAAATAATACCAAGTGCGTGGCACTTATCGCTTATAAGCAAGTGTCGTAACACTTTTGCTTTAGCGTGAGTGCGATGCACTTCATGCTCAAAGAGCGAGTGTCGTAACACCAGGATGCTCATAAAGCGTGTGTGTAATGCATGGGTGCTCAAAGAGCAAGTGTTAAGAACACAGAAGCTTTAGACGCAAGTGCAAGCACTTGCTCCGAGGCAAGCTAAATGAGAAGAAAATGAAATTGATGCCTCCAATTAAGTGCGAAAATTCGTGGGTACGTCGGGTCCCACGGATTGGTGGGGAGGGTTAACGGGCTTACACGAAGGTGTGTATCGTACATAACACCTGCCACACCAATGTGGTGTGGCTGTACCTTGGGTACAAAGTAGGTGACCGTACCTGAAGTACGTTCGTGGCAGAGAGCCACGTGGTCACTGGACTTGTTTAAAGTATAGTGACTATGCAGATTTGCATAATAATAAAAGGCTAAAGAGCCAGTAAATAGTGACTAGCCCTAAGTATAGAGTAGGTGCTTCTATATTTAGTGCTAGAAGATAAACATACATATAAAACAGTTTCAAACCTGCTCTATAAGCATTACTGCTTGAGTTTACTATTCCTCCTGAGGAGTTAAGTATCTTTGATACTAGTCTCTTTGAGACACTGTTACAACAACCAATGGGCACAAACTTACGAGCTAGCCTAGGAGGGTTAAGCACCCTAAGACGTAGAAGCTCTCTGAGCTTGTCTTCCTCTGCACATAGTGCATAAGTAGCTTGGTTATAGTAGCTCGGCTACACACGGTGCAAACTAAAAAAATTGACTTTTTATCATTGTCTAAAAAAAGTAAATTGATAATTTATCAGTGTCATAAAAATTATATTATACATATAATCATATTTAAAAATGAAAATGAAATCATTAAAACATATATTGTAATTTAAATCGGCGGACAAGTTTTAAACTTGGTTCAGATGCCAGCCACATGGCACAGAAGATGCTTTTTTTAAGTTTGCGTACAGTTTGTTATCACGCATTGCCTTGAAGCCTTTGCGAAGGTGACCAAAGTGCACGTCTAATTCTGTTGTGCCATCGGATGCGCGACTATGCACGAAGATGTCATCAAATAGCTTGGCGCTCTATCCGCAGAACGGACCGCAGGGATATTGCCAGTAATTACATGGGCAAACTTGAGCGCAAGTGCGAGAACAAGATTCTTTCATGGAGCAACTTCTTCCCAGGATTGCGCCGCGAAACACTCTTCGTATGCGCACTTCGGCTTGATCTTATCAGGACGTTCATGGTTGCTGAGCGCGGATTCTTAAACCACTAGACAGAGTTGTTCAATCTCTTCCCTCTACAGACCACGCAATAACTCATCCCAAGAGAGCTTTGAAAGTTGCATGATGCCAGACGAGTTGCGAGGAGGAATCGCTAACTGTAGAGAATGGCTACCTGACCAGAACCAGTGATGTCAACGACAGTGATGGTTCAAATGGAGACGCTGGCGGAAGAGATGGTGTCGACAAGGGAGGACGAACATGAGCACACCGCCCACGGCGAAGACGTGACACAGGAACACGAATCAGATACACGACCGGTCGTACAGAATCCGCTGCTTCGACGTGGTGTCCGCAATGGAGCACAAAGTGAGAGAAGGTCTATACGCGGCACCCCCTCTGACAGTCGGCAGTCCGGCACAGTGAGTGGCTTGGGGTCTCATTACGCAGTTTTGAGAACCCACTCCACCACATAGACTTGTGTCACCGTATCAAATGGGTTGGTGACGATGCAGGACGCCAGGTGTCTTGCTTGCTCGATACAGTCGTATTTGCCACTTTGTAGATAGAGATATACTCTATCACGAATCTTAACTATCAGCTACAGAGTCTCAACTCGATGTTGGGATAAATAGTGCGATCCTGATGGCCTATCAAGAATGCCAATTGGTTTGTCAACGGGATTTGCACCATGACCCCATATTTAATTTTTTCTGCTTCCGTGAGATATTCTATTAGACTTTTCCGACAGGATTTTCAATAACAAGCTTTGGGGCCGTGGACTTTGCGCCTTCAATTCCAACGTAAACACTCATAACGGACAGATGTAAATAGTGGTAGGTTAATTTGGTCTACATGATACAAATGGTACTTCACTACTGCGAGACGCTTTTGCAAGATATGGATTTAAATTGTAGCAGCAGAAGAGCGGTCATATGCCCATTGAATACGCAACAATATCGGTTGATATGATCCTTCACGATAGTTCCTTGTCTCTTCGCACTGTATGGGTGAATCAGTAAGGGTTATCAGATACTTGATAAGTTTCTTACGACGATGTGGACTACTGCTGTGAATACGGCTTGACCATTAGCGAGTACCTATCATCTATACTATATGTTATTCGTGGAGTCGAACTTGATTAGCAAGCAACTGTTTGTAATACTATATAAATTAATCGAAAGCACGTAATCATGATGTTGTCAATTGATTCTTTTCCAAGGTTACAAAGAAAGTACATGGGTTCGCTATGTCATGGACACAGCCTGTCAAAAAGCATTTCTTTCATTTAAAACGTCTAAACGACTAAATTTAAATTAGATGGTGGTAATGTACCCATATTGCCACATTGCGATACAAATACACGCCAAAAACCACCCATTTTTTCATTCTCCGTTCCATATAGTATTAAGCCAAGCGTGTGATGCTCTTACGGAGTTCGACGGAAGCTTCAGTATCAACGCAACAGCTCACTTGTCAATGCACATGCGTGATTGAGACGGAGTCGGACTCGGATAATGATAGTGACAATGAATGCAACAAAATTGGTAATGAGGTAGCAGGTGAAAATGGGTTACGTGGTGGGTCATCTCGTCCACCACCTTCAAAATGGTCCAAATCGTTGTCTTTACAGACTGCATCTGAATTAATACAGAATTCTCAAGCTTTGCATAATGCTGAGAATCTACGACAAGCGACAGTCTTAGACAATGTCTTTTGTAGCTTATATGATGTGGACACAGTGCTTCATACTGTACAAAGGAGAGAAGAACGGGGTCAGTTTACTCCACTGCAGAAGTTGTTGTTAGCACCCGAGTCTGTTGAGCAGGTTTTTGGTTATGCGACATCGGGTCGTACAATGTACCCAAATGGTCAAGAAAATAGGCAACAATATGATGAAAAAGACCCAAATAGGCCAAACGCAGCAACATATCGACAAGCTTTCGTGGCAACGGAGATAATTCTCCACTTTTATCTTAAAGTGGTGGCGTGGTACGGAGAACCCAAAGCGGATTTGATGGAAGATAGTGGAAAAGTAGTTGATACAGCGATGCAGAAGGGTACAAAACAAGAGGCAATACCGAAACAATCACGTACTGAATGTACCGAACAAACAGTGCCATTGACTCAAGCATCGCCGAGTAAGGCGACCAGTTTAATGGACTTTCAAAGCAATACATCGACGAGAAAAATGGCAAGAATTCAACGTCTACGAGCGAATATGAGGTTTGAAAGCTCGGGAAGCAGCATTTCGGATTTTAGTGGTGATGGCAATGGTTTGATTGAGGATCCAAGCACGCGTGGGTACTTACTACGGTTTGATGATTTGACAGCAAATGAGTGGAAACGAATTTTTGGAAAGCTGTTTTTGTGTTTCTGTCCACAATTGAAATTTGATGGAGACGAAAAAGGGGAAAACAGTGATGACGGCGTAGAAGTTGACAGTGTTTTAGCTGCCAACATGTGCACGATAACGAAAAATTTTGTCGTTTTTCCCGGTGTGCACAGGCTTATTTGCGACGAAGATAAAGCTGATGAAAAAGAGTGGCTAATATCACGTCTAGCAGCCCATGCATACAATCCAGACATTGCATCGCTGTTGCATGGACTGATCCACCTTTCATTCCGTCGTGGTTTTGATTATTTTTTTGATAATTCGCTGTCTGGTCCAGCGAATTGTGGAGCATGTGCCGACTCGATTAGTCAGATCACTTTCTTCTGCGTCCTTGACGTCGACGGTATCGTCGACAGCGTCAGCGTCTCCGCGATCGTCGATTGATGGTTTTTCAACAGTACCGTCGTTTTCATTTTTCTCATCAAAGACGGCGTCGTTTCCCGCATTCTTGTCCACGTCGAATACCGTATCTATAGTTTATTCAAGGATAAGTGGGTGTGCAGAGATCCTGTCAAAAATTCTGGAAGACGAGTTACCAGATACCTTTCGGTATTACATACAAAGAAGAATACAGGTAGCGTCATTTGAGAGTGTTGAACCATTCGAGCGGGAACTTTTTCCGTCAAGGGTGGCTCCAAGCGACCCTGTCATGCACCATAAACTCAAAAATGCAGTGCTAGCCGCTTTGGTGGAAGACTCGACCGTACTTGCTCGATTGGCTGAACTTGGGATGGCAGAGCTACGATATTTGGACGCCCACCACATAAACGAAGCATGTATTCCCAGTATTCTTGTCATCGACGTTTTGCGTCATGCAGTTGAGTTCTCCATGCACACTTCAGAGCCGTTAGAAGCCTTTGTTGCTCCAATTCATCTCGTTTTGGGCACAATTTGTGCGTCAATCAACTACCACCAGCACCTGTCTACTATATTAGAATTTGCTGCGCGCGGCTGTTTTAGTGACAGTGACTCCGATGATGGTGAAACCGAGGATGGAGACTTTGCATTGCATTCTCATTCCAGCGAAAAAGATGATTCGAGTATGCCTTTGAAACGTAATGCTCCACCTGCTCAAAGTACCTTGTTCATGGGAATAACGCTTCCAGCAATCAGCTGTTCGCCCAGCTCCGGCAAGACTATTGTAAACTATCGACCGCTAGCATCAACTTTGCTTGTTATGCACGTGGTGGAGTTGCTGGATGTAGTTATACTAATGTCAAACGATCGCATCGACAGCCGTTTGACTCGGCTAGATATCGCAACGTCACTGATGCAGATTTTTGAAAAGTTTCCTACAGCCAGCATACTGCATTGTCGACTAGTAAAGCTGTACTTGAATCTGTTGAACCGACCTTCTTCAAACGGGCGCGTGAACAATCCGCTTTTGCGAAGTATTTTCCGCTCACCTGATTCGATTTTAGAGTTTATCATAAGCAAGCTCGACACGAACACTTCGGCTCACGTGTATGATGCTCATTTGGCCATCATTGGAGTAAAGATTGCAACGATTTGCAGCTCGGCTACGCTTCAGCAGGAACTTATTCGTCAGTTCTGTAACAATGTGAAAGGCTGGAACGATTTTGCCTCATCGCTCGTCGCTACTCATTACGAGCAGATGGACGTGTTGAACGATTCACTACTTGGTTTGCAAGTTTCGGCCAGTGGGGCCCCGAGTGGAGGCGCAAGCAAACGAAAGACGAATGAAGATAACGCAGACAGAGGCTTCCTACTTGCTCGGCCGTCTTCCTCTGCGAGTGAGTATCTATCACGCGAGTTGGATCCATTTCGACGACTTCCAATGGAGAAAGAAGGTTTTGGATCGTCACAAAATTTGGCTCGCGGAAATGAGGCGGTGCATCCCAGCGATATGTTCCAGAGCCGGTTACAAAGCAAATTTCCCAAACCCATTATTGATATTTTGCAGTCAGATGCATCGACATCATCTGATGTTGAAGAAGATGATTGCTTTGTCAGCGGGTATGCTTACCAGAAGCACTCTAGGTGGGCGAAAGTGTATCTAAGGTTTGACAAGGCCACTTGCCAACTGACTTTGCAGCATGTCTCAGTCGAACTATCTCAACCACCGAGCAGCGGGGCATCGAAATCAACTTCCCAAACGAAGGTGTCGCGTTTTCAACAACTGCTGATGGCACACAAGCAGGCATGGACATCACGGCCCAAACGTTTTGTGGTATGCAATGCCCGAAGATGGATTGTTTTTCGCCGAGGCATAAAGAAACGGAACCGCGGTGCTTTTGGTTTTCAGATCGAGGTATTCGATAGTCACCGAGAAGAAGATGAAACGCTGACTTTCGTGACAGGATCAGATGTTTCAAGAACGAGGTGGGTTGAGGTTATGCAGTCCGCTGTCACAAGGACATGGACGTCGCGTAACGGCTCTAATGACATCAATGAAGCTTTTAATTTAAGGCTGGTCGAGTGTGTAGCAAAGAACTGTGATGGACCGTATTTGGTCGTACCAGATGTCAACTTGCTGGGGCCAATGACGTCTGCCAGTTTCTTGTTAAAATCGGTGGTGCCTGAGGAGGTGCCTTTCTGGGGAACATACCACGGTGACCAGGGCATAAGTAAATACGCATCATTATTGAATCAGTGCCTGGATGTTGTTCTCGTTGAAGAGAAAAACATTGAAGCGATTGGGTTCTCGGTGACAGTAGAGTTCGATGCTACATTCCGCAGATCGGAAAATAACGATGTTTCCGTCGACATGGAACCCCCCTCAGTCAAGTGTTCTTGCACGGACACGTATTTGATTAATGGCAATCAAATTATTGGTTTGACACGAACAATCGCTGACTCTGAAAAGTTGTTGCAGCTTCTTTGTGATGAACAGCTTGAGTAAAATTATAAAATCGACAGTCACCTTGTGCTCTCATCTGTAGATTTGCGTGAACCAAGGCACTAACTTCGCTGAGTCAAAATGACTACCATCGCTTAGTCAATATTTTGGGAACCACTAGCCTTCCTTACTTGCATTTTCCAAGTGCTATGGAAATGCTCTTGCCCAAGACAGATACAGAGCAACCAAAGCTACTTGGCGGGATACGAATCACAATGGCACTGGACAAATTGACCAAATGAGTTTGCTGGGTTGTGCACTGATCTCAATATGGCGTCATTGGCTAAACAATCCAGAAGGTACTCAGCTAAGAGTATTGATTCGATTAGCGAGAGTTTCGGATGGACAAAGGAAGCATCAAAGTCACTTTACCGTGACACCGGTGCCACCATTTAAGGCTGCAGGTGTCTTGTCTGTCTGGTGTGTAATACTCGAGTTGTCGTTGTTGACGGCAAGCAAAGAAATTCTCGTGCAAGTCACTTTCCCTGTTCACGACTTGTGCAATATGCTTATGCTGAAGCGGAATCAAAATTTCATGTCGACGTGAGAGTGGTGGCAAATGTGGGTAGTATGAATTTGATATGTTTGCCGCAATTTTTTGGTTGCAGGAGCCCATTTTGTTCCATCGGTGTTACTTGCTGTGCACTTGATCGGTGCGTGACCTGCTTGAAGATTGCCTTTGTGCTTCTTTTTAAGTGTTGAATGAAGCTCCATGTACCTCACTGTCTCAGCCATGTCGACCATCACCCGCGTATGATTGCTTGCGCATACCACAACAGTGCAAAAGGTCAGCGTTTTGAAGAAGCGTAGCTGAGATTGGATGGAACATTTTATAAACATTGGACGTGATCACCGCCCAAATGTCTTTTGCTGGTTAAATGGATAGCCACTACATTGGCGTATCGACTACACATTGCATCATCGATTGGCGAAACTTTCCTCACGATAAGCGTTCAGCCCTAGCGCCTCTCCCGGAGCTTTTGTCTGTGCCACTTACTTCTGTAGTGTTTCGGTGACAAACAATTTCCTAGCTTCATTTACGGTGCTACGCTTCTTGTGTGCGCTCCTGAAACAGCAGTATTTCAAAACGACCAACCCGAGTATGCGATGATTGGAGTTTTGCTGGGGTGCATAACATTAGTATGGAAGATGCTACGGGTGGACCACTCGCTATATTTTACTGCCGTAGACCATGGGTTTGTTTTTGGAGGCTGAAAAACAACTTACTGTCAGCACGTATGATATAATTCGGTTTACAGTTCAATCGGTTAATGTTACATCAGATGCAATGTCAACGAGAATTCTATTGCGAAGAAGTAGCGATAAACGCGAGGCACAAAGACGAACGGAAGCGCTGCGGGGAAGCTATGACAAAGTCCATCTACAGAATGGACACGACCACACAGTCAACCAACGTCGACAGGATGAGACGTCCCCTAGCATCAGTCTTGCAACTTACCATTTCGTGAACCATGGGCGCCCGTTCAGCATCTAGCTCTTGTCCTACCAAAAACTGCTTCGCCTCAATCGCACGCTCAACGAGTGTTTTTCTATACGTCAAACTGTCGCGGAACAGAGATGTGGATTAGCACATATATCGATCAAAGCCTGGATCCAGATAAGAATGTAAACGCACTCAAGTGCAGGCGCAAATCCCGTTTTGTTGCTACCACAATCGCCAAAGATGTAGCGGTACACTTGCAGCAGCAGCTTAATATTGCTTCGTGACACTCCAGCACGACGCAGGCCAACGAGATTCAGCCCTGCGAGCTTTGAACGATTGCCCAGGACCAAGCCGTACGGCAGGACGTCACCATCCACTGCACTATGTCCGCCTATCATAGCTAGAGGACCGATGCTCACATACTGCTTAATCCCAACTTGTCCACCAATGATAGCTCCGTCCCCAATAGACACATGACCAGCAATACACACATTATTTCCGACCGTAACACGCCTTCCCAATTGTGAATCATGGGCTACATGTGCCCCACATAACAGCCACGAATTGTCACCAATAGTTGTTGGAAATTCTGAATACGATGTACTGCCATGAACCGTTACGTGCTCACGAATGACACAATGAGTGCCAATTGTTAATGTCCAATCTCTCTCATCCGTCTGTGGAAGTACCAAATGTTTCCTGTCTTGTGGTTCTCCACCTAAACTTGCAAACGAGTGAATCTGCGTGCCGTGACTAATACGCGTCTTGCCATTAATGACCACGTGACTCTGTAGATGAACATTTGCTTCTAGTACGACATCTATATTTTATATATATATCAAATCAATAAAAAATAAGATTAGTTAAATATAACAATAAGAAAAATAACATTAATAACAACAAAACCAAACAAAATCATCACACACCTGGTCCAATCACGGAATAAGGTCCAACAAGGACATTCGGTCCAAGCTCTGCATTTGGATGAACCACAGCGGTAACGTGAATGTTAGGGACTCTTTCTACCGACTGCAACTCCTCAAAATGTTGTAAGATGGGTTCATTTCGATCATGTTTTGCACGATTGGTGATGGGACGAGCTCTTCCAATACTTCGCTCGACGCGACAGACTGGGAGAATACGGATTCAAATGGTTAGAATATGGAAACAAGAACGAAAAATAGTCCTGTATACGCACCATTGGTCGAGACTGAGAGGCAACTGGTTGCAACTTGCATGAAGGTGACATGATGCGGCGCTGCCATTTGCCACATCGAAAGACGTGTAGCATATTCGTTTCAACTCTTTTGACGGGGTTGGAATAGTAAAACCTTTTATATGATAAAACCAATTACAACACTAACGAACCCTCTACTATCGAATAAAATCAACTAAAAAAATACATATCTGTAACAATTCCAATAGGAGATTTTCCCCGTTAATAATAAAATGAAAGTAAAGTACCAGTCCACCCCAATACTGAATCAATGCGTTGCAGTCGCAATATTCCATGCAAAACTGGCCAAAATGATCATCATACACATGAATACAGTCACCACAATACCTAAAGCTTCCTTTGGACTGCGTTTGTTCAATGTATCCACTATGATAATCAATAGTGCTGCACTTGCTAAGCTGAGACTTGAACCGTGTGTAATTGTACTCGTACGACTATCTTCGCTATTAGCAAGCGCTTTGGTTTCATCCGCTTCGTCAATCGTAACAGTAACATTAAGCACACGGTGTAATTCATCATCAGATCCATCGTGAGCTGGTGCATTGGCTGCAACCACAGCATGAGTGCTGCTGTTTTCTCCATAGTGACATGTTTGCAATCGAACAACACGCTCTTCAAGGTGCTTAATACGTAGACAAGATTCCAGTTCACGCGTCTTGGCAACTGCCAACGCGTTATCCAGTGTTCCACATGTTGGGCACACTGAATTTGCTACTAAGAGCGGTAACACCTTTGGTGAGTCAAATTGACTATCGACATCGCTGTCCTCTTCGTCCGACAGATTCATTTCTAAACCCTCGTTCTCCAAGTCTGTCAGAGAGTTGGATCCTTCACGACCAGTAACTTCAGGCTGCTTGCCAATCTCACTTTTCTCCGTACTGCTCAAAGTCGGTGCTGTTACCACTGAAGATTTCCAGGCCGAAGCAGCTGCAGCAGCGTCTAGCGAAACAATTTGCATTCGACGACGAGCTGCATGCTCTTCCATAGCGTCCATTTCATCCCGACTTGCAGACGCCAAAGCCTCTAGCTGCTGGCGCAATAGTTGATTCTCTCGAGCTAGCTCCATCAACGCTCGAGCACGTTGGTCCACAACTTCATTGACTGATGCATTCACCTTAATTCGCTTGGCGCGGCTAGCAAACTTAAGTGTACTGCGCGTATCCTCTATATAAGTAGGTGCAGGAGACGCACAGCAAACAAAGAGCACGCGCGCCGCACCACTTAGCGACGGTTGCAAAATGCGTGTAAGTTTGCTGTCACGGAAATTGATATGATCTTGCTGGTTTGGCGACTTGCTGCTGCCGAGCGCCACAACAACTCTAGACAGCGCCAATAAGCTCCTGTTGATATTCCCACTCTCTGTCTTGAGTTTCTTGCCACCCAAACTGACTGCTCGAGCGCTTTCAGAGCCAGCCAAGTCAACAAAGTTCAGACAACCTACACGTACACGCTCCACACCTGCATCATCTTCAGTCGGTACGGACATATCGAGACGCGTTTTCGACTCGATGACCAGTCTGAAAATCGAATGTGATCGACTACTGCGCTCATTCATGCGGGTTGCTCCCACTACTCTCTTTTTCTCGCCATCACGCAGAGCTTGCAAAACTCCTCTCGCATCTGTCACTACCCGTTCCGAATTATCCGTAAATACTCCAGTCACAGGATGCTCTCGAATATGCACGGTCGAGTCTCTCCTCTTGCCTGTGGTCGGATCACTCGCCAATAAATCTTTGACCGTCTCATTGTACACTTCCAAGTACGAGACACGGACGAGAAACTCGATATCCGTTCGTCTCGCCATCTCATCAAACAGATCTTTTACTGCCAACTGTATAAGTCCATCATCGTCTTCCGGTCTTCTGTCCTGCTCCGTCTCAATCTTCTGCTCCTGTGCCAACATCATTCTCCTGTTTTTTAGTCCTGACCCTTGCATCGTGTACGTCTTGCCACTACTCGTCTGTCCATAGGCAAATATGGAGCCATGAATGCCATCCAATGCCGAGCGGGCAATCAACCTGGCAAGTCCATCATAAATGTTTTGAGTCGAATGTTCCGTATCGTACACTTCATCAAAGGCATAGACACCACGACGTCTAGCAGTCTGTGGTGAGGCCTCAACAGTTCCAGTTGAAGCATGAACAATCCAGGCGGACTGACTGCTCTGTTCTTTAGGCAATAAAGGACGAAATCGGACAGTGACACGTACAGTCTCGCAATCGTCTGTCGTTTGTTGCTTCAGGAGGTGCAAGTCGTTCATATCTAAGACTTCCGAGTCGTCAAATTCACTGGCAATGCTAGAGACTCGTTCGGACCAACGTAAATCACTTTCGACACTACCACTTCGACTTCGATTACTGCATTGACTATAGCTATAGCTAAGACGTAAAGAACGTTGGAAACATACTTGTCCTACTAGGTCGCTATCTCGACGTCGCATTTACAAGAAACTCCCGTCTTACTACTAGAAAGTTTTCTATCCAAGAGATGCAACAGATTGAATTAGGGATCGCTCAAGTCGGAATAACTTTAGCTTTGTCTGATGTAGTAATGGTTGGAAATATAGAGCAAAACCTCATTTTGTTGAGTCAGACAGACGGACGAACGGACCGATTTCGTATAGGGATGGGTGCTCTAACAAACATATCGATGGATTTGTAATAGAGCGTGTACATATCAAAAGATACAATATATTATTGATACAATATATTATTTCTTAATAGTATTCACTTAACAGATAGTTTAGTATCCGGTTGTACAGCATGTACCCTTATTTATTTATTTATTTATACACGATAATCATTTACATTCAAAGCTTTAACATATGATTTTGGACTTGATGTCTTGTCTGCACGGCGTATGGACGATTCGTCGTCACGCCAAAAGTACGACACGAATCGGCTAAACCGGTTGATTCGAGAGTTAAAACGATCTCCAATTCGAGTTGATACCACCTCATGCATTTGAAGCGTAATCTTCCATTCCGGCTGCTCAAACTTTCGAAACGGTTTCAATTTGAACTTGTCTTCACAAATTCGACCAACTTTGGACGGTATGTCCAATAGTTCATCCTTGTACACTGCAAGAGCTGATTCACTAATGACAATCTGGCCACCTTGTCCCATTTCACTCATCTCGCGTGTCATCATTTCACTGAGACCTAGATACGTCATCTTGCCTGTCGTCGGGTGTCTCGAGCACACCAAATGCTCATCGCCATCGTGAATGGCCATACGGACCCGAAGTCCGTTGAACAACAATCGTGTCCAGATGTCGTACACACGCGCTGCATTGTCGTATTTGAGCAGCGGGGATGGCCATGGAGCTTTCAGTAACTTCTCTTGAACGCTAACACACCACCCAATGGCATCACGGACACAATAGAACGCTAGTTGAAAAGAATCACCTGCGCTTGTAATTTCGTAGCCTCGGAAGCGAGGTAATTGTTGTCGTAGCAAGTCGTCGTGAATGGATTGTGCCTCATCCATCGACTGTGAAGTCGCAGCCCAAAGTCGACTAGAACCTTCAATATCCGTGACCACGAAGATCGGTCGTCGGGTAGGCGCTTCCACGATCACGTCCAGGGTGTGTAGCCCTAGTTCATCTTCGAAAAATCCACCTTCAACGAGATGCTCGTGTATATAAGATGGCATGAGAGGAAGTAGTGCGCGATAGCAGCACGTGGCGCTAGTGCCAATTGCAAACGCCGTGCCTGCACCAGAGAGGTAAAAGAGGGTCCGAGTCAAACCCACCCACTCCATCTGTAGTTCGACTACAAACTGGATCGATGCTTCCACAATGCAGGACGGAAACACGAAGGCGCAGTACACACATACCAAAGTCTTGATGCGCTGGTGCAATAGCAGTGAAGCCGGTCCAACGGAATTTCTTGTGCGCTTTCGACATGATATCCATATTGTCACATACACCGGGTACAGCACCGAAGTCCAAATGCACGCCAGCTCGAACCAAAACACGCCCACCTGCACAACCTCTGACTTGGTCGGTGGCAAGAAAGCTGAAACCAACACAAAGATAGCAAATACTCCAACCGTCATGTATGCGCGAATACAGTACATACGAATAATAGCGCGCTCACGCTTCGGTCCACGGTCCATAGACTTGATGATTAGGCGCTTTAATTCGTAAGCTAGAGTCATGATGAAAAAAGTTGTGCACAGCAAAGCGCAATCTCCGATCAGAGTGATACTAAAACCTATGGCCTTGACCTCCTTGTCACCAGAGTAGACCGCCCATGATCCCATGATTTTTCCCTCGCCATTTGCATTCAACTTGTCTCGTAGTCCGTTGAAATTGGCTAGCACCCCCACGTAAGGTAGAAGTTGTACGAGCGAGTAGATCAAGTACAAGCGGCACACCGAATACGTAATATATTGTACGGCCGAGTCACGTACTTTAATGTGTTTGAACGAAAGCAGCAGCGTCATACCCGTTGTGGCCGCGGCCACTGCCAACACAATCACATACGTTAGAGTCCAATTGTATTGAGTCAAATCATCCATTCACGGTCCAAGACGAATCCACCACGCTGGACACGTTCGCTGAGGCAGCAGATTGCACACAGAGGTGTGTCACCACAGCTGTAGCGGGTAGAAAGGAATGTGCCTGATGGACGAATGTTTATTGCTTGTTGCCCATCATGGAATAACAACGGCTTCTCCTCCCCGATGCTGCACCATCGCCAATTGGAATCCTCGCTGGGTTTGCAAAGCAGACGGCCAGAGCCAGGTCTAGCGTTGCCTTCTCGACGCTCCACCCATTCACGATTTACGAATGACTTGGTGCTTTCGTATCGTTCCTCGCAACATTGGATTGCGATTCACTTCGGTGGCAGCCAAACCAATTGGCAAATCCTCGGCTCGTTTGCTTATGGTCGGGTCTTTGCGCGGAAAGGAAGAGTGTAAAGTTGTGCTTTGTGACGCAGGCAAGTTCGACGGTTTACTAAAGTATTCGCATTTATCATCGTGAAGATCTCGATAACTTTTGCTCATAGGCTAGGCTGTCCACATCAAGTAACAGGAACTGCTTCAACACGGATGCATTGCGATCGTCATGCAATAGCCAGTTGAGGTCGTAAGTGCAGCGTAGCCCAATGTTCGGGTTCTTCTTCATTCGATGCCTGTATTTTCCCTGTTCGAATCGTACGGTGTCCAACAGTTGATTCCAATTTGCTTTCCCCTGCAATCGGCGCTGCTTTGCATCGACTTGGTCTCGTTTGGCACGGATGGTGAATTGGAATACATCGAGACCTATTGTCCAGACCTGCGTGTGCACCGAGTTAGACACGTCGATATGTACACAAATATGAAGTTTTGAACGTACTTGGTGTTGTTTAACTGCGTAAGACCTCGAAGGATTCGCTGAGTCGGATTCAGCTACATCAAGTTCCAGGCTGTGGTGAATGCCTTTGGTCATTTTCTTCAGAATTTGAAGAATGCATTTGTGAAAAAAATGCATGTCACGGTTCACAAACGGTAACATCTCGACGAGAGTCGAAAATCGATGTGCTGCCACGATCAACATTTGGAACAGATTAACGAGGATAGTGTCTTCCGAAAACAACTCAGGGTCGAAGTACAGCGCGTGCCATCGCTGACGAATCGGCAGAACCACTTTGTTTACAAAAAATTCTCGTGCAGCTTTTGTCTCGTTAAATGGAATTGAACCTTGAAGCAACGAGCTGCTCAGTCTGCGAATGATAAACCATGTTAGTAAGTTAACGTTCATATCCATCACTTACTGTAGCACTTACTTTTCGTAGTTTACGTAGATCTGAAGCTGGCTAGGATCTATCAACATGCCACACCACGATATGCTACGAGACGTTGCAGACTTTGCAGGCTCGCCCGTCCCAGTTGCAAGCTCAAAATTTGCTTGAGTCTTGGACAGATTTACGAAACATCCATACTCGTTGTTACCTCCGTGCATCACCTCAGAAAAAGCCCGTGCTCTCTTCAGATCTGTCGTAATGTACATGAAGTCATCAGTGTAGCGAAACAGCTCCTCATGTTGACAGCAGGATACAGGCAGAACGACCGAGTCGCATACTTCCGGCAAGCGCTTGCGCAGTACTCGTCGCTCAAACTGAGCATAATAAATGTTACACAATGTCGTGGAAAGCACGGAACCTTGCGGGATACCACATTGCTGAACGTATTCATGACCATCTATCTCGATGGTGTTCGCCGATAAATGTTCTTTCAATAACTCGAGAGCTTTGGTTTTTGTGAGGTAGTCGTAAAGAACGCCATCAACAAACAGCGAATTCTTCTTCGGAGACTGCGCTACAAGCTCGTCAAAACTCAGAAACTCGCCAGACGGATACGCTGGACGCTCTAGCTTGTAGAAAAACGAAGGCTGCAGCAGTGATGTGCCACTATCATTAGACAATGCGATCGGAGTGACTTGATGACCAACCCAATGCTTGCGAATGAGATATTCATCTTCTTGTATTGCTTTCTTCAGCATCTGGTAAAGCTTGCGCGGTCGAATGGTATCGAAACAACGCTCAACGTCTACAGTCACGCAGTAAGCCATTGGAATATCTCCTCCTGAAGTACGTTGCCGCTTTGTACAATGAGGACAGGAGGCAATCTGACGAAATAGAGGTTTCAGTCGTTTGTAAATTTCGTCAATACTTCGAACAGATGCTCCAAGAAGCCGTTTAGGTTGTCGCGCCATCTCAAACGTGAGTATTCGATGAACGGATTCCATAGATCTGTTTACTGAGACCTTTGTTCGATCCGCAGATGCAGACAGATTCATTAGTGGCCGAATCCCACTCGCTTTTGGCAACAACCTTAGCCGAGAAGTTGGTAGCAGGCGCTGTTTGTGGTTGCTTGATGCGGTTCGATTAGCAGAAGGTTGCAAAATTTCTCTTTCCAAGTCATCGACAGCAAGCATGCTGCAGTATGGTTAGACATTTGTTAGACTCTTGGAGTGCAAAAAAATATTGTTATTACTAAGCTCACCTGATCACATTCCAGACTGGGCGCTGATAGTACGCAATCTCGTTTGCCATTCCCTCGGCTTCAGTAATGTAAAACAAGTTTTGCAATAACGGGAAGACCAGTAATGACATCATCCACCAAAGCAAGTCTTTAAAGAGCTTTTGGCGCTTGACTCGTTCGTTTGGTGGGCTAAGCAACACACGGAACATAAGCAGTGGTTAGCTAAAATCTATTTGGACCCAACAACTCGAAGAATTATACCAGAACTTTGCATCCTTTTGCACTTTCATCCATTCCACCTGGATCATCTGAAGCTCACCCACACACTGCACGAAAGGCAACTTATCAACAAATAGTATGTTCAACCCTCGTGAAACAGATGCTCACCTTTTTCAGCGAGAAGATATCAAACTTTCGAGAAAAAATGAATTTGCGCAGCATCATCTTCACACACTTCCAGTTCTTCTTTGTGTCGCTGCTGCCCCACATTTCTTTCGGTACAACGCGAGCAATAAACTTGCGAACGAGCCGATAGACCTTCTTTTTAGGCGTTGCAAATGACAACAACTTTTTGATGTTGTCCTTATGTTGTTGCAGCTTTGTCAAATCGATCGGTTCGTGAGCTTTACCATTTCTGGTGCTTTGGTACGTCTCTGTAGCGCGTTCGGCGTCACCTTTTCCCCGTTTCGGTGAACTAGCTGATGCACACGACAGCATTTCTATTGCTTCCTCTCTTCGCTTTCGTTTACGATCGGAGCTGGGTGTCACAACTTCACCTTGGCTCAAGTAGCCGTCATCTAGAGCTTTGCGTACGATTGGCATAAGAATGGGTTTAGGAGATGCCGCTGTTTTAGCTGCTCTCTCACCAATTTTGCGTTTGATGTCTGGGTTATCAGCCATGAACTTGCGGAATTCAGCGTTCAGTGGGGTCAAATTCTTTGCGAGCTCCTCAACTTGGCATGCTTTGAATCTTGACACCATAGCTTGTACCGTTGGAATCAAATTAATCAACCGCCTTGATAAACGTTTCTGCCGTGCAGCATCGGTAAACATTGATCGAAGTACCCGCGATGCTTCAGTTCGACTAATTGGATCGCCTGTCTTGGACGCCTTGACCAAAACGTGCGAGGTTGCAAACACTCGGTCTTTTCGAAAATAACGTGCATACATCACGCAGTTAATCGACAAGTCTCGGTTCGCAGTGTCAAGAGCAGAATTCGGTGCATACCGCGTTTGCAAACGCAGACTTTTTCCTGCAATCTGGTGCATCAATCCAAACCGCACACGCAAAAGCCATTAGCCGCTATTTCCTCTGACTCCTTTTAGTACAAGATTCAGTTACCTGCATGTACGAGTCTGGGGCATCTTTCAATTGTACAAAAATCGTGTAATTCAGCAACAGGTGAGTCATAAGGTCGTCTCCAGTGAGTTTGTGCAAAGATTTCCAAAGCGGCTTTTTCAGTGCAGCTACTAGCGTATTCGGGTAGTAGCACATGATTCCGTTCGACTGCATGACTCGATGACCTGCAACATCGGGTGCTACTTCTCGATACCCAAGTGTCAAGATATTTGCATTTTTCCAGTCCATTGATCGTTTACGTGCCAAAAGTCGCTCAATCACATGATGCACTAATTCCGTCTGTACAAGAATCAACAAGGTATCAAGAGACTATTTAATTCAACTTTGCTACAGTTTATCTTTACTATTCACGTGTATTGTAATCTTCCTACATGTGAAATACATTGTTTACAGTTCCATGGTGATCGAGGGAATGATTCAATTCCTTCAGGGAATGACTGGATGAGAAATGTCTGGTCCAAAGCATTCGAGACGTCCTCGTTGGTCACACTTGAAAGGTTCTGCTCAAGTGTAACGTCACCATTGAGACGAAGGACCTCAGCAGCACTTGAAGAATGAATGAATTACGATATACATAGTAACATCAATTAATAAAATAGAGTACTGCTCTTACCTTTGTAGGAATGAACGCAGCGTCACGGCCTTTGCAAGTAGAGCTTCCATGGTGTATAAATGGCTACATATTGAAAGGGTGTTGTGATGTTATTTTAGTGTGATGTACATTAAAATAGTGACATGCATGGAGCTTATCATTAATCGATGTCGCCCCTCCCACTCTCTTCATCTCGCTTCATGCCTATCATTTGAGCTTTTGGATCGTACAAGAATCGTGGAATTCTCCTACGTAACGGAATGTTCGTTTCTCGTCTCTCTCCCTCCATCCGAACATTTGGTTCACGTTCTCTTGCAACTGTGAAGCTACCAGATCTCGCCTATGACTTTAGTGCATTGGAGCCATCTATTTCTGGTCAAATTATGGAAATTCACCATCAAAAACACCACCAGACGTATGTGACCAATTACAATGCAGCCCTAGAACAATACGCTGAGGCCGAGGGAAAGAGTGATCATGCCAAGATGCTGAGTCTACAACCAGCCCTTAAATTTAATGGTGGTGGTCACATTAATCACTCGATCTTTTGGACCAATTTGGCACCCACTAGCCAAGGCGGAGGTGGTGAACCCGAAGGAGAGCTGCGGAAGGCCATTGACCATGAGTTTGGTAGCTTTGACGCCTTTAAAAAGACTATGGCTGCAAAGTCAGTGGCTGTACAAGGATCGGGATGGGGTTGGTTGGGCTACTCGCCCGAGTCCAAGCGCGTGGGTGTCGTCACGTCGCCTAATCAGGATCCGTGCGTCACGACAGGCTACGTACCTCTCTTGGGCATTGATGTATGGGAGCACGCTTATTATTTACAGTACAAGAACGTACGCCCGGACTACCTCAATGCTATTTGGGATGTGGTCAACTGGAAGAATGTGGAGGAACGTTACCTTGCAGCGACGAAGTAAGGAATGTTTACGGACATGGAAGTAAGGAGGTGCGTATTTGATGACAAAGACCATGAAAACAGAAGGATATTTAGTCAAGCAGACTAAGCGTAGTAGGGAATGAGACCAAAGCAACAGTTGTTGCAATATCTTGTGTGTCTTTTAATCTTCTTGATTATGCAGTCGATTTGCTTGACGGTAATACGAGTGCTTCATTCAATTCTGTCACGTAGATTGATTGATTCTGATTGCGTCAAAACTGCTTTAATCACTTGTCGGTCCTGGCTGTCTATTTATCAAGTCACTACAACATCGCCAACGGCAAGAAAAGCGAGCGCAGTGGGTCACCATCGTAGCCACCACACTATCCTCGTTCTACGACTCTTTTCTTCTGCAAACCCACTATCTTCACACGGCGTTAGGATAGCTTTGAAGTGGCTCCAGACCAAGTCGCATTCGAAGCAAGAGTTTCTCGAACACTTTGCCAAAAAATGATGCAATTGGCTCGCAGTTAAAAACAATTTTTATCTCGGACGCAACTTCGGAGACAACGGACTAATGGGCACGCTGCTTGTAAATCTTGGCAAAGGTTACGAATGAGTTGGCGTTGTTGAGCACGTCACCCATCACTTGATCGTCATTGCAGAGCATTATTGCTTCAGTCAAAGACCGCTTGTCTTCTGGTACCATTAAATACTCTAAAATCTTTGTTGCAGCAATTGGCACGACAGGCTGTAACAAAATCGCTGCAAAAACAACACCAAAGTGTTAGCAGCAAGTAAGTCGCCACAACGAAAGCAGTACAAACACTTACCACTCACGCGTGCTGCATCAATAGCAAGATACAGCACTGTGTCCAGACGTGCTTTTGTCGCTTTATAGTTCTCTGACGTCACGTCTTCAGAGTTCTTTAGGGTCTTCGAAAGAACCCATGGCTCCATTATCGTGAAATACCTATAGTCATACAATACTTAGCGTACCTCAAAGTAGCAGCATTCAAAACAATACCCACAACATACCGATTGACGTCGTGAAGGAAGAACACAACTTCTTCTAAGCCGCGCGAAAACTGGACACACAACATGATGTTGGCAAGCTGGGGATCGAAATAGATTAACCAACCAGCAACGAAACATTATTGCACGTACATCAGGTGCATCAAAGAGCTTCTCGACCTTGCCAGCAAGAGTCTGTCCCCTGGTAACAAGTTCCTTATCTTCTGCGGTCAGACGGTCGAGCTGAGGACGTTTCGGCATGATGCCGTTCGAGAGTACCGATTTTCCTGTGCTGCGCGAAACCAGATTTCCAAGCGTATCAGCAAGCTCGCTATTCACCCGGTCTTCGAGCGTGCCAACATTAAAATCACCATCGTTTGTTAGCACTCCCTCACGCAGCAAAAAGAACCGAACGAAGTCGGATCCATACTTCGACAGAATCGCATGCGGATCTACTACGTTGCCAAGACTCTTAGACATTTTGACATTCCCAACGGTCCAGTGCGCGTGTGCTACCACTTTCTTCGGCAATGGTAGCCCTGCTGCCATCAAAAATGCCGGCCAGTAAATGGCGTGGAATTTGAGAATATCCTTGCCCACGATGTGGTAGTCTGCAGGCCATGCTCGATCAATATTTCCCGGGTAACCAGCACTTGTAAGATAATTCGTCAACGCGTCCAGCCACACGTAAACACAGTGTCTGTCGTTATCTGCAAAGAGCCGCGTTCACAACTACCATCAGTCCGTCGTACTCATCCAATAACCTTCATAACAATCAACCTCCCAGTTAGTTCTTTACCTGGAACTTTAATTGCCCACTTGATTTTTTCGCTTAACCGTGAGACTGACAAGTCTCGCAGTCCTGCTGCGACAGCCGCCTGCACTTCATTGTATCTCGACTTGGGCACAATCACGTCTGGATTTTCATCCAGCCATTTTAACAATCGATCTTGAAAGGCCGAGAGTCGAAACTTGTAGTTCTCTTCACTCAACATCTCCACCATATGTCCACTCTCCTTCGACACCTTGACCACTTTACCATCCGCATCCATCTTGTTTTCCACTTGCATGTCCGTTAAAAAACTCTCGTCAGACTTGCAGTACCATGACTCGTGGTTACCCAGATAAATGTGTCCATTGTCCCAAATAGTCCTCCACAATGAGCCTACTGCTGCATGATGATCTTCATCAGTCGTCCGGATAAAACTTGAGTAATCCACATTGGCCTTCCGGAAAACCTTGTTGAAGCGTGACGACATTTCGTCACAGAAGGCCTTATAGTCTGTCGAGCCACTCTTCTCAACAGCTTCTTGAACCTTTAGACCGTGCTCATCTGTGCCCGTAGTAAACAACACATCGCTCTTCTTAATTTTGTACCAGCGAGAGAGCGCGTCCGCCAGAACGGCCGAATGCACGTGCCCAATGTGCGGCGCAGCATTTACGTAAAATATAGGGGTCGTAATAAAAACCTGAGTCGTGCTAAAGTGAGGGGTTGTGCTAGAGTATTGACGTGCCACTTGGTGGCAAAAGGCTCGCAACGACTGGTAGGCGACGTATCGATGCCGATACAGCATGCTGACACACGTTTGAATACACTGCTGGTAGTCTATATCATAGGAAAACGTAATCTTAAAAGAATGCCATTGAAAAGGTATCCTTTATTTAAAAGAAGCTTTTACTGCAATTTGAACTCCTGTATTTCGTATGTAGGAGTATATATACTCAGACGAATCAGTTCTAGAACAACAGAGATTTTGTAGCTCGTGTCAAAGCAACTTACGCTCGAAATGCAGAGGAAGACAAACTCTACTGTAGGTGGGCGCATAAATCTGCCACGCACTACACGCACACATCCTCTAATGTAGAATACGAGGATGGCCTGTATGCAAACGAGAGACTTAGAGTAAGATTATATGTATTGCTTGATCCCAGCGCCCGATCTTGATTCTCCTCGGTGTACTGTTTTTTTTCTTTGGTGTGCTACTTTGATTTACATGCATCTGTTCCAAGTAGTCGACCGCTCTTATAACTGTCCACGTGACTGCACCCAAGAGTCGTCCCGTACGTGACTGTTCACGCCAATCTTCAACACTCCTTACCAAAAAGATGGGCAAGCCAGACCACAGTATAACTTACCTTACTTTAGTCCCAATTCAAACGCTGTTCAAGCACCCGTGAAGCTGGCAATGCCTTCGTCATCAGTTCAGCTAGCATGTCATGTGACTTCACAAACTTGGCTTGATCAACCCTTTCGTAGCATAATCCAACTTGAGTGTGGTGAAGCGTATAAAAAATTGGAAGTCCAAGGACGTAGCTGTACCTTGGTCCCTCAAGGTAGACCTCGGTCCTTCGTCGGTGTACCCTCGACCCCGGTCCATGGAGGTCGACCTTAGTCCTTCGTCGATAGACCTTGGTCCTTCGTCGATAGACCTCGGTCCTTCGTCGATAGACCTTGGTCCTTCGGTCAATAAACTATCGGTCCCGGTCCCTGATCCAGAGGTCCAGATACCCTAGCCAATTAGGTCAGTCACCTAAGGATAGAGTAACAAAGTCAAGAGATAGGACTATATTAAATACTACTCAAGTCGCGATCTACGTAGCACGCCTCCGTCGTGCTCACAAGAAACTTACATAAGTCTACCCACCTGTTCCGGGAAGATATACATTTTGGCCCCCCGTCAAAGATAGTTGTGTGGTAAGATTCAAGTGTGAATAGAGCCCCAGGATATATTTGGCTTGTGGTTTCGTCTGAGTAGCACCCCCCAATCGACCACGCTATCGGAAGCGGTCTCCCTACCCTAGTGGTCCGGGAGCAAGTAAAGGCCAGGCGGTTATCACCCATGAGACATCAAGGAAGGAAAAGGCCAGGGTTGAGCATCTCCCCTGAAAATTATGATTATAAGTCCACTCTCGACCTAGTCGACCCAGTGGCCACCTATCCGCCTACCGAGTGAATCATATCCACTCCAGGCATCCCAAGATCGACCTCTTTTAAGGCCAACATTGCATCTCAACCAAGTCCTCCGAAAGGTGCAACCCGCCAGCCGACGGGTACACAAGGTGAGAGAAGGTCTATACGCGGCATCGGGTACCTCCTCCGACAGTCGGCAGTCCGGCAAGTTGAGTGGCTTGGGGTCTCATTACGCAGTTTTAAGAACCCACCCCACCACACTGGTATCACCGGAAACCAAACAATTGTAGATCGTCAGTCAACGCGAAAGTGATTCTTGCCGCCTTCGAGGCCAGAAGGCGGGAGAACAACATAGTGTTTTGCGACCTGAAAATTGACCTGCAATTCTTTCCGCATTGCCGGTGGTTTCAAGCATCAGCGTCTGTCAAATGGAGTAGCGATGTGGCAACGGCGAGGGAGTGGACGTGGCCACGACCGCTCAAGACATCCGGCGCGACGTACCGGGTTGAGATGGGGTGGCGCCTCGCCGCAATTTGAGCGGCAATGAGAAGCAGAATCACCTTGATATGTATAAAGATATTTTCTAAATCTGCACGGTGGCGAACGCATCAAATTCAAGAAAAACGTATTTCTGTACTGGCTGACCATCGGGCAGTATCAACGCCACAGGTACGTTGTGCAGGAGGAAATTCCACTGTGCGGTATCTAAACATGACCAAACCCACGTGGTGGGTCGGGTTAACAATGGACAGGAGGCCTATGCCTGCAAAACGGTCGTAGGTGGCATCGTCACTCTAATCAGACGAAAAACAGGTGAGGCCGACGTAGTAGTAAAGCTCAAAGGCGCCATACGGCTATACAACTCGTTTTTGCCCCCGACGTACCGCCCATGTGGAGGTCACAAATTGTTTAGGTGATGCGAAATACCGTGCTCGCGGATCGAAAAAGGTCTTGTGCGAGTCCAGCGCCTGGGTTCAGGTCGGCGAATGTGTCTCACGATTGATGACGTGCAGGATATCTTTGATGCCGCCATATATGCCGGCGATGCGCGGCGCGGAGATGAACAGAGCGACTAATTGTGCGTGACAACGCGAAAGTGCTTAGCCATCTGAAGCGCAAGAAGCCTACTCTCTATGGCAGGACTGTAATAGGCGCGTATTATATTTAATATCAGCAAAGAACGTTGTCTGTTGGCATGTGGCGCGGTGGACGACCATATTGATTCCGGTAGCTTAGAGCGGGGTCAAAAAGGTCTCCCAACGTAGGCACAACAGGGAAAGTTTTAAATCGCGTGGAATGAGAGAGGTCGGAAACGTCTGGGCGAGGCAGAGGAAACGCATCAAAAAGGAAGACACGGGAAAAGACAATCGTTTAATAAGGGAACAAAATGAATGACACATGAGCGGAAGCCGGCGAAGAGCAACTATGGTGTCAATACATGTCATTATACTGTTAGTGGTAAGTTATAATAAAGCTAAATTATGCGTCTACTTGACGTTCATCTCGGACGAGCTGGTGGACAAGTGAGAAGGCCTTGACAAACAGTATAGTCGAGTACTACGGAACTTTGACCAACATATAGGTTTGCCGCAAAGACGCACAAAAACATTACATCGTCGACACTATAGGCCAATATGTTCAAAAGGTGGAGAGGAGAGGCGATCCAAAACTCATTAAAGGTAGCGACTCGACACTCAAGAGGCCCAGATTGACGACTTATGAAGGAATAATTTCGATCTCTGTCGTCAATTCTCTTCCTTACCTTGTGTACTCGTCGGCTGATCGGTTGGTGTCTCTCGTCTAGTCAAGATCTATATTGACTTATGACAATATAGATCTTGACTAGACGAGAGATCGGTCTTTGATCGCGCGGCAATCTGTATGCAACCTGCGTTACTTGTTGGTTGACTATTATGAGTCTCTGCGATCTACCTTGCGATAAACATATGTCTAAACCATTCCGGTGCTGACTATCTGACCACATGACCTGTTCAATCGTCTGACACTGATCCGTCTTGCACCTGCCTTGTTCCTTTTTGTTGTTGCTACGTCCGATTGAAGTTGGATTGGATGGTTTGATGTGAGCCCTGACCAAACGACGTCAGAACATCGATAGCGTCTCCGCAAGACGTTCTCTACATTATGTGCCTATTCCTCTGCCCGAAAGACTTAGTCGAACTCGTGTCTCAGAAGCAGACTCCATTGCAAACACTTAATCCTTAAATCGTGCCAATCTGTCTGCTAGGATACGGTCAGTATATAATAACCGTACCAAAAATATTTTTCCTTTCATACCTAAACCACGTTGCTTATTTCGCGTTAGTTACATTCAAATAGAATATGTTCTTGTTTTACTTCGCGGTCGCAAATTTCTGGATCAAGATGAAACTGGCTTTTTAGCCTTCCTACTATATAAACTGCAATGCTTACCTTAGTACGTGGCTCCTGTCACGATATGAACCCATTGTACCTTAGGTACGGTTTACGCCTACGTAAAATAGGGTAAACCGTAGCTGACTGTCCAAATTCGATTATCCTAAATTTAGACTCAAGTCAGCTTACCGGTTTTATGTAGTGTTCCACACTAATTTTTAATTTGCTGCAATTCACACATTTTCGACTAATGAGATGGTACGCATCTTGACATTGAAGCGCCGACTGATACAAACTTGTTTAGTCTAATTGGATTGTAGTTATGCCACGAATTCTGATAGCTTTTGGTGGACGATAAAGACACTGAACGAGCAAAGTTCTTTAGTAAAGCATTGCAAATTTCTTGGTAGTTAAGAGGGAACTTAAGTATTAACTCTAATTATCACGACGGTGTTGCAAGCTTTTGACTAAAGCATTATTGGTGACTCACTTCTTAATGTCCTAGGAAACAAAAGTGCCACAGTGACAAGAATGCTGCAATCATTTGCCGCTGCAGGTAGTAGATGGATTAGATTACAGGATTGCTTGGCAATTCTTGTTGAAGATGGCCGCTGGATGATCTTGAAAATAGATGAGTCTTTTGATCACAAGGACTCTAGCAAAGATGAGCAAGAGTTTGAAAAAGCGGCTGCAGTTTTTTGAAACTTGCTATCAAGATTGCTGATAGAGCGACGTTTGACATGGTAACTCAGCACGTTGGAATCAAAATCCGAGCGAGGCAAGGCAAGAAGCATGTAAGTATGCTGCCCAGAGTGTACGAGAACATCAAAATGAAGCATCCTTTACGATGACAACAGCGGAAAGAGGAAAGGAAGCATACGTTACCATGAAGAAAACGCACAAACAATTTGGTAGCTGACAAAGCGAGTTGCACGAGCTCAAGTCAGAGCTAAGAGGATCCTATAAAACGTGTTTAAAGCTATAAACGAGGTGCTACACAGAAAAAGCTTGACTCAAGTAATCCGACGCATCAGACCCGGATCGCTGACCTCCAAAGCCAGAATTGACATCAGACCGTTGCTTCGGCCGCCATCTACGTCTACACTATCTTTTGACATGATCTCTTTCTGTGTATCCTTTCATGGGAGGCGTAGTATTGGTGACACCGTGTTAACATGTTAACATGCGTATGGTAGTTTTTAATGATCACAAAGCCACTCGACATGGATAGTAAGTTGCTTTCGCCAACATGACCAATACTTAAACCGACAAGAAGCGTAGAGTACCTGCGCTCCTACTGAATGCAGTAACTATCCAGACAATACCGCTCGACGCATATACAATATCACTACAACAACGTCCGTCAAATATTATTTATACAGAATGATTGCTATATTGTCGTTGAAGAGGTGTTTGCGTTTTCTGCACATATATGCCATATCCGATTAAGATCAGTGATAGAGAAGATTGAGGAATGAGGAATACATTTATTACTTTGTTGGTCTTACAATAATTTGTGCGTGCTCTTATTACTTCGTTCCAAACATGCCTGACAGTATTACGGCAACCTATCAAATCAGGGTTTAACTTAGGCGAAAGATTTCGAAAGCGAGAGCAGACGTAAAGATGTTCACTCCCAACAAAATAATTGCAGCCAGTCTTAACATCAAACTATGCGCAAGCAAGCCCCCCTCAAACGCTAATACATAATGCGATGTCCAAATAAAATCTTACATTTCTTGCAAAATCCAAAAGTTTTTGTTATCAGCCAAGTGCCCAGTCAATGGCAGGCAACTAGAGCAACAGCGGACAGCAGATAACAACATCGTGAGAGATATTCTCAGACGTCAGTAGTCTCACGCAGGGCGAGTGCATATTGCTTACAAGCCACATCGTCAGTCGGTTTGGCAAGAAGAAACTTGTTGCTTGATACACGGAGGCAAGTATCCTACAATGACATTTTTACGAGCTCTTAAAGTTAAACCAAGAGTAGTTGCATTTCACACTTCTTGCTCAGCTTTATCAAGTTCAAAGATCTTGATCGTGAAAAAGCTTATTTATCATCTCAAACGCGACAGCAGGTTGATCCATCGGCACCATGTGGCCAGAGTTGAACACACGGATGAAGGCCAAGTTCTCGAATGTACGAACACGCCCTGCATCTTGGACCACAGATGTAACGAGTGGACGGTTTGGCGCGTTTCTAAAGCCCTCTTTTCCGCTCCAGTCCAGCGCCATTACCCACGCCTGGTTGCCCACCCAATTGCACATGAGGTCAGCATCACCAGCGTAAATCAACACCCTCACACCTGCATCCAGGAGAAGTTTGACATCCTCGGTCGAGGATAGCATCTCGTCCAAAGCAAACCCTGCAGCCACCGTCGCATCGCACTCGCGCCATGGCTTGGATTTGTGCACGTCGACGCCTAGCTCTTTTAAAGTGACAGGTAAGTTCAAGTACTCGACAATGTGCTCGAAGTGGAAGCAGTTCATCACATTATCTTCAGCACACAACTGCCGAATATCGTATGGGTTTCGCCCCGACTGGTAATACGGTCCTTCCTGCGTTCCAAAACAAAATTCCATCGCATCAGCGCAAATTGTCTGGTTCTTCTGGCACTTCAAAATGAGCTCGCGACACACTGGCTGCGCTTTACGCATGTCTTCGATCGCCTTGTCATTCAAGAGCGATACATTGTACGAGTTAAAAGCCATGTCGACACTGTGCTGAAATTGCACCGCCGGGTCTGTCAGTCCGTTGCCCACTGCGATACCTGCCAAATTGATGTAAACTGCGTCCAGATTCAAGTGTCGAAGCATGTTGGCCTTCAAAATGTAGCTCGCACTAGCAGGTACATAATGTCCACCGTAGCTTTCACCTGTCACAAAAAAATCTCGACCACTTAACTCTGGGTGCTTTTGGAAAAATTCCTGTAAGAACCAGTAAATATTCTCAGCCACATTTAACTCGCCCGAATCGTAGTCCACCGTCGGGCCGTAAGAAAACCCCACTCCTGTCGGTTGGTCCAGCCAAATCACATTGGCCTGGCCATTCCAAGAGTATGGATTAGCCTTGGTGGACAAATCTGGCTGCACATGACACGGACCATTTTCAGCCAATAGCGCCATCATACTGGAACAACCCGGCCCCCCTGTAAGCCAGAGGACTAGAGGGTCTTTCTGCGGTTCGCTCTGCGATTCCACATACCAATAAAAATAATGGTCATCATCCTTATTTGGTAGCTTGATATACCCTGTTTCATGGCTCGTTAACCCACAGAAAAACTTGTCAAACTTGCTAGTGACGCCTTTCAGGTTTGTAGAACTTGAAAACGATGAGTTCTCGCGCAACATGAACACAAACGTGAGTACGATGGCGACACCAGAAGCCGCTATTAGCAGAGAGCGACTTGTAATACTACGTAACGTGAAAGAACGAAGCGACGGGGAGCCATTCGCCACAAGTGGAGTCAGCTCAGATTGATGCCTCATCTTTTTGGAACGATATCTTGAGAAATGCCTAAAATCAGTTGTTGGAAATCAGATGATGTAGGTGGATTGATTTGGCACTTTTTGGGGGTTTTATACATAGTCAAGGGGAGACGAATCCATTAATTATCTCACTTTGTAGGTGCAGCCTGAAGACGACTGACTATGTAATCGGATTTAAAAATACAAAAACGAGGATAACACATTTCAATGGTTTATAATAAACGAACAAAATTAATTCTGCATTAATGAAGTGTCGATCTATGACTTTGTGCTTCTTTATACTTTCTTATAGTATTGATTGCTTTCCATTGCCACCAATGCTAACACAATAAAACACCACATCTTTTCCATAAATTGCTCTCACGCCAATCATACAACAACTCTTGAATCCTCATTAGATCGCTATCCTTGTTTTCGAGTCAGAAATGGTGCTAAGAAAGCTGACGTCGGATTGATCCGATCTACCACCTGTGGAGCCAACCCAATGTTTTTGGTGTGCATAATCTTATTAAATGCTCAGGTTGCTTGTCCATGCCGATGGTTGTACCGTAGTGACCATCATATGGTGCGAGTTGCACCGTGTACAAATCATCAAACAATTCAAAGACTTGACATGAGTGATCATCCTTTAGCTTGAATGTGTTCGCCAGACGGATGCGACGCACAAACGACAACAAGCTGCACGACCAACTAGCTATGGCTTCCAGTGTGTCATCGTATGCAGGTAAACCGGCATCGGCCCAAGACATGTAGAGCTTTGAATATCAAGAGACAAGCATAATGGTATTATAAGAAGCTGGGCAGTGTAATTCCAACTTTATCAAGGTTTTATTACCCACCTACAGCTATAAGCTTCCTCGGATTACTGGATGACTGGTCTTTAGGGGGTAGCGTGGGCAGTAGTAGGCTGGGCATGGGGAGGCTGAGGGACGGCCGCCGGGACAGGGATAGCATGGGGAGGTTGGGGAGGTTGGGAATGCGCCGGGACAGGGATAGCAGGCTCAGCAGCGGGGTGAGTAGGGGCCTCATGTTTAGCAGGCACTGCGTTTGCAGGAGCCTCTGGCCTTAAAGCGGGAGCTGGCTTGGGGGTCGTTGGCCCTGTCACCTCGGTCGATTTGGAGCTGTGGCCGCTAAGCGTGAGCCATAGCACGACGATGATAGCTGCGAGCACCACGACGGCGCCTGTGATACCGACGATACGCTTGCGCTTCTGAGCGTCAGAGGCGTACTGCTCGCCACGTAGCGGGGTCTTCTCGGTAGCCATTTCAGTTGTTTATCTGCAGAAGATAGAAATGTTTCACACGTCGACAATCTAGAAATGAAAGATCTTTGTAAAATCAGCCCTACTTCTGAGACATACTCATGACAGAGGCCCGCTGACAGCGCTACGTAAGTGGGTGCAGTAAATTTTCGAAGCCTGGGGATGGCTGACACGCTCGTGCTGCTTCGTGCATCTCTCGGACCAAAACAGTAGATCAACGCAAGAGATTTGCCTGCAAGCGAAATTCTGAAGCCACGTCGACGACATTATGAAGTACCTAACGGCGCACGTAAGCTCTAACACGATGAAAACTCATGTTGCCAATCCCGTCACGTCAAACGAATCACGTTGAGCATGTTCGTGGAACATGCAATATCGGACTTTTGATCATATCAAGCATGACCTCCGGCTGACATTGGCGTCGCGTGTCCCATGTCGGACGCTTTCCTGTTGCAATTTTATACCAAAGCTTGCGTACTGCATGTTCAACAGAAGCCCATACTTGAGCTTGATTTATAGTCCGTTCCACGCCAAGTAGACGGTACAGCTCGGAGGTAAAAAAAATCTTCGTACCAAGTTGACATGGCGTCTGACCGCCCTGACGAATGTCATCATGTTGCAACCTGATGCCACATACACGTCCATGTTTTGGTCGTCCAAACAACGCACCAACAATACAGGTACTTGCGCTCGTTTGAGAAGCAGTCATGAGCGCAATTTGCTACATCGCTGCGATCTCAGCTTGGATCAGTTGCTAGCTTCTGCAGGGACTCCTGCACAAACAGCTAGAATTTGACATTTGTCCGTTTTTTCTCATTGGCATCGATGTGCTCTGACATTAGCAAGACGACTGACACTTACAAAAAACCCTAAACCCTAAAAAAATGTCAACGCGCGGTGACAAACCTCAAAATTCATTTGACTGATATTCTACGATGACCATATCTATGTAAATGTCATCTTTAAGCATGAAACCGATGCGTTTCGTATCGCAAAGGTACATTTGCATGATATTGGGATCACCGTTGTACCACTGCCTAAACTGCAAAGTATCCAACCGTTTCGCTAGATGATAAGGCAGAGAGGGGCTATAGCAAATCAATGACGTAAGTTCGCGGCGTTATAAGCGCGATACGTTTACCAAACGCCTGACAAAAAGGATACCCTCCGTCGGACCGGATCCATTTAAAGTTGGACTTCGACGCAAACGCTGCACCTCGATCGAATTTGAACACGACACACTTAACGTGCTCCTATGAATGTATGTTACTAAAGTGCCCAGTATTTTTCAAATTTCGTACAATTTGCAACATTAACTACAGTGGTTTCCTCGTGATTCTGGAATTTGCTCGAGTGTACTTTGCCTTTACATACAAGATAAAAGCCGAAGCTTATGAGTGTTGCGCAATACGCAACAAGATTTACAACTACTGTAAAAACATGAGCATGTAAGTGCATTCATCAGCAGCGCCTCAATACGTAACAATCAACAGATTAAGCCACAATCTGCCGAACCTCAAGCCATTATTGCAAGCCAGCAACTTCGTAATGGTCGACTTCGCTTTTCTCAATGACTCTCTTATCGGCCCGATATGTGGCTACGCACTGTGTCTAATGCCCTTTGGCTAGAAGCGACTATGTAAGTTTGCAACCAAATGGACGAGTAAATACATTACAAATAGTGACTAGACATCATGAGATCATCAGAAATGACCCCAGCTTTATGTTCAACTGTGTGCTGAGATCGCTACGCAGAGCTAAGGTTTGTTTCACAATATGTTCATACAAGAAGAATGCGCATAAGCAACAAGAAATGTAAAAATGACGCATCCACCAAGCAGCAAACGCATAGAGAAACTTAGATCGCCACCTCAGCACTTGTTACCAAAAGTATCCGTCCTGTGTAAGCTCCAAGGCAATACTATTTCCATTCTCTTTGACGATGGCTCTATCTGATGCACAAGCATGTTTACATTTACAAACATCTACGTACGCTTGAGCAGGGCTTCTCCACGATGATTAAACACGTGAAAGTCTGGGCTGGAGATGACAGTAGCCAGCGACCTGCACCGTCAGCATTAACACCACAGCCATAACATCATAAATTTTAGTCTCCAAAGGTAAATGTTGGGCGCAGAGCTCTAATATATGTCGTCGCACCTAGAGTCCAGTGTGTCGTTGGATCGGATAGGCAGCACTTCTCCAGACGTGAGCAGCACGCCAACAAGTGAGATAAGGAAGGACACCACAAGCTCAACCACCACCTTTGCAAGCCAAAGACAGATATTTAGCCGACATTATACATAATAATTGATACATTATATGCATGAATTGACGGAATTCTCACCTCAATCGGAGGCATCTGTGCATCCGCAGTCTCAGTTAACTTCGCATAGTTCTCATCTGTCGAGGAAAGCCACGGTATTAGTCAAGCGTGGGATATTTCTATACAAATTATGCTGCATTACAAGTAAAGGAAAACATCTTACACTGCACTGAGTAATAGCCCGCATGCACCAGTAGTAGCGTGCCTACCGCGATCAGAAATTTGCCGAGAGACGTCATCAGTATTTGGACTTTTGTAATAATGCAGGGCACCACTGTAAAACCTGTAGTACCGGTATCGCACATTATAAATTTGAACTCGTATACCGGTACATCACATTCAGCAAACAAGCAAGATGTTCTGGGGTCTAGGCGGTGGTAAATCCAATGCAACTCCTGCCAGAAACCGCGCGGATGCTTCACGCTGGTCTAATCAGTACGCGGAAATCGTATCGAATTCAGGTATACCACCTGTACCTTCTCACGTGCTCTCAGAGCAACGACGCAGTGAGCTGTTATTAGCAGCCCGCTCGAATCGCGTGTCTTGGGTCGATGGCGTCGACGAACACTATTCCAAGACGCTTGCAGTCGATTTTAATGATAAGCTTCCACATACTCATGTTTCCTCTGCACCTTCTAGTCATTGTCGGGAAACTTTGGAGGAAATAAACCTCGAGTTGTCCCAATTTTTTGAATCTTTGACAGAGCTCAAGCACAAAATTCTGACTACCGACTTGCAATTGAAAGGAGAACAGTCAGAAGCTTGCAGTGACGGAGGAAGATTTTTACACAAGTAATACGGTGCTGTAATAACATGCAGCGGAGCAGAAGGTGTTGCTGTTCATTGACGACGTTATGCATGGTCGATAGACGAAGAAGTTGACTAACAGGATCTGGAGATGGCTTAGAATGTAGATAAAGACCTTGTAGGTTAGTGTATAATGCATAGTAGTAAAATGAATGTAGTGTGTACATTTTTTGAGGGCCATGGGTCGTTCCATTTGTAAGAATTTTGATTGCAAAGACGTCAAGAACAAAGGCTGCTTGATAACACTTTCTACTACGTTTTACTAGACTTTTGACGCAAATTGCAACGCAAGACACGCATTAAAGACACAGGGAGTGCTAGGAGCAAGCGTCGTGATCTGGCGGACAATGATGCCAGCAGACAATAAAGCAGATGTTGATGTGGCTTGCGCCGAAAGTATACGCCTAAGTGATTGCCAAATCACCGATTGGAAGGCATGAGTCTTAGGCTCTGCGACGATGCAAATCCAGCGGTAGTTTGAGTGATGTTGCCTACGTTGATCCAAGCGTAAAATCAGTCATTCAAGACATTATGCTACGTGCATGTATCAAAACCTTTCTTCTATCTAACGGGAATGTAAGCTTTAAGATAATACATTGATAGTGTGGTATGCGTATCGATTTCGGGTTATCATGTTTGCTTCGAAGCCTTCTCTCTTTTGCAAAAAGATTTGTATTTTCTAATGGTTTGGTGTTCGTTCCTTTGTAATAGTATACAAACCAAGTAGATACTTCACATGTGACGACGGTGCGCATTTTTTTTATCTGGTCACGTAAACGCATGTGCACAATATGTTAAAACATTTTCTACCGCATAAACTCCATACTGTTCATGCAATGGACGCTTACCACTGCCAAGTGTCGATGATACGATACTCCTGGTACGAATGTGTAGCGAGGTATTTTACGTTTATGCTGATGACAGTATAAGCTACTTGCAGTGTCAGCAGGTGCCCATACGTAGCAAAAAAAGTACGGCTAGGACAAAATGGTCACAAAGTTGTAATAAAAAGCTATATTAGTTCAATTAAAGCCTTGATATACACCTATCTGTATAATTACTGTAATCGTCTCGAAGTGCCAATATGTATTGCTCGTCCAGGAATTGCACAAAGGTGTGTACTATACATAACACCTGCCGCACCAATTAAGTGTGGCTATTCCTTGGGCACACTAGGTTCATATCAGTCATAGTCATTTTAGAATTTGACTAGCACTAAAAATTGCTTCATATTTGCCATACGTTTGCGTACATTTTCATCAATAGGTTACGTGGATAAGAGTATGCAGCTTGTCTATGACACCTGTTTAAGCATACGATAACCTTGCATACGTAACCTTGCATACGATAACCTTGCAGCAATATGTTTTAGTCAGTAAAAAAGGGTGAGCCTTTTTCCTTATCTTGCAAATCAATCAGCTGCTCTAAACCCTGTCCATTGTCACTAGTAACAACCTGACACATCAAGCAGCATTAAGGAAAAAAATTTGTCATGCAGCTATGGTGCCAAACATGCAAACAGTACCGCATCTTTTCCTTGACAGTTTGTCTGCATCCACCTTATAAGAGCCGATATATACTAGCTTTTTAGCACATTTTGCACGTAATTTGTTTCATCCCAGTAGCAAAATGTGTGAACAAGTGTTTAGTTTCGATAGCGTAACTAACTTTTTATTGTCGTGTCCTAGCTACATCGCACATATTAGTTTATGTAGAGTGCGGCTTCTGGTAAACGAGTTTGCGAATTCATCATCACTGTAGCAGAACGACCGTATCCAATTTTACTTATGCACGGAGTGCAGAAAGAGACAAGCTTTACTAGCCTTCCTACGTCTGTAGGGCTATTGACTCACAAGACTAGCTTCACAATCTTATGACTTCTTGATGTACAGAACCAACGTCTCCACGAGACCAGTATCACAAATACTATTTCCTTTACGAGAAATATGCACAGCAAAAAATGCTTAAGAGAGTAGGTTGATACTGCTATATTTATTTTTATCTTGCACCGAGCTAAAAGTGAAGAAAGAGAATTGGTTGAGTTTACTGATACATCCTGGCGAAGCCTTTTACGTGATTGGACTTAACAGCTATTATTGGATGCATTTAAAGAGTAGTTCCGTTTAAAAGGCTGGGGCTAAATGATGGAAGCTTCCAATGTCAGTTACTCAGTACTAAACTTTGTATTCGCGAGTTGCTCCTGTATAAGAACAAACAGTTGGTGGTAATGCTGTTTCACCACCGAAAAAATGCATTCAAAGAAAATTCTCCAAAAGAACACTGAGACCAAGTGATTATTACATTGCCTGCTACGAGTTCTCCAGTCATGGTTTACGAGTCTTTCGGTCTTGACAGGGTCAAAGTCGAAGATCTTAAGTGCCATCCAATGGAAGGATAAATAAAGTACATGAAACTTCGCCATTCAGGGGTATCGACTACGTCGGTATTGCTTGAAAAACATGGAATAAAGGAGCTCGGCGAGTTTCTTTATGAGAAACACAAGGAAAAAAGTAAAATGGCGATGATGACAACGGTCGGGAAGCAAAGGAAAGCACGCTTTCTCCACCAGCATCCAAAAAGTTAATAGCTTCTTTGTAAACATGCTTGGAGAATATGTAGCGTCGGTATTTTTGTCAGAGCGTCGGTGGTCCTGTGCACGAACATGTCCCCCCCCCGCCAAGCTGCACTTTGGGTAGGCGAAGGGTAGACGCTTTTTAAATTCGACTATCACTAAAAATTGCTTCATATTTGCCATACAATTGCGTACATTTTCATCAATAGGTCACGTGAATAAAAGTATGCAGCATGTCTATGACACCTGTTTAAGCATACGATAACCTTGCATACGATAACCTTGCATACGATAACCTTGCAGCAATATGTTTTAGTCAGTAAAAAAGGGTGAGCCTTTTTCCTTATCTTGCAAATCAATCAGCTGCTCTAAACCCTGTCCATTGTCACTAGTAACAACCTGACACATCAAGCAGCATTAAGGAAAGAATTTTGTTATGCAGGCTATGATGCCAAACATGCAAACAGTACCGCATCTTTCCCTTGACAATTCATCTGCATTCACCTTATAAGCGCCGATATATACTAGCTTTTTAGCACATTTGCACGTGTTTTGTCTCATCCCAGTAGCAAAATATGTGAACAAGTGTTTAGTTTCGATAGCGTGACTAACTAACTGTATTGTCGTGTCCTAGCTACATCGCACAGATTAGTTTATCTAAAGAGCAGCCATACCACATCGGTTGGCAGGTGCATGTAAACACACACCTTCGTGTAATTCCGTTATACCCTCCCCCCACCAATCCGTGGGACCCGACGTACCCACGATATTCGTACTTGATGGGAGTCATTGTTTGTATTTTGCTTGCCTCGCAATTAGTGCTTGCACTTGAGTCTAAAGCTTCTGTGTTTTTAACACTTGCTCTTTGAGCATCAGTGCTTTGCACACACGCTTTCTAAGCATCCTTGTGTTACGACACTCGCTCTTTGAGAAAACAGTGCATCGCACTCCCGCTAAAGCATTTAGTGTTACCACACTTGATTATAAGCGTTAAGAGTTTAGCATTTGATATTATTAATACCCATAAGTGTTTGCGAACACTTGCTTATACAGCAGTAAGTGACTGGCACTTGCCTTTATAGCATTCCAGTGTTCTAAACCTTTGCTTATGAGCAATTAAGTATATAAGTGTGTAAAACTTGTTCACAAAGCACCGTAGTATAAACATTAGCTTATAATGCACACTAGTGTCAAACACTAGCGTATAAGCACCGTAGTGTCTAACACTCGCTTATATAGCACCTAACTGTTTAACACTTGCTTATAAAGCAACTAATTTCTTAACACGTGCTTATAACGCACCTTAGTGTTGAACACTTGCTTTTACAAAGCCTTTAAGAGCTAAACACTTGATTGTATAATCCCAGAGTATTGTAAACTTCTGATAAAGCTTCTTAGTGCTTCACACTTGCTTATATAAAGCCCCACAGTGTTACTTCTGCTTAAAAAGCACAACATTATTTACCACTTGCTTATATAAAGCCTTAAAGTGCTGTAATTTTGCTTATAAAGCTTGATTATGATTTACACTTGCTTTTAAAGCTTCATAATGATTCTCACACTTTCTTAAGTGCGCCGAAGTGCCCAGCACATGCTCATTGAGCCATAAAGTGCTATAACTACTTGCTCTCCGAGCTCCCAAAGTCTATACGTTTTGCGTGTTATATAGACAAAGCCATAAACGCCGTAATTCTTGCTTTTGAGGCAGATAATATTACTTCTCACGCGAGTGGGGTACCGGCAACTGCTTCCCAAGAAGGTCAGAGGTGAAGCCTAACTACTGACTTTGCTTCCACAGCACTTCGTGCTAGCAATCATCCGGCGACTGCTGTCGCCGTTTCTGATCTTTATGATCAAAAGCTTTGATGACGTCCGAGCAGTCTTGCCGTAGAGGTACCTCGTACTCCCACGAGTCATACGACTGAGGGTACCCCCTCCACATTATCAGATACTGTATGTAGCCTTGGTGAAGACGTCGCGCCAATAGACGCTCGACGTGAAACTGTTAATGACCCAGCTCATCAGTCAGCGTTGGCGACGGTCGTTTACCCATCGATACATGATCTTTTGGTACGCCTTCAGCGTCCATATGCACCTCCGGTGCTATTCTACCCACCTCCTTTGGCCGGGGGCATGGGGACAACCCTTCGAAGTCCACCGAGGCATGGTTGAGATATGGTCTTTAGTAAGCCCACAGAGAACACAGGGTGTGTGCGAATCTTCTTCGAAAGATTCAGCGTATTGGCTAAGCCTTCATTGCTTATGACTTTGAAAGGTCCAATAAAGCGTGGACGTAGTTTGGTTTTATATAACGCATACACAGCGTGCGGTAAATTCCTAGCATTTATTAATACCAAATCTCCCACTTTGAGTTCATGTTCGTTCTTTCTGCCTTTGGCATTTGCTTGCTCCTTTTGAACATCCTGGCTTTCATCCATAGCGTCTTTAGCTCGATGTAATACGTCAAAACGCGTTGAAAGAAACGCTTCCACCTTCTTGCGTATCGCAACAGGGCTGATATCAGCCAAGCCTCCGGCTATCGCTCCTGATATGGCAGGGGTAGCGTTAAAGGAACGCGAGGGTTGACCAAACCATTTACATAGAATGAGATGAAGCCTGGCATGCAACGCGTTATCTAACGCAAACTCAATGAGTGGAGCATCGTGCTTCATTGCTTTGGTGTTTCAGCACAAACACCACAAAGCATATCACCAATAACGCGATTCACGCGTTCGGTTTGGCCATCGGTCTTTGGATGATCCGCCGTGGATATTTCCAATCGAGTGCCCAGCACTTTAAAGGCTGACGTCCAAAACTTACCCGTAAAACGGGGTCTCTATCAGAGACGATTGCCACAGCAATTCGTGTTGTTGAAATACACGATCCATGGACAGCTTTTCTGTTCCCTCTCCATCAATGGAGTCCGGCACTGCCGCTAAAATATGAGCCATCTTGCTCAGTCGGTCAACAAAGAGCACAAGTCTAGTGTTGCCTGCCGCGTCACGCGGTAGGCCAAACACAAAGTCCATACTAATGGACTGCCATAAACCCGAGGGTACAGGAAAACTCGCCAAAGGCGCATCCATACTAGGCGAGTGCTTCACCCTTTGACACCTTTCACACGTGCGTACATATGTACCAACCCATTTGTACAACTTGGGCCACCAATAATGGTTGCTCACGGAGCTGTAGGTCTTTTCACGACCTAAATGACCACCGAGTGGTGTATCATGAGCCTCATAAAGTATCTGATACTTGAGGTCCTCATCATGAGGCACCACAACACGAGGCTGGTCATCTGACCCTGTACGATAGTACAACAGACCATTGGTCAGTGCATAACAATTTAATCTTGCACGATTACGTGGTGACAGCTTCAACTGAGAGTTTTCAAACTCTGCGCTGCCCAGCGCCTGCAGAATGGTAACGCATGCCTCATCACGTGCATACGCCACACGGATACGTTCCGTTACTGACGAACTCACAATAGTGAGATGAGCAAGCTCATAGTCAGGTCTACGCGATAACGCGTCAGCCAAAACATTCTGTTTTCCCGGCTTATACTTCACCTCAAAGTTATACTCCGCGAAAAAGAAGAGCCAATGAGCCATTCTCTGTGAGAGATGAGGTGACTGTGTCGCTGTGCGTAACGACGCATGATCAGTATAGATCTCAAACGGCTTTGATCCCAACAGGTGTACCCTGAACTAAACAAGGGCATACTTCATCGCAATTAGCTCTTCATCATGAACTATATGGTTCTTCTCTGCAGCTTTCAGCTGACGAGACTCAAACGCGATGGCGCGTTCTCGACCCTCAGAGTCAACTTGCAAGAGAGCGCTGCCAATGGCAAAGTCCGAAGAATCACACACGACGCTAAAAGGACGATCAGGATCAGGCAAATCCAGAATTGGCGGCTGAAGTAGACTCTCTTTAACGAATTCAAAAGTCTCGTGGTGCTCGGTGTTTCAACACCATTCCACATCCTTTTTAAGGAGATTCGAAAATGGCCTGCATAGTTGTGGCTATACTTGTGCAAAAGTAATTTGCCCAACCAAACCACTTGTGGGGGTCCTTCTGGTTCCTCGGAACCGGCCTATCCACTATGGCTTTGACGTTAACAGGGTCTGCCCAGATTCCTCGCTTCCTAATGAAGCATCCCAAAAAGGGAATCTCTTCCACACCGAAGATGCATGTGTCAATATTGGTCTATAGCTTATGCATCCTCATACAACCGAGCACAGCTCGCAGGTGTTCGATGTGGTTCTCCACATCAGTACTTCCATTTCCGGCTCTACGATAGGCGCAAAGGGTGATGCTCCCGGTATGACTCTGGAGCTGGACGAGTTGTCTGTTGTAGAATTTCGGCAGTGCCTTAAAGGCACGCGACATAGCCGATCTGGTCGTTGTGCGACCTGAGGAGGAGTTGAGCGTCTTATCGCTTTTGGATTAAGCAGTTCTTGAGAATATTAAGACGCAGTGGGTCGCAGATCCTGAAGGACCCTTCGGATCATTATTATCCTTTGTTGAAGGAATATGGAGATGTTGTTTTTAAGGAACCTCCTACGAGGCTGCCTCCGGATAGACGTGTACATCACGAGATTGACTTAATTACAGGAATTAAATACTGTGTGACGCGACAGTGGCCGCTACCACGAGAATAATGCGACGTCATTGACGAGTTCTTTTGTGCGAAGCACGCGGCTGGCATGGTGCGTGAAAGTAAGTCCCCTCACTCTACGCCCACATTTTGTGTGAGGAAGCCAAATGGGAAGTGACGAATAGTGCATGCTTACAATAAAATGAATATAGCCACTATCCCGGCTCAAACACCGATTCCTCGCAAGAATGTTCTTCAGAAAAATGTGGTAAGATTCACGTTGTACAGTGCCCTCGAATTAGTCGATGGATATTACCAACTGCTCAAGCGAGCTAGTGATATCCCGCTGACAGCGGTCAGCACTCCGAGCGGTATGCTCTGGGAGTAGTTAGTGATGCCCCAAGGGCTGTATAACGCACCTGCAACGTTCAATTGCGTCTCCAGACGATTTTTCGTCTGGGGACGCAGTTGTTTTGGCCCTATAGGGCGTCTGCGCAGACATACTTTGGCGATTTAGTCGTTCATAATCGAGCCAAAAATGGGAAGACTGATGTGGAGAACCACATCGAACACCTGCGAGCTGTGCTCGGTTGTATGAGGATGCATAAGCTATAGACCAATATTGACACATGCATCTTCGGTGTGGAAGAGATTCCCTTTTTTGGGATGCTTCATTAGGAAGCGAGGAATCTGGGCAGACCCTGTTAACGTCAAAGCCATAGTGGATAGGCCGGTTCCGAGGAACCAGAAGGACCCCCACAAGTGGTTTGGTTGGGCAAATTACTTTTGCACAAGTATAGCCACAACTATGCAGGCCATTTTCGAATCTCCTTAAAAAGGATGTGGAATGGTGTTGAAACACCGAGCACCACGAGACTTTTGAATTCGTTAAAGAGAGTCTACTTCAGCCGCCAATTCTGGATTTGCCTGATCCTGATCGTCCTTTTAGCGTCGTGTGTGATTCTTCGGACTTTGCCATTGGCAGCGCTCTCTTGCAAGTTGACTCTGAGGGTCGAGAACGCGCCATCGCGTTTGAGTCTCGTCAGCTGAAAGCTGCAGAGAAGAACCATATAGTTCATGATGAAGAGCTAATTGCGATGAAGTATGCCCTTGTTTAGTTCAGGGTACACCTGTTGGGATCAAAGCCGTTTGAGATCTATACTGATCATGCGTCGTTACGCACAGCGACACAGTCACCTCATCTCTCACAGAGAATGGCTCATTGGCTCTTCTTTTTCGCGGAGTATAACTTTGAGGTGAAGTATAAGCCGGGAAAACAGAATGTTTTGGCTGACGCGTTATCGCGTAGACCTGACTATGAGCTTGCTCATCTCACTATTGTGAGTTCGTCAGTAACGGAACGTATCCGTGTGGCGTATGCACGTGATGAGGCATGCGTTACCATTCTGCAGGCGCTGGGCAGCGCAGAGTTTGAAAACTCTCAGTTGAAGCTGTCACCACGTAATCGTGCAAGATTAAATTGTTATGCACTGACCAATGGTCTGTTGTACTATCGTACAGGGTCAGATGACCAGCCTCGTGTTGTGGTGCCTCATGATGAGGACCTCAAGTATCAGATACTTTATGAGGCTCATGATACACCACTCGGTGGTCATTTAGGTCGTGAAAAGACCTACAGCTCCGTGAGCAACCATTATTGGTGGCCCAAGTTGTATAAATGGGTTGGTACATATGTACGCACGTGTGAAAGGTGTCAAAGGGTGAAGCACTCGCCTAGTATGGATGCGCCTTTGGCGAGTTTTCCTGTACCCTCGGGTTTATGGCAGTCCATTAGTATGGACTTTGTGTTTGGCCTACCGCGTGACGCGGCAGGCAACACTAGACTTGTGCTCTTTGTTGACCGACTGAGCAAGATGGCTCATATTTTAGCGGCAGTGCCGGACTCCATTGATGGAGAGGGAACAGAAAAGCTGTCCATGGATCGTGTATTTCAACAACACGAATTGCTGTGGCAATCGTCTCTGATAGAGACCCCGTTTTACGGGTAAGTTTTGGACGTCAGCCTTTAAAGTGCTGGGCACTCGATTGGAAATATCCACGGCGGATCATCCAAAGACCGATGGCCAAACCGAACGCGTGAATCGCGTTATTGGTGATATGCTTTGTGGTGTTTGTGCTGAAACACCAAAGCAATGAAGCACGATGCTCCACTCATTGAGTTTGCGTTAGATAACGCGTTGCATGCCAGGCTTCATCTCATTCTATGTAAATGGTTTGGTCAACCCTCGCGTTCCTTTAACGCTACCCCTGCCATATCAGGAGCGATAGCCGGAGGCTTGGCTGATATCAGCCCTGTTGCGATACGCAAGAAGGTGGAAGCGTTTCTTTCAACGCGTTTTGACGTATTACATCGAGCTAAAGACGCTATGGATGAAAGCCAGGATGTTCAAAAGGAGCAAGCAAATGCCAAAGGCAGAAAGAACGAACATGAACTCAAAGTGGGAGATTTGGTATTAATAAATGCTAGGAATTTACCGCACGCTGTGTATGCGTTATATAAAACCAAACTACGTCCACGCTTTATTGGACCTTTCAAAGTCATAAGCAATGAAGGCTTAGCCAATACGCTGAATCTTTCGAAGAAGATTCGCACACACCCTGTGTTCTCTGTGGGCTTACTAAAGACCATATCTCAACCATGCCTCGGTGGACTTCGAAGGGTTGTCCCCATGCCCCCGGCCAAAGGAGGTGGGTAGAATAGCACCGGAGGTGCATATGGACGCTGAAGGCGTACCAAAAGATCATGTATCGATGGGTAAACGACCGTCGCCAACGCTGACTGATGAGCTGGGTCATTAACAGTTTCACGTCGAGCGTCTATTGGCGCGACGTCTTCACCAAGGCTACATACAGTATCTGATAATGTGGAGGGGGTACCCTCAGTCGTATGACTCGTGGGAGTACGAGGTACCTCTACGGCAAGACTGCTCGGACGTCATCAAAGCTTTTGATCATAAAGATCAGAAACGGCGACAGCAGTCGCCGGATGATTGCTAGCACGAAGTGCTGTGGAAGCAAAGTCAGTAGTTAGGCTTCACCTCTGACCTTCTTGGGAAGCAGTTGCCGGTACCCCACTCGCGTGAGAAGTAATATTATCTGCCTCAAAAGCAAGAATTACGGCGTTTATGGCTTTGTCTATATAACACGCAAAACGTATAGACTTTGGGAGCTCGGAGAGCAAGTAGTTATAGCACTTTATGGCTCAATGAGCATGTGCTGGGCACTTCGGCGCACTTAAGAAAGTGTGAGAATCATTATGAAGCTTTAAAAGCAAGTGTAAATCATAATCAAGCTTTATAAGCAAAATTACAGCACTTTAAGGCTTTATATAAGCAAGTGGTAAATAATGTTGTGCTTTTTAAGCAGAAGTAACACTGTGGGGCTTTATATAAGCAAGTGTGAAGCACTAAGAAGCTTTATCAGAAGTTTACAATACTCTGGGATTATACAATCAAGTGTTTAGCTCTTAAAGGCTTTGTAAAAGCAAGTGTTCAACACTAAGGTGCGTTATAAGCACGTGTTAAGAAATTAGTTGCTTTATAAGCAAGTGTTAAACAGTTAGGTGCTATATAAGCGAGTGTTAGACACTACGGTGCTTATACGCTAGTGTTTGACACTAGTGTGCATTATAAGCTAATGTTTATACTACGGTGCTTTGTGAACAAGTTTTACACACTTATATACTTAATTGCTCATAAGCAAAGGTTTAGAACACTGGAATGCTATAAAGGCAAGTGCCAGTCACTTACTGCTGTATAAGCAAGTGTTCGCAAACACTTATGGGTATTAATAATATCAAATGCTAAACTCTTAACGCTTATAATCAAGTGTGGTAACACTAAATGCTTTAGCGGGAGTGCGATGCACTGTTTTCTCAAAGAGCGAGTGTCGTAACACAAGGATGCTTAGAAAGCGTGTGTGCAAAGCACTGATGCTCAAAGAGCAAGTGTTAAAAACACAGAAGCTTTAGACTCAAGTGCAAGCACTAATTGCGAGGCAAGCAAAATACAAACAATGACTCCCATCAAGTACGAATATCGTGGGTACGTCGGGTCCCACGGATTGGTGGGGGAGGGTAAAACGGAATTACACGAAGGTGTGTGTTTACATGTACCTGCCACACCGATGTGGTGCGGCTGTACCTTGAGTACAAGAGTAGGCTCGATGTGACACGAAGGGTCGTATCGTGGCAGAGAGCCACGTGGTCACTATACTTAGTTAAGTATAGTGACTCTATATGTTTGCATATTAATAGGCTTCAGATCCATCAATAGTGACTCGCACTAACTATAGAGTAGGTGCTTCTATATTAGTGCTAGAAGATAAACATGAGCTTCATACCTGCTCTGTAAGCATTACTGCCTAAGCGTTCTCTTCCTTGAAGGACTGGAAGTTGTATTTTTGATACTAGTCTCTTTGAGATCCAGTTGTGATAAACGATAGGCAGAAGCTTGCGAGCTAGACTTGGGATGGTTAAGAGTTCCAGGACGTATAAGCTCTTGAATCTTTGCCATCCTCTTCACGTAGTTCATAAGTAGCTTGGCTACAGTAGTTCGGCTATAGTCACTCTCACGCGCTACAAGCGCTTCAGCATACTGCTGACTACCTTCCACGGTGGCTGGGCGCACATAGTTGCCCGATGCCTCAGAATCGATCAAAATGATCCATCGCTTACCATAGACCTTAACCGTCCCTTTAACTACTAGCAAGCCTGGCTTGCATTCTCGTTCCGTTTTTATGAGTTCAGGTTTCTTTGGGGCTGGGCCCTGTTTACTTCTACCTCCTCGAGGTTCAACACAACTTAGTTCTTCCCCAGTAGGGCGCCCTGAGCCCACTGGGTCCCGTTGTTACCTCGTGACAAACCAGAGGGCTTACTTGTGAGAATTAAGAGCCTTACAGACGTAGAAAGGGTTGTAGACCCTGCACAGCCTCACGGCAGAGAACGTCTTTGAACCGATTTTACTGCTCTCATCTGCGTAACGCGCGCATAAACTGCTCATTGCTGCATTGCCGGCGACCGCCAATTCAGTAGACATCTCGTCGTCGCTCGGGACAGCCATTGCTGTCTCCAAGCCAGCTAACGCGCTCTAAGTCATATCCACAGTAGCATGTGATGAAACGCTTGTCTTCTCCTTCACTGACAAACTCGTGCCAGCAGCAGTACCGTCAACAGCATCAATCGTGACACTTGCATCAGCACTCGTGCCTACAACATCACTGCTCGTGCTACTTATGTCAGTTCCTTGTCCGTTTCTGCACTTCGTGCATATAGTATCTTGGCTACGGTACGCTCGACTACGCTCGACTACACTCGACCTAAACCACTTTCATTGTTAATACGGCTGCCATTTGCAAAAGTAATAGTTGTGTTTGCAATCAGCAAATTTTATATGCCGGAGTTCAAGATGAAGTTTACATGCAATTGATTTGTCACGAAGTTGTTACAATTAATAAAATACATTAATATGTGGTTGTCCTATAAACTGTTATTATTGATAACCTATCTAATTGCATATTTTACTTTTCATCGTATAAAAATTATTGCGCAATCGATTACCCCAATCCGTCTGCATCCCATCAGCGAATTGAATGGTTCACATACAGTACATACGTAATCTATCAACCTTAGAACGTATCAGAGCTCGTCACTGTTACTAGTGTAGCCATGTTATCTCCACCTGTAAATCTTGACGCTCCTCGTTGGGATCAAAGCACATACGCCGGCCGTGTCCAGCACTTCTTTGCTACCACCAATCCACTTAATGTGCTGGCTAGTGACGCTGATCTTGACGCCGCCAAGAAGCTCGTTGAGGAGTACAAGGCCGGTCAACACCCGCATGTGAGTGAGGACGAAATCTGGCGCGCCAAGCAGCTCGTAGACAGCGCCTTTCATCCAGACACTGGCGAGAAAAACATGCTCATTGGCCGCATGGCTTTTCAAGTACCGGGCAATATGGTCATCACTGGTTGCATGATGACCTTTTACCGCTCAACACCTGCTGTCATCTTCTGGCAGTTCATGAATCAGACCTTCAACTCAATCGTCAATTATACTAACCGTAATGCCAGCACGGGTGTCAGCCAGGAGCAGCTGTTACAGGCCTATGCGGCTGCCAGCACGGCGTCTGTGGCCACGGCATTAGGGCTCAACCGCTGGGTGGCCAAGCGCCCCAAGCTCAGCAATAGCATCGTCGGTCGTCTTGTGCCCTTCGTTGCTGTGGCTGCTGCTAATTGCGTCAACATTCCGTTGATGCGACAGCGTGAGTTGCTGGGCGGTATTGAAGTGGAGACTGCAGATGGAGAGAAGATAGGCAAGAGCAAGCGTGCGGCAGTGGAAGCCGTAGCGCAAGTGGTACCCTCGCGTATTCTCATGGCTGCGCCCGGCATGTTTTTCCCACCTCTCATTATGAACAAGCTGGAAAAGCGCCCGCTATTTCGCAACAATAAGGTGGTCAATGCTCTTACGATGGTGGGACTGACCGGGGGATGTCTGGTTTTCTCCACACCGCTATGCTGCGCGCTGTTTCCACAGCGCAGTTCCATTGCTGTGTCTTTACTTGAGCCGGAACTGCAGCAGACTTTTCATCAGCGCACGTTCAAGCAGTATTCAACGAGTGCGGATCCTATCACGCACGTCTTCTACAACAAAGGTCTGTGAAAACATCAAACTCGAATCATAAAGACAGCGTGAGGCAACAAGTCGAGTCGATTGCACGAAACTGTGACATATGGTGCTTCCAGAATGTTTATTCAACAATCAGCATCTTGCCAATGCAGAATACTATACCAATACAACCGCTCAATAGCATATGCATACATTCATCTTACGTCAATTGACTTGTGTATGTAGTATTCAATTGTAGCCTATGTTCACATGCAATCGTCCCAAGTGTCATCTAACGCATACAGCAGCCTCCAACGCGGTCGCGCGGGATCAGACGCAGCTCCGAGCCGTATTTCAGAAACACATTGCCAGCGCTTTGCGATGGGTTAATGCCGATACCATCTGCCAACGAAAAGCAACCAAGCAACAACAGCCTCGTTAGTCCTTCTTCCCTTTCATTGCACCTCTCTATCCTCTACAGTTTTCGTACCATTAGTGATGATAGCACTGGTAGCCGCTGGCACGTGGAACTGGTAGCAAAGACGCCAATTCAAGCATAATTCCATTACTAATGACTCCATTGAACATCAAGTAAACCACAGAATATTGCAGCATTTATACCTCTTCTGCAACGTACTTAAGCACCGCTGTAAATGGTGCCTGCTCTGGTACGTTCACCCTAAAACAAACATAATAAACAATACAAAGTCAGACATTACTACCGAGAAAAAAATGTGATTCTGCAAAAGAAACGCACACTCGGTATGGCAATTTTGGGTCCGATGTTAGTGTGACCTTGAATGTGACCTTAGCAGCCCTGCATATAGACGAAAACAAGAGCATTATAGATGAGATCAAGGAAATAAGTCGCAAGGAACCTCGAGCTTGACGCGTACATTTGTATTGAAAAATGGTAAGAAAGCGAGAGATAAAATGAAAAATATCGTTTATGATAGGGACTAACTTATGGCATTATATGTAACTTGTAACCACAAACGAGTTTTCACTTCATTATTTCGATTTCTATCAAGCATTCATAGCATTTTAGATACACTTTGGTTGCTTGCTGCAGAACTTCCAATTCAGACTTGTAAGCCGTATCAAGCTTTCATGAACAGTCGAGCGCTAATGCCAAGACCTTTATGCCCTACAATATGAAGTAAGTCGTTGGTATAACTTCAATACGAGTCAAAATGTGATTCCTTTGATTGACTCTAGCTCTGATCAAAACACCAGCAGCAAGCCAAACGTACAGCACAATCGCGTTGCATTTCAAAACTTTACGCCGCAGCAGAATGAAGGAAAGTTTTCATGACAACGCTGTAGCCAACTTCTATCAACTTGAGAGCGCTTGGTTCTTGAGAAACTTGCTGAGCATGTTTAAGGCCACTGCAGGCTGATCATGAGGTACCATATGACCTGAGTTGAACACGCGCAGGAACGTAAGCTGGTTGTTGAAGGAGCGCACCATGCCCGCGTTCATGCCGTCCGCCATGATGAAAGGTGTCTCAGGTGCTGCATTGAACCCGTCTCTTCCCTTCCATTGCAATGCTTGTGTCCAAGCATGGTTGCCATACCAGTTACACACGAGATCTGCGTCACCCGCGTAAATGAGCACACGAACACCGTTGTTCAGCAGATCGGCCATGTATGTATTAATCGGTGTGACGGCATCTGCGGTCTTCAGAAATACTTCACGCACTTTCGAGTTGCATTCCTGCCAGTCACCCGCGCGTTTCACGTCGACACCAAGTGATTTGCGCACGTTGGGAGCGTCCAAATACTTTGAGACATATGACATGTCGTAGCACTCCATGCCATTCCCTTCGTTTTTGCATGGCATGCGGATATCGTACGGATTTCGGCCAGCCTTTAGCAGCGGAACATACAGATTCTCCATACAAAAGCCTCGTCCATCAATACACGCCGTCGTGTTCTGTGGGCACTGCTCCAAGAGAGAAATGCAAACCGGCATAGCCACTTTCATCTTATCTAGCTCTGTCGCGTTTACCAGCGAGATATTGTATGCATTGTCAATCGCCATGTCGATGTAGTGCGGCCACTGGATGGACGCCTGCATCAATCCGTTGCCAATAGCAATACCTTTCAGGTTGATATGTTGTGATGTGTCAGTGGTAGCTTTGTTCTTCTGCCACACGTAATGCGCCACCACAGGCACAGAATGTCCACCGTAGCTCTCACCCGTAATGTAGAAGTCGCGACCAGACAGTTCCAGGTGCTTTTCGAAGAAACCCTGTAGGAAGTAGTAAATGTCCTCACCCACATTATCCTCGCCGTTGTCAGCGTCGCGTTCGTCACCGTACGTAAAGCCCACCCTCGTAGGTTGATCTAGCCATATCACGTTGCTCTCGTTCGTCCAGGAGTACGGGTTGAGCTGCGTGGACAGGTCCGGCAGCACATGACATGGTCCATTCTCCGTCAGCAACGCTGTCATACTCGAGCATCCTAGTTCACCCGTGAGCCATAGCACGAGTGGATCAGTGCTTGGTTGGCTGCGGGATTCAAAGTACCAGTAGAAGTAGTGATCATCGACCTTATTGGACAGCTTCACATATCCCGCATCTTGCGTCGTGAGTCCGCAAAAGGCTTCAGGACTTTTAGTTGTCATGTTGACAGGTATATTTTGTGTCCCTGCATGAGCCTGGACTTGATGGTTAGTGTTGTTATTCTCGACAGTAGGTTCGGCTACATACGTGACGATAACGATTGAGGCACATAGTGCGAGGATGAAGAAGCCACCGCGCTTGATGTCTCGCCTACGAGCTTCTTCACGTCTCCAGATGCTTAGATTAATCTGCAGCGACGTCGAACGAAGACTTAGTGGTGTCGATTCCGATGGCATGATCAGACTGTCTTTTTAGTTTGTTGGGAAATGAGGTGGAGTGAGTTGTCGCATTGTAGGAAAAGCAGACACACACGAACGAAGTCGGGAGGAGAAATTTGAGGCCAGAGATGGGAGACTGGCATGACGCAAGCTCTCCTTAAAGTCGGACAGCTGAACTGCAATCAAATACGGACGAAAGACTTATTCTCGGTATATTCTCAAAACCGTTACAGTCTGATTTGGTCATGACAGACTAATCACTTCTCTTTTGCAGACATTGCATACACTTTGTGCAATCATACAGTGCATCATTACGAATAATGTCGTCAGAAACAACACCATTGAGAGAAACCTATGATCTGCGGCATTATGAACAGCAAGAGGCTCGAAACCGCAATTCCAATCGTGCACTGATCGCCGTCATATCGTTGATTGGTATTTGCTTGCTGGTCGTGTATGTTGGCGAGCCATTGTTCCTTACAAAGAACATGAACTCAGGTATGCCTGTAAAGTCTGGCAATGAAAGTGCTGAAGCCCTTTGCGGACTCACGACGCAAGATGCGGGATATGTGAAGCTGTCCAATAAGGTCGATGATCACTACTTCTACTGGTACTTTGAATCCCGCAGCCAACCAAGCACTGATCCACTCGTGCTATGGCTCACGGGTGAACTAGGATGCTCGAGTATGACAGCGTTGCTGACGGAGAATGGACCATGTCATGTGCTGCCGGACCTGTCCACGCAGCTCAACCCGTACTCCTGGACGAACGAGAGCAACGTGATATGGCTAGATCAACCTACGAGGGTGGGCTTTACGTACGGTGACGAACGCGACGCTGACAACGGCGAGGATAATGTGGGTGAGGACATTTACTACTTCCTACAGGGTTTCTTCGAAAAGCACCTGGAACTGTCTGGTCGCGACTTCTACATTACGGGTGAGAGCTACGGTGGACATTCTGTGCCTGTGGTGGCGCATTACGTGTGGCAGAAGAACAAAGCTACCACTGACACATCACAACATATCAACCTGAAAGGTATTGCTATTGGCAACGGATTGATGCAGGCGTCCATCCAGTGGCCGCACTACATCGACATGGCGATTGACAATGCATACAATATCTCGCTGGTAAACGCGACAGAGCTAGATAAGATGAAAGTGGCTATGCCGGTTTGCATTTCTCTCTTGGAGCAGTGCCCACAGAACACGACGGCGTGTATTGATGGACGAGGCTTTTGTATGGAGAATCTGTATGTTCCGCTGCTAAAGGCTGGCCGAAATCCGTACGATATCCGCATGCCATGCAAAAACGAAGGGAATGGCATGGAGTGCTACGACATGTCATATGTCTCAAAGTATTTGGACGCTCCCAACGTGCGCAAATCACTTGGTGTCGACGTGAAACGCGCGGGTGACTGGCAGGAATGCAACTCGAAAGTGCGTGAAGTATTTCTGAAGACCGCAGATGCCGTCACACCGATTAATACATACATGGCCGATCTGCTGAACAACGGTGTTCGTGTGCTCATTTACGCGGGTGACGCAGATCTCGTGTGTAACTGGTATGGCAACCATGCTTGGACACAAGCATTGCAATGGAAGGGAAGAGACGGGTTCAATGCAGCACCTGAGACACCTTTCATCATGGCGGACGGCATGAACGCGGGCATGGTGCGCTCCTTCAACAACCAGCTTACGTTCCTGCGCGTGTTCAATTCAGGTCATATGGTACCTCATGATCAGCCTGCAGTGGCCTTAGACATGCTCAGCAAGTTTGTAAAGAACGACGCTTTTTGACGGCAGCATTTGATCAGGAGTCGAGTTAACAATCACATAAAGTACTATGTTAAGTCCACTGTAGCTCCTCTGTCCATCAATTGTTGCGCACATGCCAAAAACGACCAAGTACCTACTCTGGCACCGATCCATCTTGTCGTATTGTCGCGCAGCGTGACACTTTACCTACTTGCTCGTGCTAGTAATTATCTCGTGGTTAAATTTGGTAGACTGCCAGTCAAGAGCACTTGGATACCTTCGCCGACAACTGTCTCCTTCTTGCTGTTCTTAGCAGGTAAAGCAACAGATGATCCGTACCGAATAATACAATCTTATCAGACCCATTGCAACCGATCGAACATCGAAAACACTGGCTTGTGCACACCTCAGCATTGGAGTAGAATTCTTCAGATAGTAACTCGGTTGGCTTTCCACAACCGTTAAGATCTATTTAATTCTTCGACCTTGAATTAGAAAAAGCTTTTCATGTAAGCCAACGGAAGTCTCAGCATATCTTGTACTCTCGGTCCAAAGTCATGACAGCACAGCCCTTATGGTATTATGTAAGCTTCATTGGCATTTCATTGAATGAAAACACTTCACAAGTCGAAAATACAAATAATATAGCTTTGCTTGATACACTAGCAGAGCTCAAAACAAACTTGATCAAGTAGGTACCATGATTTTCATTGCCTAGTCACAACATTACTAAATGCAGCAATAGCAGCTTTTTCGAAAGAACAAGCATTCAACTTGCTTTTTTTGTCGCTGCAAGCACTTTGCTGTCCGATATCTTGAGCAGGTTGTGTTTGAATAGCAAATGATGCTGCTGATAAAGGTGTTTCTTTGTCAGAATGTATTGTTAATAATGCGAGCATGAATTCATGAACGGTCTTGGATCCCAGTTGTTTATTTGCTTTTACTTAACAATCTGGTTGCTAAAAAGCTCGATTAATACTCCAGCAAGTAGAAGATACTTCATATTGTCACTGACTAGCAATCAAGTGAGCGAATCTTTCGGTTTTTTCATTAATGCGGACACGTCACAAGTGTAGCCAGCTGCCAAATTGGGTCTTATTTCGGATAGTATGGAGAGAAAATTATTTGTTTTGACCCATCTTTTTCAGCTCATTTGAATGGCTTATGAAAACAGATGCACGCAGTGATGTCGAATCAAGTGCTCAAGCGCATTCCACACGACGCGTCTCTAGAGCAGATCGTAGCAGGTGTAGCCAGCGGTTTTATTGTCTTGTTCGTAATTGTAGCATTCACTATCTACCTTATCTTTGGTTCCATTGCATCTGGCCTTGCTATCGTCCTACTGCTTAGTTTAGGGCTCCGTTGGCTTTATTGGAATGGTGTAGGTGTCATGGGCTGGAAAAGTCTTTGGCTGCGAAATTCCAATATGATAATGAATTCCTTATCTAGTAACCCGCAGCAAAAGGGGACACTTCGTGTGGTTTGCATCTCCGACACCCACTCGAAGCACCGGAAGCTCACGAACATTCCAGCTGGTGACGTCCTGTTGCATTGTGGTGACATGACGAATCGAGGGAGACACGATGAGATTCGTGACTTTAACGACTGGCTTGAGCTTTTGCCACACAAACACAAGGTAGTTATTGCAGGAAATCACGATGTCTGCATGGACGCAGTCGAATACAATCAGCAATGGAACATGGCGTTTCGTCACAAGGAATACAATGATCCTAGTTTATCCAGAAATTTGCTCACGAATTGCACGTACTTGGAGAATCGGTCGGTTGTGATTGAGGGTATTAAGATTTATGGGTCTCCAATGACTCCATCCATTCCTGGACGAGCGGGAGCGTTCAATGTAGCGCGAGGCTATGCCGACAAGCAGCATTGGGCCAAGGTTCCATCGGATGTTGATATATTGATGACACACGGTCCACCGTACGGTATCTTGGATACGACGTTCTCGGGGCTACATGTTGGCAGCGAGGGGCTGCTGAAAGAGACGATGACTCGAATTCGACCGCGTTTTCATATTTTTGGACACATTCATGAAGCTTACGGAGCTACTCGTGTGGGAACTACCGTCTTTATCAATGCCGCTAGTAATACGTTACTCGCCAAGCCATGTCATCCGCCTGTTGTGTTGGACATTCCACTCAAACGTTCTCAACAATAGTTTGTACTTGCTTTTTGTATGCATTTGAGTGATTGAAATGAACAACCGTCCTGTAATCCTATCGTCGAGGATAAGAATTTCTAGCCATTTTCAAAACCTAGGTTAGGATGAAAAGCAGTCGCACTACGAATGACAGCTCAACGTCATGTAAACTGCAGCAAAAGTGTAGCATCTCGCGCAAATTTGGTGCAATTGTTGGGCTCCAGTTTCTAGTAGACGCTGCTTTTGGTGTCATGAGTCCGATTATCTCTATTGTCATGACCGAAGTTAGTACAAAGTACAATACATTTTGTTGTACAGTATGTAAAGTACTAGGAATACTAAGTCTCATACTTGGTGCATCATTATCTGTCTAGTATTTTGCTAGATTACATCGAAATGGGTTGTCAATTGACTGTGGAACTAATCCACATGAGAAAGTACGTTAAAGACTGTAAAACGAATGCTCTTGAGCTGTTGAGGCACCATAAGTAGGTTTCGTTTGAAGAGTGATAGTTCTGATGCTTTAGATGATATCAATCTTGCTTTAGGCTTGTATTAAAGGATCACAAGAGGCTGCATGGGTATCAAGGTATGTAAAGCTCCATCACGACATAGTGCAGAATACTTGTTGACTAATGGTGAGCTCTATTCTTTGTGTGATGTTCATATGACAGCCTTTTTTCTGCTTTAGGATCTGTGCTCAACTTTGTGTTGGCCCCAATGCTTGGTCAAGCTTCAGATGTCTACGGACGCAAGGTTAGCCTCGTGATACAAGAACATTTTTTGCTGTGTAGGAGAAACTAACTCGATTGTGTCAAACATTTGTGATCGTGTGATTAGCCATTTCTAGTGCTAAGCCAGCTTGTCAGGGTTGGAACGCCATTCTCCGTCATGTACTTTATGCAGTTAGGGGGTTCCATTGCTCCTTACTTGGTATTGAGACTGATTGATTATGGATTTGGGTAAGGGTGATGCTGTCTGGAATTTCTTTGAATTGTTGATCGAACTTGTTGTAAATCAGGACTGCTGGAGTTATGAACGGTGCTGTCGCTGATGTTGTAAGACCCGAAAATCGAGCGGCAGCGTTTGGCGTTTTGCTCGCGAGTCTTTCAGTTGGTTATTGCGTCAGTGCTTTTATCGCACCATTCTTCTCTCGAGTGAGTGCAGCTCGCTCTGTATCGAGCGAGGTATAATGGTTCATTTGTTTGACAAGGAACTGTTTTCCACAGGATCATATTTTGCAAATTGCTGCTGTTTTGTTCGTGTTACGAGTTGCCTGGGCGATGATTATCTTGCCTGAGACCTTACCATTCCAAGCACGTATGAAGAAAACGCGCTGGGTCATGGAAAACCCCATCAGCGTTATGTCGATCCTCTTCCGAAACAAGTTGTTCCTGCGACTGACGTGCCTGATTGTTCTTACAAGCTTTGCTACGAGCGGAATGTCTCAGATTCAGCTCTTCTACCTGAATGTGAGCTGCCATGACAGAACTGCGCTACGTGTGCATTCGACTATTGTAAATGACTGTTGTGTTGTTGCCTCTTTAGACTATCGTGGGATTTGACGTGAAAGATTTTGGTAACTTGATGCTTCTTTGGGTCGTCTTGGCGTTGCTGGTGCAAGGTCTGTTGCTCAAGCCTCTGATAACCTGCTTCAAAGAGAAAGGTGTGATCATTATTGCGACAATCGCCAGCTTTGTGAAGACGGTTGGCTACATTGGAACGGCATTTTACCCCCAAAAATGGGTAGTCTACGCTTTGTGTGTGCCTGGAAGCCTCAACGACCTGTCATTCCCCGCGATTGCAGCTCTCAAGTCGATGAACGTGTCGGAAAAAGTACGCTGCATACCGTGAGGAATCATCGCATCGTACCTTACCTGTTAACACTTTCGATTGTGTATTGCAGGAGCAAGGACGTTTACAAGGCGCAATTTACGGTGCTCGATCAGTTTTTGATGCGCTTGGACCCGTCATTTTCTCTTCATTGTATGCTGCTATGACGCAGCAATCCGTGGTGTCCCAGGCACTCCCGTACTTTGTGGCTTCGTCCATCATTTTTGTCGGGATCGGGGTGGCTATGTCATTGCCAGTCGGTAGACCTTCATTTTCTTGGAATATCATTGCTGCCACTGCGCCTGTTCCATCCGAGACATGCGGTGATACGCCATCTTCGTCCTCCGTCTACTTTGAGACTGACGATGATGAAGTAGACGAAGATGAAGAGCATGCAAGTGATACAAAGAACGGTGATGATGACACATATCTAGTCGAGCCATTACTGAAAAACAGCTCAACGACAGGATATGCTCACACTGAACGACGTTTGGAATAGTGAAAGTCATTACTGAAAACCAGCTCAACAACAGACCAGACCCCAAAGCTTATCGTGATGTTGCATGTATCAGATACCCTTGTTCACTTCATTTTGTGTACATGTGACTTAGTTGCGTGTATATCTTTGAAAGATGTGAGCAGTGGTATCGACACCTGAAAACGTCGCAAGAGGCACAGTATGACTGTAATACATTCATCTCGCGTTTGAGATCACGAGACCCGACTTGAATCTGTAGTATTGCCCAGTATAGTAATTGAAGTGGTTTGGTGGTCCATGCAGGCCAACTGAGACGGTAATGGGTACGACAGCTACACGGTCACAATGTGGAAATACTCGGTATTCAAGTAATTGTAGCACTGGGGACTCCACAGCATCGATACAAAGTGCAATTGATTTGAAATAAAACTAGTACGCATGTCAAGTAAAGTCATTTGATGCTTTAATCACACTCTACATACTGAATACCTATGCTGTCTGCTTGCCTTCAGTAGGATCAATTGGAATTATATAGCATTTTCATCAACCTTGATCAGAAAAGAACTGGTCATCATTGGCAAACAGACAAACAATACAAGCTACGAAACATGCACGTGAGCCTGCATTTAGCAAGCTAGACTGGGAGCTATTGAGAGATTCGGGTGCCTCAGACTGACGTACAAATATCAAAAAGATGAATATCCACCATTGAATCGTTGGTTCTGGCGAGGTTGCTTCACTGACACCCATCTCTCTTCAAATCTAATGTGTTGCATGTCTAGTCCAGCTCCCAGTCTGCACAATCAGGACAAGAAAAAAAGACAATAGCAAAACGCATACCATACCACTTTATAGTCTCCTGGGAACATTGTTCCCAGCTGGAGCAGTGTATTACAATGGCTCAACCCAAAGGGAGCAAGCAGCACAACAAAACACCCTGTCACTACCTGCATCGCACCTTTCAACTGCTCTACTTGAGCGGAATGAAACGTGACGAGTTCGTCGCGCCGATACCAGGACGACCGTGGGTCACCGGCTTGTAGGAAATGGCAAACTCACCAAGGTAATGGCCAATCATTTCAGGCTATCATAGTAAGAAGCAAGACAGATAACAAGGTCAGTTCATTACACCATATCTTCCTTTGTCTTGACTGTTGTTTTAGACATAGGAAGTATCACTTCATACAATCCAATTCGAATACACAAATTGCTCTCTGGGTCGCCCCGTACACAGAACGTCAGCAAAGGGGATGGCAGCCGAGTGTACTACTTATATAGTACACCACTCTTCGGGTTATAAGCCAGCACATCCCCCGAGAGTACGCGACGATATCTGGAAACATACCTTAATTTCAATGCCGTTAAACTCCTTGCCATTGTAAACACCAACCACTGAACCGATCATCTCAGGAACAATGATCATGTTACGCAGATGGGTCTTGATACCTTCAGGGCGTTCCATTGGTCTCGCAGCAGCTTTTGCCTTACGTAGACGCTTAATTAAAGCCATTGGCTTACGCTTCAGTCCACGCGAAAAGCGACGACGAGCACGGGCATTCACCAATTCCATAAGCTCTTCATGGTTGAGATCTAGAAGCTTGTCCAAGTCCACACCACGGTAGCTAAACTTACGGAACGTACGTTTCTTGCGCAACGCAGCAAGCTCCAAATTCTTCTCATCCACGGATTGATCAGCCATTGTTTTTCGTAATACAAGTCTCTAGTGACGTTCATGGCAAAAGGTCCTGCCAAATCGACTGGTGCACAGACGACAGTGTAATTACATTATAAAGTGAGGTTTTTTACAGATACGGTGGCAATAGACTAGATGCATCGAACCACTGAATGCACAACATGACACCGTTTAGAAAACTACTCATTGCATTGCGTGCCAATGTATGTGGATTTAAATGTGCGTGCAACCCCACGAGTATCAGCAAGCGAGCTGCAACGATGTAAGTCATTTAGTGCAATGTATATGGATTGATATGATTGGATCATGCATTGACACTGATGATGATGCTGGTGCTGTATTGTTAGTGGGATATGCGATCGTGTGTGTGAATGTGGACTGTGAAGGTTTGGAAAAGCCCAAGCCAGCAGGAATGATACCAGATCTTGTGCAATATTTGCAGAAAGAAAAGAATGGTAGAGCTTCTAAGATAGCGACACAGTACACGGCTGCGATTAATAATGGATTGCAGCTAAAAAAGGATGCAAGGATAGGCGACATGAAGGAGCTACCGAGACAGCGAAAGCGCATCACACTCAAGCTGGAAGAAGTTGTGAATGCGCAAAGGCTGGTGAGTCATTGAGCAGTGGACACAATGTTTGATAAGCATCACTTACATCGGTGTACGTACACAGATTGCATTGGATCTGGTCAAGGGATATGATATCATTGCTGCCGAAGGAGCGACACCAAAGGTGTTCCAGTACCTGTGCGAGCAAGCTGACATTGATTTAATCACGTTTGATGCGACCAACCGACTTCCATTCTTGATAAAGCGTCCATGGGTATGAGCATCTCTTTCTATCGTTTGCTTATGTCGTGATCTTGTGGTCGCTAGCGTTCATACAATGCTTCGGTTGTGCGATATGCAGATTACAGCAGCTATTAAACGTGGAATTTATTTTGAGATAACATATACGTCGTGTCTAGGCGACACCGCTGGGCGACGATACTTCTTCTCCAATTCTAGCAACCTGGTCCGTCTCACCGGTGGCAAAAACCTGGTGTTCTCCAGTGGTGCAACGCGCAATATTCTGCTCCGGTCGCCCTACGACGTTACCAACATCGGACTCTTGTGTGGACTCAAGTATGGCCAGGCAATTGACGCTATTTCCACATCCTGTATGGCGGTGCTAGAGCATGCAGACAAGCGCAGAGGAATCATTGGAGGCGTCCAGGTAGAAGCCACCGAAGATAATACCATGTAACAAATTCATCTTGTGTGACTTGATATCGCTTCAGCTTCGTGCACCTGAACGTCCTATGTCCAAGTCACTCCATTGCATCTACCAAGTCATCATGTTCTATCTTCCCTTTTTGTGCACTATGGTTGCAAGGCTCTGCCCTGACTTCATCTTGCATGGATACGTCCACAGAATCTTGCACCTCCGCGTTCACATTTGCATTTCTGTCTTTCCCATTAGCATCCAACGACTCGTCCGCTGACATCATGTCTTCATCTTTATCTCCATCAGCATCCTCCTCATTCGTATCAATGGCTACTTCCTCAAACTGCTCTGTAACTTCACTTGTCACCTCGGTTTCTTCCCTCTTATCATCTACATCCTTCTGATACTTCTTTCTCGTCGCCACAACCTTTGCCTCTGCAGTAACAAAAACCAGTAAAAACAACACCCACCCACATTTTTCTATTTCTAAAGCGTCGCACCAACCTTGCACACACGCCTCAATTGGCTCAATAAAATGCTCAAAATCCGCATCACAAAGTGCTTGTAGTACGTCATGTAATGTAATAGTACTGCGCTTGTTAGCTACCGATATCTCGTGTGCACTACAATCCACACAACCACAAGACGAAAACAATATCCATTAATAAACTCCAACAATTCGTTACTTCATGCAACAATGAACACACATGGACGCTATATATAGCGTAAACACGCTTGTAGCCGAATTAATTGTTTTCCGCGCATCTTTTGTCACAATAGCGCGATCTGGAAGCGACTTCTTCATGGCGCGTCCTGTTAAACTGATTGCGTGCTCGTGCTCCATTATAACGACAATGGTATAACCTTTGGCTACATTTTGGGGTTACGGTAGGATACGTTACACTTTGCTTGGCACGGACTCGGAGCTTGTCGCGTGCGTTGCGACGTTACAAAAGCTACAGGATGAAGCGGCGCATCAACTGTTTCAGTCATCGCCACGTTTCAAGTCGCTTCGGAAGGCGCTTGCTACCTTACTTTCGACTTACGGGCAAAGTTTTACCATGGCAATTCAGTAGCCAATGACAATTTGCGTCAGGAGCGTAAGCGAGCGAAGAAAGTGGAGCAAGCGAGGAAGAAGGCATGGGATGAGCAGTCTGTGAATAACACCAAGTTGCGGGCAAAGAGACTCGCAGGATTAGCGGCTTTGCAGATGCAGAATCCACTGCTGGCTAACGTCCCGGATGGTGTCGTTGTAGTGGATAAGCCTATGCTTTTAAAAGAGAGTGGAGAAAACGTGACGGCGGTGGAGAGCAAGGAATGGAGCAATTACGCGACTATCGATCATGTTATACTTGCAAGGTCAAGTTTCGTAAACTACACCACTTTTATGACCGATTGTGTCTGCCGTGTGCGGAGCTGAACTACAAAAAGCGTCTGCAGAAGGCTGATCTGCGTGGCCATATTGCTATTGTGACAGGTGCACGAGTGAAAATTGGATACAAAGTTTCGCTGAAGCTGCTTCGTAGTGAGGCGATTGTCATAGCGACTACACGGTTCCAAAAGATCCAGCGTTCCGATATGCCAAGGAGAAGGACTTTGAAGCGTGGAAGGACCGACTGCAAATTTACGGCATGGACTTCCGTGACTTGGGCGTTATTGACAAGTTCATGGACCATATCGCCGAAACTTTTGGAAGCTTGGATATCTTGATCATCAACGCGACGCAAACCATTCGGCGACTTGTGCATTATTACAGGCACCTGATCAAGTGTGAGTTAGCGCCTGTCTCTGAAAACATGGCCCAGGCCATTCAAATTCTACGGGGTCATGCTAGTCTTCTTGGCAGATCTGCCGCGACAAGTGTAGGAAGTGGCAATGTCGCTGTCGACGGGACCGCGATTGTCATTACGAACAGTGGCTCCTCGACCATGATCGCAGGTTCATCTGCTTCCGTATCTTCGTCTGTAGACCTGGCACAGATGCCTCTTGTTGCTGAGGATCACTATTCTGACGAAACAGAGATTCTCTTTCCCGCGGGTTAAGTTGACAATAACCAGCAGCAAGTAGACCTGCGCACTTCGAATTCATGGGTCCAAAAGATCAGCGAAATTGAAACCATGGGTACGTCGCAGTGTATGCGTGCTGTGTGTATGATTTGTTTACAAGCTCATCGATTATCTGTGTGTCAATGCAGAGCTGGTAAAAGTGTTCGCGATTAATGCGATGGCACCGTTTATTCTCAACAAGCGTGCCATTCCTATTCTTGAGAAGGCAAATAGCGGATATTCTATGGCTGCTATGATACATTAGTTACATGTACACTGATTCTTACTTTCACTTACGACCTGCTTTCCGTAAATAGAGCTCGAATGCACGGCGCTTTAACGTTAGTGCTATGGAAGGCAAGTTTTACCGGAGTAAGACACTGAACCATCCGCACACGAACATGGCGAAGGCAGCAGCAAACATGATGACGAGGACGTGTGCCGAAGACCTGATGCGCAAGGGCATCTACATGAACAGTGTCGACACGGTAAGCGTATATCATTTTTATCAGCGATCCTGTTTGTACCATGTAGTCATTTGTTCTGCTATGAACAATTTAAGGCTGGATCAACGACGAGAACCCGCGTGATAAAGCTGCTTGCATCGCAGATACCCATAACTTCCAGACGCCTCTTGATGGAGACTGATGTTGTGCTAGACCCGATTTTTGCTCTGTATCAAGATGGAAGCACGGACAAACCGCTATTTGGCGAATATTTGAAGGACTACACCGTTTCTGAGTGGTAATTTCGTATGCCGTACTCATCATCGCAAAGAGTAAAAAAGAGCAATAGAATGTATCGTTCATGCACGTGCTGTGTACATTTATACATGTATAAACGGTCAGACGCAACGTACTACACTTGATCTTAGCTATAAAGCCGAGAAAGTATAAGTGCAAGTCCATTTCCAAAGGATGTTGTAACGTTGCAGGTTTGGCAGTACTTCAAACACGCTGTTTAATCACTCACCCGAGGTTCCTGTACCGCAGTAAGGATGGCGTCCGTAGCTTCTCAACTTCTTCGTGATCTTCTGTGTGATCAAAGTCAATCCCTTTCTACGGCTTTCCGTTGAGTTACACAATTGTGTCCAAGGATCACGGTCCGATTGCTCCACGCCTGCGTTCATGCACTTTTGAATGTCAAGTCGCCGTTTCCATGCGAGAGAGTATCTGGTGAGATTGGAGTTACCACTTATCTTGTTACGCTTTCGTTGCATCGTGTTTCATACTGTTACACGTCTCTTTTGCGGCTACAGCTATCGTAACGGTCATGGCTTTATTCGTCGCCATTTTCGTCCTGAGAACAACGGCGTTTCTTCTTCGATGCTTTCTGTAGCTATGCACCACCTCCAACTTACGCTGCCACATCGTCTCTTTGTCCGCCATGATATGGACAGCTGGTGTTGCCATGTGTTTTACAACGTGGAAGAAATATACTGAAAATGTAGCCATGTGTAACTAACACGTTGTCGAAACGCCATAAGCGTTACATAATCAAGCAGATAGTCCAAGTGTATCAGCATTGCGTACATCACCGTCTAGTCCAGGGTAGACAGTTTTCTATAAAATACACAAGTTGAGATTGGTCGACGTTTAGAGCACTAGTAACATCAGGATACTCGATAAAAAAAACTTGGCAAGATTCTTGTGTGATAATCGATACAAGCTCTGCTCGTATGCATCGATCAATAGATACAAAGAACTAGCAATTTGAAAGGATGCATCCACCATTTTAGCTCACAATGTTGGTCTAGTACAAGTTTAGCCTATTGTAGCTAATGAAGATAGTTCTCGTGTCTAGTAACTTACCATCAACTCACTTGATGGATAATAAATACATTGACACTTTGAGAAAGTGCACGGTTGGCGAGTGTCCATGGTATCAAACCGCTAAGGGTGCGTACAGGTCCCCGTCCAATCCGATTGATCATTTTCGCTTGAAAAATCTCTCACTGAATCTACGAAGTCCTAAGGATTCAGTTTGAGGATAAAGTTGAGGGAGGAAGGAGGAAGGAGTCGAGAAAATAGATACAATGGGAGCAGCACAGTCGTGGTGTTGTGGAGTCAATTGGAATAATCGAGATGATAACATGCCGCAGCCTGACCAGCGACTTTCGAATGGATTCAAGAACGACTGTGATCTACACACTGTCGATTCAAAGCCAGTGATGTCAGCACCACAGGTACGACGTTGATTGCAGCAGTTGAATGGCGCTATAGCAACTACATGTACTGAGAAAAAGAGACTGTATGGTGAACAGCTGATCAAGCTACAAGGGCCATCGTATAGTAGTGGAAGTATAGAAGCGAAATATGAAATGCTGGACGAGATTGGTGCGTTTTCTGAAGCTGTGAGGCATTTTGAGCAATATCTGAATCAGTGTATTTTGATTTCTGATGCAGGACATGGAGGTACTTCAATCGTATACAAATGTCGTGAGCGTCGTACCGGGATTATACGTGCTTGCAAGATCATTGATCGACGCGCAGTCGAGAGAGAACACAACGTGGTTATGGAACAATTTCAAGTACGTCCCGATCTCTGATGCAAAGGCAGTTTCATTCCGTTTATGGTGCTGGGTATCTCACGTTATTTGCTCTTGTGATGCAGGTTGAGATTCGAGTGCTCCAGTCACTGAGGCATCCAAACATTATTCGCATTGAAGACGTGTTCTTGTCGGATTCAAAGATCTGTATGGTGCGGCATAAGGAATGCTCTCCTTCATGATGTTTCTGTCACTCAACTGTCTGGTGGATATGATGAATTAGATTACAGAGTACATGGGAGGTGGCGAGCTGTTTGATTATGTCGTCGACAGAGGGACGTTGTCAGAGGTTGAAGCAAGCACGATTGTACGACAGATCACGTCGGCTGTTGCCTACTTGCATGCACGTGGAATAATTCACCGTGATCTTAAGCCAGGTGCAGCTATATAAAGTAGAATCAACTGTTGCTGTGCTAAGTGTGATGCTTGTGTCAGAGAATCTCATGTTGACAAGCAAGTCGCGTGGAGCAGATGTAAAAATTATCGACTTTGGTCTGGCAAAGTTGCTGGACGCGGATGACAAGACGGCTTCGTTTCTAGGAACACGAGGTTATCTTGCCCCTGAGATGCTGCAGCGTCAGGCGTATTCCATGTCTGTAGATATGTGGGCATTGGGAATCATCGTCTACGTTTTGCTCTGTGGTTGTCTGCCTTTTGGTGATGATGGCGGCAAAATTGCCAACGCGAAAGCAGCTAAGGTACACTATCTGAATGATTGATAGGCTGCCAATGTCGACAATTAATGTATCAGCTGTGTTGTTGAATTTTCAGGCCAAGTTTTGTCTTCGTTTTCCTCGCTGGGCGAGCGGTTTATCAGAATCTGCAAAAGATTTACTTCGGCAATTACTTGGTAAGCAAACACAACTCTCATAGCATCGAGTAGGTTGTATTCACTTGCTCACTATTTTGACAGAGGTGGACTCGACCGATCGGTACTCTGCCGAGCAGGCGCTGGCACATCCGTGGGTCACTGGCGCTCGCACACCGAACAAATTTCTCAAGTCGCCCAATTATCTTCGCACGATCAAACAGGAACAAGTGAGTCGAAAGATAGAAGGTCGTGTGGATGGGATTCAATTTTCAAATGGCAATGAAGTGGACGAGTCGACGAGCAATAGGCTTCGAATCAGCGTCCGAAGACAATCTCGCTGAGCAATGAAGACTCACATGTAGCCATCCTGAGGTAGAAAGTTAGCGTGCTGTACATAGGCATTAATCTAGATGACTTAAATTTTAGTAATGAAGCAAACATTTGAATGTGATCTAATTTAGAATGGTTCCTAGTATAGGTCCATTACCACATGAGGGATCTACTTTGTAGTGTCAGATTATGTCTAAATTTGAGTCTGTGTCATGTTCTTAAATCAACAATCTTCCTAAATTCAGATTGGTTTGGAACGTATAAATGCCCAACGACTCGCGTTCATTAACTCATTTGCGTCGTCAAGTCCGCAGGCGCCGCCCCATTGAAGAAAAAGTAGCGTACTATAGTCTTTATTAAGCATACTAACGGTTAGAAGAGATCTTTGTCCTTACCCTTGTATAGTTGTAGTATCTGTAGCTGCTCTGTAAGCTTCACAAAACACTTGAAAAGAAAGCTTTCACTGCGTACATTTCTTACCTTTTCCTTGCTTCATTCGAAGCAAAAGCGAACGAAAATGCGACGTTCAACGCGATTAAAAGCTGCATCAGGTGCTCGTGCTCCACGAATGTCCAAATTAATTGCACAACACGCGCAACACGTGCTTAAGGTCAGTTCAAGCAACAAAATACGAACATTCTTCTTCGTAGAATGTCGTTTTGAACAAGAGATGCAATCTTTCTAGTACAAACTCGGTCAATCTGACTTGTTCTTTGTCTCCTCTTCTTGGTTGTGCTCTTGTGTGTGGTTATAGGGTGTAGAGAACGTGGAGGATGAGTGGAAACCTCGTCATAAGGAGGACGAGGAAGAAGAAGAAGTCTCGGACTCGGCATCGTCGGAAGAAGAAATGACTAGACGTCAAGCTCGTGGGAAAAAGAGAAAGGTTATTGAGAGTGATAGCTCTTCTACTGACCAGGAGAAAAAGACCAGTCGTTCATGGACTCGAATGAACAAAGTGAAGAAAGAAAAAGGTACAATAAAAGTGCTTCCGACACCACCACGACCTCACGTGAAGAAGGATCACACGGCTAGTGCAGCAGCTGTGAGACGCACGAACGCTACAGTGAAAAAACAGACGAAGCAGAATGGAAACGAGACTCATTCGGTGAAGGTTAAGGACGAGGTGATGGATGCACATCGACGACCTGTGAAGCAACAGAAGCATTCCAGTATACATGGAAATGCTGACCGCAAGGTGCAAAAGACAAAGACACCATACAGCGCCGTAAAGTCAAACTACACGCTGGACAACTTCTTTGATGAGATTTTAGAGTGGAAGTTTTTTGAGGCGTTGAGGCGAGAAATAAAAAGTAGTCATTCGTATAACACGGCAAACGATGGCTCTGAGGAAGGCGAGGTTGAGACTTCTGAGGTTAAGGTTGAGAAAGTACCGAGCAAGTTTCGCTCATATGAGCACTACTTCTCGGTCTGGAAACCGCTGGCACTGGAAGAAGTGCAAGCACAAACGATCAATGCTGTGACGACAGACCATCCTAGTCCAACACCGGTCATTTTGAAAGGTTTCAGATCCACGTTCTTGTCTAAGAGCTGCAGAATTCGTGTGGACTCGACAAAGCACAACCGTTCTGGTATGCGGCGCAATCAACTTTCTGAGTTGTTAATGAACGATTTGGTGCTCATTTCTCCCGACCCAGAATGCTTCCGTAAGGCCTTGGCTTCACTTAACGAAGTACATGGCTCAAAAACCGAAGCAAAAGATGGGGAAGCTGACTCGGACGCTCCTCTTGTAGGATTTTTGGCAATTGTGTCAACCCAGAGAGCGTCAAAAGAGGGACTGACTATGACAATGTTAAGGTCAGGATGGAGCACATTGGAGAAGGAGGAAAACAGCTACCTCTTCAAGCTCAACAATTTGGTGACTAGTGTTCGCGAGTTCCGTGCGCTTTGTGATTGTAGTCATTACGGGCTACTGCCGTTGCTGTTGTCTGGCAAGCACAAGCCAGGAACTATGGAGCTCGATTCGCTGGGTCTTAAATATGTCCAATGGCTTTCAAGAACTTTTAACGAATCGCAGCGGGAAGCGATCACAGCAGCGGCAACATCAGAGGGATTCACTCTGATAAAGGGTCCTCCAGGCACAGGCAAAACCACAACGCTCAAGGGCCTGCTCAATTCATTGCATTTGCGCGAGTACAATCGGTACTATAATGCTGTATTGGATGTAGCGCGTCGTCCAGATAACGAGACAGCAAAAGCGTGGGCTCAGGTGGAAAAAGAAAAGCCTCATATCTTAGTCACTGCCCCATCCAATGCTGCAGTTGACAATATTGTTAGTAAGGTAATTGAAGAGGGATTCTGTGATGGCGAAGGGCGACGATACTTTCCGAAAATTGTTCGCGTTGGACGAGGCTTGGTACGTTTGCTACAGTTGCAAATGACAATTTACACAGTACGTTATATTCAACACTTTCGTTTCTTTTTCAATTCAGAGTGCAAATGTGCAAAGCGTTGGTTTGGAAAATCAAGTCGATCAAATTTGTAGTCAACCGCTCGATGTTCTTGAAAACCAAATTGGCCGATTGCGGCATGAGCTGATGGTGGTACGTAGGAATTGAGTTGAGTTTTGGTGATTGCACTGATGTTCATTGATAATTCTATCATCAATCGTACAGGTAGAGCGCGATTCAGTGATTTTGCGGGATCAATTGCGGCATATTGTTGCTTGGATCGAGCACGACCCTCTTAAAGCGTTACAAGAAATTGCACAAGCGGAAGCACAACAAAGGGAGAAAACTGCAGCGTCTCTATCTGCTATGACTGAAGCGTCACAATCTCCTCAGCCCCCGCCGCCGTTAAGTATGGCTATCTCTTCTCCTACTGAATGTGTGGCATCGTTGCCTTTGTCGGCGCCGACACGACCACCATCAGCATATCCGGATTCTCCTCCACCGCCTCCATCCCCTCCTGGCCCTGGCGTTGCTAGCGAGCTTTCATTTTCGGGAGGCAAATACAGCGCTGGTGTCTTTGAAGGTGAAGAAGACAGCGCTGGGTTGCCGGAAGAAGAGGAAGAAGACGAGGAGTTTCCTGCTTCATTTGGGGCCCCGCCACCTGTTTGGGACGAACACGAGGAAACGTTCAATGCTCAAGCCAGTGGGCAAGCTTTGAACGCATTTTTGGACGATGGCAGTAACTCCGAAGAAGATGAGCCGCTTCCAGTCGGGGCTGGCACTGACAAGACCGAAGATCAGGAGGAGCATGACGAGCCATTCCCTGTCACATCCCATGCGCAGACAGATGTAGAAATACCTACCTCTGAGAAGGCTGGAGAATGGAACCGCAACGATGATAGAGCCGGATCGACAGCAAGCGAACCTATTGAAATTGATGATGATGATGAGTGATGATGATGATGATAGCGACGATACGCATGATCAGCATAAACCGTTGCTGGACCGAGAACCGAATGATGTAGCTCATGAAGAGGTTGAAAACCTGTCGTTCGTACGAGAACAAGCAAACCAGAGCGAGTATCATGAAACAGTCAGCTCACCTCATGGCTCATTCTCTTCATCGCCTCATACACCTCCGCCTCCTGTATCACCGCCACCTCCGCCTCCTCCATTATCACTACCGCCGAGTGATCGTCTTGAAGATCAGCGCCGCCCATCGACTCCAACTATATTTATGCCCCAGTCTCCGCGTATACCTCCACTGGCAGTATCCGATGTGAAGGAGATGCAAGAATGGGGCCCTATCGATTACTCTCGGTATCAGCCTTACGTCGCTATGGCTCAACGGATCAATGGATGCTTGGAAAAGCTTGCCGAGGTACGTATTTGTGCCCTTTGCCAAACATTGCGTGACTAATAGCGTGTTTGTTGCGGAACCAGGTCAAACTGGAGCTACAGCGGCACGAATTCGCTCGACAGGCAGTTTATGAGATGAGAGGGAAGCTGTCACAATCAACACGGCAGTCATTAGAAGTTTCGTTCCTGGATACAGCTCATATTGTTTTCACCACATTGAGCAGTGCGGGTGTCGCTGCTTTGGATGCGAGCGCTAGATACGACGTGCTGGTCGTGGATGAAGCAGCTCAAGCTGTTGAACTGTCTACTATTATTCCAATGAAGTACGTACTTTTACTTGCTAATGATACTTTTATTGCTGTTCGTGTTTGACTCGCGAGGGTACCTCTCAAGCTGACATGATTTTACTGTGATGATAGATTTGGGAGCAAGCAGTGTGTGTTGGTTGGTGATCCACAGCAGCTTTCAGCTACTGTTTTTTCCCGTAATAGCGGTCAATCGTTGTATGAGCGGAGTTTATTTGAGCGACTGGAAAGCTGTGAACATCCCGTGCACATGCTGCGAACGCAATATCGAAGGTTGGAGCCTGTCAAATCGTGCTGCGGCTGTAAACAGCTGTTAGCTAACTTGCATTTGTTTATCCCTCTAATGTTTAGTCACCCGGTGATTTCAGACTTTCCACGAAACTACTTTTATGGAGGCAGACTTCAAGACGGAGAGAATGTGAAGGGTGGTGAGTACGTTAAGCCGTACCACAGTCTTGGCTCAGCATTCATGCCACTGGTATTTTGGAACCTGCTCAGCAGTCGTGAAAAGTCAACAAAATCAGTATCACGCATGAATATTGGAGAAGCTGAACTGGCAGTAAATTTGTACCTTACTCTGAAGAATTCCTGTCCTCCGGATTCGATCGCTGGGAAGGTCGGTATGATTACACCTTACAGTCAGCAAATGGAGCAGCTAAAGATTTGTTTCCGCCGCGCGCTTGGTAATCGCTACGAACAAGAGGTTGAGATCAATACTGTTGATGGCTTTCAAGGACGCGAGAAGGACATTATTATACGTACGTTGTTGTAAAATGTTTGTTGTGGAAGTGGATTGCTTAACAAATGATGTTGACTGGCCACAGTGTCCACTGTCCGAGCCGACCCGAAAGCTGGCGTTGGTTTCCTGAACGATATTCGGCGAATGAATGTAGCGCTTACTCGAGCTAAGTTCGCGTGCTACGTAATTGGCAAGGAGAATACTTTGCGGTCCTCGAAACCATGGGCAGCGCTATTGGACCACGCGTACGATCGGCACTGCATTGTTCATGTGGAAAACCCGCAGTGCAATCTACTTACGCTGCAGCCAATGGAACAAGCTGAAACGTCAAGGAGTCATTCGTCAGGGGCACCAAGAAGTTCTCCATATCAACGTCGAGGGCCACCACAACAATATGATTTGAGAAGAGAGAAACCACCTAAGTCTCAGTCGTCGGGCAATAGTTGGCGAGGCAAAGGACGAGGAAATGACGGACCACGCGGAGGGCGACGGCGCCGTAGCAACCGGGGACGGGAGCAAGGAGCACCAACGCCGCAAAGTACAATGCAGCAAGGTGTGGTGGGACTGCAATACCCAAGTCAACCTCCACCTGATGGATATGAACAACCTCTACTCACGAATATGCCAACGCAACGTGGAGGTAAACCTTCCGCACTGGGTTCACCTCCACAATCGGCTTCAAAGAACTTTGCTTCTCACGGCTCTGCTCCAGCCTTCAATACCGCTTCAATACAAGCAGTAGAAGTTGCAGGATCGTATGCTGCAAATGTCACTCCTGCTTTTCCTCGATCAAGTAATGGTGGACCAGGACGTGGAAATGCTAACCCTCGAGATCCCCGACAACGCGCAGGAAGAGGGACGGGGCTTTCAGGCTTTGGAGGTTGATCATGGTAATGTGTGATGCCATTAGCAAATGAACTTTGAGCTTATTACAAACTCTAATTGTGAGCATGCAATGTTGTTGTATTCAGAGGCCGGTGATAGTCTTCGATTCTGATTCGCTCGCGATAATATCAATGCTGGCTATGTGTCACCAGCATTTCATGGAATTGGCGAACGTCCGGATCGATTGGTTGTCGCGACTGCGTTGAACGTGTGTTGCAAAGCCGACATTATCTGATTAACGACCGCATCGATTAGAAACCGTGTCAAGTATCCAATGCGTGAGACCACGTCATTGCTCGCAGTTGACATGAAAACAAAAGCATGTACACTTATAGCGTGCAAACGCTATCGCCATTACTCAAGCGGAACTGAAGCTAATGCAAGCGAAGGCAAGAGTCCGTTTGCTTGGTCCATGAATGCTGAAAAATTTGTTGCAGTCTTAGACCACATGGTGTTGAAGTTAGAACTCGTATGAACTTGTTTTATGATTGCAGTATGTAGAGAGAGAATGATGTCAAGGCACAGCAAATTATCTGAGAGACCATCTTGCAAAGAAACATTGACACTTAATGCACTTCAACTTGTGAGTATTAGGTGGTGTACACCACATTCGTAGCATGTGGTATTGTTATGTGTACCACATGAAATCCACATCACACAAACGTTTCGCCACGTTGTTTATTAACGTTTTTGCATTGTAAACGTCAAATAGAAACGACATTACAATTCACCCCCCCTGCCTATTTGAAAAAGACTTGGATAAAGTATGATAAAGTTTGTATTAATGGTCAATAAACAGGGTCAAACACGATTGGCGCAGTACTATGATTTCCTGTCTATTCAAGAGCGTGTAGCACTTGAAGCTGAGATTATTCGCAAATGTCTCGGTCGTAATGAGACACAGGTGCATTCACTATATTCTCTTCTCTCTTTTTTAGATACTAATACTATTATATCTTCTGTCTATATGTATCTAAAATGCTAGTGTTCATTTGTAGAATATCGTGGCTATAAGGTCATTTATCGAAGATATGCGTCACTTTTCTTCATTGTTGGCGTCAAGGATGATGACTCGGAGGTGCGTCTGGTGCAGTTATACAGATACAAGATGTGTGTGTAATAAATGCTAATGCTGCTACTTTATGGATTGTGATGTAAATAGAACGAACTGGGTATTTTGGAATTTATACACGCACTGGTAGAGACTATGGACAAGTATTTTGAGAGTGTGGTACGTCATGTGGACGATTATTGATTGTAAATGATGCTAGATGAAGCTAAGTGTGATCTCTATGTACTATGGGCAACTGTTGTTGTATCCGCAGTGCGAACTTGATGTAAGCGGCTTTGTTCGACGATGCGTTTGTGTGTGATGTATGGTGTGTATTGTGTGGTGAACTTACATGTGTGTTGGTGTACTTGCGTATGCATTATCATGTTTAGATCATGTTTAACTTGGAGAAAGCACACTTTATTCTAGACGAGATGGTGATGAATGGAAACATTGTAGAGACAAACAAAATGTCCATTTTGAAGCCTATTCACCTGATGGAGAAGGCGTCGTGAGCACTGGATAAAAGCTACGAGCAGATATCTCGATTTGCGGTCCGTGTGTGTTGCAGACATCCATGAATATGATACGAAGCAATGGACAGTAAAGTAACACTTTGCAAATGCGAGCTATGGTTGTAAAAAATATTTTTGCTATCTCTTTCTCTATTGATAATTTCATAGCCAATGAACTTTATTATAAAGCCAGAGCTTGACAGTATTCATATAAATATAACTGTGTCCGAGTTTTAAGAACCTTAAAGTGGGTTCACTAGTTCTCATAGCCAGTCAACCCGTTAACCCAATAGCTTACAAGTCTCAAGTAATTTATAATTTCCTTCACTCGGTCTCTTTAAACCCGTCACGACATCGCCACTTTTGAGTCACAAAGCTCATACTGGTAATATATATATATTGTGTTTGCTTGGTCGTACCCAAGTGTTGAGTGCGTCGCTCTCTCTTCTCTCTCTTCTCTCTCCATGTATTCTATATATATTCATTATCACTAATGCCATCCATTTTCTTCTCGGATCACTCTGCTATGTCATCTATATCATTTTTATCTTCTCATTCAGCGTATCCGAGACGGAAGCAAGCGCGGCGTCAGTCGAGGGCAGCGACGCTGGCGTCTGGACCACGGTAGAGGACAGCTGGGAAGGCGTAGAGACTCTGGCGCAACATAAGGCGGTGGCAGTAAGGATTGATTCCATTACAGATCTACCGCCAAAGTGCATGGACGTCATGCCGGCGCTTGAAGAAACAACAATGCGCAAGAAAAAGCTTACAAGTGTTGTATGGGAGACCTTTACGCCCATTTCAAGCAGCGGAACGCGTGATGGAATGGTTGATTCAGCCAAATGCTCCATATGCAGTAAGATTTTTAGTACGAGGCATGGCACATCGTCCATGATGCGACATGCTAAACGGCATAATGACTTTCCTAATGGCACGCCCACGGGTAAGAAAGGAAAGAAGAATGTAAATGGAGCGACAATCAAGGGAGTAGATGGCACAATTGTTGCAACAACTGGTGCAGGAGGTAAGAAGGTTGCAACTGCAAAGAAAGAAGCGGTAGCGGTGGTGCACTTAGACGAACATACAGCAGGTAATAGATGACGAGGATTGGCTTGCAAGTTAAAAGACGTTGTAATTTGATACGATGTGACTTGACAGGAATGAAGCGCCAGAGGCTGCGGAATTTCAGTAGTTCGCTCATTGAGTGGATCGTAGACGATCAGCAGGATTTGGGTGTAGTGCAGCACGAGAAGTTTCTGAACGTGCTAGCTGCTGCGGGCATCAGGACTGTCATTCCACCCTTGGATGCATTGCAAAAGGCAATGGAACGCAAATATTACGCACTGTTTACACGCGTGGCAGAGTATGTAAACCGTTCTGCGGTTGGACGTATCACGTTTTCATGTGATACGTGGTCAGGATCAGTGTACAAAGGGTATATGGCCATTTATTTGCACTGGATCAATGCCGATTGGGAGTACAAAACCATTCAAGTTGGTCTGGAGGGCTGTCCATCAGAGTTTAACGCGTATTTCATGTCGGACTTGCTATTCAATGTGCTTCAGAACAATTGGGTCCTTGGCAATAAACTACTGTGTGGCGTGACGCCAATGGGCAATGAGTTGGGAGTGGGTATGGGTTTTCTTCGTGAAAAGATTAAAAGAATTATAGGATTAGATAATATTTCTCCCGACTGGAACGTGACATGTTTGGGTCATCTTATTCATGTGGGTGTGCTAGCGGCGCTCAAGGAAATTCGTCACGAGATTGTAAAGCTCCGTTCGTTGCTGTCGCTGCTGAAGTCCACAACTGAGAGTCAAGAGCACTTTGCGCTGCGTACAGCGGAAGTGGGGATGCAGTATCCAGACCAGCTTCCAAATTTGGATTCGCCAAAGCACTGGAAAACAACAATCACAATGATCTTGGAGAGCGCCAAGATCAAGGACACCATCAATGCGTTGTATGGTGATGCCTCTAATGGCATGAACGTATTCCTGCTGGAGGAGATCGAGTGGGATTTACTCGTATGGGTGGCTACCTTTTTGCGAAAGTGCATGCAGATGGCTACATGTCAGAGTGACCAGAAACACATTTCGCTGAGCACCTCCATCAATGTCTGCAAGGCGATCGTGGGTTTGTGCGAGAGCACGGCTGCATCAGCTTCAGACTTCACAGCGAGTGCTTTCACCAAAATACAAACCGTGTGCTTGAAAGTGAAATCTAGCCTTGAGTCGTACCATACGGAACACTCCTCACCTTATTTCCGCCTGGCAAAAATCTTGGATCCGCGGTTTTCAAACGAGTCCGTCGACAAGTCTACCAAGAAAGCATTTTTGCGAGAAATGCTGCGCACGAATGTCTACGATGCTCTGTCTGATGCAAGACTGGATGATGACCAAGCGCGACATGATGCCTCAACTGCGTACACGACGTTTGAGAAGCTGTTGGATATTGGCGAAGGCATGCCTGACTACACGATCGATGGCGATGAGGTCGACCGATTCTTTGACGCGACGCTTATTCGTGATAAGCGGTCCGACCCATTTTTGTGGTGGAAATCGAACGAAACTCGATTTCCTTCACTAGCAAAACTCGCGCGGGATATTTTGTCGATTCCTGCGACTGCTGTACCCAGTGGTGCTGTGTTTACACAAGCAAACTATGCGCGTGCGCTGAACGCAGACGTTATGGAGACTACCAAGCTTTTCAAGTTTAATGAACTTTCACGTGCATGGCAGATTGAGCGTCACAATTTTGGACGAAAGCGACGTCGTGACTCTTTTGATTACTTGGATTTACCAATGGAGCCTCCGTCAAAAATAGCGTCATATGAAGAAAGTATTTAGGTAAACAACAAGAAGGATCAACAACTCGAGTTTTCCATTTGTTTTGTGCAGCATTATTCCCCGGTTTGAGTGAGGTCAACACCATATGGTGCTTTTTACAGTACTGTATTTTGTCGAAAATAGAGTATCACCCCAAAACCCTATTGGCAAAAAGCTGCTGAAGTATTCTAAAGTGCAGGTAAATACTTGTGACTACCTGGTAGTCACAATGGAATAGATAACGTTCTCACGGCAGCATCTCGGCACACTTCAACCTTCTTTCTAAACATGAATAGTCTCATTTTGTCATTTGCCATATCTCTAACCAATCACTATGAAAAACGTATACGTTATAGCAGCTAAACGTACACCTTTTGGTAATTATGGAGGCAAGCTCAAGGACATTACAGCTACTGATCTGTGTGCACACGCAGCTAAGGCGACACTTGCAGCTGTTAATCTTGATCCGGCGCTTGTAGATACGGTCCAGATTGGCAACGTGGCTCCCACCTCCCCCGATGGCGCGTATATTGCACGTCATGTGCAGTTAAAAGCTGGTATTCCACAGGATAAACCAGCTCTTACCATCAATCGCTTATGTGGTAGTGGTTTCCAGTCTGTTGTAGGAGGAATGCATGAGATTTTGCTAGGAGATGCTGAGATTGCACTCTGTGGTGGTGCTGAGAATATGTCACAGAGTCCACTGGCAGTTTATGGCCATGAGTCACGCTTTGGTGTCGGTCTTGGAGCAGGAATGAAGCTACAGGACACATTATGGTCAGCACTTACGGATTCTTATGCTAAGACACCGATGGGCATAACAGCGGAAAATCTGGCAGCAAAATACAATATCAGTCGAGAAGATTGTGACGCTTTTGGACTTCGTAGTCAAACATTGTGGGCCAAAGCTCAAGATGCAGGATGGTTTGATGCCGAGATGGCACCATTGGAAGTTCGAGTGGGACGGAACACGGAGGAATTTGCAGTAGATGAATCCCCTCGTGTTGTCGACTTGATGAAATTGGCTAAATTGAAGCCTGTGTTTAAGAAGGATGGAGTGGTGACTGCAGGCAATGCTTCTGGTATCTCAGACGGTGCTGGGACTGTACTCTTGGCTTCCGAAGACGCAGTGAAGAAGCACAATTTGACTCCTTTGGCACGTGTGATGAGTTACCAAGTATCAGGTGTAGATCCAACTATCATGGGTATTGGCCCTGTGCCTGCTATCACAGGCGCATTGAAACGCGTGGGACTGAAGAAATCGGATATTGACATTTATGATATCAATGAAGCGTTTGCGGCACAGTGGCTCTCGTGCGTGAAGGAGCTAGAGCTTGATCCAGAAATTGTGAATCAAAGCGGTGGTGCTATTGCTCTCGGACATCCACTAGGCGCCTCGGGTAGCCGTATCACGGCCCACCTTGCGCACACACTGAAGCGAACGGGAAAGAAATATGCGGTTGGATCAGCTTGCATTGGCGGGGGACAGGGTATTGCATTAGTACTCGAGAACGCGTCATAAGAGCAGTTGGCACTCTGCAGAGCTAACGAACATGTAGTAATCGGACATTACTACTGGTTAAATTGAGCCTTGCATTGTGTGTGATAGTAGTAAGCTTGGAACATGATCGATGGTATATAGCACGATATGTTCTTATCATAAACCTTATAGACCTCGTATCATCTAGATATTTCTGAATCGTGATAGAATATGAAAAATATCGTAAAGGACCAAGCCCTGGATGCCATTGATCAGGCGTATCGAATGGCAAAATACATACATACAGGTAAGAAAGAAAAAATTGATGATGGGTCGAGACGCCAAAACGGTCGTCATTTGCAAAGTTTATGAGCTCTACTACAAATAAATGAGCATTGTAGGGATCAACTGACAGCTTGTGCATTAGCGTTATAGTGACCAAATTAATGTAATAAACCCGACAAGGTTCAAGCGACTTGTGTGTCAGTGGAATGCTGAAAAACTAACACGAATCGTCATTCGAATCATCGTCATCGTCGTTTTTGTCATCGTCGTCATTATCGTCATTATCATCATCATCATCGCTATGACGTTTTAGAAATCTCCTGCGTATGTATACCCGTTCGTCTGCGTCGACAACGCCTGTATCGGGCACATCCGCATCAACACCACCTTCAGGTTCTTTACTTGATTCAACCAACACGACGAATGCTACGACTACGACACACAACACGAAAACAGTAAACCCGTACGAAAACATGTTGATTGAATAAGGTGCAGCTATTCAACGCCTCAGGCAAATTGAGCAATAAGAGTTTGTTAGAAACCAATGAAATAGCATTTACCCATCGCTCAACGACGGATATTTCGGAACAAGTTCGTGTCCTTTGTCCCAATCCGTCACTGTTTGGCAATCAATCAGTACCACCGTTATGGGTAACGGCGTCAGTAATACTCGTAGAGATAAAACAAGACAACTTACGCTGGATGAGAAAGGGAATGTGATGGCATTATACGACGGCAACCGACAGGAACGTTTCTCAGCACAAGCGAGATACCGCTCCTGCAATGGACGTTTCCTTACCTTTGTAAAAGTGAAAACCCATGCGCTAATACAATGTACCTTCGTCGCCTAAGCGCGGCGATCGTTCCGAATGTAGCTTAGTATCTACGAGAATAGTCACGCGAGGCACGGTGGCTACGGCGATCACGATCGCGACCACGGTCCCGGTCACGGCTACGATCGCGGTCACGACTGTGGTCGGTGCCACGATCGCGTCGTCGGTCCCGTGATCTCGATCTTGATCGTGATCGACGTCGCTCACGACGATCTCCCCCACGTACGCGACTCCGACTTCTATCACGCGAAGGTTCCGGAGGTCCAAATCGATCCGTCCTTGCTGCTCCTTCATCACGAGTTGTACCCACCTGAAAATGTCCAATGGCTTCTCTTCCCGAGTACTTGACATTAACATCCGCCCCTCCCTTGCGGGTTTCACCAATGCCACCACCAAACTTACGAGGCAACCAGTCCCGCACAGTGCGCCCTCTTTCGACATCCACGACCACACGCCGCCCATCAATCTTTTTGCCGTCAGCAAACTTGAATGCGGCCTTCATGTCTGCCTCCTTTTCATATTCCACAAAACCGTAGCCACGTGACTTGCCTTCCGGATCTTCTACCAGTCGAATACTCTTGACAGGTCCGTACTGCTCAAACTCGTGTCGAAGCTGTTGCTCGGTCGTTTCGTAGCTAATACGTCCCACAAAGAGCGTCTTGTACGCGTCCTGGGTTTTCCTTGGGTCCTCTGCATTTGGGTCCCACTTGGCTCGATCTTCCTGCATCTTGGCATCATTTTCCAGCATCTTTTCCTGTCGACGTCGATCACGACGTTCCTTGGGCGTCTCTTGCACTTGTCGAGGTGGCGGCTTCTCCGTCTCAAAGGCGTCCATAAAGTCAGCAAGACCCGAATAGGGCGGCATCTTGCGCTTCACCAGACGTGGTAAATGGTCCAATGGTGCATTAGGTTCAAATAAAACCTTCAAATGCGTGGGCAAATGCATGATGGCAGGTCCCATACCACTAGAGCTCATTTGGCCCTTGGGTGTCATCTTACGGTGTGCGTTTGGATTGTTCATGGCAGCTACGAGATGTTTTAGCAGCAAAAAAGATATCAATAGATAGACAAGATACTGGCAATGATAATACGTGGTCGTGAAAGGCTTGATTGTGTCTGTAGAGAACGATACAGGACACACAAAGGAGAGGGCAAGACACCCCGATCTGACCTTGTAATAATGCGCGGCGAATGGAGTGGGGACTTATGCAAAATGATAGGTAAAGTATGCGATAATAGAGGGATGTGAAATCAGTACCGTACATGACATAATTCAAAAGTACCATGCGTGACATTATATAACGTCCACTTCCACGTGGATCCAATCAGTCAAAATTTGAGCGATTATTGAATAGGACGATGCGGATAAGGATGATAATGTTGTTACATGCTGGTTTTGTGGCATTATTAGCGACTGTAAAGGTTTCATTAACGTCTGCACGAGGTGTTCATGTGAACTTGACAGCCAGTTGGCCCAGTTCTATGCTATTCCCGCTTATGGAGACAAGGTTCGCTAAAACCTCTATAATATAATTTCTTTTGGTAATTTATTAATATAAGGTATTGTATTTGATTCTAGTGAGTTTTTAGCCGAGGAGAATCCACTGTATTTTTGGCAGTTTTTGGATAATTTAGCTACACGTACGCCGTATATTCAGTTGGTGAGTCATGATGTGGACGAGTTGAAAACACTGGCGGTGTCTGTGGCTGATGGAATCGCTCCTGGTTTAAATAATGTAAGTAAATTGACTACACGCGCTGGTGTGTATTTTATTAATTCTCAGAGGTTATTGACCATAATGTATCATCTAATGGCTACATCTCATGAATGTATATGATTAGATCTTGGAATTGATGCTAGCGACACGAGCTTATTCAGTAAAAGTGGAAATGTTTCGTCAATTGGCTTTGGACTCGGCTGTACGTTTATGTGGAGAGAATGTGGATACGTGGGCGGTATTTTATCAAGAGCCACATTGTATTGAGTCTGTGGCTTGCTCGGTAACTGAGCTCGGGACTATCTTACATGACACGAAGCAGAAAATGCATGACCAAGTGTGTCTGGCCGCTGGTGTTAACGATGTGGAACTTTCGGTGGATCACAAGTATCCGCACATTCCATTAAACCCTGCAAAGACAAGCATGTCAGTGATTCTTTATGGCCTTGTAGGCACGGACCCATTTTATGCTTTTCACACGAGTCTTATCAAACAAGCGCAGGAAAACAAGATCCAGTATATGGTCCGTCATTATCCACGTGACACGCCGCTGGATACATTGTTACAAGGATATGGTGTAGCGCTTGACATTAAAAATATGGAGTATAAGACGATTGATGATTCGAAAAAGACAGAAGAAGACAATACTATTGGTGATGGCGAAGACGATGAGGACGAAGAGGAGGATGACATTGATGACGAAGAGGTCCAAGGTTTCCTGTTTAAGCCTCTTATGGCTCGTCATAGAGTTATTGCTCATGATTTGAAACAGTTCTATGACATTTTGGTGAAAAGAGTAGATGACGAGCAGGAACAAGAACTAAAGGCCTGGCATATGAAGGATTTAGGTCCGAGTGCTGCACGTGCGATTGTCGATGCAAAGAATCCATTGAGAATGCTTCAAACGCTTTCACAAGACTTTCCTTTACAGGCGAAAAAGCTGGCATTCTCGCGAAAATCAATCACCAGCAAGTTTCGTGAAGAAGTTGCCACCATGCGAATGCAAGCCGCAAGAAATGGATTGATAAACAAATTTATTATGAATGGTATTGCGATAGATCCGATGGAACGGTCTTTTAACGTGTTTGATTTCATGACGACACTAAGAAAGGAGTGGTCTGTAGCTAAGCAGCTAGGCCGTTTACCCTTGAATCATACGGAACTGGAGGAGATGCTGACGCATGTGCGCGAATTAAACCAAGAGCAACCTGTAGTTCGTGTTCACATGCGTGGATCTATGAGTGGAACAACCCCTTTGTACCTGAACAATATTGAAACTGACTCAAACTCTGCGGGCTGGCCGCATAATGTAAACGTGCTTAGACGCCCAGCGTGGAATCTCATTTTTGTTCGCAAGAATATGTATGAATGCATTCTTGTTCTTGACCCACTAACCGTGGCAAGCCGTGCAGCGCTGTCCCACATCGACTTTATGCGTGCTCGTGGTGCTCCTGTACAGTGGGCACTTCTTATTTCTTCAAAGGAGCTTATGGCGAGCAAGACATCTGACGATCGTCGCGCTCTTTTAGAAAAGTACAAAGCATTCCAGGATTCAGAAAAGGCAGCTTCCTGGCATTTTGCTAAGCTGTTATTGCTGGCACAGGCTAAGGACAGAGCTGATGAAGGTTCTGGTGACCAAAGAGCCACGAGTACAGAAATTGCCTCAGCATTTGTACGACGGGTCAGTGAAAACGAAAAGGCTGACATTCTTGTTGAACACTTGCTAGAAGCTTACGCCGATGTTGCTGTCAAAATTGGATCGTTTGAACAAAATGAAGAGGAAGCGATGGCATGCCTGCGAAGCGACCAATTTGACGACGAAATCTTGGCGATGACAGAATTCATCCATCTAAAGCACGTGCCCTTGGGCTCGTTTGTTTTTAATGGAGTGGTTCATCAGGATTTGGAAATTCAGCAGTCAATCATGTCTAACTTTGGACGTGACCAAGTATTGTACGTTGACATGGCTCATCGAGATCTCTTGGACAATGAGATGGATCTTGTTGAGGAACTCTTGAGTGCGCAAGACGCATACCCTGCCTTCTTGTCGATTTTTGAAAGCCCGGAAAGCAGAGACGAAGGGAGTGTAGAAACGGAATCACAAAAGCATCTTTTTGCTGATGATGTGGATGGTCGACTGAAGGCTGCAGCACAGCCTGCAATCGTGTATTTGCATGCGCCTGGTTCTAGGATTGTGCCAAAAAAGCAAACCATAATTTTTCCAGCTGACCTGAGCAACATACGGGACGCTAGATATGCGTATTGTGTTGTGAAGACTATACTTGAAGACTCGGAGCAGTCCTTACGAATTGGAGTTGTGCCACAACTACAGAGTAACAGCAATAGCAAGCATGTGCGCAACGATGTGGGAGAACTTATGGCTGCTATTCTTGCCACCGTGGGTCATTCAGATAATGAATCTCATCTCAAGTTTATCATGGAAGCGCTGGGCTGTGTCATTAAGCAGAAGGGTGCCGATGAGATGCAAGAAAAACTAATTGAAATTTGGAAAAAGACGAAGACGAAAGACAGTGACAAGGACCTGGTGTATGAGAGGGTGTTAGCTCTTCTGAAAAAGAAGACAGGCAAATGGTTGATTCCAATGGAGCGCAGTATATTAGAGCAGTTTAACATGCTACTGCATTCGCGGTTCCCACCTGTGTATGAAGAGGAAAGTGAGGAGGGTTCTTCCAAGATTGCCCATCCGCGCCTGTTTGTTAATGGTAGGCAAGTGAATCTTCCTCCTGAATCGTTGTCAGATGAAGATGTGGCAACCATCATAAAACATGATCTCAAATACCGTACAAAGCCTGTGGCTAAGGCGCTTATCAAGCGCAATGCCATTCTGAAGATTAGAGATGCTGACAAATTGAGTTTTGATATTATGAAGACTACGGGCATTGTTGATAAGTACGTGAAGACTGAGCGAGCATCGCGCTTGAGTGTGGCCGAGGACGCTCTGAATTCTGTTCGGCTACCTGGTGATCCATCCCTACAGGTGGCAGCCTACATTGATCCGCTGTCCGAGGCAGCTCAAGTGATTAGCTCTATGCTGAAGATGCTGCACTTACAGCTAAACGCAACCATCGAGTTAGTGCTGCTGCCTGCAGAGGAGTACAGGGAACTCCCGCTGCGCCGCTTTTATCGCTACCTCTTTGAGAAGAGGCCGTCGCTTACTGCAATAAGCGTCGAGTTTCGCAAACTACCAGTCCATCCAATTTTGACCATGAAAATTGACACCCCTGAGGCCTGGAACGTGCAAACCCTTCGCGCGGGTGATGATTTGGACAATTTGAGGGTTGATCCTGAAAGTCCGACGGACCTAAAGTCTACGACCAGAGCTGTGTTTCGATTGGAGAGTCTTCTGGTGTATGGCCAGTGCCGTGATGCGACGCTAAACATGTATGCATCGCCCAACGGTCTGCAGTTGGCCCTTGAGCGTGAGGTCGGTGGTCAACTGTTGCACCGTGACACTCTTGTTATGAAGAACTTGGGTTATTTTCAGCTACAGGCAACACCTGGTGTTTGGTCCTTGCGATTGGCAAAGGGCAGAGCCTCTGAGCTTTTTGATATCATCGATCCAGAAACGGATCATCCATTGGAAGCTCTTCCCGTCGTAGTTTACGATTTTGGCTCCCACATTTCGCAGCTGCATGTTCGTAAGAAAGGTGGCATGGAACAAGAAGAGCTACTGCAGTCGGTCGAGGATGTGCAGAAACCAACCTCTGCTGTTGATACGAAATCAACCGGTAGCGATGACAGTGCTCTTCGCGCGTACTGGAGCTCAATGCTCAACATGATGGGCAAGCAGGATAACGGGCTAGAATCGCATCCTCAAGATGTGGCTGACAAAACTGACCAAACGGACGCTGCTGCAGATAATGTCAGTGTGCAGTCAAAGCAGCGCACGGGAGAGACCATCCATGTGTTTTCAGTGGCATCCGGTTACCTGTATGAACGCTTTGTCAAGATCATGATGTTGAGCGTTCTCAAGCGCACTAACAACCCGGTGATATTTTGGCTGCTTGAGAACTTTTTATCGCCTGACTTCAAAGCGTCGATCCCGGTGCTCCGCGAACAGTTCGGCATGGATATTCGACTTATTACGTACAAGTGGCCTAACTGGCTGCGTCAGCAGACCGAGAAGCAGCGCATTATCTGGGGCTACAAGATTCTTTTCTTGGACGTGTTGTTCCCGCTGGGTGTGCAAAAGATCATATATGTGGATGCTGATCAAGTCGTGCGTGCAGACCTAAAAGAACTCCTGGAACTCGACTTGGAAGGGAAACCATATGGCTACACGCCGTTCTGTGATTCTCGCAACGTTGGTTTTCAATTCTGGCGTCAAGGTTACTGGAAGGATCACTTGAGTGGAAAACCATACCACATCAGTGCTCTGTACGTAGTTGACTTGGCGGTCTTCCGTCAGATGGCTGCGGGCGACGTTCTGCGTGCAACGTATAGTCAATTGAGTTATGATCCTAACTCACTGGCAAATCTGGACCAGGACCTGCCCAACTATGTTCAACACCAAATTCCTATTTTCTCGTTGCCACAAGAGTGGCTCTGGTGCGAGTCGTGGTGTAGTGACGAGACCAAGGCTACAGCAAAGACTATTGACTTGTGCAACAACCCGAAGCACAAGGAGCCGAAGCTGGATATGGCGAAGCGTGTCATTGCAGGTGAACTCTTTAATGAGTCTTGGATTGAGCTTGACGAAGAGATTAAGGATGCTGAGAGGAAATACACCGCTCAGCCTACAGTGTAAGTGTGGGTTTGTCATGTCGTCATGCGTGATGGATCACGTGATGCACCCACCAGTCGTTTCAATAGAAAAGGGACTTTGAAACCTGGTTTGAATTGAAATCTGAACTGGTTTGAGTTGAAATCTGAGTTGTAAACTATTCCTCCTGCTGTTGTTTCAATAGGACCCGTGATTCCTGTGGCGTGGTATAACGTGTGCAACTTAACACACGGATACACTCATCCAACGTTGTAAACTCGATCTGCACTGTATCAAAACGGCACTGAAATTGCTGGGTCTCGGTAGCCTTTCCGCGTCCCTGGTGCACGCTACGAATATCCAAGACAAGCATTTGCTCAATCGCAGTCTTTAAATCTACGACATTGGAGTAAAAAGACGACAAGTTTGCATTCACGAGTTCTGTCAGTGACACCGTAGCTTCTGGCATGAACTCGACAGGTCTTGCGATCACATCCGTGTCAGCAGCCACCCAATCTGGTATAATGTGGTCCAGTACATTGTCTGCAGGTACGTATGGTTTTACATCCAGCACAGGCGTGCCATTTACAAGATCATGGCCACTGATCTCAATGCACCGATCATAAACAGCTTCTATCTTGACGACCGAAAGACCAATCGAATTTGGACGATGTGGTGTACGTGTTGAAAAGAGGCCAACTTTCTTTCCTCCTAGTCGAGGTGGGGCAATTTTAGCCGGGAAGGTGGATTTCGTCTTTCCTTTTGCAACGTTGGTGTTCTCATGAAAGACAAAGAGCACCCACAAATGGCTAAACTGATCAAGACATTGAAGAGACGCTGATGGGATGTTTGTCTTGAACGTGATGCGTGCTCTTGAATTCTTGACAAGACCACCTTGCCTCGGCGTACCACGTCGATCTACAAAACATGAATCCACACAAGCAATCGCCTCAAATCTGTAGCCTATCGCTTCTTGTTGCCGTTGCAGAGCTTCACGCGCCTCTCGTTCAGCATTTGTCCGACCGGTCCGTTCCTGCGCACGTAGGTGTTTCTGTCGCTTAATTTCTTGCTCCAGATCTTTCACTAATACGTCATCACTTTGTAGACGTCCTTTCCAGTCTCGAAGAAGAAAGTATCGACCCAAATAAGCGCCTAATGCTGCACAAAGAGCACTAGATGCCACTAGTGACACTCCTGTCCACCTTGTCAAAACCATTGGTCCGGAGAATGAACCTAGTGATTGGCATGCTATGCGCTTCTACAGGCTTGAAGTTGACAACCATTCCTGACAATCACTCTACCTCATCATTAATTTAGAAGCTACATAGCCTTGTATTATGCTATCAGTCAGATCAAGATTACCAGCTTCTTAGCTTCTTTGTTTCGACAAGTTCTACTGGGTTGAAATCTATCGAACACCTGATGCAAAAACGCCACTTCTACATCCGATCAGTATTCTCTTGATTGCAATACTAAACATGAATTTCTACACGTATCCACGAGCTGAATGACAGAGCAAGCAAGCGCATGGCAAGAGCAAGAGCAAGAGCAAGAGCTACACTGGATCTCCTAATTCTGGGCTGTTGCGACAATTACGTGGTCTCCAATTCATTCGAGAGCAGAACGTTAATGCTTCAGGTTATTGACAAAGTTCGTCGGTCTTTCGATGCACGAGTATCCGGTGCTCACAAATGATCCTGCAAATCTCTGAGGAAGCTTCCGAAACGTCATGACGTCGCTACATTCTTAGAAAAGAATGTAAAAGGCCATTGATTGACACCAATTGGGTATCCACATGCGTTGACATTCGAACCTTTCTTCGAGGAAGGAAATGAAAGAGCGATTCAAAGACTGCATTTTGGCTTGAATCCCCTTGCATCTCTTCATCGATTGATTACTATGTCGCTTCTAAATCAGCATCATGACGAACCATTACGCCCATCCATGCACCCTCATCAATTTTCAGGAAAAAACTTGTACCGGTATGGAACTTTATTTCTGTCACGTCTGTGTCCCTCTCAAAAAAAAAGAAAAAACCGCATGTTTATACTACCGATATCTACCGGTATCTCTCTGGTATCTACACACCTCCTTTTTGTCGTCATTGTCAGAATCAAATACAGGGAGATGCGACGGTGGAGATTCGTTGTCATTACTGCGCTATTGTTGCTACTACAGGCGTCACAAGTGTCGAGTATTCACCACTTGATACTCTCACGTATGGGTAAATCAACTTGGTTGCCATCTGGTCAGAAACTCGTACCCCTAGAGCTTTCCTACGCTGCTTTGACGGACCTTTTGATGACGAGATCACAGGATTTTGCACCCGTTCGATTCGACACGTACGTGAACGGCACGGATTGGATACTTAATAATTGGAGCATACCGGTATCAACAATGCTGACACAGTTTCATACCAGTAATGAATCAGTACTGATTGCTATTCAACTCGATGATGTCCTGGATGTGACCGTCTCACAGTTACGGATTCAAGCTGATGAGAAATCAAAAGACGTGGACGTATCACTTGTCTTTAATACGAATGCAGTAGCTGGTATGAAAGAACTTGTTGAGATTCATGTGAGTGGTATGAAGACAACGTTTGAAGATGGATGGCTGCGTCAGGGTGTGAAGTTAAATCAATTGTAAGGATAATGACTTGAGACAAGGATATATATCTGGAAGCATGGAGACTTATGATTATAGTGCTGGTGTTTGTGTCATGGAAATTGCAGGATGTTTGATGAAACGACAGTGAAGAAATTAGAGCTTGAGACGGCAGTGACAATTCAGCACGTCGTGATCCGTCATAGTAATCTATCATTTCCTACGGCAGTACTAGGACTGGAGACTCGTGTTGCGACATTGTGTGTTTTATTGTACTGAAGTTGTAATGGGATAAGACGCTGTTGTGACTAAGTTATGCTTTTTTGATTTGCTTGGTGTGATTATAGAATATTGGAGCATAATACGATTGCCGGACCTATTGTGTTGACGGAAAGTGAGTACGTGCAGCTGTCGCGCATCTCGGACTTTCGAGCGACTGCGAATACTATTGATACGCCAGATGATGGATCGGCGTTGTGTATTAAAACAAGAACGATCCGTGATTTGGGAATTTGTATTGTCGACGACGTGCAAAGTACTGATGCGTCTTGCAGCGACGGGAGCGATGGTAGTGTCGAACAAACTACTGGGCCTCTTGAAACTCTGTCGGCTAGCACGTCAAGCAATCGAGGGGTGTCGTCAATTATCGTTATTGTGCTGTCGAGCACGTGCACGTTGGTTCTGGTAGTAGTTGTGTCTTTCTTCCGTCGGTTCAAGAGAAAAGCGAGCAAATTGGCCGATGGGCGGCTGACCTCTTCCAATCGTGAACACGGCTTGCTTGCTGGTCAACAAGGTGAGACTGAAAGATCAGAGGTTACAGTAACAGGTGTCACGAAAATTTTGGCAGATATGGATCTCGGCAAGAACCAGGTCATGCTGTACAAAAAATTAGGAGTACAAGGTCTGTGGCTTGGCGAGTATAAGGACACTAAGGTTGTTGCACTAAAGTTTGCACCTCGAGACTTGAAAATGTCTACCAAGGAACTGAATGCGATCCGGATGTCGTATGTCCCGCTTCGGCATGATAATGTCGTATACTTCTTGGGGTCCAGCTGGACGGATTGTGCAGAGGCTCTTATCGTGGTGGAGCATATGTCGATGGGCAGTTTGAGATTGGTATTGGCAGATGAGAAAATCGATCTCGCATGGCCTACGCGGCTTCAGATGAGTAAAAATATTTGCAGCGGATTGAGTTTCGTTCGCTCGATGAAGCGAGTCAAATTGTCTCGAAATCTAACGGCTAAGAGCGTGCTTCTTAACGCGCAGTTTGTTTGCAAGATGGATATTTTCGACTACGCTTTGAGTCTACGGACAGATTTAGTACCTGTCCGGTCATATGGCGACGGAGAGATAGCATCTCGAGCACCTGAATTGCTCAAAGGTGATAAGATTACTGCAGCCGCTGAAGTATACGCGCTTGGTATTATTTTCTGCGAGATTTCGTTGCGGAGCAAACTGTTTCAGCGTGTTTTCGAGGAGCGCGGGCCCACTATGGGAGATATTTGTATTGCAACCGAGGTGGTTGCGCAGCGATTGAAACCATTGCCTGCACAAGATGCTCCTGCTGATTTCAAAAAGTTGGCTTTACGATGTATCAGCTACGAGCCGTCACAACGGCCGGCGTTGAGCGAGGTTTTGAGATCAATTTCAAGGTAAAGTAAGAAGAGCATGTTACGTTTTCTCAACTACAGACTGAAGTCCATGTGGCCACGGAATTTGGCGAACACTCTCTGCTAGCTGTTGGTAGGGCAGCATGCGTTGCGCCGTTGTCATTGCTGCTCGACCACTGGAACTAGGAAGCACCCAGACCTCACTGTCAGCGCGAAGTTCGTGTGGCCACCCTGGAGGAAGTCTAGTTTGTCTGCCATAGCTCTCAATTTTTGACAGAGGTGGTGAAAACAACCAACTGAATTGCCTCTTGCCGGAAAAAGCGATGAACATAGGGGCATGAGCGAGCTGACACGTTGTTAGGTTGTCATCATCTCCGTGCTTCAGGGCGACCTCTGTTGCATTGTTGTGATCATTGATGCAAACTTGAGCAGCATGTCGACGCAAACGCAGGTAGAAATTCGCCCGCCAGACTTCCACTACATGCAGTAAAAAAACAGATGAGTTTCATGTACGTCAACCATGTATGTTCCTTCCTTCCAAAAGCAAACAAGTAAATCATTCATACTTGTTGCCTTGCCATACTTTGAAGCATCATTTCCTGGCTGCTACCAATACCAAAGTTAGTCCATCTTATCACGTGCTGCACAAGTTCATATCGACATGTGCATTACCTCCAAGCCAATTGATGTAAATCCAACACCAAGAACGTAAGGCATGATGTTTTGCTCGACAATCTCTGCAGTAGAAGGTAAAATACCTTCCCATGAGTGAGGAGAAAGTCTTCCTGTTAACAATCTCCACATTCGGTTTGTCGGATTACTGTCACAACAAAAGAGACCTTGGCTATGAGAGACTTGAATGGAATTCTTCCACAATAGGCATTTGTTACCTGTATGAATACCCAGTTTGCCACGCATGATCCGATGGATTGTGGCCAACAATAAGTAAACGTAGGCGATGCTCAGGGTAGTGCTTACACTCCTGTACATGCTCAAAACAGTCCTTGCAAATACCGTGCCAACGCTCCTGCCATTTGCCATTCAATGGACACTTTTTTTCTTGCTCCGTTTGTTTTGCTTTGTGCTTGCCTCGCTTTACAGGAGAAACCTTGATGGCATTCTTTACATTGTCCTCTGACGTGGCCTCGGCATCTGGACAAGTATCCAATGCATCTTTATCGTGTTTGCGCTTGGTACCAAGCCGGAACCGATCAAAGATTCCTGCCATTGTGTCTTGATTGAGTAATAGACTGGGCAACAGGGTGCGACAGTGAAGAAAATGACGGCTACTTCATGCTTATTCACAAGCGGGCTGCATTCCTTGTACTACAAGTAAAAATATTGTAAAATGCGCCTGCTATCGTGTTTTCTTCCATCTCGTGCCTATCATTCATCCTCGCTCACTTCTTTAACAGTTTCAATCGCTTGCTAAAGTGAGAAATCACTGTGTCCAGCACTTCGTCTGGTCGGTTGTCATCAATCTGACCTGTGAATTGAACGTAGCTCTTGGAACCACCATACCTGTTGAACAGTACTTTAGTATGTTCGGGCATGAAGAAATCTTTCTTCGATGCGCTTATGAACAGGCATGGAAGCGTGAAATGTGGCACTGCATCGAGCAAGCGCACGTCACTGAAGCTAAACCCGCCTGCCTTACCAATGGAGTTTGACAAAAGCTTTTGTACCGCCGTGACCATTGCAGACGGAAAAAATAGGCTACGTCGCTCAGCGCTTTTGGTGATCATCTGCAGCATGTCCCAAATAACTTGCTCCATATCTCCATAAGCACAATCTGCTGTTAGCGCAAAGATAAAATTATCATTTCCATATTTACTAGAGGAACGCTTATATCCATGTAAACGTGCTTGGCCATCATTTGTCTTGCAACTCTGCTGAATAAGACGGTAGCACGATGCTGGACTGAGCCCTTGTACAGGAGTACTGTCAATAGCAAGCAAGACAAAGTCGCCGTTTATAGCACTGTACTTGTGAAATCGAAATTTCAGTCCTGTCAAGGGAGGAATGCACAAAAGCTGATGATCCGTTTCATCCTTGACAATTTCGAGCTTTGCAGCTTCTCTTGCAGAGACCGTTCTAGTCGTATAAGAATATGGCATGCGGTCTTTGACATGCAATAATGCTGCTACAGACCCAATATCGCGGCCCCAAATACCGACAGCAGATGCACGACCTGTAGCATTCAGATAATCCACAGCTGTCCGTACATCATCACGTTCAAATGACCCAAAGGACACACGATCGCCACCAGAAAGTCCAGAACCTGACAAGTCCATTGCAAACAATGAAAACCCCTTTGCCAGGATTTTACGGTGCATATAGATACACTCTTTTCGTGAACTAGACATACCGTGTAGATATATAATACACGGATCTACATTGACACGCTCACGTGTCTGTTGACAATTCCAATCCGAATATCTCCTCCTTCTCTCCGTATTTCTAGTGTCTTGACGTATTACGTCATCCACTCTCTTCTTCTTCTTCTCGTCACTCAAACATGACAATGACAGCATCAATTGTACAATTGGATCTCCATCTCTCACGTGTCTCCGACGCCAGAAACTACAGGCCAATTGTTCACCTCGTTGATTTTCTAGATAAAAATCTTCTCGTATAAATTCTTGCCCTTGTTTTCTTGCATCACTTGACGCCACTTGAATTTGTTCATGTCCCAGGTCATTGATTGAATAAATTGCACGCACAGGACGTGAAATCAACTCGACCATTTCTTCATACGTCTTGGAAAATAAATGCCACCAACTTCCAACACTAGTTGCACGTAATTCATGTTTAGTAATCTAATTTTATATATTACACATACACACACAAGAGAGAGAGAGACATTAATACAACAAGATACAAGTGCTCGGTCATTTTAAATTACTTACCTCTGCCTCTAATTCGCCTTCTTGAAAGATTTCCATGACTGAAGACAGTATTATATTTATAGGCGCTTTACGGGGGGTGGTAATATTGGAAAATAGTTTACGTTGAGACAAAATACGATCACGTCATTACGAACTTCGTACCTAAAAGCTTATTCTTCTTTTTTGTAACTGAAACCAACATAAAAAGGGATATAGGTAGATTTGGTTCTTTTTTTTTGAACAAATTGGGTAAGAAATAAAAAAAGAGAATCCCACTAGAAATGGTGCATTCCGCTTTTCGACCTGTTAAAACTAATGACATCAACCGAGTGTCCAATCTGCTCCCGTCATGTGCGCCTTGAAAACCTCTCGCTGCATGTAGACACGTGTTTGGCCAAACAGGACAAGTCCAATGCATTGTTACAGTCTCCTTTATCATCGTCTATGAATGCTCAGTCTTCTACCAGTAGTAGTAGTAGTAGTAATCACAGTCCATTCAGACCAAGTCAAAGACCGACAGATGTCACCCCGTCTCAAGTCGGTAAAAAGCGCAAACACTCACCACGTGACAATCATTCCGCTGTGCCATTGGCAGAACGGATGAGACCTAAGGATATTAATAATCTAGTAGGACAGGACGAACTTGTAGGTCCTGGTCGTATTTTAACGACCCTTATTGAAATGGATCGAGTGCCTAATATGATTATATGGGGGTAAGTCGAATCAAAACCCTATAATACGGTGTTCCAAAAAAACTGATCATGTCATGTATTTGGTTATTGTTATATTGTTGTATTGATGTTGTTGTTTGAATGTATGAAATAGACCACCAGGATGTGGGAAAACAACATTAGCAACTATCATTGCAGAGCAAACAAAGTGTAAATTCATCACTCTATCAGCTACAACATCAAAAGTATCAGCTTTGAAAGATACATTGACTCAAGCAGAAAAAGCGTATCAACTATTTCATCGACGGACAATTGTTTTTATTGATGAGATTCATCATTATAATAAGACGCAACAGGTACGTTATTAGTAAAATATCATGTGACTGACTGACTGAATGGATGGAATCAGACTTTTCTCTTACCTGCTGTAGAAAATGGGACAATTACACTCCTTGGTGCAACAACCGAGAATCCATCCTTTGAAATAACCAATGCTTTATTAAGTCGATGTCGTGTGTATACACTCAAGAAACATTCACTAGAGTCTATGACATTCATTCTACAACGTGCTTTGAATGATCATGTGACTGGAGGGATACAATCACTGACACTGAAACAGAAACTAGCGCTACAGGTGAATGACGATCCTGACAGTGACAAAAAGAAGACAAGTGATGTCTTGATTGAAGCAGAAGATGAAGCTATTGAGTACTTGGCAAAACAATGTGATGGTGACGCTCGAATTGCATTGAATTGTTTGGAAATGGCTCTTCAAACGGCTCCAATGGATACAGAAAAACGTCTACTACGTGTAACTGCTGCTCATGTTCATCACTGCTTTGCGCATCGACAAACGCTTTTCTATGATCGAAATGCTGACATGCATTATGATTGCATTAGTGCACTCCATAAGTCCGTGCGTGGTAGCGATGAGAATGCTACACTTTACTGGTTGGCACGCATGCTTGAAGGCGGTGAGAATCCATTATACGTTGCTCGACGGCTTATTCGAATTGCAAGTGAAGATGTCGGTCTTGCAGCGCCTGAGTTACTTCCTATGGCGGTATCAGCGTACCAGGCTGCTCACTTTGTTGGAATGCCGGAGTGTGATGTCGTGCTTGCTCATGTTGCAACGATGCTTGCTCGCGCACCGAAGTCCATTGAAGTTTATGCTGCATACAAACGAGCAAAGCAATCTATCAAGGAGTGGGATAAAGGTGCACTACCAGACGTCCCACTTCATTTACGTAATGCCCCGACGAAGCTTATGAAACAGATGGGCTATGGAAAAGAGTATAAGTACAACCCGCACTATAGTGCTGATGAGCTCAAAGATCAGACTTATCTGCCGGATGAACTGGCAGGCACGAATTTTTTTAAGCAAAACGATGTAGACCGAGATGCATGCTAACTGCTACGTGGACAAGATGTGGGCATTGTGATGTGGTTCTAGAAATGCCAATATCCTGAGCTCTCCCTCACCGCCATTGTTTTTTTGCTTCATATTGTGAATCTTAGCTATTGACAGCGACTGTGATTCCTTGCTAACTCATCTCATTGTCGCTACATGCAGCACTTCAGAGGGCTTTAATTGTCATAGAGTTCCCTGGCGGCCCTCTAAGCGCAAGTTACGTCGAAGATACCTACAGAGGATGTTTGGCAACACACCAAAACGTTCGTGCTCCATCGTTTATCACACCGCAAAACAATGATGAGCACTCGTCCAGTAGCCGATTAATCAACAAACGCTGTTCTCATCGCAAAAATGTGCCATTCTCACGCATGCTTCTTATGGTGAAACTGTGGTGATTGGCACCACAATGGACAAACACATGAACGTCCGGGCAGCATAGCTCGCATGCTCACGATACTTATCAGGCACAGAAAACGATGGTCTAATTATTGAGTACTTCTGGATGCTTTACTTGACCTGAAGAAAACCCCGCACCTCAGCCACGAAAGCGTACAGGTTTTTTTGAAATGCGTGCGCATTCTGCGCGTAGTTGCCGTGCCCATTGCAATATCGCCAGGAGACAAGAAACTGATGAGCTCTGCGAATGCTGAGGCCAGGCGTTGCTGACTGTTAACGTCCAGTCTTTCTTGCTCGTGGATAATCTCCTCAGCCAGCGCTGAGTAGCGTGCTCGCTCAATCAAAATGAGCGGATACAACGTACCAGCACAGGCATCCAGCATGGCGGGATTGAAATCATCGAAAAGTGCCATACGGAAGATAATGCATAGACACGCAATAAACATTTCGGGATGCTGTTGGAGGTGTACGTCGAGTCCTGGCTTCTGGTCTTGTAGTGCTTTCCAGTGATAGCTTGCCAACTCACCTAGCGCCTGAAAGCTATTGCGCACAACGTCCGCGGACACGTGACGCATGCCTACCAGTAGTGAGTGTAGAAGCATCTGAAAAAGCTCACTTGACAACGACACAAGCTTTTCTCCGTATACTTCCACCATATACGACACCAATGTAAAATACTGTTTGCTCAAGCTCGGGTAGGTCAATAACTGCTCCGTCATAAGCGGAATCACTTGACTCAAACCAGAGAAGACCACCTCAGCAACAACACTTGAAACACAGCTAGCGGCGGCTTGTTCTTGTTCAGTTGTTGCGTCTTCCGAAAAAATCGATAAAGTCCTTTGACACCAGATGCGACAGCAATGTAAGCAGTGCCAACAAGTCGACATAACTTTCCTCTTCAGCATCGCCCAGCATGCTCTTCTTACCCAAATTATGTTGGCAGTACGCACGAATGAGGTCATCGCTAGCTGTGTACACTTGCAGTGCATCTCGAGGGGAGAGATAGCTCAGTTGCGCCTCTACCATCAGGCAGAAAAAATTTAGGATAAGGTTCGCGATCTGTGAGTCACCCTGGAAGATCTGGAAAATCTTCACAATGACAGGCAGAGCAGGCAGACAGAATACTGTAATAGGACCGTAGCTGTTTGATTCAGCCGACCGCGCAATGCCTGAATACATCTCGATCAATAGCTTAAGCTCTTCCTGCACATGCACATCATTTACCGTTTGCTTGGACTCAAAAGTTGGTAGTGCGACGAGCTGTTGTAGTCGCTGTTCAACGGGCCCACTCACAGCCTGAAAATGAGCCACGCGCATATTCTGATCAACTGATGCCATTCCTGCTCGACACAGCGCTTCTGTGAGCTGACCACGAAGGTTGCCCGGGATTCTGGCAACTGCAGCATTTAGTGTTGGTTCATTGCCACCTGCTGATGCAGCAATGAACGACTCAGCAGATGCATTAGCTTGAACAATCGATTGCCATACCTGCGAGCTAAGAATGGGGTTGATGACTCGCGTATTAGAAAGAACAAGCAGAAAGTCGATCAGATTTTCCATCACCACGGGTTGCGTCGGCCAATGAAGCAGGTATACCATAGCCTGCTGAACCAGGAAACTCAGCAGCTCGCCTGCACGACCGCCACCCTGGTAATCAAAAACTTGCAAGATTGCCGGCGACACTTTGGTTGAATCGAGTAGAATGTTCGGGGCAAAATATGTAGCACACAACCGTGTTATCGTTTTAATGAGTCCTTCAGACACAAACGGACTGACACAGTTGCTCGCTGGATTTTGGACTAGACGTGAGGTCTCGAACTCTAGCACATGGGTCATGATAAGCATAATGAGATTAATCACAGGAGAATCCTTAGCTGCGGCAACGCCATGAAGGGTGGCACGAATTCGGTTTGGGATGCCTGGCCTTTCACCTTTAAAGTCGTCTGCGAGAAAAAGGCCCACAAAAAGAACAGCAAAGTGTAGCTTCTCGAAAACTTGCGAGAGCACCGGTGTCATTTCATCCCGTCCCTGTAGTGTTTCTAATTCCTGCTGAACGCTAGTCATCAACGACTGCACAAGTGACACTAGCAACGAAGCTGAAGCCGAAGCGTTTACCCTGGCTAGTGCGGCAGCCAGCTCGTACTGCTCCCGTGCACTACTGGTGGCGTTGTCGTCCACGTCTTCATCCTGATCGACTAGAACCTCCACCGCACACAATTCTAGTTGAACCCGAATGTAAAGCTTTATAACAGGGGCAGATGCATTGCTGAGAAATGTCAGGCCTTGTTCCAAATCGGGTGTCGAAGACTCCGATAAGCCCACCTCTAACAACAGTGGGTCGTTTACGAGCGCCACCCACGCATCCAACAGAATATCGACACCCTCCAGTTCCCATAGCTCATCGATCGCCTCATCAGAATTTTCACACAAGTGACGCTGAATGCGCTCTAACGCCGAGTGTAAAAGTTTGCTGGTCAGCGAGGCCAATTCCTCGACGAACAAAGAAAAAAGCTTTCCGGAATTATCTTGCAGTAGCGCCTTCAGACCAATGTTATTCACGAGCCGAAAGAGGAGCTGACAGCAATCAATCAATTCGCGAGTGGCCAACTCATAACCAGTAATATCACTCTGCGCTAGCAGGTCCAAGAACGGGTTATGCACAATTGTGACCACGCCACGAAAGATTTCACCTAAAAACTGCACTTGCTCCGCTTTGCGCTCAAAGATGGGTCCCTGTAGAGATGCCAGCTGAATTAAAAATTGGCGAGCCAAATGGAGTAGCGTCTCGTTTTTGGCTGCAACGTTACGAAAGAAAGCATACGTGTTAAAAGCTGAGTGAATCAAATCCGGTCGTACCAGAATCGGTCGCCAAGATGCCTGTGGCGTTAACACTGGCCGGTTTCCAATATTATCATCACTGGCTGTTCCACTCAAGCTCCACGTCAGATTTCCCACCCGCGAATCTTCAAATTGCCAATTCAGCAACTCGACACAAAGTCGAAACGCTACCTCAAGTAATTCCAATTGCTCTGGAGGTATATCTCCTGCATTATCACAGCTTCTCAATGTGCTTTGAATCGAGTCTTCCAGCAATGGTACAGCAATTGCAACAATATTCTTGAGTCCGTCACTCTTTTCTAACGTACGTCGTGACTTTGTATGAAATTCCACCGGTTGCATCATGTTACTAGCTCTAGATGCGGATGAAAACTCGGTCACAAATGCTAGGAGCCATTTCACAGCCAATAGACGGTGTGCAATTGGATTATGAGGCTCTAACATGGCACCCATTTGCGTTAAGATTGCTGCACGCTCTGACTCGAGTCGATCCAACCAGCCTCGTTTCACCAGTAACACTGCTGTCTGTAATGCTACAGCCGCCACAAATCTCGGTAGTCTCGTGCCTTGATCTAGTAATAACTGCATCACAAAGTCCAGTGTCTGTGATCGATCAGAGAGTGTTAATAACGACCAACGCTGTAATGTTACTTCACAAATTGTAGCAACACAGTGGAATTGTACAACGGGTAGCGTCTGACTAGCACGTAGTAGTGTCGTGGCATCTCGTAGTGCGGTAGGACTGCATTTGAATTGCTTTAGAATATTCTCAGCCTCAGTACGTTGACGTTCAGCTGTAGGTCCTGTGGGTGGAGCATGCAATGCAACACATGCTGCTTCAAATGCGTCCATTAATTATTTATTTGACTTGTAGGGACAAGTCTTACTTCATGTCTTGCTGAAATGAAATGATTGCACCAATTACAATCCAGTTCCTTTCGATATATATACTACGGTACATACTATAATACCAAAAATTGCGACTTTTGAAATGACTTTAGTCTTATTTAGAAACATATTTCGGAAATTCCACAAACCCCTGTCCAATTCGATAAAATCGATCACACTGTATTTTATCCAATCAAAATTGTAACAAGACGTACTGGAAGAGCGGCATTGAATACGAACAAGGCGGAGTCTGGAGCTTCTCTTTATCATCTATTGCGTGTGTTATTAGCATCATATTGACTATTGTAATCATATCATGAGTGTCAAGTACTTGATGCCACAGTTTATAGCGTGTTGTTTAGAAGAAATTGGCCTTGAAGGACGTTGTGGCATGCCGTTGCGTGAGCTTTTGGATATAATGGATCCACATCATGACGTTGCTTACCGTCGTTATGCTTGGAATGTGCTTTGTCATATGGAAAATCAATTACATTTCCATGTGATGCGGCCATTAGTGAGGACCGAGGAAGATGGTAGGACTGGCATTGATCACAAGATGCTGAATCATGGAAAGAATCAATGCACTAGTTCACGTCGGAAGCGGAAGTGGCATACGACGTTACTTTATAATGGAAACGGTGAATCAACTGTGATGAATACACGAAGACTGGATGGTGATGATAGAACCGATAGGATACAAAAGCGACATAAACACAAGAACCAACCATTACAGCCTGTACTACCATCAATGCGACGTATAGCAGCACAAAAACAGCGTCAAAGGTTGTCAGATGCTGATAGAGAAGCTCAATGTAAGGTAGAGAGTAGTGGTCGATTATGGACAAGGCGACAGGGTAGTGTTGATGAGTTATACGAAAATGGAGAAGAAGTGGTAGTAGATGGAGATAAAAATACAGGAAAAGATAAAGCAGTGGTGGATGATGACGAATTGGAGAAGCAGGGAGGTAAATGCGTGCAGATGAAGGAAAGAGCAAAAGATAACATTGATGTGGAGGTAGAAGATGCTGCGGATACATCTCGGTGGGTCTTACAAAGTCCACGTGGTTTTCGCCTTGGAGAAGAGGTGGATATTAGCGGACTGAGTTATGAAGACGCTGTGGCAAGCAACCAAGATGGTGTGTTAGGTGTCGTAGCATGCGAGGACTTACGGCTGAAGTTTCTTGGAGTACAAGACGCAAGCTCCATCGATACCATATCTCCGCAGTTCGATCTGTTAGAAATTATTGGTCGTGCAAGAGTTCGTGGGGAAAATGCTGCAGCATTGACAAACTCGAAATTGTTTGGAGATTCGCGTAAGCTGCACTACCTGCTAGATATGTTGATTGTTTCAAACTACGTCGTAAAGAATATTGTGACATCAGATCAAAGACGATTCAATATTGTTCATTTGCGACGCTTTGCCAGCAAGTTTCACCCGTCCATGATATCGCCATCCGCTACAATAGCAGAGCAAGTGTTCCCGAAGAGCGTTTTAGCACACGCCATCGTAAGCATGATGAAAGAACGAGGAGAACGGACATGCGTGTTTGCAGACATTGGGCGCGAGTTGGGCTACGGCAAGCGCCAGCAGGAGCAATTACGGAACTATTTTATCCAGCAAATGAGTACAAAGGGAAACTTTCCTCTACAACTGTTTATGGCGCGCTGTAAAACAGGCAGCGAGTGCATTGGGCGAAAACTATGGTGCGTTCGTTTACGAAATAGTTTAGCTGGTTCGCCTGCTGTGTCTTGTCGGCGGCACGGCAGATCAGTGGCCACCGAGGAGCTTTGTCCTAACACAACAGCTGTAGGCCGACCTGTTGTCGAACGTGGAATCATGGAACAAATGTTTGCGGCAATTCAAGACCGAGAGAATCTTGGCGCTACGGTACCCGAACTTCGAGATGTATTGGGCGTTCCAACGTTCAAGCTGCCGTACAAGTTGGCCCAGGGATTGATTACACATTACAATATTTCTGTGGAACAGATTGTGCTGGGCAAGAGTACCATGTATCGTATGTTTGTTCCTGGTGCCACAAAAGGAGATGGAAGTAGTCAGAATGCTGCAATTAGCAATAGCTCCAAGTCGTTAGATTCTAATGTTGGTGTGCGAGTAACTCGCGCTACTGACAAGTATAGCACACCTAAAGAAGTAGATAATAACGACAATGGTAGCAGTCAACCTCAACCAGCTACGATGAAGGAGGCAACACGAGGAATGGTGAGGGCATCAACAATCGACAGACGAAGAAAGTACATTTTGAAGCGGGTGCAAATGGAAAAGGTGGTATCATTGCACCAGTTACGTAGTGGCTTGATTGAGATGGAGCGAGTGGCGGAAGCTAGCACCATGGACATACGCTCAGTACGCCGTATTGTTGACGAACTTGTTGAAGAGAAGAAATTAACCATAATGGACATTGCTTTGCCGCCAAAGCAAGTTTTCCAGAAAGCGCATCGGAAGGTAAAGTGTGCCGTGTTAGTTGGGTACCAACGCAGCCGCGAGGCAATTCGAGAGTTTGTCAAAGCGTACGAGGAGGAGCATCAAAGAAAATATCAGGCAAACCTTGTGGACCACGATGATGATGACTACGTCGTAGTATCCAATCGCCAAAAGCAGCGTCACAGCGGTGGTAGTATGGTAAAGGGGCTGTGGACGCAGGATACTGGTGATCAGGAGATTGTCACGTACAATGCGGTGTCATACAAATTGGCACGCATTGGGTTGGTTGAACTACAAAAGCAAAGTCGGAGGCTTGGGATGTTTTTTGGCATCATGTACAAGTGCCGAGCGTTTCATTTCATGATCTGGGATCGAATAAAAACTCTAGGGGCTCGAGAACTCATTGAGAGTTATCAGGCTTGTACACCTCTTGGTGGATCACATCGTGTGAGAAACTGTGTGAACTCCGACCAGGTGCAGGAGGTACCGTTCGCGCTAAAGGATGTTCTGGATATTTTGACGGTGAAAGAGTATATTCAACTTGTTGGCGTGGCGGAATTGCTTACCAGTCGCGAAGAGGCTACGGTTAGGGTGGCTATAGCTAAGGGCGGATCGTGGGGCACGCTACCTGAATCAATTACTGAAAAGCTTCGGGGGAGTGAAGCAGGTCGATTTTCGAAGATAGTGCGTGTCTTGCTCGATCTAAGGCTTCTGCAAGCAGTGCACGATACATCTGCGACGGGTCTTTTCAATGTATTCCATACATCCGTTGACTTTGATTCGCTTGTTTCGAGGGTAGCATTTGCGACGTTGTCGGGAGGACTCTTTAAGATCAAGCGCCATGTTCACATTAGTGTAAGGCAAGGAAAAAGCGTGTTTCATAGGCTTCCATCCAAATATTCGTACGCTTATGCACCAGGGTTTTCTTGCAAGAGCAAAAGTGATCATTTTGCTGGACGTGTTCCTCTCGAATTTGACTTTGACGAAATGGACGATGTCAAAGCATACTGGAAGTCGCTACGTTTTTTGAGCGTCGAGGGGGCTCGACTGGGTACTAAATCGCGTGAACCTAACAGCGTGAGCATTAAGCTTGATGGTGCCCTGATTCAGTCGGCTCCTTTATCAGATCATAACATTTACGTCTTGAAAGCGTGGGTACCCCACTCGACGACGAGCACGAGAAACAGCACTGCTCGAGCTAAAGCAGCAGCGGGGCCTATCCAGGAAATAAAGCGTAAGAGCTGTCAAGCAGCGGCGTCTTTTGCAGAAATGTCTTTACAAAAGCGACGCAAGATTGCCAAGACTAGCAACGGCTCAGTTTTAGCTTTGATGGCTCCAGCCGATAAGAGTGAAGCTGGTGTCAGTAAGTTCCGCAAGCACATGGGCGCAAAGACATCCCGCCGGACCCATACATGGACTCTTGAAAAAGATCTCCAATTGATTGATCTCTACCTTGAACAAGTATCATGCACGTGGTTTATTGAAGTGCCTTTAGCGCTGCAAAAGAAGGACGAACGGGTTGCGTTCCGGACGACAAAATTGTCCCGTACTTTAATCTCTTGGAAGGAACTTGGAAAAGTTTTCAAGAAGAAACCAATCGAGTGTATGTTGCGCATAAATGATTTACTTGAAGCACCCGCTATTCATGCAAAGCTGGAGCGAGCTAAAGCTACTATTACGCAAATGAAAAATCCAGGTGGAGAATTTCACGAGGAGGTCGCAATAATGCGCCAACCGCGATTGACAGCGTTGCTTTGCCGAGCATTACAAGTTATCTTACATGAACGATCCAGTTATTACTCTGTCATGGCAGATATGCTCATGAGCAGCTGGAATGAGAATGAGGTGAAGTTGGTATGGCGATATTTATGGTTGGCAGGAATAATTACGCGGACACCCCAAGCAAACGAAGGGAAAGATCATAAACAGCGAGGTTTTCAAGTGCACTCCAAGGTGTTTGAGATGAAAAGCTTGAAGATTCCCCATTACTTAATGGAAACGTTTTGCAATGCTGCCAAGTTTTTGTCGTTTGTCAACGAAAACGTTGATGAAGCCACGATAATTGATGAAGAGAATGATCGCTACTTTGAACACGAAATCGAAGCAAATATGTCACCTGGACAAGCTGCTGTGGCATTGTCTTCAATGGTTTCTGGGTTTTCATACCTGGTTCCAGTATATATTGCACCGAGCAAGCGCCCGGAAAGGCGCGAGATTCAGCGTGTTATGGCTGTAAAGGGTTTAGCTGGTCATTTATCGCAGCAGTGTGGTGGGATATTCCCGGAGGATTTTCTGAAGGAGTATTGGACGGTAAAGTCTGTATTTGGGGTGTCTGATGCTTATACAAAAGCGCACGATATTCAGGTGATGCAAGCTTTTTCTGACAGCAGACAGACCTACCAAGAAACAAGTCAATGCAACGCCAACGTTAGATCTAGAAAACACATGCCGCAGGATTCATTTTCGTCATGGCTATCAAGAATGCTAACTGAATCTGCGGGGTCAGGCACGACACTCGATGAGTTAGTTGAGAAATACGCAGCATCTGGACTTGCAACAACATCAAAATGCACCACATTGACAATCAAATTAGTAATCCAGCAAGCGATAGATAACATGATACAGGATGGCAAGGTGCTTGAGGTGAATGGGTATGATCAGAGCCGCTTTGTGCTTGAGAAATTTTCAGACCTCTGGACGTTACATCCCTACCGAGTTACAAGCGAATCGACCGCAGAGAAGATGCATTTCCTGTTTGATAAAGAGTGTAGTGTGATTGCACGACCGTGGCTTCTTTTGAATGGAAGCGTCAACACGAGGATAGCGTTGCGATTGAAGCGTAAGGTCGTAAACATCGTCATGTGCTGTCCTGGAATCCGAGATGGCGCTGTGCACCGGAAGATGCGCAAGGTTGTTAGTCTGCAGGACATGCGTTTCCTCTTGGAAGAATTACTGGCTAGTGAAATCATTTACGCCAGAGTATTTCGTGATCCACAACCGCTCGTCACCAACGTGTTCAGCATGTCGGAGAGCCCTCAAGGTTGCCATAATGCCACTATTATGGCTTTCTCACCTGGAGAATTGCGATACATTGATTCTTCTCGAGACCGTCTTCATTATTTTCCGTCAGTCAATTGCATGGAACTCTTTGGAGCAGAAGCGTGTGACGCAGATTTTGGATAATCATGGAAAGTCGGAATGGAAGAAGAAGAACATCATGCATGTAGAATATCTTGATCCATATTTATTCCGTCTCGCAGTCTTTTGTCTGTCTGTATGTGAAGAGCGAAAATGGGTAAAAACGGTATCACTAGCTCATTTTTAGCTCATTTTTGGAGCCAATAGTGAGTATGTCTTCATTACAACTCGCCCTATAATTGTTTACTCAATTGAGAAAGTCTAAAAATCTACTCTGACCATCTTGAAGTGCCTCTAAAACCACGTTTTTTTCCAATTATTCGTACCTAATCAGATTCAAAACCTGTTGGTTCGTATCACTTGTGAAAACCCTGTCTACTAACAAAAAAGAAGAAGAATTCATGGAGCAATCATTTCCATCCAATGAAGATGATGGTTTACAACGTTGTAGTGGTAAACGTAAGCGCAAGATGAGTCTAAAAAGACAAGAAGAAGAAGAAGATGATGATGAAGATTATAATACTGAAGAGATTCAAGAAAAACGAGCTCAGGAAGACAAGAAACAAGAAAAAGAACAAGACACATTATCATCCAAGAAACACTGGAGTTGTCCTGCTTGTACGTTTTTAAACGAGACGTCACGCTGTTTCTGTGAAATGTGTGAGACACTTGGTCCGTCTCAACCTCCAGCTACTGCTCGAGCGTTTGGAGGCACCACTTCCGCCTTCGAATGGAGCTGTGTAGCCTGTACCATGGTGAATCCAGCAGCAATGCGTGTTTGTGCTGTTTGTGGCACGTTAAATCCACGACCTAGATTGGCGTCTGGTCTGAGTATTTCAAGAATTGCCAAAGCTCTTGAAAACGAGTCGTTTTCTTCCTGTAGTGATGAAAACAACAGTGATGAAAATGACAGTGAAAGTGACGATGAAGACGAGAATAAAGAGACTTGGATTTGCCAAAGTTGCAATGCACTTGCTAATGGAAGCACGTGTTTGAATTGTTTTGCAAAACGAACAAAAGTTGTGCGTGAAAATGAGAAGACAAAGTCAGAGGAGAACGAACAGATACTTGTGACAAAACGGAAGCGACGGAAACAGGATAAAGCAAAGATTGCTTATGGTGTTCCAATCTATGAGCTAAAAAAACTCATTTTGAACCCGATGAGCGGCCGCTTGGTTGGCACTTTGCAGACATTGACACATACACTGGCAATGATGGATGCATCAGCGGACAATGAGTGGACCGACGGGTCGTCGTTCCTGGTTCGAAGTTTTGGTGGTGGCTCATCACGAGCGACAGCTAAAGACCCGGAGCTATTGTCAGTGTTAGTAATTATCTTTAGTGGGCATGAACGGAAGTATTCAGTGGAAGTTCGACTTCTGGCAGTCCAGTCCATCAACTATTTGATGAAGATGGACCGACACATGTTTGCACGGTCAAAAATAAAGGAGGTTGTCAGGTTATATATCACTGAACTATTAGCTTGGAAGAACAAGAACAAAACAAGTGCTGTGAGTTCTAGTACCGCAAAGAACGAGCAGATGATTGTGGAGGAGTGCTTGGGCGGCTTATCAATTATGTGTAGCACCGAGGGGTCTGCTCTTCGAGAAGTGATGGCGCAAGAACATTTTGCTGGGTATCTATCTTTCCTGTTGAGTTTAGTAGATGGAGATGGAGAAAAACACGGTGACTTTCATCCAAGTATTGTAATGACGGCACTTGGAGTCTTGCAGAAATGCTGTATGAAGCTGCGATGGATCACAAAGTCCAGTCAAAATCATTATTCGACCGGAAACGCAAACGCAAAGAATTTGCTCTCCTACGGCACAGACCGAGAATGGTGAGCTTACGCTAGTGCTTGCTATGAAGTTGATTGATTTTTTGCGCCATGTTTTACAGCACAAACATGTTCCGCTGCACGTTAAGGCAGCTAAGTGCTTGCTGCTTATTTTTCATCGTACGCCTTATGACTGCCCTGAGATTATGGCAAAGCTTGTGACACCTGAAGTGTTACGCAAGTTTGTTGCAGTGGTGGTAAACACAAACAACGACGAGTCAGAAGAATCACGTCTGGCAATGGTCACTTTGTTGCTTCATCTGTTTGACAATCGCCCACAGCTTGTCAACGTATTTGTACGGGAGAAAATTTATACAAATTTGTTTAGTGGCATATTGCCACTGCTGCACTCTTCGTCAACAAGTCTCCGGACGAATGTGCTGAAGCTCGTATCCTTGCTTACTCGAGTGGTATGTAGAAAGCATTCATTGGGATCCGCAAATAGCTCTTGTCGCAGTTCAATGGATGTATGTGCTCCAGGGGACAAACTGTCTGCTGTATCTACAAGCTTAGCATCACGATCGCCTCGAAGCAGGCGCAATCGCCAACGGCTGAATTCGCTGCCGGACCCAGATGTGCTATCAACATTGCTTCTGGACTTCATTCGTGCAGATTCGATTACTGCTGTGAATGCCCTTTTGAAGGACGGTGCCGATTTGAACGCCTCAAGAATGTTGGACGTTCACGGAAACGAATTTGATAAGCCACTCAACGTTGCGGTGGAGTGCGCGTCGCTTGGAATGGTACGGCTTCTGCTGAAGCGAGGTGCTGACATTCACCAGGTAGGAATTGGGGGTACCGCTCTTCACGTTGCAGCTAGGGCTGGTCGCTGTCATGTTGCTGCTTTTCTGTTGCAATGTGGAGCACGTGTACAAGCAAAAGATCGCGAAAAGAGAACTGTTTTGGATGTAGTAAATTTGGTTGACAAGACAGCAAGCGAAGATAGTTCAATGAAGCCAGTTCCGTCCCCGATGAAGAAGTTACTAGAGTTTCATCAGCGGACTGCTGGTTTGCGAGACTACGACAGCGGTTTATCAGAGAGCGATGAATTGGCCTGTGGTACGAGTCGTGCGTGGTTTTACGCATCAGATCTGGACGATGAATATGGAGATGATGATGACGACGACATGGATGATGACGAATTCGATGGTGAGGAAGGCTACTACATGGATTATGATAATGATGACGAAGACGAGTTAGAAGGTTTCGATGGTGCAGGACAATCTGATGAGGAAATGGGCGGTCAGAGCGATGAGGATATGATAGACGTGGCAACAGAACTGAGTGAGCGCCGCCCGGATGCAATTCTACCTGAATCTGAAATGAAGTTGGAGGAGTCCTCCCAAAACGCAGATGGCGACGGTTTGAGACTCATTAGACGGAATCATGCCATAGGTGGAAGCGGCGACAATTGCCAGAATGACGATATGATATTGGAAAACGAAGCCTGTAGCGCCACAGCTGTTGAGGTCTATGAATTTAGTGTCGCCATTACCCAATGTCTATTAGCAGTGCTTCATGATATGGATATCCAGAATGTGGAGCGCTCTGTCATTTGTACTGTAGCATGTGTGCTGGAAATGGCACCATCACAGCTTATTCACGCGTTAAGAGAGGTGGACGTGGTGCTTATTTTGGACACAATATACTTCTTGCTTCAAGGCGCGAAGCTGCGCCAGGATAACGCAGTCGCATTAACTTGTTCAGTAAATGAGGCGATGTTAAGCTCTTCGCCGACGGCTACACACGACGTAGCCAGTGCCGCTCAAAATCTGCCGTCATTTATTTTAGCAGTTCGTATGTTGGAGGTTATGGTGAGAAAGTCGTCTAAGGAATCTTCTCTCTTCCATCAAATCGAAAGGAGGGGCATTCGAGAGCAAATTGAGCTGTTGAATGATGCATCAGCATGCTGGGTCAGCACTGGCCGCGATGACAGTTGTTCCCGGGGACATCCCGACACAATCTTTGGCAGAGGGCTAAATTTGCTGAAGTCGCTTCAGTCAGACGTGCTCGAAAGTGGCATGCTTTATCTTCACAAGATGCGCAATCTTGCGAGGCGTTTGAGAGAGTTTTCTGATGAGTCTCGGTTGCATGAGAAACATCTAATTTTGATAGATTTGGTGGATCTTTTTGAGCAGCCAAATTCTATCACGACGTACGAATTCAAGCAGTCGGAGCTTTTGCCTGCGGTCCTTCAGTATCTCTCCCCGCAGGGTGATCTTGATAAAACTCGAGCTTTGGCGTTAATGCGCGCTTTCGAGCGCTGCCCCTTGGCACTGAAGCATCTGATTTTTCGTCTTCAAAGTATTATCACTCAAGAAGAAACGTTTCCGTTGGTTTCTTTCAATGCTGGAAAAGGAAGGGAGCTGTACCCACTAACTCGACAGCTAAAGATTGTGTTTGTGCGACTTGATAGAAATGCTGGCGCCAGGCAGCATATCGGTAATTGCGATCATCCGAAGGAAAGATCGATTCAGTTATCGCCGTTGGCTCATTTTCAGTCGTTTGAAAGATCGGTTTTTCGATGCATTCCTGTGATTGATTCAGACCTGTCTTTGCTGTACTGCAATTTGGTGGGACATTCTATCCAGAAAGTGGTGGAGGGCAAATGGAAAAAGTTTATAGTGGTGGGGTATGATGATACACGGTCCTCCCACTTGGTTAGACCAAGTGGTGGAACAGACGATGATTTAGCTGAAATGGTACTCCATGACTCTCAATGCAAGTTGACCGGAAATGTAGAAGCTTACGAAAATATTGCGCTGGATCTAACGCTATTTGGACCGCCTCATGCCATGGATGCTGGTCATCTTGCAGATAGCAAAAAGAAACGGAAGAACAAGCGCAAACGGAAGTCTGCCACTCAAAAACAGCAGCATGATAACGATAGCACCTGCCAAGTGGAGGTAAGAAATACTGGTGTATTGAAAATGGCAAAGCTGCCAGGAGCTTGGTATGCGGCAACACTCGTAAATGAATCAGACAAGACCCGTAATTCGAAAGATCAAACATGCGAAGAAAAACTTGCCGCTCAGGACACTCACTCGATAAAGCTGCTGGCTGACAACCGAATCCTTCGCAATGTGCCAGCTGATTGTCTTCGCCCGCGGACGATTCAGCCACAAGTGGGCAGCGTGGTCAAAGTGGATGGTGCTTTTGGAGAAGTCACTCGCATCTACAGTAATGACTCTTTGTCGAGTGGTACTGCAAGCGTATTGTTCGATGTGAAAATGAAATCCGACTCTGAGAAAAGTTGCGTAAAGAAGGATCGTGTCCGTTTTCCTGCACATCAGGCAACACTCCTCAAAGTCGGAGAGGAGGGCGACCGAATTGAGGCAATGAGCATGCGACGACTATTTTCGGCTAGGGACAGCTCGTTGGTGGCTGGGAACGTTGGTGACCGCGTGTGGGTTTTGCCTCCTTCAGGTTCATCAGTTACAGGTCTTTGTGTGGCAGGAACGATCAAGAGCTTTCCTCCTGGGTCGGATTCTGTTTGCGAATTCACTACCGTTCTGGTCGATATTTCTTTTGGATCATCTCAACCACCTCTTACTGTGAGGGTGAACCAAGACCGAATTCTTAAATTTGCTGTTGATGGGGGCGTTTTGCCCGGTCGTAGCTCTTCTCGTCTCTTGGCGGCACTGCAAATGGCTTCGGGTCGCAGTGGGTCGAGCAGGCTATTTGGCGGTGAACGCAATGGCAATGACGGCAGCACCTCCGCCATTCACCGAGCGGTTGACAAGGTTGCAGGATCATTACAGCAACGTCAAAATGGAGGTGGACAAGGTTTATCAGGCACAGCGATGGCTCACCTTCGAAGTTTGATATTGCACAACTCTACAATCAGTGGTAGTATGGTCAACGATGTGGATAATGGTGAGCATGTTTTGACTACGACACATGGCGCACAATTATCCCCGCTACCACATGAGCCGACTGGAAGCGAAGTGCAAACCGAGGACGAAGCAGCTGCATCGGTGCCCGAGGTATCTATGCAGGAAAAAGTATTTATGCAAGAAAAGTCAAATGACGAGAATTTGTTAACAGTACGAAGGTATCTTAAGCCTCAGTGTGCCAAGCCCAAGATGGTTGTTTCACAACTGCCAAAAGTTAGCTTGGTGGTGGGGTTCCGCAAGTGTGATGCGACAAGTGTTACAGCGCAGGATCGGATTGTTGTTTCATCCGAACTCGGCCTGGAGCGTGTTGACAAAAAAAGCACGATGAATAAGGCTGCGCCTGCATCGTCACTTTTGATTCAGCTGAACTCATCGACACAGCGATTTGAGGCAAATGCTGGTGCACGTAAGGTCTTGCTTGAAATTTTCAACTCATTCAGCGTGTCGGGGGCATCACAAAAGAAAAAACGAAGGAAGCTGTCACCTGTAGGCCAATGGGGTGTGCAAATCGGAGTTTCTTGGGATATTGAAAAATTTATTGCGTTTATGATGGCGGTACGCGGCGCAGAGAAATCTTGTCACACCGAATCAATTGCGAAATATTGCGTTAACTTTTCGAAATATGCAGACCCCGATACAAATCGGAGACTGTTGAAATTGGAAGGATTTATTTCGTTTGTGGTGCATGAATGCAAGGATGCAACGAAATCAAAACAGATGCTGAAATTTCTGCGGTCACGAGGGTATTCGGAGAAATACTTGGCTTCCAGTGCGTCCCGCAGTAGCAGCGACGACGCCGAGGAGAAAGATTTGTTTGATAACGACTCCAAGGCAGCTGTTGCAACGAGATCCAGCAATAAAGTGCGACAGCCTTTGGTTCTTCGTGGATTCCCTGCTGACCAGAATGTGCTCAAATGTGTCGAGGATTTGCGCCGTGAAAACCATTCTTGGACCTGTGGCAGTCCCTCCTGCAGCGATACGACTTCCACCACAACGGGCACATCGCTACCGCCTTGGAAGCTAACGTACGAACTATACTGTGATTTCCAGATCGAATGGGAGGCCCAGTCTTCACCCAAGACAAGCGTCTCTGATTTGATGGGCCGTGGTACTGGATCATTAGAATCTTTATCAGCGATAGCAGCTAAACCACCGACACAGTTGTTGTCGCATGGTGTTGCCACACTTGGCAGCTATGACGCTACAGATGAGTTGCGGTGGTTAGGTCGGATCATCGACACACAGGCTGATAACGGCTCGCATAATGGGATTGTCGTGCCTGACTCGGTAGCAAGCGCTGTACGCTTGTTCCGCTATTTATTTCAATTCCGCGCGGATGCGGCGTCTCAAGACGAAGCATTATGGACGAGTCCGCGATTGTATAATAAGCTGGAGAGACAGATGCAAGATGTGCTCTCCATGTGTAGTGGTATTTATCCGCCCTGGTGCGATGCGCTAGTGACCCATTGCAAATTCTTTTTCCCACGCGATCTACGAGAGAGGTTGTTCCGGTCTACATCATTTGGTTGCACCCGCTCGCTACACTGGTTTCGCAATCGGCTGAATATCGAGGAAAGCTCAACCGACCTGGGAATATCTTCCATGGTCGGAGGTGGCGTTTACAATCAAGAGATCTCCATATCGCCTATTCCAAAAGAACGCGTCAAGGTTTATCGAGAAAATGTCCTACAATCTGCGGAGGCAGTGATGAAGATGCATGCGAAGCGCAAAGCTGTGTTGGATGTGATATTTGTTGGTGAAAAGGGCTACGGCTCTGGAGTGACGGCGGCCTTCTACTCAACGATAGCACATGCACTTCAAGTGGTTACTGAAAATCAGAAGGATCGATTCTGGATACCTGGTGAGGACGACGAGATTGAGTTCAAACAGAGAGTTGCCACCATCGGTGACATCGTAGATGACGCACCTGTGATTTGTCACTCCAATGGATTGTTCCCATATCCTCACCGCACACCGAGTCCAAAGCTTATTCAGCGTTTTCGAATGATGGGGAGGCTAGCAGGCAAAGCATTGATGGACGAGCGTTTGCTGCCGTTACCGTTGTCACCGCAATTTATAAAGCTAGTAGTTGGTGAAAGTTTTGGGCTGGAAGAACTGGGCGATATCTTTTTGAGCCACGGGCGAATTCTGTATTCGATGTACAAAGCTTCAAAGAAGCTTATTGCAGGAAAGCAGGATGTTCAAATCGATCATATTGACGTCCAAGACTGGTTGGATGCCGTAGGATTTACATTTATTGATCCGCTTTCGCAAGAGCCTCTGGTTGCTGGTGGAGAAGATATTGCGGTGACCCCAAATAACTTGACGCTATATGTGCGGGCTGTGCTCGAGCTGTGGCTCGACTCGGGTATTCGTGCTCAGGTGCTAGCGTTTCGTGAAGGTATCAGCGAGGTACTTCCATTGGCAAAACTACGCTTGCTGTTTGTTCCAGAGTTGCTGTCATTACTATGCGGTGAGGAAGATATTCAATGGAACGTCGATTCATTGATGAAGGACACAAAGCTTGCACATGGGTACACAAAGGACAGCCAACCAGTGCAATTTTTCTTTGAAGTATTAGAGGAAATGTCAACCACAGAGCGACGAGGATTTCTACTGTACGCAACGGGTTGTCCAAATTTACCTCCAGGAGGTTTTCAGGCACTGAAGCCTCCATTTGAAGTTGTCCGTCGTGTTGTTGATACTTCCGATATCGATCGTGCACTGCCATTTGCACGGACATGTACCAATACGCTACATTTACCAGCCTATTCGAGTAAGATGGTGCTTGCAAAGCAAATGACATTTGCTATTGCCAATAGCCGTGGTGTTATTGATCGTGATTAGGTATTCATTCTATGCCCATTAGACAAAAAAAGTATCTTTGGATTTAGTGATTCAGTTTGTTAATCAATAAATATAGTAAGGAAGGATGTGTAGTCAGTAGATGATCAAGTTATAATGTGAAGAATTGAACGTTTTGGTTGGTTTTCTTGTTACTTTTTCACTCCTTGTGTCGTAAAATGGCTCGAAAAAAGCGCTCTTACTAAAGGAATATTGCAATAATTTACTACGACCGTAAAATATTGCAATAACTTCTTGCGTCCGTTAATGAAAACAATACTACCCATAGGATGTAGCCATAATGTCACTCAAACGAGGTACGTGTACATCCACGTGTAAATTGATTACATCGTCTCATTTTCCCAACATGTCATTCTTTGGGTACCGGAGCTCCTCGAGCAGATCTTCATCGCAGGAAACGCACCTGAGTGAGCTTGAGCGGCTGTAAGTGACACAATCTATCATCTTCTTTGTTATTTACTTGCTATATAGCTATAGATTTCACACTATGAAACGTTCTTGTGGTCTTAGGAGAGGACGTCAGTTGGCGAGTCTCGTGCGTGCTGGAGGTCGAGCTAAAAATCAACAACAAACGATATTTGAAGTGCCAATAGCCGACACATCTCGTGGACCGTTATCTTTGCAATTGTAAGCTGCGAATTGCATTGAAAATGGAGATGATCAAGGTCTAAAATTGATGGAAATGTGTCGTTTTGTAGACAATTGACGTCCGAGTTTCCAGTGAAGGTTCCTCAGCTGAAGGTGAAGATGAATATCATTCGTTACGTTATATTGAGCAGTATCTTACCTACCGTGGTGTGATATTAGGCGTCGATTCCACTGCAAAATCGATGGCTGGATACTGCAGGCAATGTACATGGCCATCCGGATCTTAACAGGTGGACAGCGCACTCGGATCTTGGACGGATCGTGTCGGAAATTGTCACAGAATTGCGTATTGCAGCGAAAAAATCACTAGTGTCTCTGGCCCAAAGTAGCTCACCTGCACCTGCTGCATCATTGTTGCAGTATCCTGGATCTAGAGCCAGCTATGCATTATCAAATCGACCGTCTCCACAGGCTCAGACTCAACAACCAACACAACAAACTTCAGCTACTAGTAAAACACAGCGAACACAGATGCCGGTAATTCCTGCGACCTTTCCAGAACTAGAGGAGCTTTCGTAAGTCTGAGGCTTTCTGACGAAGAACTGACGAAGACTGGAGTGTCTGATCGTTTTTTTCTTGCAATGCGTGTAGACTGTCGCAGCTCGAGATGCTAAGTTCAGATAAACGTGCACTCAAGCAGTTTGTTAAGGAATTATCTTCGGTCAAAGAATTCACCCAATTGAGAGACGAAGTATTGCACAGCAACATGGGGATTGCAAGGACAACATTGGGTTACGAGAGCGAGCAGCGTCAACTGCAGACGTTGGTTGAGGCACAACGCACTAAGCTACGTGCTGCACACCAGGCGTTGGCTGAGAAGCGAGTGCGACAGCAGCATATTGCCGCAGTACGTAAACAATCATCTCTTATGTCATGCATCTTTTGCAAAAACTAACGCTTTTTCTTGTGCAGCGCCATCGACCAGACGCACTATTGGCGCAACTCTCAACAGCCATAAAAGATGTAGAAAACGAGACGGATGACATTGCGACGCAATTTGCCAATGGTGATATCAATGTGATGCATTTTATCTCCACGTACTTGCCTCGACGCAATGTATACCACGAACGTACACTCAAGCTGATGAGAGTGCAGCAGCACTAGAAGAAGAAAAAAAACCGAGTCAAAAAGAAACAACACACACACACTGAGCAAGACAACAAGAGACAGAGTGTGCAACTAAATCAAGCAGTGCATTTGATCCAGTGTGCTTTGCTCTTGACTTGATGTCGTTCACGTTTTCAGTTGCGAAACTTCCAGTCCTGACGACACATGGGGCAATGCTGACGCATGGATGCAAGTGATTCAAGCCATTTCAGGAGACAATGCATATGGAAAGCATGATTACATGCACCCCATACAGGAGGACAGACATCACCTGGCATTGTACAGTCTGGACACATTGCTTCAAATGCACAACGACAGATACCGCAACATTCTTCATCTACACCCCATCTCCACGTCGCAACGCCATGCCAGCGCTTGATTGTCACCTTCATTGTTCTAATGAAGCGTTTAGTATCTCTATCCTATTGATCGATGTTGATTCGTGGATATGTGCTGTACTTTTGTGACAAAACATGTATGGAAATACCCCGAGACAGGAGAAAAACCGGTATCAATACCGCTCCTCATTATCCTCATTCTAAAAGAGCTCGTCGTGTGACCTCATATCATATCATGGCGATACAACGCGTGCTGTTGCTGCCTCTATTAGCACTCTTTAGTGTCATTCTGACACTAATCTTTCTTGTAGATATTATCACTACAAAAAACTATCAATCGGCATGTGAAATGACATGGTCATGGCCCGTATACACGCCCGTGACGTGGCGTTCAGTGCCTGGACATTCAAAATACCAGTTTTACCGTGTAGATATGAAAGCCCCACGTGATTCTCTATCTGGTGTCCCTGTTCTATTCCTTCCTGGTCATATGGGAAGTTACAAGCAAGCACGTTCATTATCTCGTCATTTCTATGACATTGATGAGCATCTTTTTGATTTCTTTGCTCTTGATTTCAATGAAGAACCGACGGGACTTTGTGGCAATTACATTACTGATCAAGCTGTATATCTGAATACTATTGTCCGAGTTCTTCTTCGTGAATACAAGAGACAGAAGAAACGAAACAAGCAGCAGCTTGTGATTCCTGACAGTGTCATTATTGTAGCCCATTCCATGGGTGGCATTGTCGCACGTACGGCGGAATTGCTGCCAAATTACAAGAAACATTCCATTCAACATGTTGTGGCATTAGGTGTGCCTTATGATCGACCATCTTTTCCATTTGATCCAGAAATGAATGCTGTGTATGATAGAATCCAATCAAAGAGAGACAAACAAGACGACGATGTGGTCTATGTGTCCATTGCAGGGGGACATAAGGATACATTGGTACAAACGTCATGGACTAGCGTGGACACTGTAACAGAACCTTCACGTGCCTTTGCGATGCTGACATCAGCAATTCCAGCGGTAAAGACGCCAGTGGATCATTTCTGCTTGTTATGGTGTCATCAGTTGCTCAAGGTTATAGCACAGAGTTTGTACAAAGTAGTAGATCTTGAGACAAAGGAGCTGGTACATAGTCCAAGTGCGCGACTTGCAATTGCAAGAGAGACGTTGTTTGATGGAGAGAATGCAGAAGATGGTGTGAAGATTGAGACCGTTGCAAATATCTCATTGCATCAAAGTTACGTGCAGGATGGCTACTACCCCGGCGAGTACACAGGATATGCGCTATTACTTCCACAGTTTCTGACCAAACTGCTGCGCACTAGATTCATGACGGTGATTGTGATAATGTATGCTTTGACGTTGCAGATTTTCTACGCGCAAGTTGCACAGTGGCAGACCCGCTTCAACTTGCAGTCGATATCATCTCGCCAAGATTTTAGCCAAGAGAACTTTCCAGCATTTACGTCGATGCTTCACCCTGTAGCACACGCTCCTACCTTTGTCAAGCATGGTTTGACATTTCTCTCAAACAGAAGATCCACTGTCGGCTCGAGCAAGACAACAGCAGCCGTTGCTGTACTCACTCTCGCTATAGCGGCTGGGGCAAGTTACTTTGGCTATGCCAAGTTGATGTTTGATGAACAGCTGACGATAAGTCTGGTTGCTGCTGCATCGATATTTGCTGAGTTCATGATTCTCTACGCATATGCGCTAGGCTTGTTATACGCGGTCGCAAAAATCTTTTCGTTGTTACAGCGTTTTATTCTAACACCAGTTGTGTCGACCCTAAACCGCGTGACTACTCGACTCAAGCTTCGCAGTTGGATACTTGTTATTATGATCCACGGGACTGCGCAGCTTATTGGACAAACTGCGAGCTCGTCGTCTGTGAAGGTGTCCAGAATATTGGCTCTGCTGGTACTCGTATCATTCTTGGTTTTTGTTTTGTATATGCTGGCCCTCGGTGGTAATACTGACGGAACCTTGGACCAGCAACGTATGAAACGTTCGTTGTTTGCCGTGTTGTTGCTGTCCATATTCCCATGGGTCGGAAAGGTGGCGTACTTTGCTGGAATTGTGCGATTACCGCCGCCAGGTATCTCAAATAATCTGCTGATCGAAGGTGGATCCTATATTGTAATTTTGAACGTGTTCACGCTCCTTGTCAGTCTATCGCTTGACTGTATGATTCCACTGCCCCCGACGGCATTTTTTGGGGCTTCATCAGGACAAGATGCTGCAACTGTGTACGGAAAATCCTCGAGTAATTCAGCCAATACCATTAAGATCACGGCTGAAAATTGTCCGAAGTGTGTTTTTGAGGATGGCGGTCCCGGGGCTGTTCTTGTAGAATTTAGTGACCAAACAACGCGTCGCGTTATGGCGGGCAAAAGTGGTGAAGTGGTGTACGTGGGCTTAACATTCCGTGTTGTTTCGTGCGATTGCGTGTACCGATTCAAGAACTCACGGGACTTTTGTGACTTTTGTATCCGATCGTGCCGGTTGTGCGGAGGTGGAAATGGAAATTTCCAGGAGGCTGCCAAGTACAAAGACTTCCTGGAAGCGAGCAAGGCAGACTTGACAATGCATGCTCTTGTGCCAATGATTTTTCAGATTTGTGCTGCTGTTCAGGCCACTTATGGCTTGTCCCGCGCTCATTTATCTTTCTATCTCACGCTTGCCTGTATTGTAGCGCTAGTGGTTTATCACACCATGCTTCGCCACCCAATCGAGGCTCGGCGCATCAAGAATAAACAGCGCAAAAAGTCGGCAAAGAAGCAAAAGCCGTCAAGCAAGACCAAGATCAAGTCGACCACGGCGAGTTGTGACGCATCGGCGACAGCCAGAACCGCGACAACCGACGCGGCCACGTCTCGCAACAAAAAGAAAAAGAAACGCAAAGCGGGTACTTCGTTTGCTTCCTCTGCAATACATTAATAGAAGACATTCTCGTGCCTCGTCCTGAAACGCCTTTGCCAGTCGGATAGACCTCACGGCTGCTGCAGTTCAATGTACTCGTTCAAGCACACGTTAATCGACTTACTTTTTCTTCTTAGCTTTGACACCCTTTCCGTATGTCACGATGCAGTACTTAGCATTAATGCAATGCTTGGTGTTCAAATATTCCAACACCTCGTTTACCATTTGACCATGAATTTGAATCTCTTCGCCTTTGCTTTTGTCCTCAGATATCTGAAGTGTAGCACTACACCCCCACTTCTTTTGCGCCTCTTTGGCAAATGTGGCACCGTCGATGCCAAACTGCTGATAGAACGCAATGTTTGTAACTGTCGTGTTGTTTCGGCGCTTCAATTTTCCTGCGTGAATCGCAATCGGACGTACAGCACCACCACGAAATTTCGCTGCATGCGTAGGGAAAAGCTTTATTCGATGGTAGTGCGTACACTTGGACAACAGGAGGTTTAACACTTCTGGTCGAGTGAGACGCTCTGGGTATCCACCGACTGGCACTTTCTTGCCGTACAAAGCGTCTGTAAGAGGGGCGTTCAGCCGCACATACTTTTTGTTTCCAGCCTCTACTAGTCCTTGACTTTCGATATACTGCGTCACCAAGTCTCGAATCATCGCAAATGACCAGTACTTTTGCAACGGCTTGCCAGCAGGAGCATCAGACAAAAGCAGCGCTTTTAACGCAGGCGGTAGACCGACACTCTCCTCCACTTCAGGTGCGTACTGGCCAGGAGCAAAATCAGAAAGCCCTGCCGCTTTATTGGCAGCAATCTGCTCTTCCTGCTGCGCTTCAGCAGCCGTGCGATACGCCTCATGCGACAGCACATCCCTACCCGATAAGCAGCAATTTATCGTGTCAGTGTAATGAGTCTATGTTGGTGACAAAACGATTGAACCACGTACGAGTGGCGTCTGCAAATTGCTGTGATTGACTGCACACCATCATTATCAGCCACTGTCAGCAATCCATGCGCTTCCATTCCCCTCAGGAACACGGACAATTTCTTAAACGAGCTGTGTTTGATATTCAGCGATACACCAGCACGACGACATGGCAACAACACTTTGGCATGGAACAAACTCGCTAGCATCGGTAGCTCCATCTCGCGGATCTGCAAGGTCCTTAGCGCTTGCAACAAAGCAGCCACATAGTAGCTATCCATCTGCTCCTTAGTCACCTCGTTCATCTCCTTTCTCTCCTTGTCTTCTTCCTGCTTCTGCTCTTTTATTTTCACACCTTCCAACGTCCAACCACCACCATCATCATCGTCTTTTTCTTCTTGTCCTCGTGCAATTGGCACCACGCAATCGTCCAAAAAACCCTCGTTCGGCAATGTTTTTGGTCCCATTTGCCACAACAAATCTCCCACCACATGCCAGAGCTTTAGCGCTCTTCCTTTCATGCCACTACGTTCCACATCCGCTGCATTCACTAGCACCTCACCCACACCAATAGCACATGGATTACCTTGGGCATAAACAGCTCGTAGCTCACCTTTGCACAGCGTCTGGATCTGCTCCATGGATGTAAATACAACACCTGGCAGCATCACGTCCGCTCCACGCAGCACAAATTCACTCACAGGTGCATGTACCGTAAGTGGAGGCAACAGCATTGGAACTCGCCATAGTGCGTACACACTAAAGCAAAAATCACCTTTTCCTGTTACATCAAACATGAGCGGCTCCTTTGTCTCTTCTGCAGTAAAAACGACGACACGAGATGGCGCCTGGAAGCTGATTTTCTTAATAACAGTCTTGGACGTGAGCAATTGCTTTAGATTTGAATCATCGGGACCTTCAATGGTCGATTCAAAGCGCTCAGCCACGTCACGACGAAGTTTCTTAGCGTCTTTATTCTTCAGTAGCACGTTTCCACTCACTTTAATTGGCTTGGCAAACATTGTATAATGCTTTATTTCAGGGAATGGATAAGCGAATAAAGCACACGGTTATCTTTATTTTAAGGTAAACGGTATTTCGTATACAACTCGATTTCTTTATTATACATGGAATCATAATACACAGGATACAACAAACACATGACTTTTTAATGTTAAATATAGCGAAATGATTGTCACTCACAAATCTTGTATCGAGCCCCAGCTATTGTCAAAATGAACGTGAGTATTGTAATCGGTATCACCAAAATCAAATTCCAAACCCTCATCAACACTTGTAACGGACGAGTTCACGCCAGTGATAGTTCTCAAATCCGTGTCTTCCCAATTGTTATAATCTTCAAACTCATCCGTCTCTGCAAGAGAATGTTGCGACTCGAGATCGTGGGAAAAAAACTTTCCAGTTGAAATGCTTTCTTCCATGGTGGAAAACCACTTTGTCGTTCGTCGGAATCGACGTTTTTGACGACATTCTGGAAAAATGAAGCTACGACCAAGCTTTTGGCAAGCACACATACGCAATGCGGCGCTTGCTCGATGACATGCAGTCGTCGAACTACGCCTTTCTTCACCAGATGGTGAAAAACAGCGCGTTGTTGCAGGAGAATCCATTGTACGCTGACACTTTTTCTTTGACATATGTTGGCTTGACGGCGTTTGATCGTTGATGCAAGCAGAGCTACGACGACTGGCGGGCGTCTGAAAGGCACTAGTAAAAGTTGATGGCGCATACAAACCCACCATCTCCGCGTCAATATAGAATAGCTCCGATGTTTGCCGGAAAGACGCTGCGTGCTGAGAATGGTGCAAAACCCCAGCACTCATCAGTGAGTTCCCCAGACGACAAGCCTCTGATGCCGAGTCCACGATATCAAGCTCAATCATGCGCTGCATAAAAAGCTGTCCTTCTATCATCGCAAATGGCGCTTCAACACGATCAAGCTCTGTAACAAGACATAATGCCGTCTGTGCGAGAGCCTCTTGCTGAAGCGTTTCTAGCGTTGTGAGAATATACGTTGCAGATGGTCGACGTTCCGGCTGCTGGTGCCAGGCATCAGTCAGTAGTCGATGCAGTTCAGGATGTAGGGACTGACTAAGCGGAGGCCGTTCACCATTGAGTACGCTATCAAATACCTGAAGATGACTCCGGGTTGCCTCCGGGTACTTGCGAACAAGAGGATGCATGATATCCCACAGCGTAATAGCAAGCGAGTAGATATCTGCAGCTTCGCCATAAACAGCTGTACCGGCCTTGCCTTCGATCACCTCAGGGGCCATATAGTCTGCCGTACCACGCACAGTCATTGCACTTCGTCCACGATCACGCAGAGAAGGCCGCAGAGATATTGGAGGGGGCACAATTTGAGCGGAGGTGCTCGGCGTTTGGATTTCCCTATACGACTCTCCGAAAAACACAGTTGCTGACGTTGCCACAGTTGCCGCTGCCGTTGCGTTATTTTCGTTCACATATTTTGCCCTATCACCTTTTTGTTCGATAGGAACACTGCGCGACTCACCAAAGTCGGTGAGTTTGCAAGTACCGTAATCGTCAACCAAAAAGTTTGACGGTTTAATATCGCGGTGCAGGAAAGCTGGCGTAAAACTGTGCATGTACACAACAGCACGTGTGGCATCAATCATGTAATTCAGATCAACCAGTAGCTCATGGCATTGCCGTCGGTTCTGAGGGCATGTGTCTTGTCGACTGCGCCGGTTTAACCGTATCCTGGCACTGGCACGCGTGACATCCTCGAGCGAGGCTCGACACAATTCCAAAACGAGACACACAGCAGGCGGGTACACACACATGCCATAAAATCGGACGACATTTGGGTGATGCAAAGCACCGCATAATGCGGCTTCATGTGAAAACGCAGCCACAACATCTTCGCATAAGATTCGTGGTGTGTATACTTTAATTGCGACCGGAATCTTTGAATGAAGTGTGCCTCGAAACACGACTGCGTTTGTACCCGCGCCAATCTTTCTCTGTAGCTCCAGATAAGCAAAGTCAATAATTTGCTTTCGGTGCATTTCAATAAGAACATGGAGTCCCCGTGACGACACGTGCTCGTGAAGGTAGTGATATTTCTGTCGAAAAAGTGATTGGAGATGCACAGCACGTCTTCCAAGACCCCGCCAATGTGCTGTATCTGCCTTGAGAACGCGCCAAATGACCACCGGAGCCAGCGATCCCCAGAAAACACTTGCCAATGTAGTCATAAAAGCTACATTTGCAAATTCTGGACCCGCAAAATACAGCTCATTGAAGACCAGGCGCAAGATATAATAAACCATCAAAAACACTGCATACTCTCGAAACGTCTTACGACTAGCTCTCTCTGGAGGATGTAGACATACCCATCCAAGTATAAGCAGTGGCAAAACTCCTGTCGACATGGTCAGATAATGTGCTATCCTTGCATCTATTGTCGAATCCACTACCCATACTATCGGGATATTATATACTGCAAGCAAGAATGAACAGATTGAAGCTCGAATCAATGCTCTTGTTGTTACTGCTCGTTGTTGAAGATACAACACTGGTAACGCCATTACAAACAATCGTCCACTGTAATAAATCTCGGACCTGACGCGAACTGAATCCGTGAATTTCATTTTTCGTACTAGGATTAAACTAAAACATATCGTGTAAATGAAAGATACTACCGTTAAGAGCCATAAAAGTGGTTGAAATGCAGGCAATAGTACTCTCCGTGCAGCTCTGATGTCACCACGTAATGCACCAGACGAATGATGACGCATGTAAAGAACAAGCCATGCACAAAGTATAAAACAAATACCATAACCCAATGCCGTAGCTCCCAATAGTAATTGAACCTTTAGTCGCAATAACTTCATACGTGCTCAATCAATAGAGTCTCAAATATAGACAAAACCTCGCGTCTTTACTATCAAGTTGAGCAATCAAAATGACGTAAACAAATGCTTTCAAAGCTCAAAGCTCTACGCGAAAAATCGGGATGAAGACAATCTACGATAATAATAATAATACGAAACTGGCCTGTCTTTTCTACCCCTTCTGTGTCGTCAAGACGATCGGGGTATACGACGGTCCGTCGTCTGCCTTTTGTGCTCTCTACGTAGCGTCACTTCGATCGGTCCAAGCAAGAAACGAAGGCAAACCTCATTTTTTTTCACTGAACTTAATTTGTAATAAAAACGTAATATCAGAAATTGGAATGGAGGTTAGGATAGTTGATTGGATAAAATGAAAAATAGATTGATAAACACGTGATTGGTGGGAACACGAAATAGGTCAAATATACCAAGAAAACAGTACAGTAGAGACAGATGGAGGCGGAGATCAACGATTGATGTGAGATGATGTGGTCTAGTGATTGTTTTGACGTCGTTTTGGTAACTTAGTAGCTGCTGATATAGGTATAATACTACATCCATACAGAGTCAACAACTATCTCAATGTCTCTTGTGGTGATGGAATGCTGGAAACATGAATACAACATACAGTAGACACGCATTTGGGCGTGAAGTTTCTTCTACTAGTCAAGTAGTTTGTCGTCTCATGCGCATCAGGAATACAAGAGTAACTAATACAGTAATATTCAAGCAAATACACGTTAGACCTACGTTCCATTAAATGACCATTTGAACATACCTACGTTTCATTAAATGACCATTTGAACATACCAATTCGCGATACATCCAGCATAGCAATCTCAACTTGTATTCCAGCATCAAAATGCTTTCATGACCGTGCCATCCAAGAACAGTAGACTTATCGAATGCTCATAACACTCGATAGCGATGAACTACTCAGATCAGTAGTGCTCGACCCGGTCTTCTGTGCTTTACGATTGGGACCAAATACCTTCCAAAAGCGTAGTGTTTCATCAGCTGCGCCGGAAACTACCGTCTGACCATCAGGCGATGCTGCCAAGTGCAGCACACGAGAAGTATGACCTGTCAGCTCTTTCACCTTATTCATACTAGGGTATTTCCACAAACACAACTCATTCTGCGAGTATCCGTGCGATGACAAAAGTTCCTTCTCTGTGGTAGACCACAACAGTGAGCATACTTGAGACCCTGTGTCGACGCTGTTCAGCATTGCACCGTTTGTCGCGTTCCAAAACTTAATCGTGCGATCTGCAGTACCACCACCGGTGGCAAGTAAATTGCGCTCCCATGGGCACCATGCAATTGCTTTCACTGCGGCCGTATGCTGCTCTAATCGGTGTGCGGGGCTTTGCATACTGCGGCTTGTGCCAATACTACCAGCCTTCCAAAGGCACAACGCATTATCGTTGCCACCAGACGCCAACATGGTGCCATCTGGGGACCACTGTAGCCCGCACACTTCCTGCTCATGACTAGTCAGCGTTGACAGCTGATGCTGCCGTGCTCGGACATCGTGATGAACGATAGTGCTGTCACGGGAGCCCGACGACAGCACATAGCTGTTCCAAGCCAGCGCACCCACACGGGACGAGTGTCCATTCATTGTTCGCACCTGACGTGAGGCAGTGACATCCCACAGCTGCACCACGGACTCACTTGTTCCAATAGCTAGATGCGCCGAACCGCCCGCAGCATCACTCCACTGAACCGAACTTACATACTCGTCTCCATCAAGAGCCATGAGCTCATCAATCTCACCAGAAATTGCGTTCCAGAGGTAAACACACTGACCCAGTGCCACCGCAAGGATGTTATTGGCTCCCCATGACAGCAAATTGAGGTAATAGTCATTCATCAACTCTGGTGCATCCAAAACTTTGGTCGGCGCTGAGGGAACATGGCGGTTCAGTTTCTTGGCAGCAGCAGCGGGTCGCACCGTCACCTTATTGTGCGAGAATCTTGCCTGCAGCGTTGACTTGAATGAGTCCGGCGGGGCCACTGCTGGCTTGTCCTTTGTAAACTTAAGAATCTTGTGATTTGTGTCGTCCTCCTTTCCCAGCAAAGCACTAGCCAACCTCTTCTTATAAATCTGTTTCTCCTCGTCTTCAGCTAAAGTACTGGTGGATGAGGTACCTCCTGAGGAACTGGGGCTAGTGTTGTTTCTTCTGTTGGTAGATGCCTCAATGGCGGCCGCTGTGTCAGGTGAATTACACTGGACCAAGTCGAGATTCATGGCACTTCGCGTCGGGATAAAGCGGTCTAACGCCTAGATGCACAAACACACGAAACAAGGACGTTTGGACTTCGTTTTAAACAGTAACGACCGCACTAGTATGATGATACTGACTTTCTTGCTGCTACTAACGCTGCACTTGATGCTATTTGAGGAGTCCTTCTTGCTTTTTTTGGCGCTTGAGACGCCATTCTTGAGTCCACTCGAAGTCCTGGCAAGATCTGATTCTGACGCATGATGCAAGCGTTTGCGAGAATTGCTACGGCATGGAGGCAGAGTGTAAAGAAGGGAAGGTGATGACACGCGTTCCAAACGCCGGACTTCTGCTCTCGGGCTTGCCATGACTCTGTGCTAAGATCAAGTAGTACAGGACAGGATGAACTAACTGCGGACTGGCCGGGATTATATACTGGAATATATAATGAAAAGAAGAGGTTGCTAAACCGAGGGTATTGTGACGGATTAAACGGATTTTGTTTGCTCATGGATTGAAAGCTAAGTCAGTATACAGTGTTCTTACCTGATGCGAAAGAAACCATTCGAAAGTTTGAATTCAGTTACGGTGTGTCAGTACATCAATTTTACATCATGGGGGCGGCTTAAAAAAAATTGGGCGGTAAAATACACGAGCATTCTTCAAAAAGTACTAAAAGTTTGTTTCTAAGCAAACATTTGGACTTGTTGAGACCCATTTAGACATTCGTCAAAACTAATCAAAATTGCATCTTCATCGGAACCAATATTTCTGTATTTGCAATCTAATATCAAGAATTAGGACACCAATAGCTACTAATACGCACACGATAAGCGTGAACAGGTGGATTTGCATGAGTGAAATGGCAATGTATCATTACGGCTGCTCAAGACACAGTCAATGTCACTCTCGTAGCCTGCGGAGGTAACAGAATGTATTGGTATTGTCAGTTTCGCGTCGTCCGACGGCAAGTAGCGTGTGTCTGTGTACTTCAGATGCCAGACATTGGTGCGCAATCCGAGGGGAGAACGCTCACTGAATGGGCGGCATCTAGCCTCACAATCAACGAAAGTAAGGCTGAATGTCTTCCCTTTCCACAAGCAGTCATTTCGGTGCAGCAAGTCACATATAGCATGCTGCACCGAAAGAAAAATAAGCACACAGCATGTTGGGGCTCGATGGTGGTAGTGTGGTGGAGTGGGCTCTCAAATCGGTGTGATGAGACCCCAATCCACTCACTGTGCCGGGCTGTCGACTATTGGAGGGGTATCCCGATGCGCGTATGGACCTTCTCTCACCTTTTCTGGCGGGTTGCCCTCTTCAAAAGAATTGGTGAAGATGCAGATGTCGGCCTTGAAAGAGGTCGACCTGGGGGTGCCTCGAGTGATGTGCTTCACTTGTTGGGCTAGCATGTGGCCACTCGATAAACTTAGTCGAGGGTGGACCTACACTAGGATAGGAAGATCGCTTCTCATAGCGGGTCGATTGGGGGGGGGTGCTTCTCGAGATGAATCTCTGGTGGAATGGGCTCTCAAAACTGCGTAATTAGACCCCAAGCCACTCACTGTGCCGGACTGCCGACTGTCGGAAGGGGTACCCTAATGCCGCGTACAGACCTTCTCTCACCTTGTGTACCCGTCGGCTGGCGAGTTGCACTCTTCGAAGGGCTTGGTTGAGATGTGATGTCGGCCTTGGGCGAGGTCGACCTTGGGGTGTCTCGAGTGGGTATACTTCACTCGGTAGGCGGATAGGTGGCCACTCGGTCGACTAGGCCGAGGGTGGACTTATAACCAAACTCTTCAAGGTAGATACTCAACCCCAGCCTTTTAATTGATATCTCAGGGGTGTTAACCGCCTGGCCTTTACTTGCTCCGGACCACTAGGGTAAGGAGACCGCTTCCAATAGCGGGTTGATTTGAGGGGTGCTACTCAGACGAACCCACAGGACAAATATATCCTGGGGCTCTATTTGCACTGGGTCATACCACACAACTGTCTTCGACGGGGGGCCAAAATGTATCCCTTCCCGGAACAGGTGGGTAGACTTGGTAAGTACATTGGAAGTACGACGGAGGTGTGCTATGTAGATTGCAAATTGAGTAATATTTAATATAGTCCTATCTTTTAACTTCTTTACTCTATCCTTACCCCCGAGACCTGATTCTTGATTCTGCTTGCCAAGGGGCCGAGGTGACCGAGGGGTCTACCGACCGAGGGGGTCCACCGACCGAGGGACCAAGGTCTACCAACGAAAGACCAGGGTCTACCAACGAGGGGCCGGGGTCAACCTCGAAAAGGCTGCGGTCCACCTCGAGGAACCGCGGTCTATCAGACTAACCGCGGTTAACTCCTTTGAATGGAGCACGCTAAAATTGTACAATCTCCTCAACGAACGGTCGTCCCCCGTCCCTTTTTAGCGCCCCGTCTCTCTGTCCTTTTCCTAACGGTTGCTCCTACTTGGTGGGTCCCCTTCGCTTTGACCCACCGGTTCTCTGGCCTACCAATACTTAAAACGCTTCATCACAAATCCACAGGCCAAATCTATTCTGGAGATATCTTTTCACTTGAGTCTTACCAAACAACTGTCTTCGATGGGTGAACAAAGCGTACCCATTCCCGGAACAGTTTGAAATGCTTAACAAGCTCCTAATGAGCGTGACGGAGTCTTGCCACGTGGATTGCAAATTGAGTAGTGTTTACTATAACCCTATCCTTCATCTCCTTTACTCTATCCTTGCCTTGTACCTTAGTTCCTTATGTTTATCGGCCAGGAGTAACTTAATCCTTGGAAGACCATACTCTACCTTGAGGGACCGTCATCTGCCTTAAAAGACCGGGAAATACCGGTGAGGGACCATGGGACACCTTGAGGGACCGAGTTCTACCGAAGAGGGACCGGATCGACGGACCGGGTCAACGGATTGGGTTCGCTGTTCAACTGAGGGGGGGAAACTTGCGGAGTTACACACCACACTCGAAGGGCTGTCGCACACTTTGGGGTATAATAAGTCGTGGAGTTGGGGTCCACAATGGCAACATGCTGCCACGTACTCTTTGGTCTGTTGAGGGCGGCAAACCGCACTAACATTAATGTAACGTGGTGGAATCGTGCGGTTCGGCCAATTAATGTCGGATTGATACCATGCAAGCCGCGGCATCCCAAAAATGCAGTCAAATAAACCGCTCAAGTCGATAACTTGTAATTATTCACTTCTCGTGAAAGCATCAAATCTGTATGGTAGCACCACCAAGCGTTGTCAGTACATTCGGGTTTTTCCGTGCGCATACTTGACAATGCTTTCCCCTAATAATCGCGGACACGCACCCACTCCTCCCCTACCCTAAGGCCACCAACGCAAAGAGGTTGGCTACAACTAGTGCACCGTGACGTCAAGCTGGACGGCCCAGCGTTAGAGTCGGAGGTAGCGCCTTCCTCTAGCGAACGTCTCGATTTAATTATTTTCCGGACCGTCTGGGTTCAGGGTTGTTCGATCCGTCGTCCGCTGGCGCTCGCGTGGATGGCGCAGGAGCGACCGCAGTGCGCGTCGTGAGGGCAGAGCGTGTGCAAGCAGCAAGGTCAGCCTTCCGCGAGCGCGACAGATACTCCCGTTCATCCTCAGCCTCTTCCGCGAGCACCCGCTGAAGTTATCTGTTGTCCTCGTCATACAGCGTGACAACCTTCCTGACGTGTCTCGTAGTAATCACTGACTGGTATTTTGGCAACAGTATTGTATAGCACTTTGCTGCTTCGTTTTTCCCTAAGATGATTCCTGGGGTTCCTCGCTTCGTAACAGACTTGATTTAGGGTTTTGATCGACTGTACAAGGGCGAGCTTCAGGCCACGACGTCAACGGTGCTCGTACTTTTTCCTTTAAACACTTTAATGGGCGACTTTCTTTCCGTATTCGCCCGAGTTGGTATACGGTTTGAGCCGTATGCCGCGTACTCAGCTGCATACCCTCCAATACCCAAGAGAAAATCCACACCGAATTCACCGCACCATGTTCATGATAGTGCACGCGCTCTGTTTTTCCATTATCAGCAGACTTGTGGCCTCAGTTATGTCTTGCAATGCCCGTGTTGCGTCAGAACAGGTCTAGAGTCTTGTACTCTCCCCCGCCGTCGGTCCTTAAGACGTGCACTCGTACGTTAAACCTTTGTTCGAACCAAACCATATAATGTTTGAGCAATTTGCAGCAGCTGCATCCTTAGTTTTAACCACAAAAAACTCGGCAGTAATTAAATCGATGGTCCACAAAAGTTGATCAAATACCGGTTTATGTTCCGGTCGACCAACGTAATTTGGCCCTTCAGGTGCCCCAACTACGTCTGTGGGAGCGCCCTCTCCGGTGTCCTTCTAGGCTGTATAGTCTTGGTCTGCTTGCCTTCAGCACATGTGAAGCAGTTTTGTCGTACATGATCCATTAATTCGATCCCATTATGGAGGCCCTTAGCCAATCGCTCTACATTAACGCAATTCATGTATTCATATTAAAAGGTTTATCGGTAACATTCCAATAGTCCGTATTAAATGTGAAAATGAAGTAAACACCCTCCGTGGCGCCAGCAACCGCACTCATCACCACTTCTTGAGTTTCCTTGTGGGTTGGCATTCTGCACCAACGTTCAATACCAACACACTGTTTTTGATTTTCTTGTACATAACTAACCGGTTTGACTTCATGACAGCATGTCTGCCGTGATTCATACCCAGGCTGCAGCCTTGTTCCACAAGACTTCCAAATGATATAAGATTTAACGCTAAAATTGGAGCGTAACAAGCATCGCTCAAGGTAATCCGACATGAGCTTCCGCCCTCGTGAATCTGAATGCGAGCTGTACCGCAAGAAGTTGTTTTCATGCTGGACCCGTCCGGCAACTGACATCCGGTAGTATCATTCATATCTTTCCAGTCACAGAGCACCTCTTGGTCACGCACCAGCAAACAAGTGCGTGCTACAACCTGAATCCAGATCCAGTCTTCGGAGTCAAATTCGCCAGGCGTTAGCCCTGGAAGAGCCCACCGAGGATTGCTCGCGCTTTCCTGTCGATCCTCTCTGTTCTTGCAGTTTCAGGTAATGTGTCCTATCACACCACAAGCCCTGCATTCTCGCGTCTTCGAGCGAATACTGGCTCTTATCGAATGTAACGCCTTTTTCTCCACATCTTCCTACTTTTGCGACTGCTGGACGATCTCCAGTGCAGTACAACGTAATTGTTACGATTCTTGCTGGTCTGTCTTACCCGAACACGCCCCAAATCGAGAGACGCATGCAAGATCATGCACTTGGGAACCATTGCCGCTGCGGCACCCGTACGGCCATGAGATACAAGTTGTATCCGTGCCAGGTATCTTGCGCGCTCTTCCTCTTTATGGAAAAACCCACTTACTTGTGCGCTGGAGAAGAAATGCTGCATTTATCCATTCCATGGCACATGCCAGGGTAGGTTTAATTTCCCACCACTCATCTCTGAGTCCGTTTAAGTACTCCTCTGCTTCACCGCCCAAGCATCCACCGAGTTTGCTAATCTTGTACTTTTCAGTCCACGAAATTCTGCAGGCTTCATCATCTATCTCTATCGCCGCTGAATCCCCGGCATCAGTGCTTAAAACCACTTCTTAATTTACTCCCTCGGACACACATCACCCCCCGAACCCTAACCTATTTTATCCTCCGCCGGACAACTTCTGCCACCTTCGAAGCACTCTTTGCGGAGCGCTGGCTTTCACTCGTCTCGCTGCCGCCGCCAGTTTCTCTTTGCGGATTCTTTGGGACTACGTCACGACGCTACTTCTTGCATACAGTTTGGCGCTCTCAGCTTAGGCTGCTGGCTCATCCCTGTTGTTTGGTAACTTGCTTGCGCTAAGTCTTCTCCGAAAGGAATCGACTCGTTGTCTCAAACTAGAAGAATTATTATCATCGTAGTGTGGTCCTTGTTTGAGCGCTAGGCAGTGCTATAGATTCTACTGTTATCCCCTTCATCTAACTTTCTGTTGACTGAGGCTACGTTGTTAGTAAGCTACTAGGCTGCACCGACTACTTTGCCCTGGTATTGAGGTGCTTTCGACTTGAATTTGTTTCGGTGCTTTTTTCATACGAATCGCAGTTGCGACTTCCCCCTAATTGCACGTCGCCACCTCACTTTGAGGATGGCGGTCACTCGTGCAACTCCCGTTGGCACGCCTTCGCCGGCAGCCACGGCTTCTCGGGCGGCTCCCACCCTGCCCCCACGTTCTGTGCCCGATGACTCTTTGTTTCGGGCGAGTCTTCAGTGATTCAACGACGTCCACTTAACCGATGTGGACCGTCGCTTTGCGGCTCTTTCACCACTACTTCTGTGGCGCGTAAGCTATGTACTGGCATGTGGATCCCTGCCAGTCGTTTAACGGCCGATCATAATATTCACGAGATCCTTGAATTTCTTGCGGCTGGAAGCCAACCATCCGTCTGTCACCAGTCTCGCGCCCATCTTCGGGAGTTCAACCGTATCCCTGGGCATGGTATTTCCTTCGTCTGCACGTCAGACGATGCTCTCCGCCGCCTAGGCAAAGTGCAACTTTCGATCTGTGGAATCATGGTTACTATATATAAGTACTCCAGCTCTGACAAGCTTTATTATGTGGATCTGTAGCGTTTACCCGCTGATGATACCGACCCAGCTGTGTATCACTGGTTTGTTGCCCGAGATGCACACTCGGTCTTGATCACGCCTACCCAAGTTCTTCGGAAACTAAACTCAAGGTCACGGACAGTCTACTTTCATTCCGCCGCTTGTCCATCCTCCCTTCTTGAGCCAAATGGCGACTCACTTAGGGAAATTCATTTTCTCGAGGGGAAAAGGCCACACTTTGATCAACATCGGCTTCAGCGGTTCAACCGCGTTCGGCCACCATCTCTCCGGGCGCCTGCTCTCCCTCCATCTACTCGCTCTGACGCCACTATGCGTAGATACGACGGCGCCACCACTTCTGATGAGATGTCGTCCACTGCAAACTCTCTTCCATCCGTCTCTTTGCCTACCCCGAGCCCGTCCTCTTCTATGTCACTGGTACGGGCGTACTACCGCCAACTGCTACATCTGGCTCTCACAAAGACAGGTTTCTTATCTTGTGATCAGTTGCTACAGACGACTCTATGTGAAAACTGGTTCAACACTCTCAGAATAGGATCATTAATCGGGACGGGCTCAAATAGATTGAAGCTCCACGCGCTGTGGCGTACCGGTTGTATAAAGGTTTCAATGACCCCCATTCGCTACTTTATTCCATTCCAGTCACGCCCACCATGTATGACGTTCTTCACGACGACGGTTATGATGCATCTTTTACTCCTGATGTGGATATTGGCCCGTCCGAACTGGATAAATTTATGACCTTAATGACCAGGTTTCGGGACTTCGACCTTGTGCCTGCCTCGAACGTCATTCGCTCTCTTATGAGCGCGCGGAAATTATTTTTACGGTTGAGCCAGTCTCGGTCCACGAACTCGAACGCTTTATTGATGAGTACTTAGGGTGTGAAATATTCGTCGTTTACCTCTCACAATGATGTCCCCGCCACTGACCAAGTCCAGCCAGCGTGCTTTCACCGCCTTTTCAAGTTGCCTGTGGCGCATCAGACTCGCCTTCTTAAGCGGCATGCTGCCTATCGTTCTGATAGTGCGAAGCCACTTCAATCGGGAGAAGTTTGGAACACTACCACTCGTCTTTCCCAAAGTTTCAAAGTTGACCCTATGGACGTTGAAGACTTCGACAGTTTCTTTCGGTCCAATGACCGCAAGCTTGCGTCTCTCTCTAGCGCGACTTGTGATCTATTTTGCTGATCTTTGCATTAACGATCTACGTGGTTCCTGTCAAAGCCGCTGCCTTACTACCAGGGCAGGCACTCCCCAAGCGTATCCGCCACTCGCCGTTCCCCTTTGGAGCGACTCTATTTGGCTCGAACGGATGTAAGTGGACTCTTTATCTTTGATCCACGGACGCCTTCCCATGCGGTAGATGCTATCCGTTATCTCGCAAATGCCGTGTTCCCCCACTCCGCAGCGACAGGGCGTTAAATTTTTTGTGCGCCCCCACCTCTAGGTCGAGAATTTTTCTCAAGCTACTTCTATCTGGTTTGATATCTTTTTACACCCGTTCATGGTCATGGTACTCAGCGCAGCCTGCCTCGATTTTACGACCTTGCATCACTGCAACGGCTTCCCTCACCCACTTCTCTTGATTTTTTCTGCACCCGTTCAAGCTTTTAAGGACTTTGCTTCAGGCCTGAACATTACAACTCTAATTCGCACAACCACCCTGATTGTGCCACTTCTTTCTTGGACCCGACTGCACCACCACGCCGTACTCCAGCTGTAGTTTTTCGAATTAATCTTTGACCCCATTCTACTCAAAATTCGTCTGTTTTTTATACTATCGTCAACATCTAACACGTTAGGTAGATTTTTTAAAAAACGTTAATGAAAAAATCAATTTACCCAGTACTTAAATCCAGCCTTAAGTCCACCATGAAGCTCCTTACCAGTAAAGAACCCCATGATGATCTTACCGTCTTTAAATAACGGTATCTATGTCGCAGCATAGTCCTCTCTGCTGTCCCCACTCTAGCCGCTGTTCCTCGAGGCGCTGCTGATGGCAATATTTGCGTTTTATTTCGCCCGCTCTAGGGGTTGCATTGCGCGCTTCAGCTCGTGCCGCTGCTAATGGGGGTACAAGCTCCACCCTTGCTTTAGAAACGCCCCTCTGGAAACCATGTTTTACAGCTTCCTTGACTTGATGCTGTACATGTTCTGCAGTCAGGTTCACTTCTTGGTTGACCTTTCTCAGCTTCTGAGCTTCGTCAATCAGTTTGGCTTCGCGTTCATTATCAGCGCGCTTCTGTTCTTCTACATCCGCTCGGTGCATGGCAGTGCTAGCCTTCCGCTCCTTTACAGCTCGACACTCTACATCATGCTGCCGCAGCAGTTCATTTCGCTTTCTCATGTATTCTTCCTGCAGCTTAGCCATTTTTTTGTGCTTGTTCTTCAATTGCAGCTTGTTGCAGCGCCTTCACTGCAGCTGCTCCCTGCACTTGGTTTTCCGCCTCTTCGTAGTTTCTGCAAAAAAAAAAAAAAAAAAAAAAAAAAAAAAAAAAAAAAAAAAAAAAAAAAAAAAAAAAAAAAAAAAAAAAAAAAAAAAAAAAAAAAAAAAAAAAAAAAAAAAAAAAAAAAAAAAAAAAAAAAAAAAAAAAAAAAAAAAAAAAAAAAAAAAAAAAAAAAAAAAAAAAAAAAAAAAAAAAAAAAAAAAAAAAAAAAAAAAAAAAAAAAAAAAAAAAAAAAAAAAAAAAAAAAAAAAAAAAAAAAAAAAAAAAAAAAAAAAAAAAAAAAAAAAAAAAAAAAAAAAAAAAAAAAAAAAAAAAAAAAAAAAAAAAAAAAAAAAAAAAAAAAATTAAAAAAAAAAAAAAAAAAAAAAAAAAAAAAAAAAAAAAAAAAAAAAAAAAAAAAAAAAAAAAAAAAAAAAAAAAAAAAAAAAAAAAAAAAAAAAAAAAAAAAAAAAAAAAAAAAAAAAAAAAAAAAAAAAAAAAAAAAAAAAAAAAAAAAAAAAAAAAAAAAAAAAAAAAAAAAAAAAAAAAAAAAAAAAAAAAAAAAAAAAAAAAAAAAAAAAAAAAAAAAAAAAAAAAAAAAAAAAAAAAAAAAAAAAAAAAAAAAAAAAAAAAAAAAAAAAAAAAAAAAAAAAAAAAAAAAAAAAAAAAAAAAAAAAAAAAAAAAAAAAAAAAAAAAAAAAAAAAAAAAAAAAAAAAAAAAAAAAAAAAAAAAAAAAAAAAAAAAAAATTTAAAAAATATTCGTGCTCTGCTCTTAGGCGCGCCTGCGCTGCAGCTTCTGTTCTAAGACGCTCTTCCGCCTGCCTGTACTCGCCGTGGTGGCATTAATTCTCCTGCTTGAGTGCGCTCCACTGTGTGCAAGCGCTTTGGTCTCTCATCCTCGACTCGGAACCAACATGTCTCCGAGCTTGTCGATCTCCATCACCTGGGTCGATGCTCGTTGTGCCAGATCCTGTGCTGATTAATTTGAATTTTGATTTTTAAACGACGATGACGCCAGTCTGATAAGCGCAAGCTCTAGCGCAGCCACTCTCTGTGCTGTTATCATCGCTTGCTTTGCCGGTCCGAAGATATTCCCTCTCTGCGCTGTTATCATCGCTTGCTTTGCCGGTCCGAAAGTATTCCCTATCTGCGATGAGAGTGCCATTCTATGCTACTCCAGTTCTGCCAGCTGGCCCATGATGGCAGCTTAATTTGTCATGATCATGGCCATCTCTGGGGATTGCTGTCCGTAGACGACAGCGACTCAGAGTAAAAGTAGTGACTAATAAAGTCTCCTTCATTTTGAAAAGCCAAGCTTGCAAAGATATTTACATATTATATACTAGCGCTCCTCGCGAGCAATAGTATGTGACCGTAATGGAAGTTTTTCCCACTAATCTAAAATTCGATCAAGATCATCACCGACCCAAGCTATCAAGAAGAGTACAACCGATACACAAAGTAAGCATAGCTTATAAAACACGAAAGCAGAGTAGACAGCCGTTTGGGCACAAGTGAAAAGTTGGGATCACAAATATATTGTGATTGCGGCTCCACCATATTTTTACGCGCTATTCAACGGCTTTGGCTTTCTCATATTATGTCAAAGCTTACCCTAACAAGTAATTATTCATCTTATAGAGCGCTAATAGTAATTCATTAAGTCATCTATCCTAAGCTTCGCTAAATATTTCTTTAAACTCAGCAAATTTTACTGTTCTTGTGTACGACTCCTTAGCAATCTTGTCAGTAAGTCAAATACGTAACGAAACTGTACTTACAGATAATCTCTCAAACATTATTTACATGATGAAGGTCATGATCATTGTAGACTTTCACGCACATGTAGAATTACAGCAAACACTCATTCCTTGATTCTAACATTCCATTGTTTTTTTTAAGAAAGGTCACTTTCGTAGCTTGGTGCAAAATGCAAAGTGATTGATTTACGTCCTTAGTTCACAAGCTACTTGCTACCTCTAAGCCTCTTGTCCTACCTACTGGATACACTTTACTGGATTCTTTACTGGATACTGAGTACTTCAGCCAATCAGTTAGTGCCACGTAGATCCCATCATGTACCTACAATCTTGTCGTGGCGTAAACATTGTCCCATAATTACAAGAATGATTGCGGTACTGCTGAGTGAAGGTCATACCGGTATCTGCCGGTATTCCGCAGCTGGTCGAGGCGTCTTCTTGACAACAGTTTTACCGCACACAAACGACTTTGACACATTCGTAGAGTGATTTTTTTGTGGCTACGACTCCAGCTTTTATCCCTTTTTGCAACCAAACAGTGCTTTTTTCTCAGCAGCATATGGCTGTTTTCCAGCAACAATGATCCGGAGCAAATTTGTGTGGCTGTAGCAGCAAAAATTATCAGGAAGCGTACCCACGACATGATAACTCGATGTCAACAATAAAGGCATCAATATTTTACAAATCTAGGTCGTTGGGTAATGTTTCGATCGCGATGCATCGTACCTGCTTCAAAATCTTTTGTACCTTGTCCACTAATATTTTGACCAAGATGAGGTGAGCGGTCATACCCAAATGTTTGAGCGATTCCAAATCAAGAGTTGGCAGTATCTCTTCTTTGTTGTCGTGTGAGAGCTTCTTTTCTTCTGAATACCTTTTATTAGAGACTTCAGTATGATCAGCTGGTGACCTGATGCCATCTGACGGCCATGCGCAAGATTTGTACAATGACGATAAACTTCTCAAATGCGAACTGGGGTCCAATTCCATTAGCTCATTATACTATGTTTGAATTGAGTCAGTCAGTTGCTGGATAGGCTAAGACGTGTGTAGCAAAGACTGTAGCCGGGCTGGTACAGCTCCTAACGTCAGAGAAAAACGTCAAACGAAAGAGTCACAAGATTTATGATTGTAAGGATCACTAGGATCCACAGTCGGAGTAGCTCGTACAGCTAACGTTTTTGGTGCGAATTTGCACACTAGTTATATACTATTCTTCCCTAAAACTATGAATTTTAGTATCCAACATATTAAAGCTAGGTACTAAGCATGGCACGCGGCTAGCAGCCAACAAATTTTATCATCCTTACGTAGTCTATACTTGATCTTAGCTAGAAAGTCGAGAATTTATACCTAATCTAGGCTTTTCAGCCATTTTCATGTTATGTGTGCCACATCTTTGTATCTATATCCTATAATATAAACTACAAATACTATTCAAGGACACATAAATGGAGATGACAGCACCGATCTGTGGTCCATCCAACACTGCAATTCGTCGCAGACCAGTACGAACTTTTTTTGATTACTGAACAAGCCGCATGAAGTATTACAACTGTTCTTTTTTCCGTTTAAGATTGTTCGAGCTACTGTAAAAGCGGCAGTCGGTGCTTCAGCTGTAGCAATAAGATTCACAAGGTAAAAGTAGAACTTAAGGCAAAGAGGCGGTCCAACGTTTCCAGACTGTCGAAGGTAACAGTGCCGCGAGGTTGGATGCAAACGTGTTGACGACTTGGCCGTATGCTTTTCCTTTCGACCCATCAGCAATGTTGTAGTGCAAAAGTCTGCTCAGGATACGCATACGAGCATGGTGATGGCGAACAGGACTCTTTCCAGAAGAGATGTCGCGAATATGAATACTTTTACACGTCTGGCAGATTCTGTCCATCCAATCCGAGAGCTTGACAAAGTCTTGTCGAAATGCTTGGACCGATTAGAGCAGGAGGTGCCCTTGAAGCAAACCGATGCAGTACCGTCGCTCAATCGCTACTCTGACTCCTTCGACCTGGGATATATTCTAAGAAAGAGCTGCTCTACATCATTGGGCAGAACCTGCGTAAGGATGAGGTAGCCTTGGCTTCGAATATTCTACCGCGGTAGTATTTAGAAGAAACTATTAAAGCTTTGCGTGGCGGCATTATTGCTCAGCCGTAGTATCTTCGTGATAGATGTCTATGTTGACGATTCTACCGTAATATGAAGATGGTGATACTGACCAAGTAAGTATTCGAACGCAAACGCCGGTTAGCTTCAAGTTTTAAATTAAACCTTTTGAATCATACCGTCGATTTACCGGTAAGCTAACGAATATACTCACAACGATAACACGAACAGATGTCACGTTACCTAGCAGTATCATTTTTGTGACTTCACCTCTTCCACACAATCGAGATGCAGGTTTTACCGGTTTCAAAGTCTCCGTTTCGGCACCGCACGAGACAATGCCCCGACCGATCCTCAAGAGTTTGTCATCGTACGCAAGCCCCTTGAGGTTCTCAAACAGTTCATCCAAGAGAAAAGGAAAGCAAGTAAGTAGTCGACGACATGTTGGATCCAGTAGACACGTGACATTTTCTCCATTCACCAAATTACGACAAGACTCGTCGAACAGGTCTCAATTGGCTGGTACGCACACTGCAGAACAATTAGGCACGACGTAGTAGATATTGAAGTTTGTTTGATCCTGATCTGATGATTGATGACAATATGTGCAGACGTTAAGGAGATAAAGGACTCGTTAACGTCAGGATTTACGTTTTCTAGTGCCACGGAGGCAGAAAAAAAGTGAGTCCAGGTCTGAACTCGGTTGCTAATAGTTAGCATGTCAACTCATGGGATATCATCTGTACAAATGTGTAGCAAGCATTCAAGGCGGAAGGAGGAGTTGCAAACCATGCAGGCTTTGTACAGAGCATCAATGCGCAGACCTCATAGTATGAAGTCGCTTTTGTTGGCGTATGTGCCTGGACTGAAACGACTCAACAAATTAGCAAGCTACTGGATGGACTATGCAAAGACAGCGCGCAATATGGTGTCATGGTCTCGAAGCTCACGCCCGAAGCGTCAAAAGAAGCGACGACTGAGAAAGTTACTGCAAGGTCGGTGGACTGACCTCCGTGAAGCAGACTACAAGTATGTCCAGCAGCTCGCGCTCAGTTCAAAAATGACGCATTCTACCTTGTTATTGCCTTCGTCAACCTCGTCTATGTATATCAACAGTAAGCTGCTGGCTATTTTTCGTAGATCGCCACAGCCAGATCTAACTCCAGCTAGTCGAGGAGGGTTTACAAGCCTGCTACGTGAAAAAGGCATCTCAGTTGATGAAGATGAGCGTGAGGCAAACCTTGCCATTAGTGAAGATCTGCGTGGCCTGAGCCGTCCCATCCAACGTCGTCGCATCCAGTGGTGAAGGACAACATGGTCCAAAGGTCCGCTGTAGTAGATGTTGTGTAAGTTTATCAGTATATATTGAGCGGACGAGATGAAATTCGCTCAAAGCGCTTCATAAATACAAGCGCTTTCTTACTCGTTTTGACGCGAATTAATCGACTTCAGCTTCACACTGACCTTTACAAAAATTCCTATGAAAAGGCTACAAGCGATGATCGGTTACAAGAGGTGTTCTAATTATCAGTCGAGCGAACAAGCGCGGCTCAATCAATATCTAGAGTCGCGCCGACACCCTGCTCGCAGGACTGCAAGCCTGTATCACTATTAATTGTAAACACGGCCATAAATTGTATCTCCATCGGTGATAACAGAATAAAGCTAGGAAGTTGGGACGTCAACGCACGATGGGCAGCACAGTGTCTGCACTTGTGTTCCAGCCGCCGCCTGCCACTTATGGATACACGCGCCGCTACTTCTTCATTGTGACGGCCATGCACAACCGGATTCCAGCATACTATATTCCATGCGAGTAGGTCAACACCATGTGAGCGATTTAATTAGCAATTGTCTGGCCATTTTGCTAATCGTGCAAACAACATCCTCGTAGTAAGGCTGAATACACCGTTCTCTTCTCTCATGGCAACGCAGAAGGTAGGCAAGCTTAATGATCCGTCCATACACATGCCACTAATTTAATTGTGGTCGCAACGCTGTGTGTCTTTCTTCTCGCGCAGATTTAGGGATAATTTACGATTGGTTTTGTATAGTAAGCAGGAGACTTCAGGTGTGAACGTCCACAGCGTTATACAAGTTTGTACACGCATCTTAATGCAGAATGTGCTTTACTGTTGCTCAGGCCAACGTAATGTCGTACGACTACTCCGGTTATGGCATCAGCGAAGGTGAGCCTAGTGAGGAAGCTTGTGTGGCGGATGCCGAAGCTGCGTTTGCTTACCTCGTCAATGTGAAGAAAATTCCACCTTGCAAAATCATCTTGTACGTATCTTGATAGCCTTCTTTTCGGTTTTGATATCTGCTTGACCATTTCCTTTGGTTTCTGATACAGATACGGACGGTCACTTGGTTCTGGACCAACAACACACCTTGCAGCTAAGCAATCAAATCTGGGACAGCCCGTAGCAGGCGTAATCCTCCAGAGTCCTGTGCTCTCCATGTTTCGTGTGGTCTTTAATTTCCGCTATACATTTCCAGGTGATTTATTCTGCAATATCGACATCATCGATCAAGTACAGTCGCCCGTGACGATTATTCACGGCACTCGAGACGAAGTCGTGCCCTTCTGGCACGGCGAAGGACTGTTCAAACTCTGCCACCAGGAATGGAGGTGCAAACCGTTGTGGGTCGTCAATGCAGGCCACAACAACATTGAAGCCTATCTTAGGTAAGTGCGTAGCAATGTCGCCTCGCACTTGTTACCTAGTACAAAGACTTACCGGAACTTGCTGTTAACATGTAGCACGTTGGGCGACGATTTTTTTCAACATCTGATTGAGTTTGTCCAGGTGTGCCATGCGACAGCCATGATTCGAGCTGCAGAGATGAAGAAATCGACGACTGGTAAAACGGTATGAGCTTACAACGGGCTACACGGATATAGAAGATGAAATACCCTAATATTGATAGAGAATCCTACATCAGCGAACGACGCTGTAAATATGATTGCCAAAACGACACCCTTGCTCCAACAGCTACCACTCCGCTGACCCGCACAATGCAATGAGGGAACTAGCCGAAACAGTGTGAGAACCAAACTGTTTGACAAGCCAATATAAGTTGTTCAAAGCATTTATAACTACCTGGTTTTGCGCTCGTCCTCAAACAAGACATACCTTGACCTTCTTGGAGCCCGAGTGGTTCGGATCCCGCGAACGCAGCGCACCTACTACGGTCGTAGAACCATTTGAGGCTTTGGACAGACCCTTTCGGGCATTGTGAGATTTCTTACTCGCGGATTTTCGCTTTGCAGACATTTTCTTCTTGAGGCTAGGAGGTGTCTGCATTTGCACGTCGTGTTGACCTTGTAATTGCTTCTTTAGCTGCTCGATCTGTTTCTGCATTGCCAACTCCTTAGCCTTGAAAGTGGCCTTGTTAGCAGCAATGGTCTCACACAGTTTATTTACCTTCTCTCGCTGCATTTGCAGTTCTGACTCCAGCTGACTCGTTAGCTTGACGTGTTCCTGGTCTTTCAGGATAGCAGCCAATTGATAATGAAGCGAACCTTCAGTAAGCGACCGGTGGAGACATTGCTCCGTGGCGTTGTGCAGAGCGCTTAGCGCGACCGAGCTAATCTGTAGCTCTCCTAGTCTCAGCGTGAGGCTAAGAAGCGTGCGATATATACGAAAAAACTCCTGGCGTGAGACAACGTACAGATTGGAACTATCACTAAAGTTTTGCAACTCGGCAGGGTCGCTATCCTCGCCATCCTGCAAAACATGGAGTTCGCCAACCTTATTCCATTGCGCATCTTCATTCTCTACTTGAGCTTGTTGCATTTTCAAGTACTCCGGCTCACAGCTATCGTCGTAGTCCGAGAAGTACCCCTGACCAGGTTGATTCTCACAGTCTCCATCCTCATCTTCTGGTTCATGTAGCAACTCGTCGTCCACAAACTCCTGTGCTTCACGCAGCGACACCAGAAACTTCTCTTCATTAGGTTGCCAAGAAGTCAAAGGTTCAATACCTACATCCCGCTCGTCTTCTACCTCGGTTTCACTACTATCAGAAAAGGACCACTCGCTGGGCTCGCTCACATCGTCTTCTAGCTCCCCCATTTCTTCCTTCCACGACGTGTAGTTGGCCACAAAGTTCGTTTTCTTATAACGTGCACCAGGCTCGTTATCAGGTTCCTCGTTTGAGTCCATTGGGCGATTGAAAATAGAGTTGACCTCAACCAGCTCCGTCACGTGATAAGACTCAGGACCGCACATGCGGCCAGCAGCTAGCAGACACATGTCATCGTAGCCATACATGCGAATACCAAAGTGCTCGCATGCGCGCTTGACGTCAATGAGACGAAAGCTACAGCGACCGTCATGTTGCATCATGACTACCATACAGCCCACGATGCGACGAAAGAAGTCACTTACGTGGCGTCGCACCTGGAACGCGGCGCGGTCCGAGCAGGAACGGAAGCCAGCGCGTAGTAGGAAGCGACGAATGATCACGTCGGGCATAACTTCCTCTAATGATCCCGGCAGAAGTTCGCTACCACTCGTATCTCGTTTCCAAATGCAATACTCCATGTGCAAGGCTTGCTGCAGTCTGTTGGCGATTCCGCACTGAGATGCGAGAATTCAAAATATGCGCGCGGTAAAGTCTTTGTTAGTGCGGTAAATAAAACGTAAGCTTTTAAGTTTAAATCTTAGGTTTTACAATCAGAATGATGGTCCTAAGGGGAGTTAAAACTTCACTGCTATTCGAAAGGAAGGCGCCAAAATGGACGAAGACGCCCAGCAGCGTATCACGTATTTGCTGCAGGAAATTGACGCCAACGTATGCGCTGCACACCGTTCAGCCACTCAAATTTGCGGTACCGTAAGGCGACATCACCAGATTTTGCGGCAGATCCACGAGTCCTCGCGCGTCTGGCAGCCGCTCTTTGACTCGTTCACACAACAATCAGCGGCACGGCGAATAACACGGACGCCGTCGCGTTTTTCTAGGCCATTTACGCCTGTATCCACTAGAAATAACGGCACAAATCAGTATCAAAGTGCTGCAGAAGATGACGAAGACTTAGAGGACACTTCGTTTGTGAGCAAAGAGCAGACGTTCAAGACCACAACGCTCAAGAAACGCCAGCCGCCTGCTAGCGATCGTCGCAATGCGTCAGCAGAAGAGGACAGTTTAGACGCTAGTATTAGCAGTGACAATTTACCGAGAATGTCTAGGACACCGTATATGTCCAAATCGGAGGTTCAATCGAGTGCCAAGACGCAGGAGTCGACGTCGACATTTAACTCAAGTGATCACGGACGCTGGCTGACGTCGCCACCTCGAACGGGGATTATATCGGTGTGTGTGCAACTATAAGCTTTTATTTTGGGCTGACAAATGAACTGATAGAAGTCTGTTGTGGACTGCAGAGAGACCAACCAAAGACAGGGAGCGGACCACGGCAGATCTCGACACCACCGTCAGCAATTAGTAGCGTGCAATATAATAGCAACAGCCCTGGTATCAGCAGAAATTTGATGAAGCTGGGTGCATTCGAGTACACTCCACCCCGTGGAAAAAATGTTAAATCCGATGGTGCGGAGATGGAAGTGGATCAGACGACCGACTCTATTGACACACCCTACCTTCCGGAATTTAGTACGGTTCGATTATCGACTTCGAATGAGGTGGAATCGAATATGAATGCTGACAATGTGCCAAACTCATCAAGGACATCCGAAGGTGCCATGGATTGGAAGCGGACACTGTCCAGTGCTGGTGATAAACGAGGAACACCAGTGTACCCAAAAACTCATTACCCTGCGAAGGCTACGTCACCATTCAAATCTCCCAGCTTGCGCAGAAAATACAGCAGTATAAGTAACATGTCATCGCTAAGTCATCGACTTACAACCGATGGACACACATTAGCAATGGCGACGCCGCGACGGCAACCAAATGACGCAATAATAGATGATGATACGCCAAGGACTCCAGAGTTTGATTTGACATCACCGTTGTTGCGAACGCAGCTGAAAGCAATGACACCAAATACCCCACTGTCAAACCGTCTTGTTGGTGCCAGCCTTGACGTTGGAAGTGTTTCGCAAGAGACACGATTGCAGGACTACGATGATTCTGTCAGCGCGGGGGAGCCGACACCAAAATTTGAGCTGTCGCTACTACCAGCTGCATTTCAGGTATGGCTCCTTGGGTATTCTCTTTGAGCGTACATAATGACTAATGTTGTTCGTGTTTGCATTTTCTAGCGAGGCGTTGGAGCCGTTCAGGTGTCAACATTGTATAGTAAATTTCAAGGAAGTGACGATGACACTCCAGCAATGGTAAGTGGTGCACTATGCATGCTTGACGCACGCAGGTGGCCATTTGTATGCATTCGTGTCGCTTGATCACTAACAGCCACTTGTTGCGCAGAGCGTCGATCAACTTTTGGAAATGCTTCCTGACTATGGGAAAGAGAAAATTGAGATCTTGCTCGACACGTTAGTCTCCAGACGGTTGCTGCGTCCATTTGTCGTGGAGGGTACAATGTTCTGGCAGAAGGCGATATAAGTATTGGGCCAAGACAGTCCTTAGAGTTCTATTAGTAAGTACATCCGTTATTCAATCGCGGACACAATATAACAGTATCAGTTGTCGCTGAGCTTAGTTGGTGGGTTTCTTGTGGTTCTTCCTCACTGCGGTTCTACGTAGTATTTCAAAGTATTGCTTGTGCTCTGTGCCTTTCCACGGATGCATTGTGAAAGTTGGCTAATGACATGAAAATTGATGAGGATAGTCGTAATATAGTCAATAATACGAGCACGAAGATTAGCTCAGCAGCAGTAAAAATATGAATTGTATGATCCAAATCGGTAGCAAAGGCAAATTCATTAAGCAAGTCTTTTCTCTGGCTATCTTGTTTCTGGCTCCTCATCCTTATGCAAAAGGTGAGGAGCACTGCGCCACTGTCGACTCATACATTACGGGCAATCAAAGCTGATGTCGATCAATAAATAATTCACACGAGCACAGGTCGGTGAGTAAAAGGACGCGGTACTGGTGGGATAGAAGTCTCGCAACCACCACCGTTCAGTCCATTTCCGCTGCGCTGGAACTGGCGGTCGTCTGGAAGTCAAGCAACTCACTGTCTTCCACAGCAAAAAAGGCCTCCTGCAAGTTGTCAGACACGAGCTCGAGTGATGGGTTGCGGTGCGCAAAAAGTTTAGCCGGTCGATCCTCAGCAAGGTCAAGAGGCTCCTCTCCACCACTGCTGAGATAGCTGTCGTCGTCGTCGCTGCTCTCATCCGATGACGGCGAGGAGGAAGCCACACTCTTGGGAGACGCCAGCAGCGTGAGCGACGAGGCCTCCACGGACTTGGACATGAGCAGGATGCTGTCGACCAGTGCATGGTTCTCGCGGCTTACATTAAAGTTGTCTTCATCGCCAGAGGTGACAGCAGCGTCAGTGCGACAAAGTGGATCGTCCTTCCTCGTCATAAGGCGCTCAATCTCACGCTGAATATTTTCCTTCTCGTCAGATTCAAGCACGTCGGCACCGCAAAACTTCTTTGCGTAACCAGGTAGCAGGTGATCTACAAAGCTGGGATCCACGGGGTCGTAGAAATAACCATCACCGACTTTGCGCTTGCGGCTCTCACGCTTCTCATCCAAAAAGGGCTGGCGCCATTGCCAAGGACATTTCATAATAGCCTGGTGGCTAGACATGGAGAATGATGTAGTAGATGTGTTCATGGAGAAAGAAGGGGGAAGATACGTAAATGACTGAATTGAGGTTGGGTAAAGTGAGATGCGATACTAGCGACAAATAGACAGCAAGTAAGTAGCGCCGCTGAAACCGTAACTGGTAGGTTGCTTTATGGTGGCGTTGAGTTTTCCACTGACTCTTGGTGGCTCTTTTTCGTCAAGATCTTGATCCCTTCCCCTCTGTTCTCGAAGTGATATATGGCTGGCTGGCTTTTGTGGGCCAGCCAACTATTTATTGTATGAGAAAAATCCTGAGATAGTGCTAACAAGATTTAAAACCGAAATTACTGAAAAAACGCATGCAACCACCGATTGGACTACCAGAAAGGAGTGTACATCCCGTTGTTAATATTTTAGAAGCTTTCAACATGTAGTATTTAATGGTCTCTTCGAATGGTTCTTTATGATATAACTTGTGATCGATTTTTTAAAGAGCTTGCAATCGAGAAACCTTGTTGTGAAACCGAATCATGCGTCTATTTGATATGTTAACCAAAGTCGGATTTCTTACCGTCCTACAGAGCAATTTGGTTTAACTTGTATGCTTGATCCTGTATGCAAAAAGAAGGATCACCGTTTCGAGCTTAGCTCATGGGGGGAAAGGGTTGTGACACACCATACATATCTGGCATTTATTCATTAGCAATCCTACAAGCAGATACAACTTAACGCCGGGTTGTCCTTGCTAAGCCAATGAATTTGGTAGTAGGCGGAATGTCAGTACATTTGTTATCACGGCTATGGAATTATACCATGCGATGTCAGTTGTCGAGGCTATGGGGACGTTTTGCGTCATACATAGCTCACAGTCTGCTGTGCGTCGTCATAGTGACCGAAACGTTTGTGGCTATTTCCACATTGAATACAGGCAACGATAGCGTTTGTATGCTGTGCTGATTGGAGATCGACGGTTCACTGGGAATCCTTAGGTATTTAAGATCAGGTTACCCTGGTCAATGGTGTCGAGGCTGGGACTCAGCCATGATAAAAAGCTCGTTGTATCGCTGCCAGTGGATTGGAGAGAGATTGTTGGACGCGAGCAGTACATATTTTGATGGCAAAGCTCTGCAGTTGCGCAACCCTTACTCAGCTCTGCTCATCTCTGTCCCGTGCAGTGTCAAGTAATCGAGGTCAACAAAAAAACTGAACGTCACCGTCCTACATCCTGACTTATCACGTCCTTTTGTGCTGCAACTCATAAAATGAGTAGCTAAATGTCGCGCTGATATCTTTCAGCATTGAGGTCACGTTTGTGGCAGTTCTCTTACAGCCACGGAAATGGTGGTTCCATGTTGCTTCCATCACGGACTCGAATATAGGGGTAGGCAAAGAAGAATCATCATTTCCTGCTTGTCATTCACCCTACAGACGAGCCATTTGTTGCCATCACTGAACCGTTTTTCTTTACCGGACGCTTTCTGTACACGTGCCTCTTGAGCCCTAAAACGACGCACAGATGCTGCTGATTTTGGTGACAATTCGGAAACCATTATGGACAGAGATTAATTTCAGTCCTGATCACCACCATCTTTGAAACGCATGGACACTAGCCTTTCGCAGCAATTTTACTAGCGTGGCGATGTCACGGTCGAGCGTGTGGCCGCCATGACGACGATTCGAAAACAGTTGTTTATTTTGTTAATGTAGTCGATTGCAACATACAAAGGGCACAAGTAGACGTTGGTTGAATAAGCTGTACAAATTCCTTTGTAACATAGAGATCAGATCCACAAGATAGTCAGTCAGCTACCAAAGTTATCACGACTTGACAGCGATCTTAAAAAGCGTTTTAAAAGGAGAGGAGACAAGCTGAAAGCACCGTACTGGAATTTCCATTAGATAAACATCCGTAGAAAGCTTGAAATATTCAATACAGACGAAACCACGCTGTACAATACGAGTAAAAGATTGTAGATTTATCATTCGACATTATCGAGTGCAAGGCCTTTCGCGATGTGTGCTGTTGAAGATTATTGCTTTTCAAAACGACTGCAGGGCGTATCATTTGCGTTATGCGCTTCGCGTAAGCGGCTTGAAGCATTGAAAAGCATACATAGAGTTGGCAGCCGGAGTTGGTCATCGCTGCTGTGTCGTTTCTAGTTCTTGTCGGCAATAAACATAGTCCTTACAACTTCAGCTCTGGCCAACGCTTTTTTCGCTGTAGTTAAGCCGCTTACTAGTTTTGTCTTATCGGCTAAGATCGTGTTCTGGGCTTTGCTGATCCTTTGGTGTTATTGAATACACGCAGAGCGCTGGAATTGACAAATTGTCTGCAAGAGTTCGGGGAGCGGATCAACACAACATCATCTGGTGAGAATAAGAAAGGGTCGTCTTACAGAGTATTCGTCACGTCATCGCACAATTCCTGCACGCAACTTTGTCGGATAAGCAATGCACCAGAAGAATCAAAACGGTACTGATGGCTGCTTCAACTGAACTTTGTAAAAAGGCAAATGAGGTTCATGTTTGATATTCAATGGTCTAGCGAAATGAACTCAGCTTGATTTTCGTTGCAAACTAGTAGTAAGGTTGCCATTGCAAATCTCGACGAGCGGTACAACCGATGGGCGGCCGTGAGCACACTGGAATGGTAATTGACACATCTTGAGCTCTGCAATAAGGTCCTTGCACTGTGTTAAACTAAGTCGGTCACCAAACATGATTGCGCTTCTACACGCACGTGAGTGTAGCAATCTAGTGATGACCGGAGGCCGAATCCGCGAATGCAGATACGTTTCTCTAGCACTCGACAGGAGCTGGAGAAAGTCTCGAAAATCGTCCGTGTTGGAGACTCTTTTCTCTACCTTGGGAGTAGCATACAGCATGACACGGTCTCCTTCGTGAAATGTGGCTTGATTGTACGCGTTTACAAAGGCCTGCTTTGGTTTAGGTGAGACAAATTCAAACTCAAAACCCCAAGCTTTGACAAGCTTTTCGTTGTACTCCAGTGCTTCGCGTTCTTTTGAATTCACTTGTAGCACCAGCGGTGGATCATGGTCATGAACTTCCACCTGACGAAGCGACCCATCGTGTCCAAACATGTCCACCTCCAATTTTTCTAGAAGTATGCGTTCATCTGCTGCATGCTGGTCAATGCAAAGTAGCAACTTGCCTCGAGACGTGTCTGCTTGAACAAGAATGAATTTGCGATCAACTTGGCAAATCACCTGCAACTGTGCAAGTGTAGACTTTTCGATTTTGATCGTACGATCTCCTCCCAACACTCGAATATTGTCGACATGCAACGCTGCAGCAAACTTCTTGGCAGGACCCACCTTGAAGCCGTGCCAACGTTTCAAGTATTTGTTTGCTGATGGCTCTACCGTACGCATCGTGAAATACTTTGACGTGGTGCCAACAACCGCTGGTGCGTGGAGTAATGGGCACGTGTTGTTATTACCACACCTTTGTTCCAAGACAACAAGCTTTACTTGGGGATCCTGGGTCTGCTGCTTATCTTCCCCCAAGCATATCATTTTTTCATGGTGCTGAGTATCCTCGCACAAGTTCAACAGAAAATCTGCACAGTCGTACGTATCTGGCTTGCTGCTTAACCATGGTATCGCGGAAGCCCAAATTTCTTCCTCCTACGCCATCAAAAGTTAGAAGAGATGAAGGGACAATGATATCAAACTGAAACGCATGACCTCAACATCACCAGCTTCTTTTGTCAGCTTAGAAAACTGTAGGGATGACTCATGTGAAAAAAACACGTCTTCCAATTCACCCTCGCTTCTGTCAGTGCCGGCATAGTTTTGAGCAAGGTTAGAGGTGAAGTCAAGTGATGCTTCTGACACTTGACCGGCTGCATGTGAACCGTAAAGGTCCTTGCAGAAATCGTTGTTGTTTTCATCGAGCCCAGTATTCTTGCTACTACATGAGGTAGCAATACTTTTGCAATATTAACGTCTTTGTGTAGCTCATACATTGCTACTAACAACAAGAACACTGCGTCATAACCTTACCTGTCATTGTTGACATGACTGCATGCTTGACACCGGTAGTCGCTTCTGCTCAAGTTGCTAGACCACATTGTACGATTTTTAGCCAAACACGATACCGCAGTTTCGTCGTACCAAGAGTAATCGACGCTCTCATGTGCATCGTTATCAAAGCTGTGGGTTGCCGTAGTGTTGTCCAAGGAAGGGATCGTCCGCATAGCATCACAATCGTTTGGCAACGGGTCATAGGTTGACTGATTGCTGGATCCTGGATGCATGAACAATTCTTGGATCTAACACATCAGAGGTTATTCAAAATGGAAAGCGCACCCGAGATGTACTGCCACGCATTCGCACCTTGACTTGATTTGCTTCAGCTGTTGCCAATTCCTGACAAGCACAATGAGTGTTCAAGCTATCGATCGGAAATTAGATGTTTTCGTACCTGAACAAACTTGACAAGAAACTGGCGGAACTGTTCAGGAGCCTTAAAGCGTACGCGCTCCTTTCTTGCAATCCCACAAGTATCAATCTGATCGCTGGCTGCTTCTACTTTCAGAACAAAAATGGGAATCGCTAAGAAACACAGCATGGCTCGTGAGAATGTGAGCTAGTAAAGTCATGCTGCTGCTAGAACAAATAATACAGAGTACCTGACAAAAACTCCAAAGCAGCTTCTGTTATCGTTCGCGAGCATATTTGCTGACACTCTTCTTCCCATTCGTTTTCGAAGAACGAAAACTGATAGTAGCTTTTGGCCTGCTTAATTCCTTGTCCCATTGCTTCGCTTGCACCAAAAATGAAAGCAAAGTATCCTCGAACTGAAAACTGGACAGGATCCGATGAAAAGCTCACGTACTAAATGTAACAAAAGATTTGATCAACTATACCGCTTGAGCATGAAAAGGAATACAGTACACTTACCTGCAGCTGATTCCCAAGTAGATGCCCAAAATGCTCGAGGAAACGTTTGCGACAGGACTTTGCTGCAGGAATCGTTACCGGTCTAACTCTTCCACCTGCATAGACTCACAATGATCAGTTTCAAGTCCCGGGCGCGGAACACGCTGAGAGATGATTGCGCTACCATGACCGTATCGCGTACCTCGAAATTGGATGTCAAAAGATACTGATGGCCATATCATCGACATGCTTACGCAGAAATTCTGTATACTTTGGATCACTCGATTTTGATACTTCATGTTGCGAGATAGATGCTTACGCCGCACAGGAAGCATCCCAAACAGATTGTTCACATTGACCTTTGTCCCAGGTGTCTTGCGTAGACTCTTTGATTTGGCGTTAAAGACAACTTTTCCTTCCTGTAGCGATTTAGAAAACAAACGTGTGTAACTCGCGATGTTGGACAACAGCAAATTAATTCTAACCTTAAAGACTTTGCAATAACAAGTCCAATGTTCATGTACGCGACTTTCAATCTCAACAGTAGTAGCGAGTGAGTTTAGCTCGTAAAGAAAAGCACCGCGACAACCGTACGGCTTCTGCCGTTTCTGATGATTGTCTTTCCCGCTTGGTATTGGACGCTTTGACGAAGCTGTAGATGTTCATCAACGAGCATCGTGAGAGAAATCAATAACATGCAATCCCTGAATCGGTTCTTGTTACCATAACATTCCCCAACGTAAGCGTATAGATTATCCGGCTGAATACCACAGCCTGAACAGACAGATGATACTTAGTGACGCAACCACGCAACCATACAAATGACTATGCCCTCTATGACACTTTACCATCGTCTACAACCAATAACGATGCGTTTTCAATGTCCACCGACAATTTGATTGTCTTTGCATGTGCGTCTATAGCATTGTAGACCACTAAGTATGCCAAATACATGTAAGCACTTGACACCACTAGAGCTCGTCAACTGTTGCATCACCTTGCTGCACCGCCGTCTGGAGATCTGGTATAGCATAAGACGCCGTCATGACACGACGCGTTTTTTCGTCTAATACGTTCATTGCTTTGCTTCGAGTACAATGTCGATGGATGGCAATTACAAAGTGAATGGAGAAACAGCGTAAAACGTATTTGCCTTTCTCACTCAACCTGTGAAAAATACCAAACCAAAAAAATCCACATTAACATCATTCACGTGCATTCGTCTTTCTGGAATGATGAACCTGCATGCGCAGCAAATTAACAAGTGGCAATCTAATTCTTAATCTGCTGATCGCGGTTACTTGCTCTTATTATTTTGCCAAGCAATTTGTCAACTAGCTTCGAGGGTCCCACAATTTATGAGTTACAACTACAGCAGAATCGCTTCCAAACGGACCAGATGCTGCAAGATGACGTGGTACGTTTGACTCACCTCTGAAGATAAGAAATGCATTTCAAGCAGGAATTGGATCTTGTTTACAATGAACTTTGGTACGAAACAGAGCACATTGGCGTTTGCAGGCTGAATAAGGTGGTTTAGAGGGATCTTCTGTTAGTCTTTTCTGGACCCAAATGAACGGTCTTACGTGTGCATACATCTTCTTGTATCATATTTGCTCGACTTCCAAGCTAGACGTCAACCCACTGGTGCAATTGCGTAGCGCAACTTGGCTAATCGTGAACAGAACCTCAGAAGCGTCAGAGTTTGCTTGAACAGTCATCGCATTACAATCTATATCGCTTTAGTTCGCAGCTAGGAGTAACTTCATACGGCGACAATCTAGTCTAGAAAGACATCACAAAGGTTCGTCACAAGTATGGTGTTAAATATTCATTGAAGAGTACAAAGCTTGCAACACGTCGTGTTGAGAGAAGCAGAAAAGTACGCGTCTAATCTAGCATGGAAAAGATGCGCAGTGAATGATGACGAGGAAATGGCAGCATTCCGTCTATGACGCTTTCCTATACAAAATTCGCTAGCATCATGAACTTGCGGCTGCAACAAAGCTTAAAAATACTACGACGGCAAAACTGACTCAAGACGAGGTGGACAAGAGTATGTCGAGTTGAGACGTTTTCCCTGCTGCAGCGTGAAAATGATAAATTCGTCTTCAAACGTTTCAAGTTGTTGATATTCCGGATCCAATCGTTATCGTGAGCACCCCAAAGATCGTCTGTGTATTCTGAAACGACAACTTTCACGTTCAAAAGCTGCAGAGCTTCCAGTACATGATGATGCCGATCTTCTATCGTAAACATTGGATGTGTGAAGCAGCATATCGTAATGACACGTTACTGAAACGCTAGATATTGGTGACTACAGATACATAGATGCTGATCGATGGCGTACGCAGCTATCGCCTCGTTTGTCTGTATGTCGTTTGCTTGAGCAAGCTAACACTGGACTGGGTTTGTACACTGGCGAAAGAAGATGTTATACAACAAACCTCTGCACCTGGACGAAATGGCGCTGTCATTGGAGCCATTATTCACGTCTGAATTGAGACAAGAATACAGGCTTCGCACGCAACTTGAAATGCATACTACGATGTCAGATAACGGGTGGTAATATATTTTTAACAATGCCGTGTAAAAACGACGAGCTGTTAAATCGTCGACAGTTTCTTTGGCACGTCCATCTGTATCAAGTATCATTTGTTGCATCGTTTAGTAAAACATGTCATGCCGTCACATGAATTATAACATACACCTTACTTGATACCTGAGAATAAGAAGCTATTTTACCGCTCAGCATGTCGTGCTTTGTGATGTGGCTTTGTCGTGCTCTCCATAGAGCCTCATCAATCGAGTCAGCTGCCATGTGGAACGTCGCCCTCAAGTCCTATCGCCACGCACAAAATCTCACTCGGTCGCCGGTCATTTTCCTTTTAGCTCTCTTTGCAGCTGAAGACACACACACGCTATCTCTCTTTCACGCTTCAGTTTCAGCGATGCATGCACGGAAAGTCACAAGTGTTTTAGTGTTCTTGGCTCTAAGTCATCCGGCCATAGCCAAATCCAAGGACACGAAACGTCCCGGCATCTGCGAAGAAACAGAGGACTGCACGGCAGACGGTTACCAGTGTGTGGCGCTTCAGACGACACGTTCCGGCACTGATACGGTCAAACAGTGCCTTCCCAAGGTTCAGGACACGGACGTGTGCTCTGGACAATTTCCGGGTCTATGCCCGACCTTCTCGTCTTGGGCGAGTCCGTACAACCAGATCAGTAGTGTTTGCACGTACAAGCCAGCGGAGAAATGCGTGTCTGGTAGCGAGTCGTCAGAGGGTGAAGGTGTTATCTGTGTGACTGGGGCTAAAGATTCGAGCGGCAAGGCCATCGACGCAATCTATGGCTGTGTCGACTTTGACACGAGCACTCTCGAAGTGCTTTTTGGTGAGGATGACGCCACGGAATTCTCCGACAACCTGGGCACGGCTTCAGCGCTTGTTAAAAGCTGTTTGAGTACGAACTCTACCAGCAACTCGACGCTATTGTGTGCCGGTCAGGGCACATGCATCCCGGACTCAATTGGCTCGCTTACCTACATGTGCCGTTGCAACGTCGGTTACAGCGGCGACTTCTGCGACGCAATCGATTCCAACAAGTGCCAGCTTCCGGGTCAGTGCGCCACAGGTGTGTGCAATCTTGACAAGCAAGAGTGTGAGTGCGCAGCTGGCACTACGGGCGACCAGTGCTCGCAGTGTGACTCCAAGTCAAAGGAAGCTTGCAACGGCAAGGGAAAATGCTCGAGCTTGGTATGCGTGTGTGAGGAAGGCTGGGAGGGTCTACAATGCACCAAGGAAAGTGCCGTCAAGAAGTCGTCTAAATCGACGCCCAGCAAGTCATCGGGCAGCACGACCGCTACCTCAAGTGGACTTCCATCATCTCGTCCTCTCAATTATATTGCTATAGGCGTTGCCAGCATTGTCGCCGCTGTGCTCTTGCACTAGACGATTTTTTGCCAAGATGCTACTAGTAATACACAATGCTTACGTTTGAAAAATGTACTGGTTTACCTGGCATGACTACTGATCCAGGTCAGTGACATAAACAACAGCGTTTGATTGCTGAGAGTTCCGATACAATTAGAGAAACCTGTTCTCAAGCCGTTGCTGATATTCACACGACAAATGTCACGTTCAAGGTTGCTAACGGTTGTGCTGCAACAGTAAAAACCTTCAGCTTGCCAATTCGTCACATTCATGACAAACCCAGCGCTCCGGACAAGATGGTTTCGTTCCCTATGCTAAGTATCCGTTTTGAAGCCAGTGGTGTCATGTTATGCTGCTATAAGTGTACTGGCTAGCTTGAAATGTTAGCATATGATCAGAAATATGTGAACTAGTTGACGTTCAAACGTGTTACATTAATCCCAGAGAAGATAGGCAAAGTGCAGCTAAAGCCAGCCAACGGTGTTGACTCAAAGTTGGTTGTAGCTATACCGCGAAACGGCGTCTTATCCGTAGCAAATTTGGAGACTATCACCACAATTTCGTGTCCATCGTACTGGTAACTTGGGCCATGACGTTCAAAGTTGGGAATTGACAGACGAACGCAATGTCGTGCAAGTAAATGTCGAATTTACTGGTACTCTTCACCCACTGCAAATTCAATCAAGTATGGTCGTCATTCTTGAAGTCCCCATCGAAGAAATCAGCTTCATTGTGACTTGATCAACGTTCATCTGAAACGTCTACCTCGACTTCACCGATTCGGTCTTCGTTACTTTGACTTTTCCACTCAAAGCAAAAGAAGTTTCATTGATAAGAACAACCATTGTAAGATACGTTTTGTTGTGATGGTTGTTTCGGATCGAGTGCGACTGGGTCAAATTATCGCACTTGTTGGCTACTGTGTCTTGTGTTCCTTCTGTCTCCTCCTGCTCCTTTATTTGCGCATGAATCGACATGTTGCTTTCAAAGGTGATGCTCAAGCTACACGCAAAGTCATATTACCGGCTTTTGAGCCTCTTTTGTGGATCCTTGCCGCGGTTACTGGATCATTCGCAATCTTCTTTAGCATTGCACTCAACACCTCCATGTACAAGTCGAAGTTTCCGAGCCTTCACGGCGAAATACTTTATGCCGGTCGACAATTTGTCTTTGTAGTTGCGCTTGTCTTTCTTTGCCAGAAAAGTGTCTCGGTGCCAGCTCTTCGTCGTGCTGTGGCCAAGTCCATTCTTCTCGCTTCGTATTCAATTCCGGTTGTGTGGCTACTAGTTCACTTGGCACCTAAAGACTTGACGTTGTTTTACTACGTCAGAGTTGTGACGCGTTCGCTGTTGTTAATTTTCGTGGTGAACGTGTGCTTTATCAATCGGCCACCAGGTCGTGCAAAATCATCAACACTGCACAAGTACGGTGCGTATGTTATCGTATATCACATACTCATCGTTTTCTCGAGTATGATTCAAGTATACGCACCAAAGTCCAGTACGTATGGGGCAATCATGTACGTCGTGCTTGTCTGGGGCTCGCTCATACCGCTTGTCATTTGGAATTTGCTGCGTGCTGACACTGAATATTGGCGGGGTATGGGACATCGCGTATGTGCCCTACAACTAGCTGGCCGACCGTATTCTCACATGCAACTGGACGAGTCAATCTCGTCGAACAGGATTCACCTCCTCATCGAAATGCACAAGGATTTCGTCATCGACTTTGCGCACCTCGAGTTACGGCGGAAGATCGGCATAGGGTCAAGCGCAACTATATTCAGTGGACGACTACAACAGCGATGTCCTGTTGCCGTGAAAGTTTACACTCCGTATCGGTTCACAGAGGAAGTTGTGGCTGAGTTCTCACACGAGGCAGCACTCTGCGCCTCATTGATTCATCCGAATATTGTCAAGTTCTACGGCATGTGCGTGTGCCCTCCGACTATTTGTTTGGTCTCTGAGCTTTGTCAAGGCTCTTTGGAAGACGTACTGTACGCTCAAGCTATGGCACGAAGCGAACGCCACGAAAATACTCGTCATCTGCTTGGCCTTAGCAGTGAAACTGAAGAAGTCGAAATTCTTAATCACGAGCAAGTACTTCTCAATGTGGCGTACATGCTCGACTGTGCTCGCGCTGTCGCTTATGTTCATAGCTTCTCTCCACCATTTTTGCATCGTGACATTAAGCCCGCCAACTTTCTTGTGGACGAAGAAAACAATGTCAAGCTTACCGATTTCGGTGACTCCCGACGTTTACCCAGAAAAGGATCAAAACCTGAACCTGGCGATGCCACCAAGCGTGGCGTGCCGACATCAGTAAAATCAAGTGATCCTCTTAGCTTTGTGACAAGTGCGCCAGCTTCTCCACCAATTAAGATGACAGTGACGGGCACTGTGAATTACATGGCTCCAGAGATGATCAATGGTCGTACGGGCCTAGCCAGCTACGGTGAATCAGCTGATGTCTATTCACTAGCCATCACGTTTTGGGATATTTTGCACCCAGGCCGTGAGAAATACGTCGCCACGAATCCGATGTATGTATTTGAAGACGTTTTGAATGGTTGTCGCCCACCATTGGATGTCACGGACTTGACAAACTCTGACACGACGATTGCTAGTAAACTTCGAGATATCATCACTAGGGCATGGCATAGTGATCCAAGCGCCCGACCGACCATGCCTGAGATTGTCCGCACGCTTGAATGCATTCAAGAAGAACTTATGTCAGTATTCGCTCAGGATCTAAGTGATGACTTTGAACGACCGGGAATCGAGTGTCCGGAGATTCCCATGGAAACATGCTTTACCGGTGAGTTTTTAGTCGAGCGGATGGATGACATGTCATTCATTAACTCTCGTGGAGAGGGTGTGCGGCTTGGTCGTGCACTCATGGATGCCGGTTTCTTGCACCATCTTCATCATGAGAGAGGTTTTGCAGACAGCGATGCCGTGTATTTCTTTGATACTGGCAACACTAACTTCTGCCAACCGCTGGCTATGCTGGAAGAGGTCACAAATTTTGAGTCCAACGACGAACCTGTTCCTCAACGAGCACATTACGATACATCTCACACAATCTTGAAACCCAAGACGTCGAATCGATCTAGGCTATTGTCACACTTGGCGTCTACTTTTTCAGTCAGTGGTCAAAGCAATTTTTCGGGAGTCAGTATTGGCATCGATGCAGCGACGACAAATACTTGTGCCTGCCGCTTACGTGGTCAGAGACTTCATGTGCCTACGAGCAGTGGAAATTGTTATCAAAATGACCCCAACCGACCACATTATCGGGTACGACGGAAGAATCCACGGCAAATTCAAACTCGAAGGCATCGAGTGGAATCGGCGGGTACGAATAGTTGTTGCAGCACTCGAAGTAGCACGAATGTGCTTTCTCCAAAGAGGTGGAAACGGAAGACCAAGCAAAAAAGAGAGAACACCCTTTCACACAAACTTCTCAAAGAAGAACAAGTCATCGACATTGTTTAGGAAGAGTGATATGATTCACTGACACTCCATGAACAAAGTAAGAAATCAAGTATGAAGAAAAGTTGATTTGACTCTCCGGGCATTCGTATGCTCATATGGTAAGGAAAGCCTATTTCGAGTAAAATGACAACTCTGTTTCGTTTTGCGTCACTTCACCAAACGAATTCTCCGCTGCAGCTTCGTTGAAAAGGATAAAATCACGGTCTTTGCCACCGTCCATCTTGAACAATGGGCCCACCGATATTAAATCTCCGCCACTGAACCGAGTACGGTTACGCTTGTCTAACGATAGCCGCCGCATACTCTGAGCAAGTTTAGATGAGATAGCAGTTGCCGATTTACTCCGTTTCGTCACGAGTGGTGTTAAATCCACAGACCGTGATGATGGTATTGATGGTGTAACCTCTTTTGTTGGACGGTAGATTTCCACAGCAGGTAACTCCTCATCAAAAAAGGTCTTGTACAACTCTAAACTCTCCGCAGGAACCGATGCTTTTCCAGTTTTTACAAGCTTCTTAAGGTCCATCGAATCCTCAAATTTCCTGAAAATTCATGACATGCAGTCAATGTAAGGGACGCCGCAAGTAGGAATGCACCAAGCCATGAGCTTAACGTACTTTCGATCTTCAGGATCAGTTTTCAGCTTTTTCGCAACCAGAACTCGAGCCTTTACAGTCTGTTCCAGCCCTGAATATGGACCAGCTTGAAGCTTGAACGTTGCACCAGCTCGAGTTTGAGCTTCACGAAGGCTTCGGGCGTCATCAGGACTAATGCAATTGTTCCGCATATACGCCTCAAAGTACATCTTGACACCTTCATTGTCATTTTCCCATATCTGCGGTGATTCCTTTCCAAGCACGTACCTGTATGACAGTAATTACGTTGGGTGAGTACAGTGCTATCTCCACGCCTACATACGTTCATTTGAAAACATATATGATCGTTTCTTACTGCTGGTAAAGTGGGTCTGGTGCAGATGTGGAGCAACTGCCAACAAACTTGCGACGCCTTTGACAACGCAAGCAAAACATCATCAGTATCAAATCGTGAGTATGACACTTATCAGTCCAAGATCAAAGGGTGTATCAAAACAGATAGACAAGAACGAGATACAAACGAACGAACGTACCCCTTGCTAATGACGTACTCTTCAATGCTGATTTGGTCCTCTTTCTGTTTTACAATATTCTTGAGTGCTGCAGATCCATGACCTCCGTACTTGTTAGTGGCATCCGCCAAAGCAGACCGGGAAGCTCGACGAGATCCAGAGCCACTAATGCTCGTGTGATCGTCCTGATGGTCGTGCTTGCGCTCACGTCCACTGTCGCGCGACCTACGACTGGAATGGAGTTGAGAGCCAACATCTTCCTCAACGTCTGGAGCACTCATGCTTCGATAAGATCTAGTGCCTTCCTTTGTTTGCCCTCGCCGATTAGACTGCTCAAAGTCGGAGTAATTGTCCTCGTCAACGCGTCCAGCTCCGGATACAGATGATGATGACGGAGCAGATGTTAGATGTGCTACAACAGCACTTTCGGAGCGTCGCTTATCTTTTTCGTTCACCTCGTCTGAAATCTCCATCGGAAGCATGAATTTGTACCCCAAGACTTTGTCAAACGTTGTCATTTCTTCAGGATGATACATGTGTAGAAAATCATCAGAACACGGAGACCGAGGTGACGCTTTCTTGTTCTTTGCGTCAGATTGCGTTGAATTGTCGATATCTCTTACAAGCTCTCGTTTACTCTCTTTTCGCACAATCTGGTCACACGCGCAAGGCACCTTCTCCTCTACTGGTGGCAGGCAATACTTTTGTTGTTCAAATGCTTCCAGCGGCGCTTTCCACCAGTCATCGAGTACTCGCCTACATTCTCGAACATACGCTTCACGCTTGGCCTTGTTCCGACTCGCCAAAACTATTGCACGTTCCTGCGCGGATTCGTCATCGGTGCTATCGTCGTTCCCATCTTCCAAGACGTTCGATGACGAGCAGCAAGACGCTTGCGTTGGCGGCAGCCCATACAACTCACCAAACGCTTGTCTTCTATTTTCAGCATGAAAAGAGAGGTCGCGGCGAACGTTCTCGCATGCAGCCATACCATTTCGTACTTCAAAATTGTGCAGATAGTAGTCTGAATCAAGCTCCCATAGTGGAGGCGAGTCTTCCGTAGGCACAAAGTGTCCGAGAAAGATGTTGATTGCATCCTGCTTTGCAGTATCGGTAAAAGAATTACTGTAGTAGCGTCGAATGGATGTCAGGAGTTCACGATGCTTTACATTTTCCCGGGCCGCGCTATTTTTCACATTTTTGTGCGCTTCCGACCCACCGTATTGCATTGAGATCGCGTCCCCCATGAGAGAATACAGCTTCATCAGAACAAGAACCAACTGCGAGCGACTTTCCAACAGTGGTGCATTTTTAATCCCCATCACATAAAGCTGCTGACCCAGTGCGCGCATTCCAACACTGAATTGACTCACGTTGGTGCGATCCAAACAATCTATACAGTTTGTTCGGAGAATACCTCGCTGCTCTAGCCATTCTCCTGAGTTTTTTGTAATGGTAGGAGATGGCGGTGGATCGACTGAAGCCAATTCCTCGCTCTCTTCTCCTTTCCATTGAAGGTCACTGGATGTTGTGAGTGAATCCCATGCCTCGGAAGACTGGCTTGGAAAAAATGCTTGGGCCGTACGCATATTACCATTCTGGTTTATCTGTCGCTTTGGTGCACTACAGAAGAACCCAGTCTGTGTGAGGGCCCACACGGCTACCTTATCCAACGAATGCAGTACGTTAAGACCTTTCTGCTTGGGCCCAGATAGGCGAGAATAATCTAACGCCACATACCGCACGCGATGCTTTGGTGGCATGAAGCTGTTAAGGTATTCCACAGCATTCATATATTCGTTGCCTACAATGACTTCGCGTTCCTTCTTCTCGGACTGCTTGACAAGGTTCAGAGCTACGATGGGCGAGCCATAACGTGAGAAAAGGTCTGCAAAATGCTTTTGCGTCGAATTGTATGTTGGATCAACACGGTTTAGTACGATGGGCGGCTTTGGCAGCGTTGCAGACGTCTCTTGCGACCAAAACACAGGAATCGACCCACGATGCTGTACAAATGAGCTAAACTTGCCAGGGCCCATGCTCTCATCCTCAATAATCTGCTCCGTTTCTACATCATTCGCAGCCTTGCCGGTATCAGCCACACCACGTTTTAAGTAGCGCGTGCCTGCAAAGTGACGGGACCGGCGAGCAAGTAGTACAATGCTCACAAGGCGGCCAAATACTGAACATTTGCGCTGCTCATAGCAGCCAAGAACAAGCGGTACAATCAGATCAGCTGCAGTCCTGCCACTTAAACAAGTGCTCAATTCTCGGGTCAAATAGTAATTCCACGTAAACATTTCCGCCGGCTCGGAGTGTTCCGTGGTCATATTGTGCTGCAATGTATGCGTGATATCGTACGAGTAACTGAAGTAGAAATCCTTTGTGAGATCCAAAAAGTGAAACAAACCAAGGTATCGAGCCTCGGCTTCCTCTTCAGAACTGGGATTGAACCATCGATTGAGTCGAGTCCATGCAGTCTGATCTTCTACCTGATGACTCACATTTAATTGCTGTGTGGCCGAAATACCGTAAATTGAATTGCCTCCAATGTTCCCAATCTTCCGTCGCTGCGTGACGAAAATAAAGTAAAAGCCGCGCAAAAAGCGGATGCATCCAACAATCGCTACAGCCGTAAACGTCCTGTTTAAATTGCCCGTGCCTCGAACGCGTGCAAGCTCTGATAGTGCTTGCAATCGCGCTTCCATCTGCTCCCAGTCATAGATCCGTTTATCCTCCTTCAACACTTTATCCAGTGTCTTTGGTCGTTCGACCATTCGGTCCAATTCAATCATTCGAAAACGTGAGTAGTGACGATCCGAGCACACAATATAGAATGTGGACGGTGTTTCATAGATTGTAAAGCGTTCAAACAGTGTCTCGCACGTTGCTAATGCCGGTTTCCGTCGTCTTAGTGTCGGTCGTCCAGTCCCACTCAATGTATTTCCATTCGCAGCTAGATTCAGATTCAGACTCAATTGCGACGATGGACGTCGCATGTGTTTAACTCTTGTCGTTGGCTGGGATACTGGCAGTGTTAACAATGATATCTGTGGCTTCACTCCTCTCTCCAAGTCCTTTTTTACAGTAATTAATGTTGTCATCCTAAACGCATTTACAAGGTAAAAAATGAACAAAGTGTACAGAATACAGAGAAGAAATGAGGGTTACATGATCGATCGACACTAGCTAGAATCAAAGAATAAAGCTAAAATGGATGATGTCTCTTATTATATGACAATACTACTAGAAACGTACCACCAATCCACATCATGACTCGATTCATGCGATGAAAACGTTTCTTTCTTGCCTCGATTGATTGTTAATTCAATACAATCACGACCGTCACTTCGGACATGAGCTAGTTCCGAGTCTTTTACGGGAATAATCGTAATACGACTACGTCCATCCGAATCAAGAGCTACTAGAAGCTCACCTTTTTCTAATGATAACGTACAATAGACTAAACTCCATTCCCCTGGTTTATTACGGCTAAAAAGTCGTGGGATACGACGATACAGTGGACCCGAGACACTCATGACGATGAACAGCTCTCTTGAAGAAATGTGACGTGTGTGTGATGAAAGAAAAACTGAGTCAGAGAATAAATTGACGAGTATGATCTTAAAGAGGATTCACTGACGCGTTGGCGTCACATGGATACATCTACACCAGGTAAAAGCTCCTTGAAGACAGATTGAACGTAGTCTCCCAGCACATCAAAACAATTCGATACATAAAGCTCTTCAAGTGACGAAAGAGGAGGCTCAACGAGTTGATAAGCAAAAGTGACGAGAATCTCCGTCGTAAGCCAGCTACACCAGGAAAAATGCAATGTCTTTAGAGCACGTGACTTGGAGAGCTCCTGCAATAGGGCAGCACCTTGTTCACCTGCTGCAGCATCGAAACAGTTTACGATCTTGAGATGTTCGAGGTGGGGATGAACTGTTGTCAATTGCGTGAGGAAGCGACTGGATAATCCAAGACACGATACGAGATTCAACGAGAGCAGTCGTACTTCATCTTGAGTTTGGACAATGTCCACGTCTTCTACATCCAAATCTTCCCATGACTCTGCTTCGCACTGTACCGGATGATCAGATACAAACTGCCACATCATGTGATGGTGACTCTCGTTCACCCTATCAAATAATGGCGCCAACGACTTTTCGTCCCGGACAAAGCCAACCGTAAGATGCTCTGTTGGCTGCAGTAGCAACAGTCGTACATTGCCATCACTTATGGTCTTGAACGCCGTCGATAATTCTGCCAGTCTAGACACCATCCAAGGCTCAAAAGATGCAAAAAATGCTTGTGTGAACTCGCACGAAGAGCTATACAGGTCAAACGTCCGCGCAATCTCGTAGATACACCTGCATTTTACACAGCAAGCGTAGTTTTCAACCGTAAGCTTAGTACTGATAGACACAAGTTGTAAGAATAACAGTCCACTACCGCTCCTGCATCGACGAGAAGCATTCGTCCACCGTCGACGTTTTCTGGAGCTCCGATGCGATTGACAGCGCTCCCTCGCGCTTAGTTCTCTCAATATGGTCGTCCTTCAAGCGCGCATTCGTCCAGGATGTCAGTACGTCAACTCGCACTCTACGACGCATAGTATCGTTCGTCTCGGCGCGTCTCCGTCGGTCAATCAGCTTATTTTGTGCCTGCCGAGTCTGTGCATTTTTGTGCGAGACTTTGGTCACTTCCAGCTGCCATCGTTTAAACAGCACAAACCTGTTATCGATCAAGAGTGTAGTTTAGTCCACACATGGAGTTATGCAAGTAGATTAGACTCTCACCGCTCCTTCTTGGAGCCATAACCGCCACATTGGCGTCCCTTCCTATTGCGTCCCATACAAAAACGTCAATGCTTCTTGAGAAGAAGAAGAAGAAGAAGTAGTGTAACACGTTAAATTAGTGTCGTATTAATAACTTTACGCTGTTCACTGCTATCGTAAGAATAGATGATCGATCCTATAGACGTTAATAATATAGAAAGCTTGGAGCTCAAATAGTTAAGAGTGTATTTGTATTTGAAGGGTCCTAGAGTTCACTACATATCATTCAACCAGTGTAGACGAGTGCTGTGATGAGCATTCGAGACGTCTACATTCATTCCTTACTCACTATGGCATTACAGAGTTTTTGCGAAAGCTAGAGCGACACATTCATAATGTAGCCGTAGTAGAGAAAAACACTTGCTGGTAAAACAGATTGTTCGGCTGTTGTTAATATGTTTCGTAATCACGACATTAGCAAATAGAACATTCACTCGACAACGACATGTGCTAACAAGTAAACGACTGTCTATGTTAGACTGAAAAATCGTTATATGGCAACGTAAACATGGCTACATATGAAAACAAAAAAGCATCGTCAGCACTCACTCACTCAACGTCTGTCTTGTGTCTGGCTTTCTCTGAGATAAATTCTAATTTGTGGCTAGAAGTGTTTGTTTCCTACTTCTGACGCTTTTGAAATACCTTCTTTCTGTTATGGAGTTAGTAAGAGTAAGAAGAAGACAATAGACATACACTAGTACTTGACTATGAATGAATCGAATGAGCTTTCTTTGCCTTTTCCTTCTCAAATCGCATGCGCAATTAATTGCTCCAGCATGTCGCGCGTTTGATCGTTTCAGACCGCTAAAATTATGATATCTTGTCTAAACAGATGATATCTGTTTAGACGAGATATCTGTACTAGGTATCAAAAAAAAAGAACGTATGAGACTAACATCCTGTATATTACATACAATGTATGCTTTCATCGATCGGTTCTAAACGTATAAAGTAACAATACGTAGTAACCTTTAGTTCATATAATGTTAAATCAAATACCCCGTCATATTTGTTCATTTTGTTTTTCATCCACTTTCTACCACTCTCCACTAAACTGAGTTCTTGCGTATAAAACCCCTGAGTAGTCGAGAAGAAGGAAGGAAGGAAGGAAGACAGCAGCACAATCAGTAGCAGCACCCCATTCATTCATTCATTCATTCATCACCTTTACTCTGTATCAATCACACACGTACATATCTCTCTCTCTCTATCCATTACTACTATACTACTACTACTACTACTACTACTTTTCTATTCCATTTGTCATAATCATGTCCAATTGGGGCATGCGTTTAAATCCATTTAGCAAGAGCTATTCGCAGCTTGAAATGGATCAAATGCGTTTTATTCATCAAGCCTATTGTGAAGCAATGGAAGTGAGCGAAGAAGATTTACCCACTGCATTAAAAATGGATGATAATTTCTATCCATTACATCATCCCACAATCTCGGATTTTGATGAGAATTCATATTTACGAAAGATGCAGGATGTTGTGGGTTTATTACGTAATCCTGCTGAAGCGATTATATCGAGTATTTGTGCATATCAGAGAGAACGATATGATCGAGCATTTACATTTTCGGGCTATTTAAATGATCCACGTACACTTTTACTTGAAGAATTTAAAGATTGGGCCATGCGGACACTTGCACCCGCAACGTGTACAACGGAATCAATTTTGATTGAAGTACGAAGACGACATAGTTATGTCTTGAGATTACAACATGGACAACAAGGTTTATTTCATTCGGGATCAGGCGAACGCTCATTACTTGGTACATTAAAAGATGTGAGAAATGTGATTGAAACACGAGTTCTTCCAACGATTGAAACAGAACGTGCTCACTCATCAGCACGTGAGCAACTACATACATTGGAAGCACGTGGTACAGATGGATTAATGCATGGAATTCAATTTCTCTTCTACGTACTACGCAATACGCCAAATACACCGGCAGATTGTACGATCAGTAATTTACAGGTACAACAACATGCAGGCATGAAGGATGCAATGAGCAGCAAGTCAGGACAGATGCTCGAAGTGCTGCTTACGACTCCGTCCTTCAAGTACGTTCAAGTGCCAATACTGTTAGTAAAAATTGTTGATGAAGTTTAATGTGTGTATGATTGGTGCTTTTGTGCTTATCAGGGAGTTGTTTCCTCAGAATCAGGCCGCAATGTCCCCTCAGGATTCACTACCGTCTTTACATTTGACAAACGAGGAGGAGGAAGAAATGACGCATACTGCAGTTTTCTGCGATACGGAAGCAAATCCACAGGTTCCTACCGTATTGACGCGGCAGCTGCGACGTAACTCGAACTCGAGCGACGTGGTGATTACTCCGTCAGAGTTTTTGCAGCAGAGCAACTCAGGCGTTGTGTCGCTTCGGAAAGAGGTACAAAAGGAGACTTTCGACGCGTATACCAAGCTGCATGGCTTGCTGAAGCTGCTTGCAGATTTGCTAGTGTCATGTCGTAAAGCTCGACAGCTTGCTGGTCCCGGTGGCGATTTGCTTGTGTATGGTCCTGGTGGCGAAGAAATCCGGCGTTTGATGCAGTCGCTGGAAGCAGTACAGTCAGAGATTAGTAAGGAGGTGAGCAAACTCACGCGCATCGGTGTCCGCGAATTGGATCGTCTTAAGCCCAATCAGGAAAAGGCTTGGCGTTGGAGCTTTAGTAAGGTGCTGCCGCTTGAAGGCTACTTGGCCCGTGATTTTGGCGCGTGTGTAGAACCTATTCAGCGTATGTATGCGAGCGCTGACCCGTTACACGTACAAAAAATGTACAAACAGTTTAAACAGGCGACAGGTTTATGGGTGGAGGAAAACAACTCTATCTGCAGGTATGTCACGGCAGCGTTAGGTGGGGGCTTTATTGAAGATGGAGCAAAGCACCACAAACAGTTAGAAAATGGAAAGGAGGAACCCGAAAGTCATGCGACCATCGAGTTGCTGGAGGACGAAGCTCCAACAGATATGAGCAACACGCTGGTAGTAGCGGGGTCTGGGTCCAGTCATCGTACCAGTAGCAGTCAAAAGGCGTCATCGTCGGAAATGGAGGATCGGGTGATTGTGCTGAACGACGGCAGCTCAGAGAACGAGATCAATGTGGAGAACCAACTGGTGGTGGCAAATCGAGCAAATGTCGGCGCTCCCAAGAAGCAGCCAAGCTCGGATAGCGGTTCGTTCTTTTCATCACTTGTGTCGTGGGGTGTGAGTGCAAAGACACCACCGAGAATAAAGAAAGGTGAGAGCAGCCCAGTCAACTCTGAAACCGACGAAGATGAAGACATTGAAAAGGGTCCATCATCGTCCACTTCAGCCAAGGAAGCCGCCGATATTGCCGCAGCTCAGGGCGGTGTGCTGGACACACTGCTGCTAGTGCGTCAGTCGATTCAGCGTATCGGTCAGTTGTCTTGGGGAGTCCGGACATCGTACCATACTGCGTCCATTGATGAAGGTAATTTTGACGCTTTCATCGTGCTGTGCTCCATTTACGAAACTGCTGGCGTTTCTTGCTCTAGCGACTTGCTGCTCCGTGTGAGGTTGCATCGTACGCGTCTATCGCAGCTTCTTAAGAAGCACATTCGGTCAATTCTTAGCTGCGTCGTGGTACTTCAACGTCGGATTGTTGATGAAGAAAAGAGTATTCCGGGCATGACTCTCGTATACCGACGACTGAGAGCGAACCTGTCTAAGTTTGAAAAAGAGATGGACGATCTGTTGACTAGATTCAAGCAGCTGATGGTGGAGTCGTCGAAGATGAAGGCGGGCATCCTCGCGTTGCCTCTGGCACAGCAGCGTGAGTCGAACGACGTTATCGGTATGGGTGCCTATGCATACAACTCAATTAACGCTCTCACGTCTAGCTTTGGCTCTGCACCCGTGCCGTCTGCAGCCATCCTCTCGCACGGTGAGTACATGACACAGTTGAGGTCGCAGCTAGATCTGCATTGGAACAGTATTTCGCACCTTTTCCAGAGCATTCAAGGCACCGTTGAGGCCGTAGCTACAGTGGATGACCGTCTGAAGGTACGTGAAAGCTGTTATTAATTATCTTATCAAACAGACTGACTGACCGCTGACATGTCAAAACTTTGGTGTACAGGGTTACGCCAAGTTCCCAGACATCACCGTGCCACCGCAGCAGCTGGATTACATTTTTGAAGTAAGTACTCGAGTGATTTGCTGTCAAATAGTTTGATCCGTTTGCTGATTTGCTGCTTTGTTACCGTCATTCAGTTCAACTACGACGGCTTTTTCCGCCAAACAACGAAGGATTTAGAAATTTTGCTGACGTCCTTTGACACGTCCAAGTAGTACTGCACACGAATGTCAAGGCGCTGCTGCTCAATTCGCAAGATAGCGAGCAACAAAAACGCCGTCCAGAGGCTGTAACGACTCGCTTCCTCCTACCTGTTGCCTGATTCTGCTGTTTAATATAAAAGAACCCTGCTTGCTTTCGGCAATGCCTTTAGGTTTTCTTCAATCAGTTAGTTACAGCACATCAAGAAAATCACTCGCAGGTGGCTGTGCCGTTCCAGTTCCAGTTCCACTTGTCACGAGAGTTCCAGTTGTCATCATGTTTGTTGACACAGTCTCTTGTCCCAGCTTTGCAGTAGCACTTGCAACGACCTCAGCTTCTCTCTTTCTCTTTTTAAGCTTTGAAGCTTTGCTCTGTTGATAACTCAAACCTGCTACTACTTTTCCCGTCGTGACTGGAGTGATACTTTTAGCAATCGCCTTTGGCATTAAATTTACCATCGATCCATGTGGAATAGCTCCATGTGATGCAATAGCTCCATGTGATGGAATAGCTCCTTGTAAAATAGCCCCTTGTGGAATGACACTATCTACCACTCCACTAATACTCCCTGCTGCTGTGCCTGCTCCTTTTCCCACTGATAATGTGACTGTAAGTTTACGTCGAGTAGTCTGATTCTCATCTCTAGTATTCACGCCATATAAATCCACTTGATCAAAACTTGGTTCACTTGCCATGCTTTTATACAAACAGCAGCTTGAAAATAAATGTTCCGACTCAGTATATGGCTTGATTTTCTTTGGATTCGCATCTTTTCGTGGTTGTTTTGAATCAATAAAGCCATCCCATCCTCGAATGATATTCCCATGTGGAGTCTCTTCCAAGTACACGGCCTCTTCTTCCTCTATTTGTGATTGTGTCGCTAATATCATCTCATGGGTACGACGTTGTGCGTCATACAGCGTCAGCATTTCGTTCGACACGCTCGTGGGTTCCATTTTTACCCAATGACGCTATTATGCATGATGAAAGGGTAAAATAAAAGATGCTTTTATACAAAATATGAATAAGAATGCGTTTATTCGCTTGGAGTAAAAACGGTTTTACTTCTTTTTGTTGATAATTCAAGACAGACAGTTATGCTCCATATTAAGAAATTTAGAATCGGGAATACTCCATTCCAGATATTGTTGACATGGCTACATCATTCTGACATGTTCACGTGACAGTATTGTCATGGTGCTCTGCCATCTCAACTAACGATATTGTGGGAGATAACGGCAAATTGGGCGGTGACAGCGTAGAGTCTTTCTTCTCAATTGATGGTCGGTTGCAATTTCTGATAATTGAAGAACTGCTGCTCGTGGTTGGGACAGGAGAGCCCATTGCTCGACGCTTGAGCTCTGCATCACTCGGATCCGTCTGCTGCTCATCGCGAGGTTGTCCACCAAAAAGCGGCTTCAAGTACTTTTCATCGACGCTTTCCCAAATGCTGTGGATGCCGCTAATGCTCCGACGAGAAAGCGGTCGGTCAATGGGACGGAATGAAGCGTCCGCATCGCGCTCTAGGTCGTCAGAAAGCAAGCGTTCGTTCGCATCCTCGTCGCTACACAAACATAACAGCAATTCAGCGCACAGAGACAAAAGAAGCTTGCAGCCAGGCAGTTGCTAACATACTTGTTAAACTCCCGTTCATGTTCCTGTGACGCCGTTAAGCCAAAGTAGCGAAGCACAGGGCTTGTTCCCATTCCAAAAACCTGTTCAGCCAACATTGATATGATTTGCGTCAAACATTTTGCATCGCAAACATACATCACTCGACGACGACACCTACTAAAGTCGTAAACATGACTGTGAAAAGCGTTGTGCTCTGGATCACACTAGCGTGAACGCGATTGGGCGTATAAACATTCAGTGCTAGCGCAAAGGCAATTGCGCCACGAAGCCCAGCAAACCAAATAACCACCATGTGGCTCCATGAAATTTTTTCAGTTTCCGACCGGCAAAGGTTGGCAAGCATACACATTGGAAACGTGTTGAGCATGCGCCCAAAGATACAAGCGATCATGTTGACAAGAATAAAACCCCAGTCCCACGTAAAGTATCCAGAATACGCCACCACACTCATCCCCATGTAGATGAAGACAAAATTATCCGCCATGAATGACGAAGTCGTTAACAAATGCTGTAGAGCCGTTGCACTTTCGTCAGCTATGTTGTACAGGTGATAGTGACTCATAAGTACGCCCGAAAAGAACAGCGCCACAATGCCGCTCATTCCAACTAAGTCGGCTATCACGTAACTCAGATACGCTGAGAGGAGCACAATTGAGATCTCATAGGACGGATGCTGATGAAGAACCGGGTCAGCTTGTTTCAGTAAAAATGCCGACGTAAAGCACACGACTGCTGCGAGACCAACAGATCCAAAGCCAATCCCAAATACCTTGATGATAATGATGCCTGCGTCGTGTAAAGTAACATCATCAATACCATTCCGAATGAGGCCTTGAAATAGCGTGAATGACACAATTGCTACAGGCACGTAAAAAGCATTAGCTGCAGGCACACTTGGCATGAACCGAAACATTGCAAAAACCCACCAACACCGTCGTTCAGCATGCTTTCACCAAAGACAAGATTGAAAAGAAGTGGAGGCACACCATTCTTCTTAAACACTGACAATGTAGCTACTGGATCTACCGCTGATATCAGAGCGCCGTACAGGTACGCTTCCGCAGCAGTCAGCTTAGTGATGAGCCCCAAGTTTCCCAGCCAAATCAACACGCCGCCCGTGATAAATGTCGCCACCAGTGTCCCCACAATAGCCAACAGCATAATCGCGTTAAAGTTGGAAAAGAATCCCTGCCACCATCATGACCAAAGAAAAGAAAACAATCACCAACCACTTCGACCAAAGTATTACCATACCCCACCAGCACATACCCTTTTCTTCATATTAAATCCTGCCTCTAGAATAATCGGTGGTAATAAACTACAAGAACAAAATAATTCAAAACAAAATTTAGCAACGTAAACTTCCTTTGAACCCATTCAATCTCGTCATGAACGTACGCGTAAAAAAGCACTTCTGGGTCCATACCATTGTTCAGTGATTCCTGTTATACATCACCAGTATTTTGTCATTAGCGAACAAGACCAAGCTTACTCATTGACACTCTCTTTCTTTTTCTTTTTCATACCATTGGGTTGAAAATAAACACCCCGATACCAAACTGCATGATAAAGAATACAGAAAAACACACTAACGGTCAGAGTGAACCATTTGTCATTTCTCTCTCTCTTTCTGTACGCTTATAGCTCATTAACCCACCAATACACCAAAAAATATGGCAACAGCAGACTCAGAGATCAGTACCGGGTGCTCTAAGCGATCTAAACGGTAGGACACTAGTACCAATGCAAGCTGCAGACTGGCAATCACGCACAGTTCTTGACGCGTCCATTCAGTGACACTCTGCTCTGTCTTAACTGCAGCTCCAGATCCTGTTACACCACGTGCTGCGTCTAGTACTGCGTTGCCTGTGGCCGATGCCGAGTAGTCTGGGCCCATACTGCGATCAATTGTAACAAATGCGAATTTAAGCTGCAATGTTGCTGCAAGTCAGTTCCCCTAATGTTGCAACTGGTAAAAAGACGAAAGAAGTACAAAATCGTTAGATTTTCCAGATTTGCTGGAATGTTGCTAGAAAGTTGTGCAACGGAATGCAAAAAGTCTTGCCGCCCTAAAGTAAGGTTTAAGTAATTTGTAATGGCCATTGAGCTTTTAGGTCCTCTAGATCGGCGCGAGTATCAACACCTGGAAGCGTTGAATCGACCTGTACCAAGTGAATTTTATAACCTGCAGATAGCACACGAAGTTGCTCAAGGTCTTCACTCTCTTCGAGGTTTGAAAGACAAAGTGACGGGAATTCCAGCAAAAAATCCTTGCGAAACGCGTACATTCCTACATGTCGGAGATACGACGTTGTTTCGGGTGAGAACTTGCCGTTTTTGGCATGCGGGATCATTGCTCGAGAGAAGTAGAGAGCATTGCTGGTCAAGAATCAACAATAGACCATCAAACACACACACGCACAGGTCAAACTCAAACCCACGCCCTTCCTAATTCAGTCATTCATTCATTCATAAATCAATCAACTACGCACCTATTGCGGTCAGCGACACATTTGACAACATTGCGATTCAAAGCGTCTTGCTCGTCAAAAATTGGCGTAGCGAGTGTGCTCACGACGATATGAGGTCCAGCATTGCGCAGTCTTTGAATGCATAGGTCGATATGTTTCGGATTTACCCCCGGCTCGTCACCCTGAATATTCACGACAACATCATACTCGCTCAGCTCCTTGGAATCCATTAGATGTAGTGCCTGCACAATACGGTCCGTTCCAGTCTTGCAAGTGCCAGTGAGCATTGTGTGGCCACCCATTGCTTGTATAACTCCCAGGATACGCTCGCTATCGCTAGCCACGATCACTTTTGACAGCAGTCTAGACCTTGTAGCAGCTGCATACGTGTGCTCAATCATTGTCTTGCCAAAGAACTTAACGAGAGGTTTTGCAGGAAAACGCGTTGAGCCCAGTCGTGCTGGAATTACACCTAGGACCTTCATCTTGTCCTGCGTAGGATTGGTCCTGCAAAAGACTGCAAAAAAGCACCAAAAACTATTATATTGACTTTTAGGACACGACCACCAATGCGTCTTGAGGAGGGGCTACGGAAGCGTGAGGAGCACGACGACGGCAAGGATCGTCGTCACTCAGCCGTGCGTCGAGGTAAAAGTGAATGGATATCAGTACTCCATGGTACGAGTACCAAGTACGATCAGTGGGTGAAGCTGATTGCAGTGGGATCGTTGAGTCTCTGGTTGATCTTTGCGCTCATTTATTGGCACACATCTGTTGCTCCTCTAAAGTCAACAGGAGCGAAAGTAAGCAATTACAATGCACATCCATTGAGTATTGATCCATTTCCACAAGAGACCAACTTTATTGCGTTTGGAGACTTTGGGACGGGTGATGAGAGTCAACGTAAAGTAGCGATGGCGCTCGAGAACTTTACGTCTACGATGGATCCACCCCCGGCCTTTGTACTGTCAACAGGAGATCAGATTTATGACCATGGGTAAGGTGGTGGTTGCAATCATGGTACTAGTGACAGTTTTGTATGTCGATGCGAGGTGTTGATGTAGTGTTTTTGTTGTGGTGGAACTAGAATCCAGTCCGTTGATGACCCCCTCCTATTGACAAACTTTGAGCATGTACGATAGGATTGGTACAGGGTTTTTCAATCAAGCATTGAGACAGTTGCGTTGATCAAGGTTATTGTTTACTTTTTGCTGCAGATGTACAAACACAATAAGCTGCAAGTGCCGTGGTATGTAACGTAAGTCGTTATTAGTTGCTGCTGTTATTCTCAGGACAGACCACGGATCGAGATGTAATGTTTCTGCTGTGTGTATTTTTGGTGCTCGATCTAGAATAGGAAACCATGACTGTGAAGGATCAGTCGATGCAATGCTTCAGTACGCTGAAAAACAAGAGTCGTTGTGGTATTTGCCGCGGCGATATTACTCAATCGATCGTCCTGTGGCACCGAAGACGATCCTGAGACTCGTTGTGATCGATGCTTGTGACTTGGTCTGCGGCCGTGAACCTCGGGACTTTCGCTGCACTGAACACATGATCGAGCAATCGTCAGCGAAGACAAGACAGTCGCAGTACGATTGGATTGAAGAAACGCTGAGTGCTGACAAGCCAGCCGGCGTGGAGCAAATGTGGACGATCGTAATGGGTCATTGGGGCGTGTATAGCTTTGCAGGTAATGCTGATACGCCCGAGTTGATTAATGCGTTAGATCCGCTTTTGAAAACGTATAAGGTACACGCATATTTTAACGGCCACGATCACTCCATGCAGCATGTTCGCAAGGTGGACACTGACGGTTCTGTCAGGAATTATTTTACGTCCGGTGCTGGCGGATATCGAATCCACGATCTCCAGCCGAGCGCTCGCGCGAATCCAGACCTGGTGCACGCGGCTTTGGTGCATGGTTTTATGTTCATACACATGACAAGGACGTTTTTCCGCGTCCACTTTGTTGACGAGACTGGCAAAATCCTCTACACCACCGAGGTGAGAAACCATTTGTCGAGCACCCTTCAGCTCAAAACCCCGCAAAATGTTGATACTACATTGAGATAGATAAACAAAGATGTGCATGGTTGTAGAGCATTGTGAGCGTTTGCGTTCCTAGAGCTTTGACCTGCACTGATCATCTGTTCTAAATTAAATGTTGTGTTCTACATCCTGAGCTCCAAGTCGTCTACGCGCTCTTCTTGCGCGAGTGCCAGCTAAACTCTTCAGCCTTGAGGAGATATAGGACGAGCTGATCTTCCTTACACAGTCTTGACATCAAACATCGATCTCATCATACAGCTGAAGCACCACGAAGAAAGAGACGTGCAGTCCATTCAAAGACATGGTCGATCCATTTACGCCTTCCCAAATTATAAAAGAAATGGCGTGTTTAACAGCAAGCAAGCACATGAGATTTGATATCGATAACGTATCCCACACTGTAGCTACCACGACGTCGTATTTCTCGTCGGAACGATGTCGACTCTGGCTGCTCCAGTCGCTGAGCAGATTTCTGCGCTTCCTGTTACAGAAATTCAAGTTTCTCGTCAACTAATTTGTATCCTCATGAACCATTGCATACTAACAACGTACATTATTTGCTACCCATCTCAGAGGTAGCAATATACCAATCACGTATAATGCTACTACGAAAAACACGAGAGTCATGACGATCATCTACCAAAAAAAATGTCAAGAGAGTTAAAAACCTTCAAGAAGACAGAGAGAGAGACTGACAATGCACCAAAGGAGAACCATAACACACACACACCTTATGTAACATAGAAAGATAATGAAGCTCATCTAAAACTTGTGCTGCAAGTGGCAACAATGGTACACGGCCCAGCACAAAGCCACCGCCCAAGAGCGCTACGTTAAACAGTAGTGACCCCATTTGCACCTAATAACGACTTCTATTGGCCAATATTGTCTTTTATAGGAAGACGTATTTATAGGAAACAAGCTACAATAAAGTCTTTTACTTTTAGCCAATCCGTGGAAACAATGCATCTTGGCCATTCATTTGTTTGATTCTTGGTCATTCGATTGAATGTATCTCTTCACTATTCAAACCGAAAGTTCCGACTCGTATCATCATGGCTCCAACTGCTCCTAAAGTGTACGTCATTGTCTAAAACCCATGGCCTTATCCCTTGGAATCATGGATTATCTCCTACGTCTTGATAGTCTCTATATTAATAGACGTGACGTATGGATGGATTGTGAGAGTAAAGCGTGTCTGCTCAATGCAAGAATACGCTCTTCTCTTTAATTCAATACGGAATGAAACTTCCATTGGTCGTTTCTTGTCAATGTCTCCCAATGTGTCAGTCAACTAATGACATCATTTTCGTGGAGGATTGTGGTGTGTGTAGCTTGTATGCTACTCCACTTAAATTTAACTATGACGGGTGTATCGGGAGAAGCCTCACTTGAAACTGAGCTGGCCCCGATGTGTCGTGCATCCCGTCCTAATGTATGCTATTGTGTTTATATTTCTACCTATAGTCTTGTCCCCGAGTCTATCCTCAAGAAGCGTCGCACTCTTGAGCAGGTGAAGGCCAAGCGTGCTGCCAAGGCTGTTGCTACCAAGGCTCACCGCAAAAAAGTCCGTCAGATCGCCTTCAAGAGTGCTGAAAAGTACATTAAAGAGTACCGTCAGGTAAGAGCCGAACGCAAGTTGATTAATTGTTGCTGTACATTATTGTTCAAACAGTTCAGCTGAACAACGTCTTTGTATCGTAATCTTAGCTTGAGAAGCAGAATGTGATCCTTCGTCGTCAAGCTAAGTCCAAGGGTAATTTCTACGTGCCTGCTGAGGCCAAGTTTGCTTTTGTGATGCGCATCCGTGGTATTATTGGCGTGTCTCCAAAGGTTCGCAAGATTTTGCAGCTTCTCCGTCTGCGTCAGATCCAGAACGGTGTTTTTGTAAAGCTTAACAAGGCTACTATCAACATGCTCCGTCTGGTCGAACCATTTGTCACATACGGCTACCCGAACCTTAAGGTAACACGTGAGCTCATTTACAAGCGTGGATTCGGTAAAGTTCGCGGCCAACGTATTCCTTTGACGGACAATGCGATCATCGAGAAGTCTCTGGGCCACATTGGCATCATTTGTATCGAGGATTTGATTCATGAAATCTTCACGGTGGGCGAGCACTTCAAGCAGGCCGCTAACTTTCTGTGGCCCTTCCAGCTATCGTCACCGAATGGAGGCTACACCAAGAAGCTGTTGCACTTTGCTGAAGGTGGTGACGCCGGCAACCGCGGTGCTGAAATTAACAAGTTCATCAAGCAGTGTCTGTAAGATGCTTGGTTGGTACTTGCGAGGTTTTCTGCCAGCTCTGCTGTAACATCTCGGTTTGAATGATAAGAAACATGTCTTTATGACTCACATGCACTTTGTCTGCCGAAGCTTCATGCTATATGCCTGTCTTGATGTTGCCGTATTGGACTACAGTGTTTGTCTAAAGCGACGGCAGTGGTGAAAGAAAAACGTTTTACAAGCGGAACCGCCAACCTCGGCTCCTGCAAAAATACGAGCTCGTTTTGACATGTAGTCTTTACTGAAGCAGCTGCAATTGCGGATGGCATTTCATGTGCATTGCTCCATTTTAGCATTTGTAATGTAGCTTCGCATGTCGCTCGGTCCGGTGGCCCGCAGCCGCAACGTGGCCAGCGTAATATCTTATATTCGGATGAAGTTTGCTTTGCTCAATCATGCGCGCCGACAAGCTGCCAAGCCATTATGATGGCACAAATGAGCCAAGCTGCAAGCACGGCTTCTCGCGTGAGAGTCTGCACCAAATGATCACGCGCCTTGCCAAGACACACTGACGTCTTTCATTGAAGTGGCTACATGTATTGCGTCGTTTCAAGATCCCTGTTGTGTCTATACCTCAAAATAATTCCTAGATTAGGACTGTAATGTACCCTCTAACATCTTTGTTAGGTTACACGATAGATGACATAAACGTTGTCGCATAAAAGTAGTTACATGATGAAAAACCAAGTACAGGTCAGTTTGTTGAATAGCTGCTGGCTATTGTTATTGCTCTGTCGATAATTACCACTGACATCATCTCAATTGCATCGTTATTTGCTGTGTAATGGTGTTAATGTATAGCAAATAGCAACTTTGACTTCACCGCAAGGCTCGTCGTCCTCTACGATCACGTCCTGTGATCTAATGAGCATCGAGGCAATGCAGATTTTACGGTTAATGGGCCCAGAAAGTCCGTCAACGCCCGAGGTTATTGCCGAATATCTGCGAGAAATGACGGATTCCAAGATGGTTGGTACTTTTGCACTTGTGTGGTGCTGATTTCTGGACTAAAACTAGTCAATTGTTGCCAGATTGGACAAATATTAGGTGAACCGGACGCTAAAACACAGCGTGTGCTGCATGAATACGCCAATATGTTTCAATTCCACAACGTGTCATTTGACATTGCAATACGTGTATACTTGGGTCGCTTTGAGCTGCCTCGTGAAGCTCAGAAGATCGACCGCATCCTTCAGGCTTTCGCCAAAGCTTATTACAGTCAAAACTCTCATAGCTTGGAATGTCCGTCCGAAGATGCAGTCTATACGTTGGCATTCTCCGTGCTGTTGCTTAACACAGACGCCCACAATCCAAAACTCGCACGCAAGTTCAAGATGACTCGAGCTGATTTTATCCGGAATTACCATCAACTGGGAGTAGGTGACAGCAATTCAGCAAGCCCAGAAGTACCGGATACATTTCTCGGTTATTGCTACGATCTGTTCGTGATGGATGCAATTAGACGTATCGAACGGAAACCGATTGAGCTTCAGCCTCATGAAGTAGAGCTTGAATTTCCAGAAAAAGCATTGGGCCTCGAAATTGAAACCTCGTTTGATGGCCAAACTGCAGTTGTCAAGGCGTATGCTAATGACCGTCACACATATAGCAGCAGAAGGCAAAGGCAATCAAGCTCTGCATCATCTGCAGGATCAAGAAGAAGCAGCACGTTTCTTGACTTCCGGTGCTAACTTTCTAGCAGCAGGGAGCAGTATCTTTGCAACGATTTTGGCTTCAGTTGACTCGGAACCCGAGATATCCGTCGTAGGATGGGTGATTGTAGCAGTTGGAGACGATGACACTCGCCAGATTGGCTATGCAATGTCGCGTTATCTTCTCAAGACGGCTCCACGTCCTGTTCTCATCCGATTTTGTGAGCCTAGTATGTACTTTGCGTCTCTAGAGTAATATGAGGCTCCTCCAGGCACTCAATTAATCGTTACAATAGCTTTTATCTTTGTCGCAAATGACCGATGCCGCATCGCATTGATATTGATGTTTTGTACCTTATTTTTGATAGCAACAAAACAGTGGGTTTGTCGATGTTTGTCGACTAGATGTATCGAAATGAGCGCGACATTTGGCTGCATAATCTCATAAAATGCGGAATCCTTTCAGTGAAGCGCGGAAGATTGCTGAAATGTCACACATGATAAAAACGGATGCTCAGTACTTTTTACCACGGACTTTACATTTTCTTTCACTTGTTTAATTGAGCATAGCTAAAGTCGTAGGTTTTAGTTATTTGTTACAAGAGCAAAGATGTATCGTAGATACAAACAATGAGAGTGTACACGTGACTTTTAGAGGCTGTTCCTTTTTTATGCCAAAATAAAACCCTTTATAAATGAATTTATTTCATGCGGTCGTAACGATAAAGTACATACCACTCTTTCCCCACCCCTTTGCTTCTTTTTTATCTATTAAAGACACTTTGCTTAACCAATCATCAAAATTGTCACATCGTACGGATAATATTAGGTCATGTCGTTTCCTTGTTTTCGGTTTTTTTCAATCATGTTAAAACTACTCAATCTGGCAGCTGCGTTAGACCCACCCCTGAATCATTCCATAAAAGAAGCCATATCACTTGATAATTTACAACAATGGGAGCACTACTCGTATGTTTTGGGATGGAAGAATCAGATGATGGTCACATGAGACAGCAGAAGAAAGTATCTAGACGTCATTCCTACGCACTACTTGACCGAATACAGATAAATTGGAATGGTAGACATTTTGATGAGGAAGACGAAGAGGTGATCAAGTATGTGACACACTAGTATTTACTTGATTCATTGATTTTACAAGCCATTCTTACGTAATTTCTTGTATCTGTTATATCTCTATATATTTACTCTCTATCTGTCGGTCTATCTCTCTGTGATCACAGTTGGGACAATTTTATGTTACAATCGAACAAATCAACGGCATCCTCAGGTCGTCGCATGTTATCGGCATTCTACAGTCGATTACTCGAAGAAAATAATGATTATGCTTTTTACTTTGATACAAAAGGAAAACGAATGAAAGGAGCGTATCTTTATCATGTGGAGCTATTGGAGAATTATTTTGAACTTTTCTGTGGACAAAGACGGACTCAAAAGTCACCTTATCCAGTCGAATTGGTTGAAATGTACAGCTTGAGTGATGAATGCTTTTCGACATCGTCTACTATGATGAGTGATGTGGACTACGGGGTCTCAGTCAACAGCAGCAACAATAACCTCTCTCACTTGTTGATATTACAACCAGTACTTGGTCGATCCTCGAGCTTAGGTCCACCCGTGCATACAAGTATCAAGATTCATCGAGCTATTACCAGTCCACATCTTGAAGACGACCTATACTTTGCTCACTTACATTCACCATGGAATTCACATCAATTCAAGCTTGAGAATCATGACTTGTCATCACCAAAGTCGTTTCTATCACGGACATTTACAAGCTAAAGTGACCCCAAGTTCTTCTTTATTATCTCAATCGTGTGTCTTTTCTAGATCTGTCTGTCTTCTTGTGCAATCATTGCACTAAACCCGTCTCTATTAGGATAACATTGTGACGCAACTCAACCTCCTGATTAACAATATGCAGCAGTTTATACCGTATTTTATCCATCACAGCAGCTTTCTACATGACTGGAAGCACAACTTCCATTCTCTCCATTCATACACATCAAGTTTTTTTCTCTGTCTAGCGCTCAAGTGAGCTGCTTTCTTGTGTGCTAACTTACTTTACTCCATTTCTTCCTTAATCCACGTACTAATGCCGCGCTTTGGATTGCTGTAGTAATACTTGCCTGGTACGCTCCGTGACTCGCGCCTTACCCAACCAGGAGGAAGTTTCTCGGCAGTCTCAGGGTGTTCACGCTGCTGTTGAGCACGCTTGACCATTTCCTCGGGGTGAAAATGACAAATCTCTTTAAACATGAGCTCTTTCAGATCGGGTTCGTCTAGATCATCCAGATCAAAGCTCTGAAACTTCTCCACCGGGACATTCTCGCGCTCTTCGTCGTAATACATTGCTAGATACGGATGCCGCAGTGCTTCCTCAACACTAATGCGCTTTTCCACATCAAATACCAACATCTTCCATAACAAATCCAAACCTTCTGGATTGGCGTTCGGGAACATGGTGCTTGTGTCAATACCAGCCACTGCTTGCGTTCGGCTCAGTAGCTGACGTCCCTTTAGTTTGTTGGCCAACGGGTTCTCCTTGAACGAGTGCTCCTCCGGTACGCCCAGCACATTCATAATAAGCTGAAGCTGATGGACGTAAGTCTCACCGGGAAAGAGAGGCTTGCGACCAAGCATTTCGGCAAAAATACACCCTGCTGCCCAAAGATCCACACCATCGCCATAAGCACTACCTAACAAAAGTTCCGGTGCACGATACCATCGCGTTACCACATATTCAGTCATACCCACATCATCAGCTTCTTTCGAGCGTGCAAGTCCAAGATCACAAATTTTGAGCTGACAATCGGAATTGATAAGCAAATTGCTGGGCTTCAGGTCGCGGTGCAACACACCAGCGCGATGCATGTGATGCAAACCGCTAAGCATTTGATACAGGAAATAACGAATATGATCGTCACGTAGCACCTCCTTGGAATAAATGATGCGATGCAGATCCATTTCCATGAGATCAACCGTCATGTAAACGTCTCGAAAGTCCGTGTACGATGGCGGCGGAATTAAATCCAATAAACTCAACACATTTTCGTGAGCCATGTGACGGATCAATCGACATTCACGCAATATCTGCTTGAGCTGGTGCGGATGCCATATACAGTCAATCACCTTCTTAATAGCTACGTTGCCACCCGTTCGCAAGTTTGTCGCAGCAATCACAATACCATACGCACCACGACCACACACCTTGATAAGCTGATAATGACGCGGAATCGTGAAAGGAGCACCGCACACCATAAACGTGTGCATGTCAACATTTTCCTTACATATAACGGCGTCAGTAGCTGCACGCAGTGAGCTATTGTTCCCGCCTCCTGAAGAAAAATGCTTGTATACTATGTCATCGTCATCCTTGCTTTGCTCATCAAGAACAACAGCACCGGCAGATTGTGTGCGAGCAGTGCTCTCAGGAGAGAGTTTCACGTTTGCCCAGCCATGGCGACGCACATGTTCACTTCCACCTACAGGATACTCGTCAAGTGTCGTGCTTTTCTTCAGTGCTGGAGTTGCAGCACCCAACAAGGCTTGAGAATGAGCTGCAGGAGTGGCATCCCATTGCAGCATGTGAGAGGATGGAGGATTATTTCGATCGATCACGACGCTTTGACTCTTCTTCAGTCGTGGCTGTACACCATCTTCATTTTCGTCCAACTTTACGCGGCGACAGGTTATACCGAGCTGCACCTTACCGCAATATTCACCTTTAGCATTGCTGATGGAATACCATTTACTATCAGCTGCCATAGCTGCTTCTTCTCGCATTGTGGTGCGCTCGGCCGCATCTGCAGCCATCAAATACCTGGCGACATTCAATGTAGCAAAACCAAGCTGAAACTCGACACCATTCTTCGAGTGATCTTTTACGTCTACCACCAGCGAGCAAGTGCCAATGACACCATAGAATGGAAGCTCGAAAACTAGATTCCACACCGGGTGAGTTGGCAAATACGAGTCATCTCCCGAGTTGCGCGGAGTACCGGTGCTAAATGGGTCGATCACCGGAGTTGAGTTATTGGATGTGGACACAAGGCCAACACCAACCGCAGAAGATGCCGCAGAAGCAGCAGAAGTCGCCACCGCGGTCATGAAGCTAAACTTTCGCGAAAGGTTTGGCATTGAAATACCACCGATAAGGACCGAGGGCCCCGCCGAAACCGATGAAAAACCTAGCGTAGACACATTTGCATTGGACTTGGGCTTTGATTGCTCTCGGTATTGGAGCCGCAATGTAACGCTTGGTTCCTTGACTGTCTTTTTAATTGATGTGCCTGCCTTCAGTCCATGGCCCTGCATGATCCGAACAAGCAATACCCCTTCCAGGCCGTGCTCGGCGTCCACCTCATTAAACTCCTGAGGAAGTTTCAGTGTCGTTGCCGCACCAGGAACCTTGAAGACAGCACTAGCTGCCACGACGTCACCGTTGATCTCAAAGCGCGCGAGCCGTCCGTCCGAATAAAATGTAAACTTATGCACCCAGTTTTGAATAAACTTACGCGCATCACGACGATTTTCAAGCTCTTCCTTGCCTGAAGCTACCGCTATTGATCCATCCACCGACATGCCACCAATTTTAAAGTTGGTCCAGAGCGTGTGCCGAGCAAAGTCGTGCATGAAAGTCACCACACCAGAGTGGCCGCGGAACGAGCCGTGAAATGGCACAGATGGCGGATAGTTCGAGCAAAATATAATGTTTTTGTCCAATAATCGGAAGAAGCGGGTAAAAACCTGCTCTGATGGCGGAGGAAGCGTCACTGCCATGTCGCCCTCCGTACGCCAGTTACCACTGTACGCCGTATAGAGTACAACCAACATTGCATAAAATTCTTCCATGTCAAGAGGTGCTACTGGAAGCGTTGGAAGCGCCACAATAGCTTCGAGCCCAAGTCGCATCCATATTATTTTTTCCACGGCCGTTGGAGCTGTTACCTGTAGCGTCTTCTTGTCCTCTGTAATAAAAGTGAACCCGTTCGCGCGGCTTGATGAGTCTTTGACCCCCGCTAGCACATATAAATGACTTACACCACTAGACGCTGGGCTGCTGGAATTTCGTCGGACCATGCTCGCTGCTGGGCTACCTGGTGCAGGTTTGCTTGGATCAGTTGGAGGACGAATATGATGAGTCACTAGCGGCTCATCTCTAGACGACAGATATGCCTCTTTTGAAGCAAACCTTCTCAAAAACTTGCCCTCTAATACGTAGTAATGTCGCTCCAATCTCCTCAGCCACTCGCTCCGTCTTGTCAACACTCCTTCCCATTTCACCGCCTCATGATACAACGTCCCAGACTGTGGTCGAAAACTAGAGTTACGATCATCAAATCCAGACAATGAGTTGACGTCTATATCCGCATCAAGATCTAATAAAGGTTTGTCTCCATTCTGTAGCACTAAATCTATATTTGTAGACACCGGTGACATGTTCAGCACTTTTTCCGGATCGTTTTCCACAATCTTCACTTGTGACACATCTGACCCTCCTTCTACGTTCTGCTTAACGTCAGAATCGCTACTTGCAGTAGGCCCTGCAACATGATTTGTATCACCCGCTGCCGTTGCAAACGAGATCCTCTCTCCAAGTGCATTAAGTCGTGGATCCTGTGCTTTAGATAACCGCCGCAGTGATGCATTGTATAAATTCTTCTCCTTTCCATGCAACGACAGCTTTGCATCTTCTAGAATTTCCGACGCACGCTCCGAAATCTGTCCTTGTTGTCGCCACATATTAATAACTCCTTCTCGACTTCCAAGTATTACTGCAGTCGACATGGAGCTATCATGACTCCGTCGACGATGAGCAAATCCATTCCCATTTGCCACCGTCAATATATCAAGTCCATTAATCACATTTCTTGTATACTCGGATATTCCACTCTCACTAGTACGTACTTGATCATCATGTTCTTTACCTCCAGGTGTAGAAAGACGCGGTGCAATATCAATAGCTGGTGTCGCTGCCATATCCACAAAAGGTGGAGACGGTCGCATTCGCAATGATGCTCTTGTCCATACTGCACTCTCCGATTGTGTACGTAATCTCTCTTTTCTCTTTACTTTCTTTATATAATAAGTAGGTAATGGCCCAAAATCACTAGATGTACTACCACCTGGTAGTTCACCATCTACAGGGCTTGTACTTGTAGATGATGGAAGACTAATTGGTCCCTCATACGGCATTATATCCTCACAGCTAGTACGTTCGTAATCACCTGGAAATGCCTCACTTAGGTCCATATTAACTCAATGTATATGTCTCTATCTCTCTTCTCTCTATATCAGCCTCCTTAGTAGTTTGTATCAATCAATTGATATAGTAACTAACCTATGGACAACTGAATGAAAAAGGTCGGTTTTACTAGCTCGTACTGTTTCAAACGAGACAAAAAGTAGTTCGTTAGAAAGCTTCGATAATCTACTATTCAATACAGTATAAAGATAAATACAATCATCACGTACAAGAAAGAAAGAGAGAACAAGAAGGGGAAAGAAACACTCGACCGCGCTTTGTTAGGAAGAAGACACGTCTGTTATGTGGGTGTGTTAATTAAGGCAAAAAAAAGGTTTTCACGGTACGAAAAAACTTTCTCTTGATATTTGTATGGTGCTTTAAAACCAAGTGGAACTTCGTCTCGTCGTTAGCACAACGTCTTCAAGTTTATTCTTGTCAAGCGTCGCAGCGATGATTTTTGATCATATTGACAAGAAAAAGAGTCTGTAGAAGCATGAAGCATTAACTTTATTCACACTTGAAAGCTTCGTACCATGATGAGCAATCAAACAATGCCCTAGGACAAGATGGGTGGAAAAATCTTCTGCTGGACCATTTCTTCCAGTACAATACGCACATCCTTTGTCTTCAACTGCTCGCGTGAATGAATCAAATCAACAAGTGTTGTTAGTGATCAAAGTGACGTGACTACATGGCGTCAATCTATATAGATATATAGTGACGCACCGTTGGATATTTGTATTGAAAACCTGTGGATTCGATCTTGGAACCATCTACGTAAAGATGATTGTGCTGCAACAGCTCCTTGTCGATGTAAGGAGTCAGTGGCGTGTTGGTAATACCATGTTCCTAAGGATCAGACAAGGCACAAAATCAGACTCAGTGTAAACCAGATTGACAAGGAATTCCACGGGGTGAAAAGCAAGACATACGTACCGCACACAGATCGGCCCAAGGTTGCATGTGCTTCTCGTTAGCATCATCCACGACGTCGGCGAGTCGCACGCGGGCCAAGTTAGACACAAGCTTACCGATGAAACCAGTCTTGATATGAAAAATCTCCTCCAACACAGCATTTATCTTCCCTTGGTCTGTATCCAGTAGTTAGCAATTGTTACATGTTCCTCGGCAAATAGGTCTGTGATACAGCTGCACTTACCGGTATCGTTCTTATCGACCACATTGTAAATATCTCCATCGTCACCGGCAGTTGTGACGTGCCACAACGCTTGGCAGACATCAAACACATGAACCTGTTCAAGCAATGCGGATGTATCAGGTAACTTAAACATTAAGCAAAAAGTGTGCCACTTCGCACCGTATTAACACGCATCTCCGCGTCCCACAGCAGTTTCATCCTTTCTTCCAGCTTCACATAGCTAGGCAACACAACACCAAACCAAGTCTCAGCTATACCAGCTGTTATATACACATATACGTCTAATAACAAAAACATACGAGGCAGCACAGACGATTCTGGGCATAAGTCCCATCGAATCTGCTGGGCCGTACACCTATGCACCCACGAAACAACATACATACCAAATAGTTTAGAAACAAAAACAAAGACATCAGCAGTGTCAGTAGTAACATACCGTTGCCAGGCGGAGGAAGACGGCCTTAAGATGCGGCATACGACGAATTTCTTCCTCGGCCTCAAGTCTATATTTGGCCTGTAGAGTCCACGGTTGAAGCTCAGCGTCCTCTTTCGCTGGTTGTTTCACTTGTGATTTGTACACAAAGGCCGTCGATACTTCAATGTAACGCTTCACGCCCACTTCCTGTGCTTTCTTGGCTACCAACACGACAAAAAATAACAAAAGATTGTCAAACTCCATTGCTACAATCTCCAAATCCAGCAGCTAAGAGACCATCACTAAAAATAGCAACATATTAATGAAATTAGCGTAACACACACCACATTTGACTGCAACATCACGACATTTAGAGGCATAGACAGATTCCGAGAGTCCACATTTGGATTCTCCTGCGAGATTGAATACAAAATTATAGGGACCAAATTCCGGATTGAAAGCACGATCTACATGATCATCACGAGTCAAATCTGCTTGTACAAAATGCACTCGATCATCATTGAATGCCTCTTTATATGGAGCACTAACAACAACAGCAACAACAACAATAACAACAAGGAGAGATAAAGATAAAGATTAGAACATGACGGATGCAAAGAATGACTAGATACGGTCCTTTCTCCGACCTAAAATACGAGATTTCAGGCATTGTTTTATCAGCTACGCGTACAGAAGAGACAATATCACGATCAATGAGGTATTTGACAAAGTTACGGCCAATCATTCCTGCACCACCCAGTACCAAGACATGTGGCTTTGGAGTCATGTTACTACTAGTGTCAAGAAATATAAACAAAGTGGGTGAAACAAATGCAAGTGATTGGTGTAAAATGATTTTAATGAATTGGTGTACAGTACACAACATCTTACCGCCGTGATAATTTATGTACACCACATAGCTATGAATCAAGCGAGTCGACAACTTTTCCATTTACTTTCTTCTATAAGAACAACAATAACAAAAGAATGCAAAGCTTTATTGCAGTGCTAAGTATTGCATTAACTATCGTAACTTTGCTCTATATGAATCAAGATCCAGATCCACCAGGACGTATTATTGAACGTATTAGTAAAGTACCATCCTCATCTAATGATACTACGCATTGTGATGTAGTTAATCTTGAGACGTTACGTCATGTTGCTATTGTTTATACTTGGGTCAATGGTACTGAGAAATGTTATAATACACGTCGTGAACGTGCTGGATTACCACCTGGTGGTACATCACGAGATAAGGAAATGGGTGAACTCAAGTATTCTTTGCGTTCATTGGTTAAATACGCACCATGGCTTGTAGGTCCGATCTATCTTGTCACACCTGGTCAGATTCCAGACTGGCTAAATGTATCAAATCCTCGTATACGACTTGTGGATCAAGATGATTTATTACCAAAGGATAAAGTCACGTTACCTACTTTTGATACAAATGTCATTGAACAATATTTACACAAAATTCCAGGACTGACGGATATTTTTATTCATATGAATGATGACTATTTATTCATTAAACCAGTAACACCTGATCGTTTATTCACATGTGAGGGTGGATTACGATTTCTTACGGAAATTAATCATATTCGACATGTACCAAGTATAAAAGCACGTCCGTGGCTTGCTAGTGTACGCAATACGGTCATGCTCATGGATAAGACATATGGAGGTCAACACGTGTACAATTTTATCAAACATGCACCGTTTGTCTACAGTCGTTTTGCATTTGAGGAAATTCATAAAAAGTTTGCCAAGGAGCTAGATGCTACACTTTCATTCCAGTTGCGCACATCGAACGACCTTAACATGCCGCTGCTGCACCACATTTATATGCAGGAGGAGGGGTCCAAGATTTTGGGCATTCCTGTTGGGTTGAATCCCCTGAGTGAGAGCGAAGAATGGAAACTCGTGTATTTGAAGGACGATGGCCATGAGATGCTTGATGCACAGTTCAAGAAGGCGCTAAACAATGAGGGTCCCGAGATTTTATTGGCGCTGAACGATGGGTTTACGAATTCAAAAACGGCTGAGATTGTTGGCCGCTTTTACTCTCTGATGCTACCAGAACCTACCGTCTTTGAGTTGCCTGAAGGTCAGTACGTAAGTGTGGTGAGCAACTGGCACGGCGACGATTGCGCGTATGACCCCAATGTCATCCCGCTGCCCGACTCCGTGTCAGTGCAAGCAGATAAGAATGCCATGACTTGGGCACCGGCACCAGCTCAATTTCGCTCGCCTAACGAGCTAGCTTTTGCCGGAATGACGCAATCGTTCGGGTGGAACTTGGCTTCAAACGTTGGCTATATTTTTGGCCTGATCATTGCGATCGTTGTTGCCGTCTATATCTCCCGATTTTCAGGCAAGAGGATCCCAGGTCTATACGCCGCCAAGCGAGTATAAGCGACTGGTCCAAGTGTGTGGAGCTGTTGCTCCCTTGCTGATAAAGCCGTGCTTGACGGTAGTAGGAAATGAATTCTCGTTTAATCGATTCATCTTCGTACACCCAAATATATACTCGGCCGTGGTTTCGATGTTGAGCAGCGAACTGGACAAAGAACAAAGTAGGAAGAAAACGATATTGTTTGTCTATTCAACTCGGCAAGCTTTTGCACATATGCATTTATGTAGTGAATACATGGACTAAAAACCACTCACTCACTCTCGTCATTGCACGGACCGTTTATACTATAACATTTGCTTGTAGAAACTCTGCACAAATCCCCAACCAGCCACTTACGCCTTATCCCTGCACTAGGTTCACAACTAGCTGCTTACACCTTGTCATACGCACCGTTCAAGCGTATGGGCGCCTTGCAGCGGCGCTGTACAAGCAAATAGCAAAGGTACATGATAATGACGCCGAGGCCTAGCCCCATGCCACGTAATAGCGAATTTGTAAATGCCACCCAGCGCAGCTCGCGGTACGCAATCACTTGGTACGTTGGTGCAGCATCCACTCTCCCTGGAGTCGGCGGCAAAATCATCGGATCCACTTCGCACGAGCCAGGCTTGCGTATAGTAAGCGCGTACGGTTCCGGAGCCCGGCTTGCGCTCAAAGCTGCTAGGTTCAGGCAAATACTTCTGCAGGAATTCAATGGCGGTGTCGGCCACACGCATGTCCGTGTACTCGTCATTCAGCGCAACCACTTTGTACGGCGTGGAGCCATCCAAGATCTGTCCAAAAATCTTTTTAAGCTTGTCAATGTTGTTGTTCTGCATAAGAATCAGTTTGTAGCCAGTCAATTCCTCCGCAGGAGGTGTGTAAATTGGAATGCCAAGCTCTTCACCGCCCTGTGACACCATATAGTAGTGGTGCAACAACGGCATGTTCATGTCTGGCTTCGCACGGAACCTGCTCTTGAGCGTCATGTACAGAGGTCGATCAAAAATTTGGTGGACACGCTCAAACGCTCGACGCGAATAAACAAAGGGCGCGTGCTTGATAAAGTAACGGTCCGTCTTTCCCCAGCGCAGATCCATCTCTTGCTGCGTGTTGAGAACGGACGAAATCCAAATTCCCTTCTTCGGTGGAGGTGGAATGTGAGAAATAAGTCCCTTTTCATGTAGTAATCGAATAGCGCCGTCACATGTAAAGAACTCGTGCGGTGCAATGGGTTTTAAAAACATATAGTCATCATTCACTTGCATGAAAATATCCGAGAGACCAGGAATCAAGTACAAAAACTGCTCAATCACATGCGTATTGAACGTCGGCAAGAACTTCTTTGCATAATCTGGAAACAGATCGTCCTGGTTAATCACTTTAATCCTTGGATTATTCATATCCAACCAATGTGGAATATGACCAGCGGTAACAAGAAAGATCTGACCCGTGTGCCATGGCATATTCTTTTCCAATGATCGTATAGAGTACATGAGTTCACCAATCTCTCGATCACGAGAGCCACCAACAGCTTTTTTTCCACCAGCTTTTTCACGTATTTGACGATAACATGGTTGACTACCATTTACCCACGTATAGACAATCGACATGCGACGTATCTGTTCAAAGTTCTTTATCTGACATTGACCTGGCCATTGATTCATTGTCGCTTGAGAATTATAGCGTTTATTCTCTTCGTCTGTAAGTTTATCGTAAGTATACGGTACAGGCGTCTTTGTAAGTAAATACAAGACCAAGAATAGTGCACTACATGCTGCAAGTAACGCATAGCGAAGATTACGGTGATGGGTGAGCGCTAAGCGCATGCGCATACCAGTTGGACTCTTCATCTCGGGTTATACGCGTCTAATAATGGCTTGAGTGCAAAATATAAAGTGTATTATATATATATATTTAAAGACACGAAGAGAGAGGAAGAAGATGAAGAAGGGGTGAAAGGACGTGGCAATACTGAACGCAGTACTTTGCGTTCAGTGTGCCACGTCTTTTTATAGTTGTACACTGTTGAGTTGAGTTTTTACATAATAATTACAAAACTGCTAGTATCTTAAAATTGAGGACAAGTATTTTTTCCTTAGATACTTTTGTGGCTCTAACTACGTGTTATAAGCTAAAAATAACAAAGATTCTAATGTTTTTACACTAATTCGTCGTGGTAACGACTATTGGACTAAGTCGCTTACGTAGACCAAAAGATGTGCGTCGAAAGATACAAAGAGACCTTACGTTACAAGTATGTAGACCAGCAATCAGCCTTAAATCCAAAACAATGCATACTTTGTATTTAATTACATAATTGCACACATTCAGCTACAATTTTACAGTAGTTCAGACCAATTCATACGATTCAATCCTTAGATTTCAGTGCGCGTTTTGTTGGGCCTCTTTGCTACATGTGGTACACACAACAATACGTGTCCCACACAAATATTGTTTGGACATGGAAATTTTCGTCCTACTCCGGCTGTAATATATCTTCCATTCTCGTATTTTTCAATTCACGTCAAGCACATACAAAAGATAAACTAGCACGTATTTGTATCAAAACATAATGGCAGACGAATGGCCAACAGTTGCGTCCGAGTACCAAATCATTGAGCAAATTGGTCAGGGCGCATTTGCAAAAGTATGGAAAGCATACTGTGTACCAAAGAAAATTCACGTGGCTATCAAAATCATGGATTTGGAAAAAATTACGACCAGTTTTGAAGATATTCGTGCTGAAGTGCAGACGATGAAAATGACGAATCATCCAAATGTGCTGAAATGCTATTGTAGCTTTGTGCACAAGGATCAACTCTGGCTTGTTACGCAACTTATGAATAAAGGTTCATGTCTCCACGTGATGAATCTATTCAAGAAGAAGGGACTGGGTGAAGGACTAAAGGAAGATTTCTTGGCTATTATCTTGAATGAAACACTCAAGGGATTGCAGTATTTTCATGAAAATGGTCAAATTCATCGTGATATTAAGGCTGGTAATATCTTACTGGACAGTGAGGGTCATGTCGTTATTGCTGATTTTGGTGTCTCGGGCTGGATGATGGAAGGAGGTGATCGTCGAAAGAATCGTCAGACTTTTGTGGGTACACCCTGTTGGATGGCGCCAGAAGTTATGGAACAGGTGCAAGGGTATGATTACAAGGCCGACATTTGGTCGCTCGGGATCACGGCCTTGGAGCTCGCCAAGGGCTATGCACCCTACGCGCGTTTCCAGCCAATGAAGGTGTTGCTGCTCACTCTGCAGGAAGATCCACCGTCACTTCGCACATATGATGTACGGCTTTACAGCAGAAATGTATGGGTTTGAATTCAAGTCACTCATGTAGTTGCGTTTTTGACAGGATGATGGCAGCGGCCACCAGTTCGGACGACACTTTAAAGATGTCGTCAAACTTTGCTTGCAGAAGGACCCATCCAAGCGGTAAGTTGGCCACTTCTTTTTGCGTGCAGTGGGGTTAGTATCAATTAAACTGTTGCACTTGTGTGGTTGTAGCCCTGGCACATCGGCGCTTTTGAAGCATAGTTTCTTTAAGAAAGCAGGAGATACAACATACCTTGCGCGAAACCTCCTTAGCAACATCGAAGACATCAGAGAGAGCTGCATGACAGCCGGTATTGCAGATGCGCTGCCTGGGTATGAAGAAAAGCGATGGATTTAGTTTTGTTTTCAGCATGCTCGTGATCTGATTGAGTTTCTGTCACATTTGCAATGTAGCGCTGGCCCGCTATATGCGAAGGGAATAAAAGGACCTCCGGAATCGGAAGCGGAGGGATCGAAGTACGTGCCTGGGACGACTTGGGTTTTTGATGATGAAGAGGATGACGCTTCCAAGATGTCGATAGATGATTTTGCGAGCCAATTTGACATGGTGACGGGTGGTGAGGAATTTCGTTCCAAATAAGCACCCAGACATATCGAACGTGGCAGGTCCTTAACGGCTTTTCAGAGAGAAAGGGAAAATCTTTGAGAAGAAGACGAAGGCTGCTAACAGAGTGTCCGCCCTTGTAGCAAAACTTTCATCGAGGTCTGTATTGTTTAATGTCACTTTAGGCAAGTTCATGGTCAGTGGGTCTCTAGTTTTCTTAACATGCACTACTGATGATAACTATCTTGTTGCTGAAAATAAGTCTTACAACAAAGAAGTAAAATGCTGATGATAGATTACATAGGTTGCGACCTCCAAAGCAACGTCAAAGTGACGCTTTTGTCGTCAGTATTTCACCGCAACATAGCCTGCTGAGAACTCCGATACGCTGTCGACATCCTCTGCAGATACCAAGATTGATGTTTTGTTTCTGAATAATAAAAAAATATATTGCAGCGCTCCATCATACAAGTTCACCCATCTCAACCTCTGCGACGCCCGCTAAACGCTTGCCTGTTGTCTTGCGTGTGTACTCTCTTGACCAAAGCACACAGGCGCACGTAGCGTTAGCAATGGCAGCGGAAGCTGGACGAATCGGATAGAGAAATCCAGCCATCAATGCCAGTACGAAGGCTGGCATCAAAGACACCATAGAGACCACAAACTTCGCGCCACTAAAGTATAATATTCTGCCCCAGACTTCACTCTTGCCGTGATAGCGAAACGTACCAACTTTCGGCTTCCCAGCCGTGTCCATATTCTCGTCAACAAGACGATTCAAAACAAAACGCTGGTCTTTCGAAATGCAGCTACTATTAGCGCGAGACAGCTCCATGTCCGACAACGAGTCCAGTACACTGACAATGCCTTTAGCAGCAGGCGGTATCACCAAGAATCCGAGCAGCAGCAGGACGCCCACAGGAATGAGCAACACCGAAAGCAGCACGCACTCAAAAGCGTAACAGAGCAGTTTATGCAGACTATACGATTCCATCGCCGCCGATGAAGTAGGAGTTGCGGATCTTGCATTTGTGTTGAGCTTGACGGGGATCGCAGTTGCTACCGGTGAGTCCGCCGTCTTGATGTTGTCGCACTCCTGTCTCGGCGAGACATATGGTTGATAGTCATACGTAGCTGCCTGCTGAACGTGGTCGCTGTCACCGCCCTCACAGCTCACTGTACCGGTATCCATTGGTGTAGCATTGTCCTCCAGCAAGATTTGCATGGGCAGCAACGAATTGCCTTCATCCTTTATACAACCAATAGATAATTCGCGTCCACGACCACTCAGAGTTCCATCATCACCAGATAAAACCTCACACTGACCCAAATGCACCTTCACCTTCTTTTTCTCAGGTAGTTCATCAGGATTCACAACTTTGTCGCTGTCGTTTCTCTGACCCGCATGTGTCTGCGATCCTCCGCTATTTTGCGAATCTTCAACCATCTTGTTGCGCTGCCTCAAGAGTGTGCGCGTATTCCCAATCTGGAAATTCATGGATTCCACGTGGCCCAATCGCTCAAACGTCATCTTGTCGCGTGAGTAAAACACATCGATCTCAAAGAAATACATAAATTCGGCTGCCAGAGGATCGCCATCAGCATCACCGTCGATCCCGTGCAACGACACAGTTGGACTTGAGTTCTGTGCGTAGCGCCGCTTCTTCGGAAGATCAAACTCGAATTTCCACACGTCTGGATGGAAAATCACGCCGAATTGCACACTTCCAACGCCTTTGTCAAGGGAAACAAAATGGTCAATCATACCAATAGCGCTAACGCTTTGTAGTGATTTCATCTCAGCAAGACTTAACGTCTGCTGTTCTGTGAGAGTCACTCTTCGGGAAAAGATACTGTTGCAGCGAGCCAATACCAGCAGTCCGGACTGGGCGACTGACGCACCTGCTGGTGCGGAAATTAAAATATGAGCTTTCACTGGAGCACGGCAGACACCCTTGCAGCGGTGCTGAAGATCCTCAATGCGCACGCGATAATAGTCGCCATGTTCCGGGCAATAGGGGAAGCACTGGATATTCTTGCGGTCGTTACGCCAGTACTTATCTAGAAACCGGGTCTGAATAGTGATGATCGCTGGTGATGGCGATACCGGGGGCATAATTGGACTTGAATGTGTCAGCACCTCGAAACTGTTCATCGTCTCGGTAACCTCAAGCTTCACGTCGCTAATGGCAATGTCGCTACAAGAGTTGCTAGTTGTTGCTTTGTCGGAATCAAAGTCCAGACTATGAATCTTTTTGTATTGTGGCTCCCGTGCGTGCATCACTACGGGATCTTGATGCGGCAAACCAGAGTCCACCTGCACCTTTCGTTCCGCAACACCCTCAGCGTCGTTTTCAGACAAAAAGTATTGGGTCAACTCGTCCAGTTCACCCACGTCAAAATCCAACGAGTTTGATGTAATCGGCTTTACCTGAACCATGCCACAACTGTTGAGATCGTACATTGTTCCGCTTTCGCTGCTGCTTCCATTTGCTGTAAAATCACCCACATTGTCAGTAGCGTTACACTTTTCAGCAACATTGCTTTTCAGTAAAGAAGAGGGAGATGGAAAGGAACAGTTGATGTCCTTAATGATTCGATCCAGGTTATCTCCCCGTGTGAATGAGTCCCCAGCCGAGCTGATGACTGCCATTGGTAGACTGTCGCGCTTTTGGTCCAGTTGCTGCTGTTGGTCATCATTTATAGCTGCTTCATCACGGTCCAATGACATCTTGACCGCATAGTTAAGTGATTCTGCTAGATACTGCTCCGTGTCCTCCAAAATACTCGACTTTAAAGAACTTACGGACAAATTGCTTGGTTGACAACTAAGGAAGGTCTCATGTTCCTCCTCTGCAGGGTTAATGTCAAAAACGTGGTTCGATGTTTCCATCACGTTCATGTTTAACGTTGAAGGTCCATCAGCCGGAGATACGGCTATAGGAGGTACCAAAGACGTTGTAGCTGTGGGGGTCATGATCTGCTGACTAGAAAAAGCCTCTTTCTTGGGCGACATCAAAGCTGGCTGCGACACATGAAATCCAGTGCGAGAGCTTGCAGAGCATCTACATTCGCTCTGGTATTGTGGCAGCCTTAGAGGGTTTACAAACTTGCCACACTTGTTGCAGAAATTAGCAAATTTACTAAATTTGTGCGGGTAATTGGCCCTCAGATACTCATCGTACGCATGAGCAGCTTTTTCCGGTGTTTTGCAGGTGTTGGTGATACGTTTTGCGCTGTACTTGGCACCCCATGACGTCTTGCTAGTTTGCGTTACACCACGATACTTGGATGTCTATATTTACAACAGTTTGTCACATTAATTAGTAAAGCTAGCAAGTATCATATCCATTCTGCTACCAAGTTTAGTTTGCTCGCTTTTACCTTTTCTTTAATGACTTTGGATGCAACATTCTCTTGCTTATTATTACGAGTAGGAATATCGGTCATCAACTCTCCTGTACTGAGATCCCCTACAACGTTGACAAGATCAATTGTATTAGCAGCCTGTAGAAACGACGTGTCTTCATAGTCTTGCTCATCAGTTGGTGTCACAACAGAGTAGTCAGATTCTTCTGACGTGTATCCATTTGAATTACTAAGTGGCGTATTACTATGATACGTTAATTGTGGTGCAATAATAAAATCTACTCATTCACATACAAAAATCAAATCAAATGTGTCTCTATTAGAATGAATCAACTAACAACAACAACAACAGCCGAGTCAGTCTATCATTTCTCTTACCTTGTAAGAAAGTAGTACCTGGTTCTTCAAGCTCTTCTAAATGTGCATCTAATGAATCATATTCATCACACGTGGGTAATAGTGACGTCTGCATGATATCAATTGAATTTGTCTCTTTCTAATAAGACGAAAAGAGGCGTAGGAAGGAACGAGCAGGGGGGAAGTGTAGACACTCTTTACTGCTTTGTGCTGAGAGACTAGCGAGAGAGGAGAGAAGAGAGAGAGAGGAGAGAAGAGAGAGAGGAGAGGGTGGGAAACAAAGCGGATGAGATGGTCTTCAACCGAAGTCTTGGAAGAGGAGACCAATTGAGGGTGAGAGGGAAATCGCCAGAATGATTGTGACAAAACTGAATGTATGTTGTGTCCGACGACAATGTTGAATTGACAAAAAAATCTGTCTTATGGTCCAAGGTCGTCATTAGAAAAGTCACAGAATAGTGGTCAGTGATCAGATAGAGTCACGTCTCACAAGTTCAGATAAAATCAAATATAGTGGATATTGTGTAAACTATCGTCCGCACTGAAAAAATCTAACACGATATTCAAGTTAAGACAAACATTGTCATGATAACTTAAAATAAATTTGACAATTGCTGTTAGAATGGTACTACTCAATTTATCTATGGTGTTGATTTGATAGATTAGTGTTTAGTATGTTAGCAAACGTCTTTTCTTTTTCTGTCATCATAGATAGATGCAGAAACAATCGTAGTAAATGGAACGACTGCCTTGAAGGATTCAAACAATCATGGTAAACTACTTGTTATTGTTCTTCTTGGACAGGCGTAAACTGAAAAGAACATTCCTGAAATAAATTCAAACCAGATGATTACGTCCACGGTAGTAGTGTCTCATGTCGCAAAATTGTAAACACAACCGGCTACATATGTTAAACTTCAAATCGAGGAATGGCTAATGACGATATTGCTAGTGTCAAGCCAAAGTAAAGTAATGGCCAATCGTCTCAATAGAAAACACATGTATGTTGATCAGAGAAGATATTATGACGAAACCCAGAACTAAAGCTTGAGATCAAGTCTCCAAGCGAACTATATACAAGCGTGTAGACTACCAAAGTCAGTTGCTTGCTGTTGTTCAATGCAATAACACAAGCTTGTTTATACTGTAATGTGTCGGGCCTGCTGCTAAGCATGTAAGGAGCGCAGGTAAATTTGCTCATACTAAGTGCGCAATGCTTTATTTGGATGGCAGTTACAGGCTGCCAACGTAATCATGTTTTTGATTTAATTTTACTAATCGTAGAAATGGGTACATTTGAAATCATCCTACAAAAATAGTCATGTCAAAATAGCTACATGTAATCAATAAACGCGTCGATTTTACCCTTTTATCTCGAATATAGGCCAAAGATGGCTAGAGTACACATCAAAGCTCGAGAGGAGCTGGTGCTCTTAGCTGACAATTACAACGCACTTAACGTCTTGGTGCAAGGTCGCTTTGTCCGCAAGCGTAACTTGTCGTACGTGTCATTACTAGTATGTTACAATTCCTCATGGTTGAATTATGTTTATCTTTGTTTACTGCAGGAAATGCCTCGTGTTTGGTGATATCCAGCTGCAGGATGGAGGTGACATGATTTCTTTGTTGATATAATTGATCTTTTGACTCTATGATTACTGTTATTGACTATCAATTACTGATGGTTCAATTGGGTTACAGAGCTATTAGAGATCATGATACGGGCGCAGGAGGGTGGACTAGATATTGCTACAATTCGACAAATTAACTGGGACGCTCACCTTGGTGACATGGTTACAGCTCATGGTGTACTGGAATGTAAACCAAACAAGTCAGAAGACCTGAATGGATGGCTTTTGATAGTGCACTCAATTCAAGTGGATGAACTCTGGAGTCTGCATCATAATGGCACTGTGTTTAGCTACACTGACTCGGGCAGTGCATCATCTCCTGATTCTGTGCTTGTAAAAGGCTCGCAGGTGTTGCCACCTTTTTCAAAAGCAGAGGTGGGACATAAGTACACCAACATGGTTGTACTGGACGGATTTAACGCCTGCAAGTACTATTTCTCGTCATCTGACGGCGCCAACTGTTTGCGTGGAGACCAATGCCACTTTTGGCATGGACAGCCAGCGGACTTCAAAGAGAATCGACGCCGCTGGATGGCGAAACGGCTAGAACAGCGTGCAAAAGCCGCACATCTTGCTGGTGATAGCAGCGATCCTCACTCCAAAATTAACAAAGCGCAACGTAGCCGCATCTTCTGCGACTGGCTTGTGAATTCTTTAGGAAGTGAGCATCTTGCTTCTGGAACGGGTGTGGTTGATATAGCTGGTGGTAAAGGTGATATCCTTATTCAGCTTTGGATAAAACGAGGTATTCCAACAACGCTAATTGACCCTGTACGTGTCACATTTTATAGTGCTAAACTCCTACATATATGGTTTAATGTGATGCAGCTTCTCTTCTTGTGTTGTGTATTACAGAGACCCATGAAACTTGGCAAATCCAACCGTAAACTTGTTGCTAAAGCACAAGCTGCAGGAGGTTGCAAGATGAGCCCTCAGTTGCTCTGCTGCCTCGATGACGAAACATTGAAGTTGCACACGGAGCTGTTCAGAGACTGCTCTGTTCTTGTTGGAATGCACCCAGATGAGGCCACTGAAGCTATTGTTGACGCTGCCCTGACGCTAAGAAAGCCATTTGCCGTTGTGCCTTGCTGCGTGATGAGTCGAGTATTTCCAGATCGTCAATGCCGTGATGGCACACCTGTCGACACGTACGAGGCATTTGTGAGATATCTTTTAGAAAAGCATCCATCAGTTCAAAGCGCATTTCTGCCGTTCGCTGGCCGCAATCAGGTCTTGTACATTTTCGGCTACGAAACGAGACGCAATATGGGGACCGAAACAACAAGTGCATAACAGCAAGCTGGTACGCCATTCAAATGTCTGTCGCTTGTCCTAACGCTACTAGCTCACTTACGCATTCTCAGTTCTGTGGCATCTGACTCCTGATAGCGTTTCGAGCATCCAATGTGAGTGGAAGCAATCGCAGTACACGGTCAATGGGTCGGTTGCACACGATGCAACCAGATTTCATTCGGTACTGGCGCTTCGCACAGGCGTAGCAGCAATACACATGAAGATATAAACCGTGCACAACCCCCGCATCGCGTTGACTAGCGTCACATACCAAACACATGAGGTCGTCAATGTCTTTTTCATCCTTGACAAGGTCATCTCCCTTTTTGTCATCTTCTATAGCGGTCTGTTGGAAATTCGGTTCTTTCTTGCATTCCGAAGAAGGTGTCCTAAGCGGTGAGCCCTTCTTCATTTCGTCTTTGCCAATGCTAGATTCATTGTCACCATTAATTCCACCTGCAACCGCTTGCTTTTTCACTTCCCTCTTTTCCATTTCTGCTTCTTCATCTTCTGTACTCTCTTCTTCACTTTCAGCAACAACTGCATCCAGCATGCCTCGACGAGATTCTGTGCTCGTATACAATGATGACGTATGGGATGGTAGCGGGAGAAAAGCACTTGTCATGTTGCACCGTGTGATGTGCTTCCACACATTTGGCATTGATACATTCACACGCTTCGAGTCCTCAGCAAACTTGTCCACCAAGCCCACCAATCTTTTGTACCGACCAAATTCCTGCGTGAAAAATTTGTTACGGTATTGCTCAGCTATACGTCCTGTGCAATCCGCACACTCCTTAACCTTTGCGTCAACCAAAATGCACCAGAACTGTTTCGCGTGTAACAATTGCCAATATGCCAATGTTCGCTACAGTCGATGACGCACGACAAACACCATTAGCTTCCGTTATCAACTTCACCAAAATGATACGGCAAAGCTGAGATCTTACTGCATGACATACGCTCCCCATTTTGAACGCGATTTGGACTGGAGCTGCCTCCAGAGTTGCTGCCTTCAAACTGCTCGTCACACGACACAAAGAAAGATTAGCGCTCCTGGATTGACAGAAATCATTACATGTCATGCAAACGCAACGTACTGGCGCATCCAGTTATGTCCGTAAAGCTTTGTGGCGTCATAGGCCACGCCGGCAAATTCTACGTGGTAGGTAGCAAAATGTTGGCGGCGGTTACAGGCTTCACAGTCTTGTTTCGCGGAGACATGGCTTGAACGGAAAAATGAAGCACATTTCAGCGCATCCATCATTTCGCCAGGCCATGCAACACCTGATTGGACGGCATCCCGGCAGGAACAAAGTTTTCGCTCAATCTACAGATTCGACAACACGGAATACATAAGTATATGCTGATTAGATTTTGATCCTGAACAGAACATATTTACACGATTAACAGCCTGGCCATAGAGCTGATACTTCGCCTTGGATCGCTTGCGACGCATTTTAGTTTCAAAGTCTGGATCAATGATGCACTCTTCTAGATACTCTAAGTAGATACAAAACCATTCGCTCATTTCGCGTGAGCGTCCTGCTGCCAGCATTGCTGTCACTTCTTCAGGACCGTCTTCTATCTCGTCGTCCGGCGTCTCAACACTGATCGCACCTTCTTCATCATCTTCCATGTATTCAATCTCATTGTCACCACAAATAAAATCGTCCACATCTTCTCCACTATCCGCATATATTTTTTCACGGTCATCACGCTCTCCCTGTAGTAAAATCGACCGCCGTCTCTTTTGGGCTGGCGGTGCTACAGATTTGTCCAAATCAAACTCCTGGGTGTCTTCACTATCATTTTCACCATCTTCATCTTGACAATGTGGACCAAAACTCGCTAGATTATTTAAACAATTTTCCAACACCGGGTAAGCCAGCTTCCGTGCAATGCCGTGCTGTAATTCTTTTTCCTGACGCTTGTGCTGGATTCTTGAACTACGCCTGGATGCTGGCGATGTCTCGTCATCGTTTCCTATATTTGTTTCTAAGTTTTGCTGCGTTTCTTGCTCTTTTTCAGCAGGTCCGAGCTCCTCGTCACACTCCTGAATCGTAAAGCGTCGACTCTTTTGTCCACTATTCGTCTTGAAGCTAGCAGGAGGAGGTTTCACAATACGAACGTCATCATCATTGTCACTTTCCTTGTCTTTACCATGCTTATGATGCCGTCCACAATCTCCACGGGCCACAGCATTCGAGATCGAGAGCTGCTGGAGGTTCCGACGCGATCGATGCACAGGCAGTGGCGTACGCAGAGTCATGCGCTGCATAGATACACCAGCTTTATCCAAATGAAGCTGCTGCTGACGTCGTGGGATGCAAGACAAAGCTACTGTTGTCTTCTCCTGCTGCTTCTCTTGGTCTTCAGTCTTTTCTTTCTCTTCTTCTTCGGCGTCTTCTTCATCCTGATCCATCATTATGTTTGAGTAACGTCGACGTTTACGCGACGCTGGAGTAATAATGCGCACCTCCTCCTCCTCGTCTGTCGAGTCGCCATTAATAATCACTTCCTCGTGGTCTGTCATGGATAAAAGATGGCGGGAGTGTTTCAGGAATGGCGCGAAATGTTGACAGTGGTCGATGATTGGCTTAAATTCACAGCAAAATATAGCTACATTATCCAAACAATTGGATCTGTTGATGATATCAACGCTTCATTGAAAAGATATTAATTACGACAGGTATTCAACCTATATTCGAGCTTGCTAGGTACGCTCTAGGTTCGTGTTTTTGCAATAGACTTCATGGCGAACAAGCGGCAACTACGTAGCGAAGAGGATGTAGAGACGTCAACGGCGCTAACGCCGATGGAAGACACGCAGCTAGCCAAGCGCTCACGTGTGACAGAAATCGTATGTGCAGACTCTACTGTTGTCACATCGAAGCGTGTTGAAGACCGGACGTCGGGACTCATGGCGTCAACAATGCTGCTCACGGGCCATAGCGCCGCAGTATACTCTTTAAAGTTCAGTCCGTCGGGACAGCATTTGGCATCGTCCTCGTTTGATCGCAGTATTTTGCTCTGGGATGTGTATGGAGAATGTCGCAATTACAGTGAGCTGAGAGGTCACAAGAATGCAGTACTAGAGGTGCAATGGACCTATGACAGTGCACAGGTGGTATCCGCTTCGGCTGACAAGACGCTGGGGCTTTGGGACGCTGAAAGTGGCAATCGCATCAAGAAGTTTATGGGTCACTCATCTGTAGTCAATAGCTGCTGTCCTGTGACCAGTGGCCCTACACTCATTGTAAGTGGCAGCGATGACTGCACTACCAAGCTGTGGGACGTCCGATCAAAGCGCGCTGTAAAGTCTTTCGAGAACAAGTTTGAGGTGACGGCCGTTTGCTTTACAGCTGACAATTCTCATGTGGTTGCTGGAGGATTAGATGGAGATATCAAGTTGTGGGATCTCCGGAAAGACGAAGTGACCACGGTGTTGCAAGGGCATGCGGACATTGTGACCAGCGTAAGTCTCAGTCCAGATGGAAGCTACTTACTGTCCAATGCAATGGATTCGACGGTGAGAAAGTGGGATGTTCGGCCTTTTGTCACAGGAGAGCGTCTGAAGATGACATTCATGGGTGCCAAGCACAGCTTCGACCGCACACTCATTCGCTGTGGCTGGTCGGCCGACATGCAATTCGTAGCAAGTGGGTCCGCTGACCGCTATGTGTACATTTGGGATGCCGTGACGGGTAACCTACGCTACCACTTACCAGGTCACACAGGCAGTGTGAATGAGGCTTCTTTCCACCCTACAGAGCTCATTGTGGGCTCTTGTAGCAGTGATAAGAACATTTACCTAGGAGAGCTGGCGGAGATGTAGACACCAAACTTCATATGAAAAGAATACAGGTATGGAAAGTGATGAAACAAATTGTTTATATTCTACTTCGATGGTGCCCCAACACATAAAGTTCTATCATTTGCTTAGAACTCAACAGGGACCTGATGACCGGCAAAATTCTCCCAGACTAGAGGGTAACCCTCATCCTGAAGGCGCTGCTTTAGTTTAAGAGCATGCTCGCTTGACTGCGTCTCAACAACGCATTTTACTGCCACATGAGAGATACTGGCATGCACCCAGGCACGCTCGTGGTAAATATCCTTGACACTCACACCAAAGTCACGCAGGAAGCAGGTCAGCTGAGCGATGCCACCCGGACGGTCGCTCACTGTAGCCACGAAGCGGACAAGACGACCATCGGCAGCCAGGCCGCGGTCAATAACACGGCCAAGGACAGGCGTATCAATATTACCGCCAGTGAGCGGTAGAACAACGCGCTTGCCCTTCAGCTCCGGTAGTTTATTATCGATCAAAGCTGCCAATGAAGATGCACCTCCACCCTCCACAACGACCTTTTCCATCTCGACGAGACGCAACACACTTAGGGCAATCGAACGCTCCGAGACAGTCACTACCTTGTCTACGTAGGCTCGGGCGATCTCAAAAGCATTGGCACCAACACAAGGAACAGCAAGACCGTCCGCTAGAGTTGGCTGTGTAGGCATGTGGACAGGTTTGCCAGCTTCCAGAGCCGCTGCAAAACTAGAGCAGTACTCCGGCTCGACACCCTGCAATACAAAGGCAGATTAGAATCATTCTTCACAGCAACGCTAGTGACTGATCCCATCACAATAACTTACGATAACTTGAACGTTTGGAGCAAGGGTCTTAACAGCAAGCGCGAGGCCGGCAATCAAGCCACCACCACCAACCGGTACAACAATCGCATCAATGTCTGGTACTTGATTCAAAATCTCAATACCCATGGTACCAGCACCAGCAATGATCTCTGGACGGTCAAATCCATTAATATACACCATATTCTACAAACCAGAGCAGGACCAAAAACGACTTTGTCAATCTCATGTTATCAGCACAAGATCAGTTCATCTAGAAGAACATCCTTACGTCATTGCATACAAAGTCTTCAGCCTTATCACGAGCTTCTAGAATATGTTTACCATGTAGTACAACATGTGCACCAAGTTCACCACAGCGTGAAATTTTAGTTAAAGGTGCTACCTTGGGCATCACACACGTGACTGGAATTCCCAAAAAGCTTGCCATGATATGCAAGAGCCTGTGCGTGATTACCAGCCGAAGCAGCAACGACACCAATCTTCTTTTCTTCATGTGTCAATTGTAAGAGCGCATTGCGAGCGCCACGTTCCTTGAAACTACCGGTCATTTGCTGATGGTCTTTCTTCAGATATAACTCAACGCCCATTCGCTGCGACAATAACGGCGTGTAGTCACACGGAGTTTGTCGAATACCATCACGAATACGATACGAGGCAGTGCTAATATCCTCAAAGGAGACAGGAAGATAAGTATTTGGTGTGAATGGACCTGATTCAACTGCATTTTAATACATATTAATGACTAGAAAAAACAACAGCGACAAGGTAATAACAAGAACAGATAGACGGATAGACACGGACCATCAAGTTCAGTAGAGAATGCGCACGTTGTTAGCGATAATAAAGGACGAGAGCGTGAAGTAACACGACGGAGAAAGAGACTTGTCAATGACATGACGAATACAAGAGTGTGTACAACAAGTTGTTTTGAAAATTGTATTGAAACGTGTTGTATGGAGTCTAATCACTTGATTTCGAAGCGGCATCCTATACGATAGGATAGTGCTACCGATCCTTGAGCCGCTGAAAAGTAACAATAATGAATCAAGGTTAGAGAAAGAATGATTAGTCAAGGAACTATTTTGTATACTTTTTCAAGTGCGTTAATTCTGTGATTTCATTACTTAATCCTTTGCAACTCACAAATATTTGTTTACGTGTGCTGCCAAAACGTGCTCTTCCTTCGAGTTACCTAGTGCGGCACCATTACCTCCAAAATCGAATGGAATATTGTCTTGATCAATCAACGTCTCCAATTCTTTCAAAATGGCACTGCCCTTGAGCATGTGGACCTATCATGTAAATCAAAAGTCAACACGTTAGAAGATACATACAGCGTAATCCTAGATTGCAAGCAGCTACACAACGTCTTTACACACTTTCTGGCGAGTGACAGGATCGATCAGCGGCTTCACCATACGCCAAGCCATACTGAACCAGCCAGGAATGTTCACAATAAAAATGTGAGCACTGCGCTCAGGATAATGGGCACCAGTAAATGCGGAGGCACGCTTGATAAAATCCAAAACTTCGCCACCAAGGTCGTACATACCAATGCCAGACATATCCAGCACTGTTACAGAACGCGCCTCGTCGTTCGGTTCCACCACTCGCCAGAGATATTCCGTAATGTACATGTAGTGACGCAGCAAATCATCAATGGAGAGACCTTCGCGTTTGAGTGCTGGAAGATCAATTTTACCTGGTCGCTCATAGTATACAGGTAGACCGTCACGAGTCCTACCGTGAAAAAACTGGGGATAATACTTCTTGATTATCTCAAAGTTCGGATGCGGCGTCACGAGGATTTCATCAATACCATTTTCCTTGCGCCACTCCAGTGTAGCCAAATATCGTGCACGACCTTTTTCAACGTCGCCCTTTTCACCTGCAATGAATCGTGGTGAAAACGCAATCGGTCCGCCGCTGATTGTTTTTGTTTCAATCTCAGTAGAACCTGCAGCGCTCGCAGTAGGAGACGTCGTATTGGATAGCGTAGACTCCAGATCTTGGTCAGCTTCTATCACTTCAATTTTGTTGACCGTAATATAGTAAACAACTTCATTTCCCACTGTTGCCACTATTTTCCTGGTCCCGCCGATTGGTGTTACCGCGGGATTGTGGTGCTTGCGGCTTTGAACATCCAATACACTAGAATTCCCAGAGTACACAAAACACTTGTCAGCTCTTCATACTAGGTGACTACGCCGACACGACTGAAGCAAAGCTTACCAGATGACAAATTGCATGATCTGTGAGATGGATAAGAGCAAACCAAGCACAATCGTGATCTGCATCAAGCCAGCAAAAGGTGATGCGCAGTAAAACGATACCAGACAGCTTATCAAGAAGAGTCCGCCAAGTGTGCCTGGAAAAGCCACAGTGAATGTTGAAGGCAGCGATGACATCATTGGCTGTGAGCTTGAGTCTCGTCGTAAGGTTGGCACTGGAGAAGCCCGTACACATCGAAAAGAAACTAACACACGCAGCATTAAACAACGCCTCGATTCAAACAGCACATACTGTATAAAAGACACAAACCAACCGGAAACTTTCGACATCAACACGACATGAGGATGCAGCGATTGACTACGCGTCGGAGTCGTCAATTCAAGCTGTTTGGTGCTAGTAAGCAGACTGTTGAGATCATTTTCCAGCATTCGTCGTGGAATACAGAGCTCTTCACCATTACTCAGCACGATAATACACGTGTCCTTTTGATCAAATGCGCCAAGCTGAAGTTCCATACCGAGCTCAACACGTCTTTTCACTAACCTCTCAGTTGTACTCGACGCGCCAAGAGGCCCAGAAACCACGCTAATCACAAGCACCGAAGGTATTGGCCGCTACAAGTAATCGAACAAAATACCGTCAAATGCTGATAGTCCCTGCTTATAAGATTTATTTGTCTCTCACACAACCCACCGTTGCAGCTGGGCTCGTTGTTACCACCTCTGTGGGTAATTCCGCTACTGCTCGTTCTGGTTCTTCAGAATTGCTAACGACACAATCAAAACCATCAAAACACTTATCAGTTCAAACCAACTCTACTCTACATTCAAACATTAATCATACCCGGAAGCAGCTGAAATAAATGTTTGCATGATTTCTACCGTCCATTGTGGCGCAAAATTGGCGCTTTTAGCAGTGTGCACAGCATTGTTCACGATACTGACCCAGCTACTGGCATACTCAAAGGAGTCAGCACGCAAAAACATCACCAGTGTCTTTCGTTTCTGTCAAAAGAAAATCAATACACACCGCAAAAAAAGAGTCTCAGTCATTGCACTCCTAGCTCAATTGTTTTCACAATGGCTCATACCGATAGCACTGCAACAAAGTATGACAAGAGCCCGGTTTCCACAGCACCAAAAGGAGCGTCCTCGGGCATTACGACCTTTGCGTAGGCAATATCTGAGAGCAGCACCTGACCCCGCTCCTTGCCAAAGAGTTCGGTATCCTCCGTCTTACGGAAGTAGTGCAAGCTTCGTGTGGACAAAATAAAGAGACGCTTGGCCCATCCACCACGTACGGCGCCGTCACGTCGCTTGTCCAATAGTCCGGATGCCAAAATACCTAGATGTGTGCCAGGATACAGTCCCGGTAGCGACACGGTACGGAATCCTTGCAAAGACTGCGTAGATAAAGCGCCGCCAGTGGAGCTTATATGACCAAGGCTGGGCGACATGCTGTCTGCCGAAGACGTAGTGGACGGCAGTTCCAAGGACATGACGACGGAGAGAGGTCAGCAGAGTGAGCCAAAGATGTGTCGGTAATGCTGCGCACTGGCACGACAATACTTGTCGGTTTGAAATGGTCATTATTTTAGCGAAGGGCTTGACTGGTTATCGAAGGGATTACCGAATGATACCGATATACGGAAGTGGTACCGTCCATTTGATAACTTACCGATATATTTCAGCACTGGGTGGACCACATATCATGAAAACCGTGCGACAGCATGGGATGAGAGTCCAACGTCGAGGATAGTCTTGCCCATCGACATGCAAATTCCTATAACATCCATTGGATGATGCAAAAGATTGATCAAAAGGAACGGATATTATGTGTACTATTTCGATAAACTAAAGCTTGAGTGGAAGTAGTACTAGATCCAATAGAAGTTATTAACCTGTGTATTTATTCAATCTTACATGTTATATTTATAGTACATTCTAATACTACTAATAGAACTCATCAGTGTCACAAGATCGGTCCATTCTCCCGTTGTTGACTGGCTTGCTTCTACAAACAGACGTTGAAGAAAAGAAATCAGATTTAAGAGGGTTTCTTTTTCTTTTTTTTCTTCATCCTTCATTCTCGAATTGGCATCAACAAGAGAAAGTCGATAGAAAAGAAAAAGTAAAGAAGAATCATTAGCTTAAATCGTTTTATTTTGAATCATAATGGACGCTAAACAGACTGCACTAAAAATAAGCTACAAGGGAGAACTGCATCGTCTGCGTGTGGATCTCAGCACGTTTTCGCTAGAGACATTGACGGCATTGTTTGTGGAGACGTTTCACCTCGCGCCTGGTAGCTTTGTGGTGCAGTACACGGACCTTGAAGGTGACTGTTTGAACGTGTCGTCGCAGGCTGAGTATGAGGAAGCGTGCCGTGTACTGTTGGCGGACGGCAAGAGCTCCAAATCGCTGCGTTTTGAGGCGGTGAGTCGCACTGCCATTGTGTTTCAGGAGAACGTGGCCGACCCGATTCTTAAGGCTATTGAGAAGCTTGTGGAGACGCTGAACGTGGCCATGGAGAAGGTGAAGCACGAACAGTGGGCCGAGAAGGCGCAGCAGACGGCGCAGACTGGTCTTAACCAGACCAATGAAGCGCTGAAGACTGTGGCGCATGATGCTTGCGAGTCGCTTCATGCTGCGCGTCAGAGTATCCAAGAGATTCCATTTGACCAGCTCATGAAGGAGACGACGGAGGGCATTAAGTGCGCTGCTGAGGGGATCAGTGAGTTTGCGAAGGAGGTTGTGGGTGAGATTAAGAACATGAAGTTGCCACCTCTCCAGACGGAGGTTGCCCCCACCCCTGATGTGCAGCCGAAACAGACAGAAGCTACGGTTGTTGAGGAGTCGGTCGAGGTTCCTCTTGCTGCCGCTAGTAGCGATAGCGAGTGGGAGCAGGTGATGGAGCAAGAGCAGACTCCTGCTGTCGTGGAAGAGGCTCCTGTCGTGGTTCCATCTGCTGCCCCTGTCCTAACGGAGGAAGAGATGAAGTGGTCGGCCGAGTTGTCGATGGTGCGTGACATCTTTCCTGGTGTGGAGACTGCTGTCGTCATTGACCGTTTGGAGCAGTGCAACGGCAACGTGCAGGTTGTGTTGAATGCTTTGATGGAGGAGATGTAAGTGCAAGACGGAAGATGTTGTCTTTTTCAATGTAGGAAGAGGCTTGAAGTCGTGCTTTAGTGTTGCGCACGACAAGCAAAGTCGTTGAGTAGAATTATCGAAGAAATTTAGCTTGACTTTGTGGTGCATGCATGAACCTGTTCATCACTGAATATATATATTACATGTTCGACTGCTATGCCCCTGCCCTGTTGTGCTGGAAAGATTATTGATCACGACTTGATTGATTCTTGTTGATTTCGTTTAGTCGTCTTAACTGGGAGATCGTTAACGAGGTGGCGACAAGTTTGCAAGTAGATGGATGGTTGACTAATTGATAGAAAGCAAACACTATAGCCACTAATAGACTTTTTGGATATTAACAATACAATGTGCTGCATCGAAGCCACCCGCACAAGGTCTGATAGCAACTACTACAAACCCTTCTGCAGCTGTCTCGACGAGTTTGTCTGCTTTCTTTATTTTTCACCAAAACCCGAGTTGCACGCGAAACCGGAGGCACAATTCCACCAGTCGCACTAAACTCACGCATGGCTGCAATTACTTATTTCTTCCGTTTGCACTCGAGTAGCTCGTTTCAAGCAATATATGTGCCCAATTGAGCGTTTTTCTTCCTTATCCAAAGGCGTGGGCAATGTTGTGCAGGTAGTTATCAAAACGTTTGAACCGGCTGTCAAGGCAGAAATGAATCGTCTGCTCAAACGACTCGCGAGCACGATCATCTGATACCTCGGGCGCCAGGGTCGTCACAATGTGATTAATGTCATCTCGCCCTGTTAGTTCAGGCATATCTGCTGGTACCATCAGTAGCAATAGCGACACCAGGAGGTGCATTTGTCTTCGTAGCACGCAGTACGCCGTGCAGGCTGTATCGACGAATTTAGCAAAGTCTTTCCCTTCTACTCCACCTAGCACGTACGCCATTTCATTTGTGAACACAAAAGGCGTTCGCTCACGACGAATTCCCAGCTAAAAATAAGATCATTCAGACATATCAAAGATTAGCAAAATGAGTAAAGCTGAGCGCAAAATGTTCAACACCTCCATCCGTACCTTGTAATACTTGAGGTGGCCTAAGAAGTGACCAAAGTCAATGTGGAAGTAGCGGCCCGAGGAAGCAATCTAAATATCAAAACAAAAGAGCATTCGGTGGTGAGACTAAAAGAAACCGCCGATCAATACGTAGTAATCCCCACGTACCATAATATTGTCATTGTGCCGATCACCGATACCAAGCACACACGTAGCCACACAATAACCAGCGCAAGAGCGGCTGAAAAGATCAACAGCAGCTTTGCGGCTTCGCGGATCAGGATTGTTTGCACAAATCCAGTCAGAGAAACTAGGATCCTTAAACGTCCCCATCATACCATCACGCCTGTGCACCTCAGCAGTTGTAACCGAGTTTGGTACCATCTGAAGAATACCAGTCATTGGTGATGTCGCCACACACTTGTATGGCTCCATTGCCAAATCCAGACCCTCGTCGCGCCACATCTCGTCCATCAAACGGATCAACTGCAGCGTCAAGCAATCCTGACGAACATCATCACCGGCCTTGAACATTACTGTTACAGGATCACCTCCCTCCTCAGCATTTTCAAACACCAACCATAATGGCTTCTTCGCCGAATCCATTACACGGCACTTGCTTACGATAATCTTGCCCACTTCAATACGAGGGTCAAGCGGCAGTTGAAATGAGCCTGGTAGTAGTTCGTTTAGCGCCTCCAAGCCCAACTGCATCGCTCGTTTCATTTCAGCTGCGCCTTCTTTTTTCTTTGCTTTCACACTCTGACAAATACGTTCAAGCATTCCGCCCTCCGAAAAAAGCTTGTCCTGCAGCTTTAAAATAGCGCGCATCTTTGAGCTGCAGACATCCAAGTATGCGTTCAAGATCGTGCCATACCGCTCACGATACTGGTCGTTGTGTGCCTCTACCTTCATGCTCCAAAAGAGATCAAATCCAATCTGGTTTGGATTCTTGATTGCTCGTTCTATGAGAAGCATAGACAACGGCGAAACGTGGTGGTTCTCAAACTTGATTGCTTGCACAAGCTGAGGCAAAAAGTAACTGAAGGTCGTATCAGCCATCTGGCCTAGCTTTTGTACTGCAAACGTGCGGACACCTACGTGAGCAAACTCGCCATTCAGTAACTCAACATAGGCTGCTTGGTGATCAGGTACAGACCAGCGCGGAAGAAGTTTCAATGCCTCCTCACACTCCTCACGGTCTTCCCAGTGAACACACGAAAGAATCCGTGGAAGGGCAGCTGGTATGTCAATATATTCCTCGCGGTGCATCCATAGCTGCTCCTTTTGGTACGGACTAAACCGATACAACGGGTCCAGCAAAATGAGCTTGCGTAGTTCGTTTAACTGCGCAGACTCATGACACGAGCTGTGCCCACTGCTGCGGGAAGTCGAATCACGCCGGTCTTGAGCGACACTCTCTAAAATAATTTTGCCGTCTAAGTAATCGTTGTTTCTTTCAGCATACGGACTCACAGGAACTAGCATATTTAGATCCTCAAAGCCACCAATGCTGCCGCGAGAATCAATGTTCGAATCACTCTTTGAAACAGTCTGAATCGCAAGCATCCATTCCTCGCGATCTTGCTTCGTTTCAGCAGAGATAATGTAATCACGAGACGAACCCATAGGACGCACTTTAAAGCACCACGTCTGGCGAAGTTTCCGTGTACCTTTATTTACAGGCGCTGTCGTAAACTTCTGATTCATGTCATCGGCAGTCATCACGGAGCAATTACGCAGAGTGATCAGCTTACGAGGAGCAGTCTCATCATCAGCATAACTGAGGGTACAAGTGCTCTGGTCCACTACAAACCAACGACGACGCCACCGTGTCAAAGACGAAAAGTTGCCCACTTTCTGAAGCCACCCTTCCTTACGCAGCATTGCAGATCGACTACTTGTAATGGTACTACGGCGGTGAGAGCGATCATTGGCAGACAAACTATCATCATCATCCCAGTTGAACTTGATCGGTGCATCAAACTTAGAAAACTCGAGCTGAATCAGGGGCTCGTTGGGCAGTGCCACGTGAGGCACAGGACCTTGAATGCACGAGTGCAAGTTGTTGTACATGTGCACATACTGTTGCCCCTGTACGAGTGTGTCATCTACCTCAAACGCGTTCACGCCAGTCACCAGCATCTTTTCCTCGGTGGCGTCCATGCTCGAAGTTGAACTACCAACATTCTTTTTTACACCCAAAACTGTAAGCTGAATTCGCATCGTGCGCGTGATGTTGCAAATGTCCATGTTAAACGTGTGCCAAATAGCGTCTTCCCATTCAGCGTACAGAAAGTTGTTCCGCTGAGCCTTCAGCCGAACGTCTGCCGTGTCGACCAGGGCATTATCTAGTAGTTGGCTCCCGTCATACAGCTCAATGCGAACAATTACACTCGTGCTCGTCAAAGGGATCCGGCTCACCACAGCTTCTTCACTTGAACGCTTTCTTACGCATGTTGTACGAGGAATGTTCAGTACCCGACGTATGCGGATAGCAAATGGCTGTTGAATTATCCCACTCGGTAACGACGGATTGCGATCGACTGACGGATTTTCCCATTCATCACCCAAAGTTGTCATCTGCAATGACGTTGCCCGCTCACCATCAAACATATCTGCAAACTGGCTAACAATACTGTTCATTGATCCAGAAATAACTGCCAGGTCTCTGCCAATGCTCAAGCTCATCATAGCGGTCTCCTGAATCACTGACTCGTGAATCACAGTCAAACGAATTGTTTTCTTGGTCAAAAGACACTCGCGAACATGAACATATTCATTCAAAACACGGAACCTGTCGATCATGTAGTCACGGTAACCAGTAATTTTCAGTCGATACTCTGCTGGATTGTATGGTCTCAACGGCGCTGCATCCAGCGCCTGCTCATAGCAGTTAAAGATATGCTCGACAATCTGTCCCACCGTATCACCGGTTGTGACAACCATTCGAACATCAGTGATAGCCTTTGCACTCACTTCCTGCAACTGAAACATACGCTTATACGTGACATGAACTGCACTAAACTTGACAACATCACAAAGTGCCTTTAGCCACCGCTGGTACTCAGGTTCAGAGTCCGCACAAATTGCCCAAGTACGCGCCGTCGTGACCAAAAGAATACCATACGGCTCCGTCCTGGATTCCATTGGTTGTAAAGACGATACACGATCCAAGTCAATTCGTCCTCGTTCCAACGTCTTCTTTTCGTCACGACCTAGTGGAATACCATGCTTAACCGGCTTCTTTTTATAATAAGCTAATACGCTTCCATTTAACTCCATATACCGTTTCTTCAGAGCTTTGTTTTTCTCACCTTTCTTACGAAGGTATCCACCCATGTGGTTACTTATTGGTTGTGTTAACGAGATTGGTTCATTTGAAATAATAAGGTTAGCTGGAATTCTAGCCACAGTCTTAAGTGGTGTAATCAGTGCAAACTGATTCTTCTGATTCGAGTTGTGGGCAATCCAATCACCTTCTTCCACTTTAAATTCAGGTGTATTTGCTCGTACTTCTAATTCCGCTGGCGATATCTCTTCATGGGCCGTTTTAAGCACATTACCCACTGCTGAACGAAAATAAAGCGATTCTTTTGAATGAAACAAGTCCGGTACTGGTTGCCAACGTTTATCATCACCTGGGACGCTATGTCCAACCTTTGCATATGGGTTTAATGCCTCAAATGATGGCACAAGTGATTCATCCACGTTTCGAAAATTTGCACCAGTCTGGTAATTGCCATAAGCTGCCGAGAGAAACGAGGAGGCTGAAGTGCGCATGGAATTACCATGACCACTTGAGTGTAGTACAGACTGCATGGAATGCCTTGAATTAAGACTAAACATCTACAAAATAGTGATAAAAATTAGCAAGTAATAGTAAAAAGAAGAAGAATTCGATCGAGTCTCACATCAAATTAAGACTCCTATAAACAACGCACCGTTTAAGACCTTTAATCGCTTGCTATCAAGTGACGATGGATGTATAAGTACAGGATCACCAAGTAGCTAGTAGTCAATAGATTTATATACAGTGTAGTCGTCTTCTTTTCTTCTTTATTTGTGTGGCAATGGACGGAGACACGTGAGTGTATAGACGTTCGGGGTTTACGTGCAAAATTTCCTTCTTCCCCTTCCTGCGTAATTGCTTACTTTTAGCTAATTTGGTTGTTTTTTACGAGTAAATAAAAGTTTGGAGTATTCTAAAACTACATATACTTGTAAACAAAAATGCAGCGGAAATGAAAGGTATTAAGTAAGTCATATCAAAGAAAACAGGTTAAGACTATGCGGTCCACGTATGAAAACCTGTTGATCATTCATAGGTGCAATTTAGTGACAGCGTTCTAATTTTCAATCACGTTGACGAGTTTTTGGACGCGATTGGTCCATTGGCTGTTCTTTTTGCGTTATTAGTCAGTAGTCCATACATTTTATTAGTGACGCTAGACCTGTTAATTCTTTGTAAGACAAATACATGTCCTCCCCTTCTTCACTTAATATCTAATGGATGCTGCAAATGTCATTGACTTATTGCACTATTTCAGTCAGTATGTGCCAGTCAATTGAAGAGACAATATGTTGTGGTCATGGTTCGACATTGACCATGACCAATCTATTTGAAGGGTTTGCTTAGTGTTGCGCAGTCGCGAAGAGGTCCATATGAGTCTGTACTTGACAGCTTCTACTGCACAATGTACGACAATCAATTGCAGCACGTGCATCTCCTTATTACTAAATGACCCGCGGTTTTAGTCGTCAAGATGGAATCGTCAAAAGATTGTCATCTAGTTTTTTCTTAGTAGACAATACGTTACCAGCTCTTACGAGTGTCACAAACGTGTCAAGCATTGCGAAACCATAAAGCTAAGCATTCGACTTTATATAAAAGAAAGCAAATTCATTACCATTGTTACTCGGAATCGAGAATGCGACAGCGTGCGACTTCATTATGGAACTTGTACTTAAACAGCAAATAGACCGTCTGAATTTCATTCTTCTTGTACCATCAATCAATGGAAATATTGTATAGATGTACAGCAAAATTTCAAATATACTTGGTGCCTTGCGTAAGTCTGCCGGCTTCTCGTGTGCTACATTTTTCTGAGTCAAAGAACGAAAGAGTCACACCGTTTTTCATTCGGCTAGCCTTTATGTCTCAAGGGGAAAGGCTTCAACCAAACGCGTATCATATTCTCCATCATAGATATCATACCGTACTGATTGCCAAGCGACATATTCATAGTGAACGGGGGCATCACATCAACGCAAGACTTGTCCAGAAGCTCCAAATTGCCGTTATTGGTCACGTATGACAACAGCAGCTTTATACTGCATGTTTCTTCTCCTTGGCTTGTTGAAGCACTGTTTAGTGTTCCATAAGAAGAATACTCAAACGTGACCAACTCTTTCTTGTTGTCATCCAGTGCTTTCATCAAGTATGCCGCATACCTGTGATGTGTCATCGTATTCAACTTGTGGCACATCAATAAGACACTTGCCCGAGTAGGAATCTTTGCACGTTTATTGCAATACTTGTCCACTTCGTAGAAAATGCCGTTACTAGCTTCCAACACGAAGTTGGTCGCATACTGGTGACTTTTCTTTCAAAAAGCACAGTAGAGCAAGGCAAGCGGTACAGGAATTCCATACGCAATTTTCGCACTTGTAAACCGCAAGGTCAATTCTGATAAAGATGGCGTTGGTTTTTCCCAATATTCAGAAAACTGGACAAGGTGGTCCAGTATACCCGATGATGATAACCCACTGCCGGCAAGGTACTGCTTTAATGCTAAACTGCAATACGCGAAAAAGTGTATCAATACCTTTATATCTTCAGACGAACAACGATCAAGTCTGTACACCATAGCAAATTTGCGGAGGTCCTCGTCAACGAGAATCGCTCCAGAGGCAGCCGAAAACGATGCGAGACCGGCTTGGATTTATCGTCCTCCACTATTGTGGCTACAAAAGCAGCACATGTCGACGTTGGGTTACCATCAAATTGTGTATATAAATCTTGAAGAGTGTCCTGGACGCTTCTCGACACAAATGCTTGCGGCACTCGCGCGTCTTTGCGCATAGTGCCATAAATGAATCACTTACGTCTCAGACATTGATAGGTAATACCCTTTGTTTCGGGGTGCTCCTGAACTCGTGGCAACATTATCCAGAACATATCCCGTCACTTCAGGACAATTGAGATGCATTAAACGTTCCGTAACCGCAGAACCATAGAATGATCCGTACACGACAGTATCGCACCGTTTGTGTAGTCGAAAATGAAAGTTGCTACATCCTTTGCAGCGCTTGTGGCAGAAAATGACGAAAGACTTCCGTATTTCCTTTGCAGAGCTTCAGCACACGTAGGGACTTTCAATGGGTCGACATCCTCACCCACGGTCAAGTGCGCTACGACGCAGTCCAGCATTGTACTGCGACCGGATCCACGTCGGTCCATGGTATAGACGTTCACCGCTCCACCCAATCTTGTATGTAATTCTACCATAGCTGGTTCCACTGCACGAGAAACAGTCAGTATATACAAGACGACGATAACTAGTCAAAGTACGCCTTACGTGAAGTTGATAATGAACCCGTAGTGTCTTGCAGCAGCCAGACATTTGATGCAGTTTTCGGGTCTCTTACAGCAGGTATTCGCTTCACAAAAATGTCGATGGTGGTTGACACATTCGGTCGTGCAAATTCCAGGATAACAAAATGGCGCACCAAATACAGCGCATTCGGCATCATGGTCATCAGAGGTTCCGTTGATTGCAAAGGTGTACTTGGGGCAGGAATACCATCCATTCAATTCGCCTTGGAAGGAGAAATTTCGAGCATCGGAAGCGTGAGCGGTCACCGCCACCAGCGAGATGGCATGGTAAAGTTTCATGTTCGATTTCAACTAAACAGCGTGTTGAAAAAACGATTGTGTCTCGCCACGTCCTGTGCTAAGTACCACGTATTTCGAATGCACGAACACCTTTTTTTCGCGGTACTAGCTCGCACTGTCTTCTCTTGGTCGTGTTTTTTACTCATATCGACAATATTGAGAACAGCAATGTTATCACTAATTGTTGTGCCCTTATAAGTTGTTAATCTTCTGGATGAGCAAACACAACATAGCCGGGGTACTCGATAATAACAAGGGGTAACGATTGCATGACTTAGAGATGTCCAAGGTCACGATATTGTGCTCGATGAAGCTGGATGAATGTAAGCTAAATGAAATGTACGATACATAAAGGTCCAAAAGAGGTTCAAGACATTTCATGTGTGTTTGGAAATTGACGACGAAGTATCGTTATACCGGTGGAAGTACCGAAGGGTGTGGAATGGAAGATATTACAACCTGTGTCGAATATGAACATGGATTGCAAAGATGTGAGCGATGGGCTGTAATGAAGCCGCCGTATCTTGTGCGGCTAACGAATTGGCATTATTAACACATCCAGATTTTACCGATACCAAAGCTGAAAATAACCAAATCGAGTTTGAATGTAAGTGATCGGTCAAGGTGTGCTTGAAAACATTTTTTTCTAGTCAAAATGTAATTAATGCTGGAAACGAACAGACGATAGAAGATGATGAAAATGTGTCACCTCCAAAGCGCGCAAAAAATGATAAAGAATATTTATTGTAAAAGCAAATATTAGTGTATGGTGTGCAGATTAGACTGTGATGAAATAACTAGCTGCGATGATCAATCACTATAAGGACACAATGGACAAGGAGTTGAGATCGTATCAGATAACGGTACACATGGACCTTACGATGCTGTGGGCTTATCTGCAGGGCCTCGTAAGGATTGTCAAGTTTTGGACTGCGTAACGAATCGCTACGCATCAACTGAATGTCTTTTGAGCAAAACGGCTTCCCGGATATCCGTGCCCCGCCGGGGCCTAATGCGCTGACAAAAGACAAAATGTACGAACGCCTCTTCTGAAGCTGTCCGTTTGTTCAGGCGACATGGGCACAACTCATCAGCCACCGGGAAGGCGCTAGGTGCAGCTTTATCGCTTATTGCAATGTTAAAAGCGCGCATGTGTGGCTCAAACTATGCCGCCCTCCTCGTCTTATATCCGACGGATGGTAGCCCAACGGTATTCGGATGGCTTTCCTGCCAACTACGCTCGATCTTCGACGATGATCTGCATCATCACCCACCACGGATCTCTGGATCAAGCGTGTTAATCGTGTTCTCCGCAGCGAACTGATGACGGCGCACGAAGGAGCAGTGGCCTACTGGACTGAGGCTTTCCGGCAACTTGAAGTCGTCGCCAGACGAGACTACCGCAAGGCGGACGCTGTCATCTGGGTGGCGACATCACATGCGTGCATTGGCATCCTCAACTACTCACCGGGAGTGTGGAGTAATTTGACATAATGTCTTGCATTTCGGCGCCAACGTTTCTGTATCGGCTTACATGGCTGCCTTGCCTTATTCTCTTCTGTAGCCTACAGTAATCAGTACAATCTCGATATTTGCGACGTTGTGTCATCTGTACATATATAGCAGCACATCATGTTTGAGATTTTCCGTGTTTAGACGCAATGTAATATGCTCGACTAGACGACACCTAACCAATATTCTCGTTTTTCACCACGTTTCTAGCATTCATGCTCAAGCGGGCAATGGTGTCGATTCGCACTTTAGACCGTAAAAAGACGTGACGTTGTAACGCTTTTGATTTGTTAAAATGTTTAAAAAACCGTTAGGTTTGGGTCATTTTCAATCAGTTTGTTGTTGCAACGTTTGTGGTTTGTACTTAAGCGCGGGAATGTGGGGAGAGGCGACTATAGTGGACTTCATAGGTTAGGACGACTGGATGGTGGCTTGAGTCTATTGCGTTTCTCCTAAGCTCTTGATGTTGCTTATAAAAGAACAAAAAAGGCTCTTGGACCCTGTATTCATTTAGAAAAGTTCTTACATATAGAGACAACAAGTGATTATATTATATACTCAAGATGAAGAATGTGCGCTGGTCAACCGTTACAGTGTACGAATTTGGCGTGGGTTTAGGAGGAAGTGCAGTGCCTAAGCTTGGTGGTCCTTCAGTTGGCCTGGCATGGAAACCTCGATGTATATGGAGCACATCTCTCGACAATACGGTGAGGACAGAGTACGACAAGGTGGAGGAGGACGAGAAAGCGCTGGCAGTTGTGAGAACAATGAAAAGTGACGGTAAGAAAGACAGAGCCAAACATAAACCTAGACGCCGCAAGGTGCGCTGGATTAAGCCTCAGGAGCGAATTACGATGCTAACGAAGGCTGGCTGCAGCGAGAAGCGTATATACCGCATGATGATGGAGTCATCAGAGATTGCTATGTCTCGACGTCTGACGCTGCGAATTTTGGACATTTAGTTGCAGAGAGGAGGAGAGGAACGAAAAAGAAGAGAGGAATACAGGTGTTGAGTATTTGCTATCGTAACATAGCCATATATTTTACTTGGATCAAGTAAGTAGAGTTTCTACGACGCCGTTTGGTGTGCGGGTGTGTTTGCATTGCGTTATGAAGAGAATAATAGTCGGTCAATTATCGGGTATACAATGAAGACTTGGGTAAAGGCTGCATTCTTCATGTTGACACAACGTTGCATACGTTCCAGCTCTAGCTCAATGGCTGCAGCACACAATTGTGACATGTTTCTACCAAAGACAAGCAAAAAACACCTGAAAAAGTCTGCCACGCTTTCTACGACTGTACTGAGTCTTGCTTCACCCACGTTCATAAACGCCATTTGTTGTTCGTAGAAAGACATTATCGGTTCTAGTTTGTCTAACCACATCCAGTCCTCACGGACACCTTTGACAAAAGCTATCATATCGCACACAGTGACCACCTGACAGCGCTCCAAACTGTCGGCTGGACCGATATGATTCTCGCACAATCTTACGAAGATCTCTGTTCCTGCTTTATTTGTAGTGTAGCTCAGAAGATTGATGATGGCAAGCACGGACGTGTATATGTGTCTATCTCCCTCCACTTTGGTTGATATATTGCCAGGAATCGCTGCTTTCGTGCTTTTGATGCGCTCATGTGCTTCCAAGATACTTGATAATCAATCTCAATGGAAATTAGTAGCATCCATACGACGTAGTGTGGAAAAGTTTGACATCTGTCCAGAAAACATGATTAGTGATAACGCGATTGTTGCACCCGATCGGCAAAAGCAAACAATCAATACAAATTTACCATTATCCAATTCATCCTTCCTCTCTCTTACACTGTCATCACCAAGTGAACTAGCTACGGTTGTCTTGACTGTCAATAAGACTCAAACAAAAGTCTTGCCACATAATCAAAGTTTTCACGCCGTTCGGATGACATGGGAAGTGCAAGCGTTATTGCTTGCGTTGAGCTTATAAAGGAAATCAGTTGATCAACAAATGTGTCATGAATGCGGTGATGCGTGTCTTTGATCACAGCGAATGGACTTGCAAAGAACTCGCCCACAATGCATTAGTAAGCTCACGTCATGATCACTTGCAAAATGTTTTGACCAATGACCACTTGTAATTTCTAATTAGTTATATTATCTCATTATACTTAAATAGAAATATGTAAATTGTGCTAGTATTCAATTATACGGGTCAAAGAACCTTTTCTGCTGCTTTTATAATTTAAAAAAAATACCTGTGCTCAGAATTTTAATTAAAATTATGACACGTGAAAGGTCTTTTAGTAATAAGCGGCGACGAAGACCCAGCAAAAGTCGAAGTCGAAGCCAAAGCCGAAATCGTTGGCGACCAGATACGCGACAACATCAACCGATTCGTCGATATTGGTTTGCAGAGGAGTACAACCCTATTCAGATCGGTAGTATTGATGGCACAGACACAACACCTCATGACAAAGGCCTGGTGCGCGCTCTAAACGCTTGTTATGATCCGAGCAAGGACGAGAAGATCCAGGGCAATCCGTATGCAACGATATTCGTGGCTCGTTTGCACTTTGATACGAAGGAGGAGACGATTCGTGAGTTCTTTGCTGACTATGGAGCTATTCGGCGTCTGCGTCTCGTTCGCGACAAACAGACCAAGAAGTCCAAGGGCTATGCGTTTGTAGAGTTTGAGCACGAGAGGGATTTTGAACGAGCTTACAAACACGCACATGGACGCGTGATTGATGGAGCTGTAATTTTAGTAGATTTTGAGCGCAGTCGAGTCATGAAGTCGTGGAAGCCGCGCCGTCTTGGCGGCGGCTTAGGTGGGACGAAGAAGTCGGGCCAACTTCGCTTTGGCGGAAGAGACCGCCCGTTTAGACCGCCGTTGGGTCAGCACTGAACCCGCTGCACAGATTATGGAAGTTTGTAAGTTAGTGAGGTGAAATTGCTCCTTGCTGCACTGCTACTAGCTGCGCGTCGGGGCCTCTATGACGCATAGCGCCGGTATGGGTTTTTGACGGTTATTAGACGCTGCTAGAACAACGATGGGTATCGTGAACTTGTTGTGCTGAGGCCTAGTAGCTGACGTGATGGACTAGGACCACCCGGCGATCAGCATTCTACTCCCCGAGACCGACATTACCCAGGTTTATGAGCCGTCAAACACAGCCCCATCATTATGTACACATGGGAGCGCTTCCAGTTGCAGCTTGCCCCTTTCGCCCTAACAAATATTGTTTGGTGAGACCTGCCAAACCAATCGAGAATACCCTCGCCATGCTGGCGTCTTGAATCGGTCAATGTTGATATAGTGGCGAGGATATGCGCTCCGGTTCGTCACGTTTGTTGGATACTTTATATTCACGTTATAGTAGCCTGATGAGTTCACGGTTGCTCAGTAATGTGGACTTGATCTAATGTGCCCTGGAAAGCAAAGGACCTAAGGATAGGTAGAAATATGGTCACCGTCACCTTGGTCTATTTACATTGACCGAAGTACTTTGACACAAACAACGTGGAAATCTTTACTGCTGTCCATTGATAAAATGATCTTACGCGGTTGCAATGGTCTACTCCATCAATAGTGTGAGGAGCGTTAGCAAAAAGTCTGCGGCTTGGGGTAATTGAGCTAAGGGTCTACAAAAAGTTTGCGCTTTGAGAGAGTTTTCTAAGAAATTGTATTTGTGGTCTACTCAAACAAACACGGAACCAAGCTAGCAAGACAATCGTGTAGAGCTAAACGCAAGCGCAACAATCCAATACAGTTAACATGAAGGTATCTATGGAATACGTGTATCGAGGTGGACATTTGCCGAAGTCGAATGTGATTACTAGGTCACGTCATTGTTAGGTTATCGACAGCAATGGCTTACCAGCAGTTTCTGCAAGAAATTCGAAACGTCTCACATAAACCTCCAAAGGTCCTATCTTTCCTTAAAATGTCTTCCATACCTCAAAACTTTGCGAGTAAACCAGCAAAGCCCTTGTTAAAACTTGCTAGAATAGCGATAGCGAATCTAGCCAGAAAAGGCATTACACGCCTTGAAACAGAGAAAGCGCTACAAATGTGTCCAAACTTGGCGGTGGCAGGTCATAACCTGCTTTTCAGATCGACCGTAACATTTACAAAAAGGCAATTTTGGCCATATTTTCGAGTGACACACATCATGGCAGTAGAAGTATTGTTACAACGAATGAGACAGGGTAAGCGCGCAACTCAACAGGGGGGAATGCGTTTCCTTATTGTACCCGGAAGACCGAGATGGCTATGGCCTCAGCTGTGCTTCAACTCACAGACACGGCGAGTAGCGCTGGCTATCTCAAAGCTCGGTGGAAGAGCTAGATATGGCACCGACGTGCGGTCCATCTGCAACGAGGTTACACAAAGGTGTGTATTTTACATACACACCAGCAACAGCGACAAAGCAGCAGCTCAAACTTGCAAGGCGATTTTTGCGTCGAAGTCATGGGCAGTCAAGAGTCTTTAGATCTTGACTGTGGCAAGTTTTATACGGTTAGTAAACTACTTGATCTCTTCCGTAAGGTTCTCTTTTTGCTGCTCTATTCCAGACAATGGGGTCGGTCTTAGGAATATATTTTACGTCGCTCGTCCTACAATATGGTGTGGCTGTTAATGTGATCGTACCTAAGGTACAAAGGGTTGTATCGTGGCAGAGAGCCACGTGGTCATAATACTTTGCTAAGTATTATGAATACGTATGTTTGCATATCAGCAGGCTACAGATCCGGATAAATAGTGACTAGCACTACGTATAGAATAGGTGCTTCTTCTATATAGAGTGCTAGAAGTTAAACATTCAAATAAATCACCTTAAAACCTCACAGGTGCTAGAGCGTCCTTTGCAAAAGGAAGTTGTATCTTTGATATGGTCTGGTTGCTTACAACCAAAAGGCACAAGCGTGTGAAGCTAGCCTTAAGAGAGTTAAAAGCCTAAGACGGAAATCTCCTAGAATTTGTCTTTGTGTGAACTTAGTGCATAAGTCGCTTTGCTACAGTAGCTCTGTTACACTTGGTAGCACTTGTAGTCAATCCCGCACCTGGGTTTGCGACTACTTCTGTGTGTGAGAATGGACATTGATGTGTGTGAGAATGGACATCGTGAGATGTCTGCGGTTAGCCTGTCACAGACACAACAGGAAGAGTTGCAAAAGCTGCTCCTTATCCTTGGCCCTAAGGACGTGGAGTACCTCATCGCCCAGGGCGAAGAAGAGGTTAACAAGCGTATTCATATGCTTGATGAATATAACAAAAGCTCTAGTCGAGATTGTAAAGGCACAGATGTCTTCTTCTGCGCCTACGCCCATGGCGACTATGGCGCAAGAAGTGGTCCGCAGATCAAAACCCATACAAATGGAAGTCGATAAGTTCGACGGCAAGGAATGTGACAACCTTATGCTTGGTTCCAACAGGTTGAGTCGGCTATGTTTATAGCCGACATCACCTATGAACCATACCGTGTGGGCTTTGCCATGGGCAAGTTAGGTGGCTTAGCCAAACAGTGGGCATTCACATGTGGTGCATCATTGCAAGATGCATTTCCAACATGGGCCGATCTGAAAGTTCAGATGACCCGGCAGTATGCACCGCCAAACCAAGCACACCGTAACCGGTCGCGGTTTTGGCGTGTCGCCAAGGGAAGAGTGCGCTTGCGGCATATGTACAAGAGTTGAGTACTCTCATTGCTGCCATGGTCATAGACCCTATGCCAGAAGCAGTGATCGTCATGGTCTTCATGGAGGGCCTCCGAGTTGGCGTTACCAGAACGGAAGTCTTCCGGGTAAACCCGTCCTCATTTGAGAAAGCTGTTGGAGTGGCATGGAATGCCGAGACCAACTTTAAGGCCTCTAGGCCTGACACTCATAACTACTCGTCTGACGGGTCTGTACCCATGGACTGTGGCCAAGTGGAGGATGACGAAGCTGAGCTTCAAGCTGCGGAGTAGCAAATTGTGCGCAGATGTTATATCTGCAAGATCACAGGCCATTTGATGGCAAAATGCCCTGCAAGAAAGTCATATTTGGCTCGAAGGGACGACGCCCCATGGGTAAACCTTCTGGTTTGCCGCGGGGAAATGGCGGAACCCAGTAGGCGCGGGGCGCCCTACTGGGGAAGAACTGAGTTTTGTTGAGCCTTTAGGAGGTAGAAGTAAACAGGCCCAGCCTCAAAGAGATCCGAACTCTCAAAAACGGAACGAGAATGCAAGCCAGGCTTGCTAGTTGTCGAAGGGACGATTAAGGGCTATGATAAGCCATAGATCATTTTGATCGATTCGGGGGCATCGGCAATCATGTGCGCCGTGCCACCGTGGAAGGTAGTCATCAGTATGCTGAAGCGCTTGTAGCGCGTGAAAGTGACACAGTCACAGTTCGCTTAGCGACGATACGCGTGTTACGGTACCCAAAGTCCCGATGGACTTAAATGTAAAGTTCTTGGACCTTAACAGCATGGAACGCTGTTTGGTCTTAGACCTAGATGCGAGGTATGACTTCATCCTAGGCATGGCATGGCTAGAACGTCATGAGCCATGGATTCATTGGAGGTCGAAGATCTTAGGCGCAACGCGAAATGCTCCTGGTAGGGCTCTGGAGAGCGATGAACCCACCTCTGCTAGGAAGCAAAAGCGCTTTTGGCGGGGATATTGACCGAGTCGGTCAATATGTTGGATGTCGTAATATCTGACTTTGTAGACACTGTAGGTGTCGAGGACAATAGTCTTGGGCGAGGCCCAATGACTGTCGATAGTGTGGTTGAGAACCCACTAGATGGCACATATGACATATGTCATGAGAACGATGTTACATCATTAAACACAATGAGTGGTTTTGGTGGCTGCAAGCCAAGATGTCAGTACACGAATCAAAGTGATATGAGTGACGAGGAACTGACCCTGGAGGGTCGGGTGAAGTCATCAATGGATGTTGTCGTTGAGGACAATAAGGTTCATGCACCTAACGACGACGTACTGGTCCAAGAGGGTCGGGTGAAGTCATCAATGGATGTTATCTTTGAGGATAACGAGGTGCAAGCACCTAGTGACGAGGTACTGACCCAAGTGGGTCGGGTAAAGTTAAAAATGACGGTTGTCTTTGAGGACAACGAGGTGCGAACACCTCATGACGAGGAATTGACCCAAGAGGGTGGGGGTGCAGTCAGTAAACGAAGTGGTCTTTGACCTTGAGGTGTGTACACCTGTGGACGCTGATGCGTCGGATGCTGAGCGCATCATGAGTAGCGATGATGATATCGTGAGCGACGGTGATAGCGAGCAGCTATATACACTTGTCAATGGTTTGACTGGCAACGTTAAAGAGCCGGTGGCTCTTTCAGCTATACCCGCCTTAAGTGCTCTGTGAGAGCTGGACGAGTTGTTCTTTCCGGCAGGCGACATCGCCGAAGTGGTCCTATACGACCTAAGGAGTAGTTGAACTCCCCTCGCTTTTAAATTAAGCAGTTCTTGAGGAAACCAAGAAGGCGCTGAATGCGCGAGGTGGATCACAGATCCTGAAGGACCCTTCGGATCCTTATTTTCCTTTGTTGAAGGATTATGGAGATGTTGTTTTCAGAGAACCTCCGACGAGGTTACCTCCGGATAGTGTACATATGGAGATGTTGTCTTCAGAGAACCTCCGACGAGGTTACCTCCGGATAGTGTACATCATGAAATTGACTTGGTTCCAGGAACCAAATATTGTGTGAAGCGACAGTGGCCGCTGCCACGAGAGCAATGTGACGTCATTGACGAGTTCTTTCGTGCGAAGCACGCAGCTGGTATGGTGCGTGAGAATAAGTCTCCTCACTCTACGCCCCACGTTTTGTGTGAAGAAGCTAAATAGTAAGTGGCGAATAGCGCATGCTTACAATAAGCTGAATGCAGCCACTATCCCGTCTTAAACACCGATTCTTTGCAAGGATGTTCTTCTGAACAATATGATGGGATGTACGATGTACAGTGCCCTCGACTTAGTCGATGTATATTACCAACTGCTCATGCGAGCTAGTGATATCCCGCTGAAAGCGGTCAGCACTCCAAGCGGTATGCTCTGGGAGCGGCTAGTGATGCACCAACAGCTGTCTAACGCACTTGCAACGTTCAATCGTCTAGTGACGCAGTTGTTTCGGCCTCATAGGGCGTATGCACAGAAATAATTGACGATATATTTGTTCATAGTAGAGCCGAAGATGGCAAGACTGATGTGGAAAACCACATCGAGCACCTGCAAGCTGTGCTTGGTTGCATGAGGATGCATAAGTTATATGCCAATATTGACAAATGCATATTCGGTCGGAAGAGATTCCCTTTTTGAATGCTTCATTGGGAAGCGAGGAATCCGGGCAGACCCTGTTAAGGTCAAAGCCATAGTGGATTGGCCGGTTCCGAGGAACCAGAAGGACCTCCGCAAGTGGTTGTACTTGCATAAGTATAGCCACAACAATGCGGAGGTGGCCAGGCCATTGTCGAATCTCCTTAAAAAGGATGTGGAATGGTGCTGGAACACCGAACACCACGAGGCTTTTGAAGCCATTAAGGAGAGTCTCCTTTAGGGCCAATTCTGGCTCTGCCGAATCCTGATCGCCCGTTTAGCGTCGTATGCGACGCTTTGGACTTTGCCATTGGCAGTGCACTTTTGCAAGTCGACTCTGAGGGTAGAGAACGCGTCATCGCGTTTGAGTCTTGCCAGCTGAAAGCTGCAGAGAAGAACTATCCAGTTCATGACAAGGAGCTACTTGAGATGAAGTATGCCCTTGTTAAGCTCAGGGTACACTTGCTGGGCTAAAAGCCGTTTGTAGTCTATACCGATCATGCGTCATTACGCACAGCGACACATTCGCCTCATCTTTCGCAGAGAATGGCTCGTTGGCTCTTCTTTTTCTGCGGACTATAACTTCGAGGTGAAGTAAGCCGGGAAAACAGAATGTTTTGGCCGACGCGTTATCGCGTAGACCTGAGTATGAGCTTGCTCATCTCACTGTTGTGAGTTCGTCAGTAACGGATCGTATCCGTGTGGCGTATGCACGTGATGAGGCATGTGTTGCCATTCTGCAGGCGATGGATAGCGCAGAGTTTGAAAACTCTAAGGTGAAGCTGTCGCCACGTAATCGTGCAAGATTACATCGTTGTCCACTGGCGGATGGTCAGTTGTACTATAGTACAGGGTCGGATGACCAGCCTCGTGTTGTGGCGCCTCATGATGAAGACCTCGAGTATCAGACAGAACGCGTCAACTGCGTTATTGGTGACATGTTTCGCAGTGTTTGTGCTGAAACACCAAAGCAATGGAGCACGATGCTCCCACTTATTGAGTTTGCGTTGAATAACGCGGTGCATGACTCGACAGGCTTCACTCCATTTAATGTGAACGGTTTGGTTTATCCTCGCGTTCCGTTGACGCTACCCCCCTGCAAAATCAGGGCTTAGTGGGGGGAGAGATAGCCGAAGGCTTGGCTGATATCAGCCCTGTAGTGATACGCAAAAAAGTGGAAGCGTTTCTTTCATCGCGCTTTAAAGTATTACGTCGCGTCAAAGACGCTGTGGCTAAAATCCAGGATGTTCAAAAGGAACAAGCAGATGCCAAAGGCAGAAAGAACAAATACGAGTTTAATGTGGGAGATTTGGTGATATTAAAGGCTAGGAATTTACCGACACGTGCAGTGTCTGCGGTATATACAACCAAACGCCGTCCACGCTTCACTGGACCTATCAAGGTCATAAGAAAGAAAGGATTAGCCTATACGCTGAACCTTCCGAAGAAGATGCAAACACATCCTGTGTTCTATGTAGGCTTATTTTTAAATCCATATCTCAACCCTTCCTCGGTAGACTTTGAGGGGTTGTCCCCATATCCCCGGCCTAAGGAGGCGGGTAGTACGGCACCGGAGGTTCCTATGGACGCTGGAGGCGTACCAGGACACCGAAGCTTGGCTTGAGAACGCTCATTAGCCGCAAAGCGATCCGAGGTCTCAGGGCAATAACGCTCAAAGGTTCGACGGCGTCGATCGAAACAGTCATCGAGCGATGACAGGTGACACGTCACCGATCCAAGAGCATCACGCTCCAGGAGTGTCAGGCGACGCTCGATCTCAAAGAGATGAGAGGTCAATGGGTCATCGACCTCCGCCGACGCTGATTGATTAACTGGGTCATCAACAGATCCACGTGGAACGTCTCTTGGCTCGGCGTCGTCACCAGGGTCATACCCAATATTTGGTGAAGTGGAGGGGTTACCCTTAGTCGTACAACTCGTGGGAGTATGAGGTACCCCTTCGGTAGGATTGCCCTGACGCCGTTGACGCTTTCGACCAGAACGGTCAGAAGCGACGATAGCTGTCGTCGGACGCTTCCTAGCACTAGGTGCTGTGGAATTAGGGTCAGTAGGATGATTTGGCTTCCCTCTGGCCTTCAGAAGAAGCCAATGCCGGTACACCACTCGCGTGAGAGGTACGGGCAACAGCTCTAGAAGCTTGATCCCCACAAGTCTTTGACCTATATGTGGAGGGTAACTGACGCTTCGCTTTGATCTTAGCGAAGTTAAAATGTAGACGACGTTCTAACCAAACGTCTTGAGCTTTAGCGCTTAAGCGCAAGTTAGACAAAGTTGAGAGTTTACATGCTCGTTTTACCCAACGGGTAAACTGGTGATCATCTTGCACAGATGTTTCACCTGGTGCAAGCAACACTGGTATGTCGTTCAGTGGGTGCACGGGCACCCCACGTGACTGTCGTGACAGTCGCTCCTGAATCGATTTCATCGTAAACTCCTGCGGAGTAAGGAGCCGCTTATGAGGAGCAGCACGATCCGCAACCTCGCAAGCAGTACGGACCTAGGTACGCAAAGATTGCGATGCAGCTCGTCGAGATTCCTCATTGGGGTCTCGAGGCACGAACCCATAATCACGACGTGAAAAGGTTTGTTTGGGCCGTGCCAAGGCGGCCGCCTGGGCCTCGTCATCAAGTTGACGACGCTGTGCAGTGTCAAGAAGGTTTTTTACCTCTTCTTCGGCACCCTCTCGCAAGGGAAGTGGTGGCGCTTGGCGCAATGTAGTATTTTCCCTTGGAAAAGAAGGCACCTAACGGGATCGGCGTCCCTCTCTCGGTGAGCGTGGTGATCGTGGGGTACGAGACTTAACGGAGACTCGGCGCCGTTGCCCCTAGAAGCAACGTCACTGTCATCGTCCTCAAAGATGTCTTGACGCATGGCAGAATCCATGATGCAACAAGCGCAATAGAGACAAGTGCTTTGGAAGCAAGTGCTAGGCACTTAATGCTGTAAAATCAAGTGTTAGTAAACACAAAAGGGTATTAATACCAAATGCTTGGCACGCAACGCTTATAAGCAAGTGTCGTAACACTTATGCTTTAGCGTAAGTGCGATGCACTGTATGCTCAAAGAGCGAGTGTCGTAACATTAGGATGCCTAGAAAGCGTATGTGCAAAGCACAGGTGCTCAAGGAGCAAGTGTAGTGAAACACTAAAGCTTTGTTCGCAAGTGCGAGGCACTTGTTGCGAGGCAAGAAAAATGGGAAGAAAATGAAATCGATGACTCCCATTAAGTGCAAAAAATCGTGGGTACGCCGGGCCCCACGAAAATTGGAGGGGGTGTAACGGGGTTACACGGTGTGTATTGTACATACACACCTGCCACACCAATGTGGTGTGGCTGTACCTTGGGTACAAGAGTAGGCTCGATGTGACCGTACCTAAGGTACGATGAGTTGCATTGTCAGAGAGCCACGTGCAAGAATGATAGGCTAATAGAGCTATAGTAAATAGTGACTAGCACTAAGTATAAAGTAGGTGCTTCTATATTTAGTGCTAGAAGATAAACATAAATATAAATCAGTTTCAAACCTGCTCTGTAAGCATCACTGCTTGAGCATTCTCTTCCTTGAAAGACAGGAAGTTGTATCTTGGATACTGGTCTCTTTGAAACCCGGTTGTGACAACCGATAGGCATAAGCTTGCGCGCTAGCCTAGGAAGGGTTAAGCACCCTAAGACATATAAGCTCTTGGAGCTTGTCTTCTTCTGCACGTAGTGCATAAGTAGCTTGGCTACAAAGAGGGTCAACCTTAATATCTTGAGGCCATAGAGCACCACATGCAAGCTCAGTAAAACCCACTTGGCAAACAAATTCGATTTTCCACTAGGTAGCCACTTCTAATACCATGGTAGAGCTCCTTTCCATCAAAAGGTTGCAAAGCCAACTTGCATTACTGACCTCCCGGCGCCTTCCATCTGGCGTCAGGGCGGTATCAAATACGGTTTCCGTACTCCCGCACCTCGGTGCAGGTGCACCTTGGCCTTGCATCCCAGGCTCTGGTGGCTTGGCCATTTCCAAGTTTCCACCAACCTGAACCGGCGCTTTCACCACATTCCCAGGTAAAGCTGGACGCTGCGCACCAGAATTGGTGGCCAGGGAGATACTAGGTGAAGAATTGCGTTCCAAAGTCTAAAGTTTACGCCTGCCCAACTCCCAATACCGAGCCAAAATTACTCGACTTTGCGTAAACCTCCCGTTCTTGCCCGACTTGTCCAGACTATGGGTATGTCATCCTGCATATGCGCTCAGTCAAGTCCCGAACATTACGAGCATCTTGTCCAAGGCCGCCGCGGGAACTGCCGATATTTCTGCAAGGTCTTGGCTGCCGTCCATATTGAGAAATCGTCAAAGACCTCAACTGGTGCAGCCACTCCGGCTGCTTTACCAACACCCTTTGTGCAATCGTTGCAAGTTGTCCATCCGTTCTGCATCCCACCAGCGCGTCTCAGCCCATATAGTAACGAAAACAGGCGCGGGCGTACCTTACCTGCAACAGGTCTTGCCGTTGCAACTGTACCCGATACGAACTGTAAAAATCATTCAATTCTACCACATTGTGAAAGAATAGTGGTCTCTTGCGTAGATTGACGCTTTCTTATATAATTAGTGCCTTCATGTTGTCGGTGTTTTGCACTTTTTACGATGTTTGTCCAAAACCTCGTAAAACGCTTTTATAGTTTTAGCATTTATTCCATGATGGGCACTTGCTCCCTTTGATGATACTCACTTGATTCAAACGTGATGGATACCCAAGTGATTTGGTCGCGAGGAAGTCGAAGACAGTACAACCATATTTGTTTGTACCATGTGTCAGTAAGCCGCCAGGGTATGCCCCTATCCCGTCAGATGTTAACAATGTAGGACTATATCGCGTCGATGTATGACTAATTGGCAGTGTCTATCGTTTCTTTGGTCGCGCTCTCCCACTTTTGTCAGTCTAGAAAACTTCCAGCAGCGACCAAGTCAGTCAGTCACTCTACACATACAAAAGTAACGGGAAAAAACCATGATTTATTATGACACGGTGCAGTTATGGTCCGTGCTGATGCGGTGGCATGGGTCCGCATTGAACGGTCAAGCTCCGCTGCGTGCGCTGATTATGGCAATCATTGCACTTGTTGTTGCAACTGTGAACCATTACCACCCATTTGTGGTTCCTACGCGTGAATCAACGGCATTCACGGATTCCTTAACAGTGTTCAACACGTTCTTGGGACTAATCGTATCGTTTCGCATGAATTCCGCCTTCACCCAGTGGCGCGCCGGTGTTGTAGCCGTTACCTCGCTTTCCGAGACCGCACGCGATATCGTGGGCTCCGGTTGTGCGTATGTCAGCACCACGATAAAGACGGAAACCACAGAGGTGGTGAAGACTGTCACAAATACTACGGAGACGGAAATTCTGTCGCCAAGTAGCAAGTGCCATTCATCAACTATTGATTCAAAGGTGTCGACGATCCCTCAAGACGTTCTCGAAAAGTGTGCATTTTTCACGGAGCTGCGTCGATTGGTTTTTCTGTATATTGCGATTGTGTTTCATGATTGTCGTGGGCTCGATGGAATTGGCAAGTTGAAAGAATCGGGCGTGCTGACAGACACGGAGTACAACGAATTGTGCGCATGCGGTTCGGAGTTTAAAAGGCAAGTCAAGGACAAAGAGTCGTACCGAGCAATTGTGCGTCGTACACCGCACAAATTGCGCGCCACAATCACGGAGTTATGGCTTAAGAGACTAGTGCAAGTTGCCACGAATAGAGGGCATTTGACGCTTCAAAATTCCAACAACTTGCAGATTAAACTAGCACGACTGCCCAATTTGTACACAACGGTGTTCAATATTGCCAACATTCCGATCCCTTTCAACTACATGCAGTACCTTCAATTCCTGCTTACCGCGTACATGCTTCTCTATACGTTTGTTATTGTACCAAGATCTGGATTCTATACTCCGTTGTGGGTCTTCATGTGGGGCACTTTCCTCTTCATGGCAGATGAAGTTGCCATGGAGATCGAGTGTCCATTTGGACTGGACGCAAATGATATTGATTTGGAATCTCGACTGCTGCAGATTGAGGAAGAACTTACGGTGCTTATCCGCAGTCAGTATTACTTCGTTTCGGGTGGTACAAGCCTGACGCGTGTTTCAGATATCGTCGTCCCGGAAGAACGACAGCAGTCTTTGAAAAGGTCACCGCTTCAAAGTGAGTTTTCGTTCCACCAGGGTCGTGTTTCTCCATCGCACGGGACTATGCTTCAACAGGGTTCCTTGCCCGAGATAAACGAGTTTACGAAACTCATTCAATCTCCGTCAGCGACTAGTAGAAGCAAGACAAGCGAGTACGGATCTGCGGATTCGGCGGCATAGCAAGCAACCAAACCCGGCCAGTATAGTGTCTTTGAATGCGACATAGTCACAACCAATTAGTTTTATGCAAGTAACACTTTCTATTGTTGGTGTAGTTGTCTTTCGAATTGTTAACAGAAAAAACATTGCAAGCATTTTGACGGCATATAATGAACTGCGATCTGCTGCTTAGAGACATAAAGTATGTTCTTGACGTGGCATGTTGCGGCTGTTTACAATGCCACATTTGTATCTCAAATCAATATGTATGTATGTGAATACGCGTTACGCGAGCCGTCTTGCCACCGAAGTGGCTCAACTTCCGCATGCGTCAGGTTATCTCTCCTTCTCTACATTTCTCTCTACTCTCGACAGGGTCCATTAAGCGGCGCGCGCTATAAGCGCCGCGCTGAAGTCCGTCCAGACTGCACGATCCTGCGTACATTAGCGAAGGAAGTACAGGTCTAGGGCCAGTCAACGGCGGTGTCCAGCGTAGTTTCTTGCTTAATCCCTTGGATGGCTACCTCGTCAACAGGGTCCATGGAGGGTCCTTGTTGCTTGCATCGTGAACAAAGAATGACGTGAGGGTACCAAAGCGGAGATGCCTGGACTTCGGGGCTTCCGGCGTGGCGGTGTAGATCGTGGCGGCTTGACTGGCAGCTGGGGAATGAGCAACAAGAAAGAGGTGTGTAAAGGGAGAGGAAACCCGTCCAAACTGACGGATGCCGCGAAGACCCGTCGGAGGCCTGAGCTAGCATCAGCTAGCCCAAGCCTTCTAGGATTCAAATCAATAATTTGAAGTATATCGTACGCCTACGTTTTTTGTTACAAGCTTTTGGGCAGATTTCGAAATAGAGTATTTGATGTAGAATTATCGAACTCTATTTCAAATCTTGTAGCTCTATTTGTTTAATACCTATTCAAAGCGAGCACCAACGCTCAAAATAAAAAAAAGCTCTTCAAGTGTCGGGTGGCAATACTACAGAATTTTGTATCGCAAGTCAAAGAGACAACAAACCGTAAAAATTGAACATGGTCATGGCTAACGACGGTAGCGCTGCCGAAGTAAAGCGTTTGAACCAGGAATTGGAGGAACGTCACTATGAGTTCCGATCCAATTGCAACGATGGAGATGGTGATGCGAGTGCGTGTCACAGTTGGGGTGAGTGGCTGGCGGTCGTAGACAAGAATTACAGAGACGCAGGTAACGACAGCTCTGTTATTTTCTATTGATTTATACTGTACTGTATAATGTTGAGTCGCTTGTTGCCGTACTGCATTTGATTGTTCAGCTAAAATGTATGAGCTCAATTGCATTAAGAAAGAATATCCAGCTTCGTGTTTTAACCTTGGACGACTGAAGCGTACGCTCGACAAATCTCTTGTAGAATTACGATGCTACCTGTTTACCCTTTGCATGTTCTTCTCTCTTCTAACCGTCTATCTTCTCTTTTGTCTGTAATATTTCAGTTGCTGGGAAAGGAGTGGAGCAAAACGATTTTGAAGCTTTCAAGCTTTTTGGTGAGTTGACGTTCGGTGACACTTTGACGTTAGTGCAGTGACTCTGACGTTGTAAGTGTATAGATAAATCGTGTGGGAAGGGCCATGCTGCTGGTTGTCACCATGTGGGTTTGATGCAAACGCAAGGAGTTGGCTGCGAAAAGGTCTGTTTAATATTGTCAACGTCCGTCGTGATTATGTCGCGTTAACTGTAAACTTGTTACCGCTGTTGCTGCTTAGGACTTGGCTAAGGCTCTTATTGCTTTCAAGAAAGCTTGCGAGCATGACGATGCTAACAGCTGCAACCGCGTAGCGAACATGTATCTATCCTCTAGAGTGAACAGTCCTATTAAGCGCAATACTTTGCAGGCGAAGACTTACTTAGAAAAGGCCTGCGACGCCAACTTTGCCCCTGCATGCCATAATTTGGCTGTGATGTACAAGAAGGGTGATGAAGGTATACCGGAGGACGAGGACAAGTACCACGAGTATCGTGCTAAGACGGAAAAGCTCATTGAGCAGGCAGGTGGCATATCTTCGATCAAGTCGGCCTAAGTTAATCAGTCCGCATACAAGCCATCTTTCGCATACCGAAGAGATCACAGTGGCAAAGTCAAAAGAGCATTTGGACACGCCACATCTACAGACATTGGATCTACCCAAGACTTATTCGATGTTAAGTCGTCACCCGTTTTGGATTGTAGCAGTAGATGCGGAAGATACAGATCAAGTGCTTTGCTTGACGTGACACTTCTAAATCGACTGCACTGGTCGGTATTCTAGCCCTTCACTCTTTCTGTTTGATACGTTCGTGCAAGATGACGTCTCTGAAGACGCCACACCTAGACATAGCTAGTGATTGGTACTCGAAAGGTTTGATCAACCTGAAAATCCTATAGGCTGACCGTTCGTATTCGTCGCGGAGTGCAATTTGCTGAGATGAGCATCTGATGTGCCCTTTGATGTTAAAAGAGAACTCGGGCAAACGTCGATTGGAACGCTATCCGCTCACTCTGTTTCGGAAATGTCCCTGACATTCTCGTGTCACTTCTCATAGAACCGTGTCGACAGGTTGTGCCCCGTCTGGTACAGTATGGACATCGTAAGCACGTTAAGAACCATCTTTGTTTGCTGTTATTCTGCAATGTTGCTTCTCTGATTTGGTATCTCGTTGCCGCCGCACAGACTACCCACATCAAATAACAACCTGCTTCTCGCAACGTCGGACAAATCCCCTTTGCTACCAAGTGTCAGAAAATCAGGGACACAGTCGTCATTACCAGTTGGTGAAGACACTTGACTTTTCTCGAAGTCATCACTTACGCCGTTTGATATAGTGTCTTCTCCAACAATTATAGTAAGCTGGTTATTTGACGAATATCGGCGGGCTGGCATCCTCACTGAGTCCATTATACTGTCGGTAGACTCGTCTTGGATCCTGTTGTCATGCGATTTTCTTTCGTGAGATATGGATAGCGTCTCCTTACTGGCAAGCCTTTCAGCATAAGCCGCAGACACATTTCCACTACTTTTGGTACCAGTCAGTGAAGCTGTTTTCGTCAAAGTCCCAAAAGTAGCCAAAGCCTGTCGCACCAAATCTTGGCCACTCTCTGGGTTTGAACGGGTTTCCAACTTATGTCGCTCCAGCGCTTGTAGGTGCGTTTTCTTGATTGGTTCCCACTCCTTCGCAACAAGCGCATTAGCTGTATTTTCACAGTCTACCATCTTCTTCAAAACTTCAAATGGCAGCACTTTCAAGTGGCCGTGAAGAGCTTGTTGGACAATCTGGACGTTGTCCTCTGACAAGCGTGCGCTTTGTGCTGGTACGTCATACCGACAGGTAGACTGCTCAAGCTGCAAGAGGCAATCAGCTATGCGTTTCTTGACAAGATCCTCATCATGCTGGAATCGACTTCGAACATACTTGTGTTGAGGGATGGAGCTGTATTTCTTCGGATCTTGAGAGTTACTTGCTGCCTTGCTTGCCGCCCTAGGTTACAGAACACATTCACACGGAGTGAGTAATTGCATTCCTTCTCTGCACTGGTTACAACATTGCTTACCTTTGCGCACGTTCAGCTATAATGTCAAGGAGATCTTGTCTGTTAATCTGTCGCTTATCATGTTCCAGTACATCAGAGACAGGAGATGCAGCATGTTTAGCAGTCTTGCTAGCTTTGACTAATTCTTGAGAGAACAGTCGAAGGGCTATGGGACTGGCTGCTGGTGTCAGTGTGGAATCTAAGTCGCTCTTAATGTCTATCTGAACTTCCTCATCTATCAGGGATGGCGCCACGAAATCAACTGTTTGAATACCCACATCTTCGTAAATCAAAGCCAAAGGGTCTGTTCCTTCGTCCTTAAGCATTGGGGTACACAATTTAATTAGTACCTCGCCCGAGTATTCCTTCGAGCTACTGATCTCGTCGCTTTGCACAGCCTTACTTGTCACCACAGGTAGCCAAGTTTGAGAACTTTGGTCCCGCTGCATAACAGCATAAACCTTGTGTGACACAGCGACCGTATCTGCTAGTTCCTTTTTGCTCCTTTGAGATGAAATATGTGAGGCCTGAACTGTCTCCAGTTCCTCTCGTGAGGCTTCTAGGTCAGCGTTTATCGCTCCAAGCGTCAGCTGTAAGTCGTTGATCTCCATCTCGTCACCATCACTTTTGTTAGGCAAACCTATCTTAGTCATAGCTTTCATCATCATCATCATCTTCATGTTGAGAAACTGAATCTGTTTCGTTAAACCAGCTAGCTCCTCCTCAGCCTTTTTCTTTTGCAGAAAGACTTCACCCAGCTTACGTTGCAATTCTTCATGGCATAGGTAAGCTTTCGACTGAGAAGCTCTATATCGGTCTGCTAGCTTTGGATCAGCATCTAGATGATCGTATATTTGCTTAATCTGTTGCTGTACCCCTTTGGCAATCGACCGTAGGTTTACTTCTTGTTCCTGCAGCACTCGCTCCACTCGTTGCACCAGTTTCTGCATCGTAGCTTCCGACACCGCCGCCGCAATGCCTGTATCTTCCCTATCTTCACCAACGTTTTGCCTCATCTTATGTTTTACCGGCGTCTTCACTTTCACATCTTCTTCACTATGCCGTCTTACAAGATGTTCCTCCAAAAACTTCACTGACGAAAACAATTGTCCACAAAACTCACAGGCTTGATTTTTATGCTCAATCGGTCTCAACCTCTCATCGATTGCACAGTGATCATCGTTATCTTCGCTCATTACTCGTCCGTTTTTCTTTGCTCGTCTTTCCAATACCATCTCCGTTAGCAATGTTGCAATAACATCCACTGCCGACGATGAAGCCCTGCATGCCCAAGAAATAAAAACAAATCACATCCACAAGTCACTAATTCAGCAATACAAATGCTCCAATAACCGCGTTAAAATGTCACCCGTGGATCTGCAATAAATCAGCAATTTTTTGCAGCACATGATAGAGTTTTTTCACTTGCTCGTCACCACTACGCGCCTTTGCCTTCCACTTTTGAGAGCTCCGAAGCGATATATCTCGCTCTGTCTCAACTTGCTGCAGCTCTTTACTCAGATGTTTCAACACATTGCCGTCTTTAGCACGCATAGAGAGCAGATATTCCATTGATAGCTGTAGAACGTGCACGAGGAACCAAGCGTCGCGAGTCCGTGAGGCTTTTACACATGCAGGCAGACGAGCAAACGTCACGTGCAGTGCATACGGCTCCAACACAGCGGGATCACCTTTATGAAGGACATCAGACAAGTTACAGGCGCTTAGGAGCTGCCAATTGAGCTCCTCGCTGCGCTTACACCAAGTAAATCGCTGCATGTTCTATGTGTGAGTAAGTTACAAGTACTTCGTGTCTCGCTACTATCGTTCAATTTATGCGTTCTGATTGGCTGAAGCATGTTGATGTATCGTTTGTTATTTTAACCAATCCTCGATTTTTAAATCTTAAGAGCTTGTTTTAAACCAATCGAAAACGATTACATTATTGGCTGGTGTCGCGATTCCATCCTTAGTCACTTAAACGCTTCGAGTCGCTATGGCTGCACTTGCTGCTTCTTCGCTCAATGGCGTTAAGATTTATAATTTATCATCAGGTAAGACATTACCACAATGGTTGGCTGAAAAAGGTGGTAGTCGCAAAGCTTTGGCGAAAGACGAGGATTATCGTCGTCGTGTAGAGCTCTTGCAGGATTGTCACTTCCCCGCTGCTTCACAGCGCGTGCGCATGTCTTCAGATGGCAATTATGTGGTAGCTACTGGAGTTTATCCTCCTTCTGTTAAGGTTTTTGATGTGCGTGATTTGAGTCTCAAGTTTCAGCGAGGTCTGGACGCTGAAGTTGTGCAATTTGACATCCTGTCATCAGATTTCGGTAAACTCGTGTTTCTCCAGGCAGACCGTACTTTAGCCTTTCATGCACCCTACGGGCTGCACTACAGCATGCGGATACCCAAATTTGGTCGTGATATGATATATCATCGCGAGAACTGCGAGCTATACGTTGCTGCATCCGGTTCGGATGTTTACAGGATCAATCTGGACCAGGGTCGGTTTGTTGCTCCCTTGGAGCTGGAGTCGCCGTCCTCAGCAGCTAATGTGCTGCATTTGAACCCTATTCATCAGCTAATTGGAATTGGGTGTGAAGATGGGGTAGTGGAGATGTTTGATTCTAGGAACCAGCATCGTGTGGGCAGTCTGAATGTTGCGGCACACTGTGCATCAAAAAATTCGGACAAGCAGCTGGAAGTTACGGCATTGAGATTTGACGATGACGGACTGACATTTGGTGTTGGCACGTCGGAAGGGCAGTGTTTGTTGTATGACTTGCGCTCGTCACGACCGTTGCTGGAAAAAACTCACCAGTATGGACTGCCAATTGTAAATCTTCAGTTCCATGACTATGCGCAAAAAGTAATTTCGTCAGACGCCAAGGTGATTAAGATTTGGAATCGTAAGGATGGCGCTGTGTTCACGAATATAGAAACGCCTGCTGAAGTGAAGGATGTGTGTGTTGTGGACGGAGCACAGGGAAAGTCTGGCGTCTTGCTTGTGGCAGGCGAGCAGGAGCGTGTGATGAGCTACTATGTTCCAGAGCTGGGCATCGCATCGAAGTGGTGCTCATTTTTGGATTCGCTCACTGAGGAGCTTGAGGAGGAGGCACAGGCCACAGTCTACGACGACTACCGGTTCGTTACGCGTGCGGAGATTGCCACATTAGGCCTGGATCATCTTGTTGGTACGCCGCTACTCAAAGCCTACATGCACGGTTTTTTTATGGATGCTCGTTTATACAACAAGGTAAAGGCTGTGTCGGAGCCGTTTGCGTACGATGATTGGCGCAAGAAGAAGCTTAAAGAGAAGGTTGAGGCAAAACAAAGCAACCGCATCACCATCCAGCGTCGACTGCCCAAGATTAATCGCGCTACGGCAGAGCGCATTCTACAAAGTGATGCCAAGCGAAAGAAAAACGGCACGGAGGCCAATGGCGAGGTGGCCGATGCCGACAAAATATTCTCGAATCCGTTGGGCGATGAACGTTTTTCGCGCATGTTCACGTCCACGGACTTTGAAGTAGATGAGGAGAGTGAAACGTACCGTATGCTGCACCCGAACGCTATCAATACGAAGCAACAGCGCAAGCAAAAGGAAGATATGGACAGTGATGCTGCTACTGACGACGACGAGGTAGGCAGTCGTTTTGCTCGTGTCGACGACGAAGATGAGGTGGAGGGTAGACCAAGTGACGAATCTTCTGACGAAGAGAAGGAACTAGAAACTCAGGAGCGTGCGCCACAGCATGCGGCTCCAAAGGTCAAGCGAAAACGAGCACCCAAGTTTTACGTGATTGCAGAAGGTGAAAAGGTGGGTGATCTCATGGCTTTTGGCTCATCAAGTGACCGTGCAGCTCAGCGTGAGAAGAAGCAGCTGGCTAAAGTGCCACTTGTAGAGCGGTTGCGCATGCAACGCGTGACGGAGAAGGAGCGAAGTGCATTCAAGAAGGAGGAGACTGCAGGTGGAGGTTACATTCGCGAGATGTCATTCGTTCCCCAGGCCGACCTTCGGAAGCAGCAGCGTGCTCGTGATCGCAAAAATGGTGACGATGGAGATTCAGCATTTGATAATGACAAGCGACGGAAGAAACGTGGTGTCGGTGACCTAAAGTTTTCAAACTCTGGAGGGCGAGGTCGCTTTCGTCGATAAAAAGCGATCGACACACAATTATTGCAGTGCTACCAAATAGATTTCGCATCACCAGTTCGTATCAAACCAACAACTTGTAGCTTGTCTTTCATGATAAGGTTAATGTACATTGCTATGGTCGTCGATGGCATTGACCTAGGATCAAAGACTGTGGTGGTTTACTGAATGTGGATCAGCTCCAATCTGATTGAAAGGAACATCACCAAAGGCCATGAATATTGCAGCTCTTGAGTTGAATACAGATTGCTAGTTTTCTGTCTTGTAAAGAAGGATGATGGCCCGCGTATACAGCAAAAGGGCCCTCTCTTTTGTGAAGCACTGTACACAGCAAGGTATTTGTAACTTGTTATCAGCTTGACCAATCTTTGGTTCATAAATACGTTATAGTCGGATCAGTCCAAGTCAGTAGCACAATGTTACAGCGAGTATTATCTCAAGAAAACGTAGACGAGCGTCGACGTGCGTTATTTCACGCCAGCGGCATCACAACGTACCGCCAATTGCTTCAACGCCCTTTGTGGGATGTCGCGCATGTTGCCGACCTATCAGTATACGAAACCGAGGTCTAGAAGTCACATACTTCTTCACTTGACATTAATGCGTCATCATCTTTCTGGAAGTATAATGCTGTTGTCGTGTATTTGGATAGAAATTATTGACAAAGCTTTCGATTCGACTGGCCCCAGCAAGCCAATCGGTAGTGACAAGCTGACATGTCCTGCTGTCATGAGTTGCAATGGACAGGTGCTAACACACTCTGTTCGTATGCTTTCAGGCGCTCGGCATGTTTTTGGACAGTGCCAATCACCCGACATTCTTGCGCACAGGGCTTCCAGGCATCGACCAGGCTCTAAATGGAGGACTTCATTGCCGAGCGTTGTCAGAGGTGTAGATTTGTTGTTGATGATTGTATGTGTGTATTCTTCACAGCTCATGAGATGGTGTTGTAAACAGTTTGTGGGCACTGCTGGAATAGGCAAGAGTCAAGCAGCCATGACACTTGCAGTAGTGTGTGCGCTGGACTATCCGGAAAACGGGGTCATATACTTTGACGTAGAGCACAACTTTAGTGCTAAACGGTAAAGCTTGTTTGCAATGCAAAATCTGTGTATGATGGTGTACTTATAGTGATGCAGATTACTACAGATAACCATTACGCGGATTCGACAAACCTATGCAGGTCAAGAAGCAGACATCAACGAGCTAGCGGCAGCCGTCGTACGACGCATTCGTGTTGTCAAAGTTAGCTCTATCGCAGCGTTTGTTGCCAAGTACGAAATCATTGGAGCTTGAATGTCAACACCATAGTTATGTCGTTTTGTGGTGATGAACAGATTCAAGGAGGTAGAAAATGCTATTTGCTCGCTCAAGATCAAGCTTCTCATTATTGACTGCGTGACAACGCTTTTTCTTAAGGTAGCTGCTACAGCCGTGTTGGACATCCTATATTGCACCATCGTTTTGACGACGTTGATGCTTGCTTTTGTCAGGCGAATGGCTTAACTCACGCGCAGCGCCAGCATCAGATGCTGCGGTTGGCAAGAGACTTGAAGTGAGTCAAGCATGCTTCTATTGCTTCTTCGCATAGTGCTGCTAATGACTTTGCCACGCATTTAGACTTTTCGCTGACACGTACGAAGTGTTCATTGTTGTCACAAATCGTGCAACTACAGTTGAAGGCGATAGTAAGCTTCCACGTTAGTACTGAGGTTCTTCGGACGATTACAGATATGAATGCATTTGCTGCTTGTGTGAAGGTGGATTGTATACAAAGCCGCAGCTAGGTGAAAGTTGGGCGCACTGTGTCACCACTAGGGTCGGTGCATGAGCGCTCGTTTTATCATGTGCTCAAACATATCTAACATATGTCAGCTGCGTTGTAGTTTGTCATGGAGCGGCGTTCTTTGGGTCGCGCAATGACGATTATGAAGTCGTCCGTAGCAGGATACGTCGTGCAGCCATTTACAATCAAGGTGTGTGTGTCATCGACTGTTGCAAGGCCGTAGACACGACTTCCCAACGTTTGTTCATTTGCAGGAAGGCGGTATTGTAGCTGTTGAAGACGCAAGTAAAGCAGCAGCTTCAGACGACTTTACCATTCACGACGAACTCCTGAGTGGTATGGCACTTACAGGTCTACCTATGCTAGATCCCTGCAATGTACAGTTAACACAGCCGGAAAACGGAGAGGACCCTGATACAACGCAGTGTGTTGAGCAAAGCGACGAAGATCCTCCGTCATCTCAATCGTCCCATCCAGGAAAAGTGCAAGAAACCGAGTTTAGCAGCTTTGACATCGTGCCCGATTCCAACTCCGATGAAGATCATGAGTCGTTCGACTGGCATAACGTCACTGAAGAGTAAACTGCTGCAAAGCCGGCAAATCGACCGCAACAAAACAGATATTGATCAACGCCACCGTGGAAAAAAAGCTTAGGAGGGTGTATTTAGTCCGACGCACGCCCAAATAGCGGCTTACGCCTTAAGAGCGTAGCGACGCTTTGGGTAGTACAATTCCTTCTTTTGTTGCTTAAGGGTCTTAATAGACTTCTCGTGCTTGGACAGCTGACGACGAATAGCGCGTGTTTTCTTACGACGCAAATCCAAAGGCACGTGCTTCTTGCTCCCGAGGGCGGCACGGAGCTTGGCCTTTTGGTTCTGGTTGTACACCGTCAATACACGAGCAATAGACTTGCGCACGACGCCAATCTTACTCAGCTTCGAAGCAGCGCCACCAATGATCTTTGACACACGGAGCTGGGCTAGCTCCTGCTGAAAGTCGTCTAATTGACGAAGAAGCTCAGTCTTGCTCTTCGTGCGGAGTTCGTGCGCCTTGATCTGGACTGCAACAAAAACACACAACACAAACAACATTATCAGCCACAGCATGTCAGTTTTTTTGAATTCAATTGACGCTGTAGTGTTGAGAAGGACTGATAGGAACCACATGATCGAGACTTTATGGCTCTAGCTAGTAACTTTTTGGCTCTGATTTTTGTATGAAAGAGAATCGTGTCAAAGTCCGTAGTGCATACAAACTCGAGATCTCTCGCATTCCTTCTTGTCTGTCATTTTATTTCTATTACAGCGTCTCATTGTACTTTTATAGTACACTCACCCATTTGTTTCCTAGCTGATGTCGATAGCTTCGAACTTCCCTTTTGTTGCGTCGTCAAGGCAAATGAAGCAGACCAATGGTTGGCGGCTACCCGAATGACTGGTCGCTACTACTAATTCATTTTGACTTCCAGGACTGCATACTTCAAGCAACATTCAAAACCTGCCAGGCATAGAAAGGTCAGTGTAGTTTAGACAACATTCCTTATCAGAAAAGCATTCTCTTAGCAAAACATTCAAACTGTCAATGAATGAATAATTGCAAGCAAAGAGCATTGAATCTTATCAACAGCTCTATAGCTGCATATATTGCGATACCAAGCTTCATATGTTTTCTCGCTCAATTGCTTTTTTTGCCCATTCACACTTGCATAATCATGATAGGAAAGTCTTTTTTTCATTTCTCTTGATCATTGTGGCTTGCATGAGTTCATTTGCCTACATTCACATCGAGCCTAGTGTTTTCTCTCTTGTATTTATCACCATGTATCGCTGAAGAAACACAAGTAATCTACCAAGAAAGCACAGCTCTTGATGTCTTACATTTCCTACTCATCGAGAGAGCACTGTTTGCCTGATTGTTTCTTTTCCTATATTTTCAGGACATTGATCTAGCACATGCAAATATTACCATCGAGTTAGTAGCCACTAGTAGCTTTGCAACACAATCAACAGTCAAACCGTCGTTTAACTCGGTTTTATTTGGTATACTATCAAATTTGGTCACAGGGTTTTTTACTTACAGCCGTACAATCAGCACGTTTCAATCATAAAACACGACATGATCTGCTCACGTTTGCTCTCCATTGTGGCTAAGAATGCACCCACACCTTCCATAGTTTTTCCCTCGATTGCTCGTGTGTATTTCTCCATCACACATTGTTCATGTTGCTTCGTTCTATGCTTTATTTTTTTCCCCACTAACAGAGACTTGTTGTGTGTGTCATTCATTCCTGTTCCAGTTCGACAGCCTAATGTCCTATCATGTGGTAATTGGTTCGCTGGTAACGAAACAAATTCTCTTTCCATGGAACTTTTGAACCGAAATGCTCGTCGTCCTAAGAAGGTACAAAGCAATTCATTTCTATCTGACGTTTAAAGAACGAGAACTAAACTATTACTGCTACTTTGATAGGCAAACCATGGTAAGCGTCCATGCTCACACTACCGCCGTCGCCAGAAACGGCTTGGTGCTAAAAAGGCATAGACACGAAAGGGTTTATATCCGTAGAGCTGTAATCATTCAATCCTGATACAAGTACTCCTTTTTCCATTCCACGTCATCGATACCTTGTCATCAAAATCAGACACCTTGAGGCACGTTGACATACATCTACATTTAGCATGAGTTTTGCCCTATCCTATATACTACACTCGATATTTCAGCCCCCCAAGCGCCAGTCATGCCTGCGACATGGTCTCATCACCTTGAGCTCGATTTTCTTGCTCCTGCTGACGCTCGCTCTGCATTTGACGATACTGCTGAGTAACTGCTGCCCGTCGGCGATCGTCCATAAGCTGTTGCTGCAACTGCAATTTGCGAACGTGCTCACGAAGATCATGACAGCGTGGCACCTTGCATTCATATTGGCGACACTGACGGGCGTGAAGCTGCAAAAGTGCCCACACTCGCCGACAGATCGTGCAACCGCCGTACGCTCGCTGCTTGCACTGTGCTCCGTGCCGCATCAGTTCCTTCATCTTCTCGCAATTTGACGATCCGCAGTTGCCATCAGCGCACGAGCTCGAGTGAACCAGCAACTGCATGTGTAAACGAACGTTCTTCGCACGCTGTTCGCGAAGACGTCGCTTCTCCGGTGTAAGTGCCGGAGCTCCTCCAGAGCCACCAGCACCACCTGCAGCACCTCCGGCACCTATGCCGCTCGTAGGCACCATTTCCAGCGGGTGTTCGTGCTTCTCCTTGGCATTGCAAGTATCGCACACGTCGAAGTCTGGGCACGTGTGGCAATGCCAGCGGTTGCCCATCACAATATCGCGCGTACAAGCGTTGCACTCATACACGTAAGCGTTCGGGTTCGGGTTGCCCAAGTGATATAGAGCCATCATGGACGAGTGCTTTGCGCGGCGTAGTTCGTCGAACTGGTAATGATTGCCCTGACATAGGCTCAAAAAGGCTTGTCGCGTGTCAAAAAACTCACTGTCGTTTATATCGTCGGGGTCTGTACAGCGCTCTGGCAATGTCACGGTTTCTTTTGTAAGCGCACCCAATCGTGTCTGCAGTCGGTGGTGAGCAGCTGACGAGCCTGTAGCGCATGCAACCTTCAGCTTTTGAAAGCATCCATCGCACAATGCAGTTTGCACCACCTTCGGGTTTAGACCATGTTCGGTCTTCACAGCATGGTCACGCCACAACGTACCCTGCACCACAGACGTATTGCACACCCGACAACAAGGCACTAACTTCACTACCAAAAAATCATCCTTCATAGGCTCGATCACCTCGCTCAATTTTTGCATAAGAGGGTCCGATAATTTTCGGTCAGGTGTGTCTAACGACTTCACGGTAAGCGTACGATTGCTCGTCGATAACGTCTCCTCGTGGCCGTCATCGTCTTCACCTTCGTCGCCGGATACCTCTCCACCTGATACGGTCTTGCGACGTTTGGCCTTCTTCGATTTGGACTTCTTGGTTGCTGCTTTCTTCGTATCCGAATTCTTGCGCTTCTGCGACTTGGAACCACGTTTGTTTACAATCTTCTTTGGCTTTTCGGCATCCAGCTTTTCGATCAAGTCTTCTACCAGACCGACCCAGTAGTCGCCTTCGAAGTACGGTAGTGCGCATGGAGTATTGTCGTTGCGCCAGTAATCGTCGTACATGTTCGTGATTTGCCACACAACCCCCTCCTCCTCTGCCTTAATCAGCATATCCACATACCAAGCTCGCAATCGATCAGACTTTGGCGTTTTCTGTGCCTCCGGATGACAGTACAAAATATAGTCGTCTCCTTTAAGGGGCGGGCATGCCCACAAGTGTGCCGTGTGGAAGCCACGTTGCTTGACAAAGTCAAAGTATGCAATCAACAGTTCATGGTACACTTTTGTTCGAAGGTGCGCTGGCTTAAAGTAATTCACAGAGTCCAAATACGAGATGTAAACACGTCGCGAGTTACAATCTGCTTCTTGCTCGTCGAACTCATGAACGTACATACCAAACAGTAAGACTGACACGCCGTCCAGCTCCTGGAACATACAGATGCACTTGGACTTGAATCGGTGCTCAGACGTATACTTGTGAGAATCTTTGTACCGCTGAAACATCTTGTCGCGCACCATCAACTGTTTCTCAATGTTTGACACCAAACGCACAGCGAGGCCATCGGCGGTCTCTACGTCTTTTATATCACGCTGTGTCCATTTTGCCTCGTCCTCGCGCTCTGCTTGCAATGACTTTTTTATGCGACGTTCCAGATAATCTGACAGCTTCGTGCGCGGTAAATCTTTTGCACTAAAGGCATGCCGGCCGATTCGATACTTCTCTGGCTCGCTTTTACGATGCTCTAGTAAACATTCTGGGCACAAAAATTCGCTTCCGGGTGATGTAGTAATAGAGTGGACCGTTCCCTTCGATTCCAAGGATGGAATATTCTTTACAAGCGTAGTAGTAGTTGTGACTTTGGAAGACTTTGTACCAGTCGAAGAAGGAGACGAAGCTGTACCACTGCTATCTGTCGGCTGGCAGTTTTCGGTCTTGATCAGCTGCGGCTTTTTCTCACTATCAATCTTGCCATTGAAAAGAGCACAAATCTGGTGAACCCAACGTTCACACATGTCGCACTGCACCCAAGGTTCTTCGTGTACTTCGTCATTCTTTTTTACGCGTAAGCTCATTCTTCTGGTACTGGCGGCCTTCATTGTGCTTTATGACATCAGCCAAGTTGCCGTAGCATTGATGACAGCAGTGATACTTATTATCTGCTGATGTGTAGTAGTAGCAGTTACGTCGTATGCGACTATTACACTCACCGTTGCAGTACAACACTGCTGGTTCAAAAACCATGCGCTCAATACCGCATAGGCGGCATGAGCTCTCTTTCGCACGGGCCGCCTTTTCATCAACATCAATTTCGGCGATCAACTTGCGCATTTCACCATTGAAGTCGGATAGCATATCTTTCGCAAGACTGTAGACGTCTTGGTCTTCACTGTTATACTGCATAGCGTTCTCAAATGTAGTACGCACGTCGAATGCAAATTCCTCAGTGTGCTTGTAAACGCCTACTTCAAGTTTCTTCTTAACAGTTCCCAGATCCATCGGCTTCCGAATTATCTTAAAGTAGTTCGGGATATTTAAAGCCACTGGGTCTACAGGTGTGTTGAATACCCATCCAAACTTGTGTTCCATCATTCCTTTTAAAATCGCCTCCAGCTTCTTTTTAAGATCTACAGGAGACACGGTTGCATTGTATCCCGCAAGCAGTGAGTCAATATGAGAAGCTAGGTTCTCATTGCTCAACTCGTTCAGCACAGACATCGGAACTTCCGAGGACGCCGGAGGTGCCGGCGTCGCCACAGCTGCTGAACTCGAGTTCGACTCACTTGCGCTAGTCACAATCATTGCTTTCGGTGTTCTCACGGCACCTGCGGGCAGCTGCAAAGTTGTACTGGCGTCCATTCGACGATGTTCCACCATCATAGCATTCAGCTTTGAGTTGTGCATCGTTAGTGGATTGATTGCTGCATCTTCCTTCACAGAACACTGATTAGTAGCTGTCCCTAATTCACCAGATGTAGTCTCGGGTTCTTCTTTTACCCTAACACCGCACGACGCTGATGCTGATGATTTAATGTCCGGTTTTGCATCGCACTGCACTTTTTGTTGTTTTTTTGGGTCAACTCCATGACCATGGGCATATTTCATCGACAAGACGGGTCGTGAGCCATTCATCATTGTCATTGAAAGGTTGGTCGTTGGATTTTCGTGCAAAGTTGTCAATGTGTTTGACGGCGCAGCCACTGAACCTGAAGTCGCAGCAGCGTCTTGGAGGTCCATTGGCATTTCCAGCGGCTTTCCTGCGACTGAAAGGCTGCCATCCACTTTCAAAATAACATCCAAATCTTCGTCACCCAGCAGATCATCAGGTGACGGCTTTATTGATATCGCTAGGCCTTTAGCAGTCGATTGCTGCACCTGTTGGAGAGGATTTTGCTGTTGCATTTGGACTGGCATTGGAATAGGTTGCAATGCAGGCGCTGCACTATTCATGACTGTCTGAGTGGACGCGACGCCGTTTGGAGCTGACGTTGATGTAATAGCATTGCGCTCATTGATCACATGCTTTACAATGTTCCGCTGACTCCTGCATTGCTTAAACTTCACATCCAATTGCTTGAGCATAGTACGTTTCTCCTGTACCTGCGCTTCATACTTAGATTGCTGCATTGGGTCTTGTGTAGAGTTTGAGAGATGCAACAACTGCCGGCATTCATTCATAATGGCATTCATGCGCGCACGAATTTCTTCCACCCACTTTTCAAGCTTCACGCAATGTGCAGTCAGCTGTTCCAAAGAACGTCCGCTTAGCTTTTGCTTAATGAGTTGAAATTGCCGCTGGTCATCCGGATCAAGGTTCATAGGAGCCCCACTCTTCTCTGCTTTCACATTTCTTATCACACTACTTGACCCTGCGCTAGACAGTGCTGTCGGCATAGGGACGGCATGGGTGTCTCCATTCGGCATCGCCATTCCCAATGCGTTCATCTGTGGGACTACTGGAACAGATTGGTTTACAGCACGTCCAACATTATGTTGTTGATGTTCGAAGTTCATTGCCACACTGTTTTGAGGTTGCTGTAAGTGTGCAGGCATGGCCAGTGGCATGGACTGCTGCGCTTGCGAGGGGATTTGTTGCTGCTGTTGCATTTCCTGCTGCTTTTTCATTGCAAGCATCCGCTGCCGACGCTGGCTCGCAGCAATAATCTGCTGCAATGCACGGTCTGCATCAAGCATTAACGAACCATTTTTCTCTTTTACTTCCACAGGATATCGAACAACTTGGCACACGAGACACTTCGCATTTGCGCATTGCTGGAAGTGGGACAACACGTACTTAGACGAGATGCAATGGCTGTAAGTACATGCATTCGTCTGTCGGCAGGCAGTCATATGAGCCCACAGTCGCTTCATCTCACCACAGCTTGGCGTGGTTGTGCACATACCCTCCGGCGATTTACACCACATAGCGTGCCGTAACATCAGCAACCGTTGTTGCTGACGTTGCAATACTTCTTTCGATCCAGCGGTTTTTACATCTTCACGAACCATGAGTCGCAATTTGTTGTGGTACTCTGTTGTTTGGTTCTTGTCCAATGCGGATGTTACTTGCTGGGCTTTGGCCTTAAACTGCCAAATAATCTGGGCAGATTTGTTATGAGCAGTCGAAGCTGGAGAGTTCGCTAATTGATGGCCGGAGCCTGTAGCATTCTCATTTCCATTGGATGCACTAGTACCTCCAGTTGTTGGCATATCGTTCTGCCCAAAAAGGGGTGAAATGCTTGTACTACCCATAGACAGACGCTCCGACATGACTGGATCGAACCCCGCAAGTGTTGACTGCATGCGAGACTGAACATGAGATGCATCCGCTTTGACAGGAGTGTTTAGCTGTGACGGCGGGTCCCGAAGTTCTGGCGGCATTTGAATAGCCTGAGAAGCCAGGCTTTTCGAGTCCGGGCCTAGCCCATTCGACGCGGGAGTAACAGCCTGTAGGCCAGGAAACGGAATGGGGGTCCCAGAAGACGCGATAATTTCAGATCTCGTAATCGCTGGCGACGACTGGTTCGGTGCCCCAGGCTGGCGCACTGTGTTGCCTCCAACAACTCGTTGGTGAGTCTGGGCACTGCGCACAATACTGCGCAACCGCGATTGTAGCGTGCTTGTGTTTGCATATTCTTCACGTGAAGAAGCAATACGGTAGCACTCATCTTCGAGACGGTGTGCCATCTCTGGCAGCTTCTGCAACCAGTTTGCTGGAGCATTCGACCGTTGGTTTTGCAGCACTCGCATAATATGATTCAGCATCTCCTTGCGCAATGCCTGATCAGCCGACGATTGCCACGTTGGACGCGTTGCAGAAGTCACGGATCCAGCATGTTGACCAGGAGCTTGACGTTGGGAGCGCGTAGTGTTCATGTTTACATTGGCGCTTCGATTGCCTCCACTCAATTGACTTTGCGCTGCCATTTGAGATGGAACATGGCCTCTCGCAAGCATTTGCTGCGCATTATGCTGTGTTGCGTAATGTTGCTGCGCTTGCTGGTTATTTTTGTGTACGTGCTGCTGCTGTGCCTGTCGTTGGCGCTCAAGCAGCATTTTCTGTTGTTGCTGCTGACGTTGGAGGTTCAGCTGACGCTGTTGTTGCATCATTTGCATATAGTGCTGCTGCATCTGTTGTTGAGGCATGTAGTACGATCCCTGCTGCTGGTTCATCATGTTCATTTGCTGCTGCATGTTGTTAAACATTACCTGGTTTGCATCGTTCATGCCAAAATTGTTGCCACTCATATCCATCCCCATACTGTTTACACCCATGTTAGGGTTCATGCCCGTGTTCATACCCACGTTCATATTAAGACTCACCTCATTGCTATTGTTTCCCATCGTACTACTCGTCGTAGTTGTATTCATAAAGTTTGCCACATCCAGACCCGTCGACGATGATGATGACGACGTGCCACTGCTAGCTAGCGACTCGGAGGCCAGTGACGCTGGGAACGGGATTGCATCAACTGTCGATGTTGTCAAAGCCGGTGAAGCAGTTGTCATCATCGATATAGAAGTATCCGCTATCATCATATTGCTGCTGCTGCTCGAGTCACGACCCGTTAGCTTTGGCGAATCAAGTTCGTCTGGAAAGTCAATGAGCCCCGCCATTGACGTAGACGAGTTGCTATTAAGCATCATTGACGAGTCTGTCATGAGATGCACGCCATTGCTAAAGTCTAGACCACCGGAGAAATCAATCCCACCGTTGTTGCCACCTAAATTAAACTGGTTCATAAACCGAGTGTCACTGCTATTGATATTCATGCCAAAGTCCCCTACAAACGCGTGTGAAGAGTCCATAATAATCTCAATCTACAAACACAAGCACAAAACACAACGTTAGCGTCATCCCTTCGTCGCGCTAGACGAGTTCTCCAAGCTTTAATTCACAACCAAAAACCAATGCAATCAACTAGAATCAAGATGCACTGTACCTGTATAAATCCAAGACCGATGGATGAGCTTTTATAACACTGGAAGCTCTTCTACTCACTCGTAGTTCACGTACGGTAGGTATATCAAATAAACAACCAAATCCAAAGCAATATACACGTGAACAAACAGTACGAGAGACTGTTAGCAACACTGCGACTACAACAACCGAGTGATAGAGGAGACAGTTGTAGTAAAGGTAAAGTGCGTCAAGATTCAGCGAAAAGGGACGCTTTGACGCGTACAGGGACCAAACACTTCCTGCCTAATCCTGACTCTATCTGCACTGGAGCTTTTTCTTTTTCTCACACGAAAGGGGTTTCAAGTCAAATACGAGGCTATAGGTGGTGTAATTATTATTAACGACTTGTTTTATGACTTACTGAATACAGATGTTAGGCACTACTTTATACGGCAGTTTTTACCATTAATTAGTACCACAAATATTAAAGCCGAATGGTTTTTTTATTGGAGTGGAATATTTACCCGACGGTGCTGATCGTATTGATATTATTAACAACAACGGCACAACGATTTGATGAGTGTCTAAACGATACGAACGATTGACTACATAAAGTAGGCACTTTAATATCATTGCCGACTTAATCAGATGCAATGGTCCATTCAAAAAGTGGAAGGTAACAATGGGGCAGAATTCATACACGCACAATTGATCAGCGTGTCAATGTAACGGTAAGTATAGCGATAGTGCCGGTGTGATGATAGTCGCTGCAACGTGCTGATGATAGCGTAAAAAAGAGAAGCAATAATCAGCATACGGGGTAAGAAGAAACAACTGATGCTACAGCAAAACGTTTTAAACAAAGTGAGTGAGTCTGTGCGTGAACGGTGACAGACATCTTGAAGTTTTGCGTGGTGACGTCCAATTCGTCATGATTGACGAACAACGTCTCACTCAGATTTGTCCGAGTTAGTATCATCATTAGCGATGATGATCGAAGTTCTTTGCTCACACTCAACGAACGAGTCCATAATGAACTGACTTGATACTCTTGTATTTTCAGATACCACGATTCACGTCTGACTCTTTACTTTTCTTGCGATCTTTTGACTTAGCGCAAGTCGCGCCCATAACATGAAGCATTAGAAGCGCGTAGGATATTTTCTCCACGATGGGTTAAAAATGGTTCGTCATCGAAATCGTCAAGTTGTTGAGTCGTCGGATTGTTTTTTCATCGGTCTATTTGCTTTCGAAGACAAAGACACTAATCAAAAGTGTCGATCTACGTGTACAACAGTGCATCACGCATTTGTTAACTCTTCAACTGTCTTTGCCTAAACCATACGATGAATAACTTGGAATAGGCCCAAAAGTCAGTATCAAACTGAACAAAGCTAGTAGAAACATGTAGACAAGTGATAAAAGATAAAGAAAAAAAGACCAAAGTGATTAGAAAGAAAGCATGATTAGCTAGTAGATTCAACTTGTTGACCAATGTATCCGGAATAATCAAACGTATTTGTGTCGTGTCTAGCGCTGCATGTCTAAAGAAGCTGAGCCGAAAGCGCGCCTGTTAGAGCTTTGGAAGGACCCTTTTCGCGTTTGAGCCAGCACGTACCGCCATTGTACGTCGTCCACGTGTACAACTTACAGCCATTCGTATTTTGGCAAACGTCACAACAGTCCTCGGCCTTGCCTTTGTTGACGCTTTTAATGTCGTTACCAATGTAGTCAACGTCCTTCTCCATGGCTGAGCAGACTTGGGGTGGCTTTTGAATATCCCATTTCGTAACATCGCCGCCGGTGGCGATGTAGTTGGAAATATGTTCAGCTGCTTCCCGACCAATGTACATGATGAATCCCATCGGGTTTACTGTGCCATCACGCATGGCACTGGCGTCCGCAATGAAAATATTACTTGTACCCAGTACGCGCAGCTTGCTATCGGCGCAGCGCTTGGATCCTGCCAATTCATCACCCGAAGCCATGCAGGTACCGCCAAAGTGGTGCACAATGAATCCAGTGTTGATACTTACCCATTCGCTTATGCCTTTGTCATCCGATTGGCCCGAGAGGAACGTGGCACCTTGGGCCGTCATTGCATTCACGACACGGTGAACGTATTGCTGCATGGCACCAAAGTCGCGCATTGTACCTGCGTACAGATTGCTATTCTTAAATGCGCGCCACACACCTTCTTCATTAAAGCCAGCTACCCCACGGGCCTCCGGATTGTTCAAAAATAGTTGGGCTGTGAATGCATCGTTGCGTGTAACAAACTCGCCAGTACCATGAGGCATGATCGTTGTCTGGAATTCGTATTGGCGACCCTCCACCATCAAGTCCTCGTAGGCGACGAGAACCGGTCCAGAGCTACTCCAGGGGCCCGAGCCGGTTTTGTTGATGTACTGATCGATAGCTGAGGTCGGGCGATCGACATAACGGAAGCTCTTCATGTCTGGGTGAGAGAATGAAGCGAAGACGACGTTTGCGTCGAACAAATTGTGGCCAACGAAAGAATTTGTGATCAAGTCACCCTGAGCCAGACCAGGAAATTTGCTGTTCCCCTTCAACATGTTAAACTGGTCTGCGGAACCTATGCCACTTCGTATAAGCACCTTGGGAGTGCCCAAAGCACCGGCAGCCATGACGACAGTGCCGCGCGACGTCAATTTAGCCAGATTGCCACCGTAAATGACACCAGTTGCCTTACCGGCCGTATGCAAGATGTAGTCGACCTCAAGGTCGGTCACGAGCTTCACATTGCTCCGTGTAGCCATCTTACCCCAAAAAGCATTGGCGGGGGAATCACGGCGACCTTTGTTGGATATGAACGGGGGATGACCGAAAGTCTTGCTTTTACTGTTGCGAGCCGCGACATCGTTAAGTGTTTTCTCCGAGTAACCTTGCGCGAGGAATGCTTTGGCTACAATTTTGTAGCCTTCCTGCAGATACCAAAGGCCGTCCGTCGAGGGCTTGTCCGTAGCGCCATGTATTTGCTCATTTTCATCCATCTTGGTGTTCACAGATTCTATCGAGCATGGCCACGAATTGTTCACGTAGTTATCCGAAACACGGAAGTATAACCCAGCATTAATCGAGGAAGAACCGCCAACAAGTTTACCGAGGCCAATGGTCGACTCAGGTAACCAGCCAGTTCGGAATTTCGCGTACTTGGGGTCGCTAATGATGGTTTCATATTCGCCCAGGATGTCAAAAGCGGTAAACTTACTACCCACAGCGTAGTCTGGGCTTTCAGTACCTCCAGTCGCCGCGAGAGAACGCGGTCCAGCCTCAATGATCAGCACAGATATTTTGGAGTTACGCGACAAATACTCGGCTGCAACAAGACCACCGGGTCCGCTGCCGATGACGATGACGTCGTGCGCCATCTCGGCATCGACAACACGGCCGGAGGCGGCAAATGCCACTAACGCGCAAGCCCAAAGGTAAGATTTTCCACCAAACATTTTTAAAAGATAGAGTTTATGGCGACGTTGGTAAGCACAAGATATGGTTGAGTAGTCTTGCTTTGTTTGTGGCAAATAGCAATATGAAGGGCTTCAGACAAGCAAAAAATGCTGCTTGGTCTAAAGCGGAGAGTATCAATGTCGCGTGTGAAGCGATTCCGATTTGTCGCTCCGACGCCACTGTAATAGCCTTTTCATGTGAGATGATGCTGAACCTATTGCCCATCCATGTATCATTTCCTGATGTTAGTGCTTTGAGCTGTTTGTTACCTCTTGAAAGACATTTAAGAGTATGCTTGACTCGTACAAAGTGCCATTTATTACTATATTACGTAGTATGTATCACGACAAGTAATTTGTGTTTCTCTATCAAAGCATTGCATGAAATGTAGCACAATGCCAAAACAATACTACTCAGCCAAAGAAGTCTGTACAAAAGCTGTTAGCTCAACGTATCTTTAAACCTATTTTTAGTCTTCTTCCCTCCTACTCCGTTTCCCCAGCGCGAATTGACCAAGGTCATAAGCACTAGAAAGGTGGCAGATCTGCGGTATGTACTACGTGAAGATAGTTGAGCTGCTTGTAAAGCAGCAGTACAAGTTCTGTACCTTGTGACTATCCAAAACACAGTGCATTCCATGCCTTAATAAGTTGTAATCAAGTACTTCGTGCTCCGTGTTGGCATGGGACATCCGTGCAACAATCCTAGTTGCACATCAAAAGAAAGACAAGCTGTCTACTTTAACATGACTGGATTTGCTGACACTTGGCTGCAAAATTTGAGGGTAACTTGTAGGTCGTACTTATGCTCCTTGTCGGTTGGATCTGATGCTGCAATCAGAAATCTTGCGCAAGCGCAGCAGATCGCTGCTTGACTTCTTATGTCCACCTACTTTCGTCTAGTCGGTTAGGACTTATGCATTCGGTAAAATAAGGGTGTTCTCGCTTAAATACATCTGCTTGAGGCGCAAGTTGAGAAGAATTTGCAAGAAGGCATGGCTGTCAATCTTGGGGTGGGCCTGGAGCTTTCAGCAGAGCATCTGGCTAACAACAGAGCTCTCTTCACTGAAGTCTTTCTGTTAAGCATATCACACACACCAGACGGCTGCTGAAGAAGGTGTATCTGAAGCTACCACTTTTCATATTGAAGAAACTACTGTGACATCCTGCTTCAAATTGCAACAGCAGCAGTGTAAACAGTACCATTGTTTCAGGACGATACGAACTTGTATTAAAACCTTAGTAGCGTTACAGAGTTAACCTCGTCGACAGGATCTATGTAATTTCAAAGACGCCACTCAACCCACTTGTGATAAAAAGTAGAGTCCAGCTGCAATGATCATAGTAGCAAATCAATAACCATCGTCGAGACAGAAAAGCGTACTACACGTCTTGTGCTTTTTAACGATTATATTCGCATAAAGGGCGGTCTACCGAGTTTACTAAATGTGGACAAATTAATACGTTGACGAAAGAGTCTTTATCAATCTTGCTAGATGCTTGTTATAAAATATACTACATTCATTGCCATAAGTGTCACCATAGATATGTCACGTTTGCCCCAAACCTTTTGCCAACGTTCTGGTCAATCGCTAAAGCAGGTTTGTGACCTTCCCGCCAAGTTCGGACATATTTGAAGCGCTATTTCAGTTTCAAGGAGTACGCGTACAATACGTAGTCTGCCTAGGATTTGCTATCGCTATTTATAGCGAGTTCTGAAAAGGGCTTCGCTGGGTTTCCACAACGTTTTGAGGTACACGTATTCCATAGAGACCTCAGTGCTAACTCGCTGGATTGTTGACCTCGCATTTACCTTTACACCATTAAGTGACTTTGTTGGATCTCGCTAGCTTGTTTCTGTTTGGTTAGTAGATTACAGACGGTTTGATTATGAAGATTCTCTCACAGTGCAAACTTCTTACCCGAACCCACGAGCTTTTCCAGCGTTCTAAGCAATCTATTGCAACCGCTAGATCATTTCATTGTCTTAACTAGCAATTTTTCGCCAAACTCAAACCTATCATAGCAATTTCATTACGTTCTCCCCGAATTTAACATTACGGCAGTGATTAACATGTAGTTCTAAGTAAAAAGCGCGACCAGAAAAGATAGTGCGAGCTATCTTCTTCTGGTTGCAATCAAAATACGCGGTACTTAGCATAAGACGTGGTGAGACACAATCGTTTTTTCAACACGCTGTTTAGTTGAAATCAACATGAAACTTTACCATGCCATCTCGCTGGTGGCGTGACCGCTCACGCTTCCGATGCTCTGAATTTCTCCTTCCAAGCGAATTGAATGGATGTATTCCTCCCCAAGTACACCTTTGCAATAAACGGAACCTCTGATAACCATGATCCGAATGCGCTGTATTTGGTGCGCCACTTGTTATCCTGGAATTTGCACGACTGTGTCAACCACCATCGACATTTTTGTAAGCGAATACCTGCTGTAAGAGACCCGAAAACTGCATCAAATTCTGCTGCTCAAGACACTACGGGTTCATTATCAACTTCACGTAAGCGTACTTTGACTAGTTATCGTCGTCTTTATATACTGACTGTTTCTCGTCAGTGGAACCAGCTATGGTAAAATTACATACAGATTGGGTGGAGCGGTGAACGTCTACACCATGGACCGACGTGGATCCGGTCGCAGTACAATGCTGACTCTCTACGCACTTGACCGTGGGTGAGAAATTGACCCATTGAAAATCCCTACGTTGCTGAAGCTCTGCAAAGGAAATACGGAAGTTTTTCGTCATTTTCTCCACAAGCGCTGCAAAGATGTAGCAACTTTCATTTTCGACTACACAAACGTGCGATACTTCTTACGGATCATTCTATGTTCTCGTTACGGAACGTTTAATGCATCTCAATTGTCCTGAAGTACGGATATGTTCTGATAATGTTGCCACGAGTTCAGGAGCACCCCGAAACAAAGGGTATTACCTATCAATTCTAACTAAGTGATTCATTTATGGCACTATGCGCAAAGACGGGCGAGTGCCGCAAGCATTTGTGTCGAAAGCGTCCAGGACACTCTTCAAGATTTATATACACAATTTGATGGTAACCCAACGTCGACATTGCTGCTTTTGTAGCCACAATAGTGGAGGACGATAATTCCAAGCCGATCTCGCATCGTTTTCGGCTGACTCTGGAGCGATTCTCGTTGACGAGGACCTCCGCAACCGAATCTTTGCTATGGTTACAGACTTGATCGTTGTTCGTCTGAAGATATAAAGGTATTGATACACTTTTTCGCGTATTGCGGTTTAGCATTAAAGCAGTGGGGTATACTGGACCACCTTGTCCAGTTTTCTAAATATTGGGAAAAACCAACGCCATCTTTATCAGAATTGACCTTGCGGTTTACAAGTGCGAAAATTGCGTATGAAATTCCTGTACCGCTTGCCTTGCTCTACTGTGCTTTTTGAAAGAAAAGTCACCAGTATGCGACCAACTTCGTGTTGGAAGCTACTGTGCCAACGGCATTTTCTACGAAGTGGACAAGTATTGCAATAAACGTGCAAAGATTCCTACTCGGGCAAGTGTCTTATTGATGTGCCACAAGTTGAATACGATGACACATCACAGGTATGCTGCATACTTGATGAAAGCACTGGATGACAACAAGAAAGAGTTGGTCACGTTTGAGTATTCTTCTTATGGAACACTAAACAGTGCTTCAACAAGCCAAGGAGAAGAAACATGCAGTATAAAGCTGCTGTTGTCATACGTGACCAATAACGGCAATTTGGAGCTTCTGGACAAGTCTTGCGTTGATGTGATGCCCCCGTTCACTATGAATATGTCGCTTGGCAATCAGTACGGTATGATATCTATGATGGAGAATATGATACGCGTTTGGTTGAAGCCTTTCCCCTTGAGACATAAAGGCTAGCCGAATGAAAAACGGTGTGACTCTTTCGTTCTTTGACTCAGAAAAATGTAGCACACGAGAAGCCGGCAGACTTACGCAAGGCACCAAGTATATTTGAAGTTTTGCTGTACATCTATACAATATTTCCAATGATTGATGGTACAAGAAGAATGAAATTCAGACGGTCTATTTGCTGTTTAGTACAAGTTCCATAATGAAGTCGCACGCTGTCGCATTCTCGATTCCAAGTAACAATGGTAATAAATTTGCTTTCTTTTATATAAAGTCGAATGCTTAGCTTTATGGTTTCGCAATGCTTGACACGTTTGTGACACTCGTAAGAGCTGGTAACGTATTGTCTACTAAGAAAGAAACTAGATGACAATCTTTTGACGATTCCATCTTGACGACTAAAACCGCGGATCATTTAGTAATAAGGAGATGCACGTGCTGCAATTGATTGTCGTACATTGTGCAGTAGAAGCTGTCAAGTACAGACTCATATGGACCTCTTCGCGACTGCGCAACACTAAGCAAACCCTTCAAATAGATTGGTCATGGTCAATGTCGAACCATGACCACAACATATTGTCTCTTCAATTGACTGGCACATACTGACTGAAATGGTGCAATAAGTCAATGACATTTGCAGCATCCATTAGATATTAAGTGAAGAAGGGGAGGACATGTATTTGTCTTACAAAGAATTAACAGGTCTAGCGTCACTAATAAAATGTATGGACTACTGACTAATAACGCAAAAAGAACAGCCAATGGACCAATCGCGTCCAAAAACTCGTCAACGTGGTTGAAAATTAGAACGCTGTCACTAAATTGCACCTATGAATGATCAACAGGTTGTAACAAGTGCACCCAGACCGATCACTTACATTCAAACTCGACTTGGTTATTTTCAGTTTTGGTATCGGTAAAATCTGGATGTGTTAATAATGCCAATTTGTTAGCCGCACAAGATACGGCGGCATCATTTAAGGCCATCGCTCACATCTTTGCAATCCATGAAACTAGCGACGATATCGACGGCATGAATATGTTACTTCCGCACGTCTTGAGCAAAGCGCTTAGCGTGGGATATGTGGTCACCAACTTTCTTGACGGCTCGTATATGGACAGCAGCAGAGGCCGTTTCGGGGCAAAGTCCTTCGGGCAATGTTTACAGGCCTAGGCAACGGTGACCATGTTATAACCTATCAAGGTGTTGTGTCTGTGCCATCTATACTACGGATCTGAATGGGGTCGTACTCTTCTGCAACCCAATCTCGACAAATCGGTTGAAGTTATCGAGTATCTATCTGGTCGCCAGCGACTTCGACTTCGTCGCCGCTTATGGCCAAAACCCCTCTCATTTGTCATATTTGATAGTTCAATACGTGAATAGACGTGTTTAGTTGTTTTTTCTGAAATGCCGCAGAAAAGGTGTAGTATTTACCTGTAGAATCTAGCAACAGTACAGTTTACATATTCTATGTAGGTATAATGCGTTAATATACCTAATTAGAAATTAACAGCGTTTGTCGATCTTTGTCGTAGTCATGAGGACAATGGCCGCAGCTCGGATCGCGCTGTTGACAGACGTGGAAGGAAATTGGCAGTACGTGCGCGATGTCGTGCGTCAATCATCGTGCTTACAGCTGAATGATAAAGGTCAAGAAGAAACACTGGAGCTTCGTGATGACTGTATGCTGGTATTCGGCGGTGATGCCGGGGATAAAGGAGACCATACACTCAAGTTAGTAATTATATCACAAGTAGATCAGTTTAAGAACAATATGGTTGAAATTGGGTTTGTTGTATAGGTGTTACGAGCAGCTAGTGAGTCTCAAAAAACGGCATCCGGAGCACGTCGTCCTGCTTGTGGGCAATCGTGACGTGAACAAAATGAGGTTCACATCGGAGCTGCATGACACAGAGATGAATTTGCATTCGATGGCGAAAGGTTGGTGCTTTTGCGGCTTTTTTGGCTTCTTTTCTTGAGATGATTGACTAATGATTGTCATATATTCACTTTGATGTGAAGAGGTGCTGGAAGGCCCGATGTGGGTGCCTGAGGACAAACGCATGACGTTAAAGCAGTATTTGGCTAATGAGCAAAAACGAGAATACCGTGATGTTGCGGAGGACACAATCGAAGCTGCGAATACCAAGACAAACCGGCTGAAATGGATGCTTGAGCACACAATGGGAGCACAGGGAGATTTTGAACGTAGACGAAATGAGCTGATGGTGCGTCGCGAGGTTGACAACGTGACAAATGAAGACGTTGTAAAGTCGTATTTGGATAGTGTGAGGGAAGGAGGTGTACTGCGTGAGTTTTTGCTGCACGGGAGTCTGGCGTTTGTGGCACATCAGACATTGTTTGTGCATGGCGGTATCATTCACGGCGACAATGACGCGAGTTTGTCTGCGTTGGGCCGAGTGCCTGATGAACCGTCAAAGCATTTTGACTCGGTTTTGGAGTGGGTAGATAGGCTGAACGCTTGGTATAAGAACCAAGTGCAGGAGTGGATTGAACACCCAACATGGAATAAAGACCATTCATTTCGTGGTGGGAACGAGCTGCTTCAATACGTACTACCGGGTGATACTGGCAGTGTTGTCATTGGCCGACATCTGATGGCGTCAGGTATGCCAATTCTGCTTCCAGACACGATTGCGTCTCAATTGTCCGAAAATCGAATTCGACGTGTGATTGTTGGACACACACCTCACGGCAATTGCCCGACCGTTGTCAAGCAGCCCCATCAGGAAAAAGATACCTGTGCGGCAGATCGTAGCGATGATGAAGTGGTTTTCCAGGATGTTATCATGTGTGACACAAGTTATAGCGACGCAAACGCCCGAGACAATCGCGGAGGCGCTGCATCTTCGGTGGTAGTTGAGGCGGCCGGCCGACTTCTTGTAAATGGTGTTTTGGAGGACGGTCAGTGCATCGCGTATGACGACGATGATCCATGGGTCGGTCGATGGCTTCAGGATGGAAGCATGGTAAAAGCTCGTCTTGCCAATGAAGGAGCAAGCGGAGAAGAAGATTCGTATCTGGTATTTCGTGTGGAGATTGGCTATTCGTACTCGTATTGTTATCACACAATCACCCAACTTCGTGACATTGGTCTGAAGAAATGACCTGTTCAATCATATTGAACCTAAACCAGCAAATGCATTTCAGTGGATGCTTCAACATGTCATTAAGTGAGTGCAGTTTGAGAGCTACATAGGAATATGATCTCGACATACGCGCACACTAACACATACGCGCAAGTAGAAGCAAGCTACAACATAGACGTCTGCTCATTCTAACGTTACAGGCATATTTTGAATAGTTCCGCGACGAACAAAAGCTCTTTTAAAGTATCCATACAACGAGTGCTAGATTTTCATGTGCAAAGTAATTGTATCCAAACGATAGTGCAAGTGCCTGTTGATCTACGTGCTGAAGAAGACAGTGTAGCTTTGAATGCCCTGTGGTCACATCTACCTCCACGGTTGCAATCATCATTTCGAAACACAATGACCATTTTGTCTTTAGATTCGGTCTCGTCAATAGGAGGCTATGTGTCACTTGTAACTGGCTGATATTCAGGTTTTTTCTTTTGATAGTTAAGATTGGCTAAAAGAATCATCAACACCGTTGGTTGGCTGCTAGCGCATCGTCGGACATGTCCAGTCATTTTGTTGTGAATGGACCACCTCAAGTTTCAATCTTGAATCAGCACTTCGTATCGCTTGTCTCTAATCTCTCGTTTTATTCAAGCTTAACACAATGTCTGGACGTGGTTTTGGTAGTCGTGGTGGCGGTCGTGGAGGTGGTCGCGGTGGTGGTCGTGGCTTTGGTGGAGGTCGTGGTGGGGGTCGTGGAGGTGGTCGCGGCGGCGCTCCTGGCGGTCGTGGTGGTGGTCGCGGCGGCGGCCGTGGTGGGGGTCGTGGCGCTCCTGGCGGACGTGGTGGAGGTCGTGGTGGAGGTCGTGGTGGTGGCCGAGGTGGCGGTCGCGGTGGTATGGCTGGCGGCGCGAAAGTCGTCGTGGAGCCTCACCGTCACGCTGGTATTTTCATTGCCCGTGGCAAGGAAGATGCTCTTGTAACACTTAACTCAACCCCTGGCAAGTCAGTGTACGGCGAGAAACGTATCTCGGTGGACGTTCCTTCTGCGTCGGGTGAGGGCACTGAGAAGGTTGAGTATCGTGTGTGGAACCCGTTTCGATCCAAGATCGCTGCTGCTATTCTTGGCGGTGTGGACAACATTTGGATCACTCCTGGTGCTAAGGTGCTGTACTTGGGTGGTGCCTCGGGTACCACTGTATCACACGTCTCTGATATCGTGGGACCCAGTGGCGCTGTGTACGCCGTTGAGTTCTCCCACCGTGTGGGCCGTGACCTCATTAACATGGCCAAGTCGCGGACCAACGTCGTGCCGATTATTGAAGATGCTCGTCACCCGCTAAAGTACCGTATGCTTGTGCCAATGGTCGATGTCGTCTTTGCTGATGTTGCTCAGCCTGACCAGGCTCGTATTGTGGCCATCAACGCTTCGCATTTCCTGAAGAATGGTGGCCACTTTGTGATCTCCATCAAGGCTAGCTGCATTGACTCTACGGCTCCACCTGAGGCTGTGTTTGCTCGTGAAGTCAAGAAGCTTCAGCAGGAGCAATTTAAGCCGGCTGAGCAACTAACGTTGGAGCCGTACGAGCGAGATCATGCTGTGGTTGTTGGTTCATATCGTGTGCCCAAGAAGGAGAAGAAGTAGCTTCAGTAAGGAAATGGCCACACGGTTTACACTCTCTAACTATACAATGTGTTTTCTAATGCTATGTCTTGTAGGTCTCCGCCCGGCTATGTGGGTCTACCTCTTTATTGAAAGACAATGTGATATAGTCGAAGCTGCGCTCTTCCTCAAAAGAGGTTGGCAAGGTTATTGTGTGGGATGAGTTTGTACTGTATGTTTACATGTGAGTGGGGCAATATCCAATGAGGCCTGTGACAGGCAGCCTCCTGCTTTCTTGATGATTAGAATTATTGCGTCGGGCGGACTGAACAAACGGGTCTGCTGTCGCTCTCACCCGCTGAAAAGTGGTATGGGTCTGCGGTAGGTCTACTCCGTGATTGAAAGACGTCATTAAGCCTCTAAATGGGGTCGATGAGAGAAAGGAAGGGCAAATGGTGCATACGTATCGTATGTTTGCATATCGCTATATGTTAAAATTTAGTTTCGTAGTGAGGAAGAGTGTAGCAGGGAAGAGGACGGCCACCATGTAAAGGGCGGGGACTGTTGGTTCCATGCCTTGATTTTCTGTTTATATCGTGCTGATTAGGACTCTAGTAATATGCCGTCGGTGATATCCTACCAACAAAGAACCATACTTTTGCATTTCAATAGTCTTGGTGCATTAGTGTGCTCCAGTTTTGACCCTACACGGTCCCCTTCCTTGCAAACGTCTACCCGAATTGTGTTAACTTGATTCAGTCAAGGTCGGCTTGAGACAACACGCTGTTGTTTTTTCTGGGATGTTATTAATGTTAATGAGCACAGGACAATGCTAGACTCAACCATCCTAAATGGAAGCATTTTTGACCAAAGCAACGATGAGATCAAGTGATTGCTGGTGGCTGCCATGATCTTCAGCAACGTGATAATCTCCAACAAACGTCAGTATCTTGTCGCAACAGGATCGATGCTAATAATGCCCTACGTCGTTTGTGTCATTTGCTTCTTCGGTCACCTAATTACGGAAACGCAATTGCACTGAGTCGTCCATGGAAATCACGAACGATGTACAGCAAAAGACTGTCGTGTTGTCACTGCAAAGTTGTGTGTATAGGTGTGCTCTTTGAGCCTCTATTTTATAGCCAAGTTTGTTGTGATATGTTCCCCAATTCAAGCGGTATCCGTGCTGCTTATCCGCCTTTGTCGACGTTCTTTGGGGCTTTTTGTCGACCGATATTGGTTTTCTACCGCCAATTTTTCAATCTTGCGATGCTAGCACTAGTCCGGTTTTTGGGCGCGTGACGTCCTCTGTAGTCTTGTACATTTCCAATGACACTATGAGCAGCAAGCTCCCGATCACACTTGTTGAAACTATTCATTCGCAAAATCTGATTTTTCAATTTGACAGGAGTGTCAACCTTGTCGTCGCCACTTTCAACCATGCCTCTCAGACAATTGAAGCAAGCATTCGCTGGCAATGATTGAATTAACATCCGTGTGAAGATCGGGTCCCGAACATTTGCGTTTACAGCGGTCAATTGATCTTTAATCATAAATATGTTCTCCACGTGCCGTACGTATCACAACATGCCCCTCCGACGCTTGCGTCGAAACACCTTGCGCGTGTAAGACCCTCATGCCAATGTCGACACGATACTGCGACACACTGCGCTTTGATAAATCCTTCGTTAACATATCAGCAGGATGCTCTAATTGGGCTACTTTCTTCACCAGGATGTATCCAGCCTTAACTGTTCGCGCACATAAAGCCATCTCAACTCAAATGTGTCTTGTTTTGCTGCTATGTGTTGGTTTGCAGGCCAACAAAATAGCGACCGAATTGCCAACGCCCATCGTTATCACATGTGCACTGTAAAATTTCAGTCATCATGTTGGCAATTTTACTACTCTTCATAAATGCTTCGCAGGCTGCCACATATTCAGCTGCTGCGGTGGATTGTGCGACTTTTGGTTGACGTCTGGCGGCCCATGCTACAGCTCTATATTCCATCTAGAGCACGAATTTTGTTAAACTTTTTCTTGAGTCGGGATCATCACCTTAATCACCATCACAATATCCAGTACTGACAACATTTTCTTTTGACTCCATGTCTTTTGCGAATCTGATGCCGTTCTGACGTGTACCAGACAGGTACTGCACCACTTGCTTGGCTGCTCCAAGTGTTTTCGCGACGGGTTGCTTACAAAACGCCTTAAATAGCCCACAGCATAGAATATATCGGGCCATGTACTTGTCGCCAAGTACATGAACGATCCAATCGCTCCTTGATAACCAAAATCAATGCAGTCGTCTTGAGGTGGTTCAATGCGCTTACTAAACCTCGCGTTAGTCTCCATAGGAGTTGCGCTACCGTGCGCTTCGCCAAAACCAAATCTCTCCAGGACCTTCTTGCAATACTTACGTCTGGTGGATATGAGTCTCCATCTCATCTTGCTCGACATTGCTGCCTAGAAAGTAATGCAGCTTGCCTCCATCTGTGAGTCCATATTTTGCATCGATGGCTTTTAACGACCATATCAATTCGCAGCGTTTGTAATCAATCAACCAGAGTTACTGATTTAATAGTTGATAACTAAGGGTTTGTGGCAAGAGAGTACCCATAGATCCGAACATTACCTGCTTGTGCTTTGCCCGGAAATCGTTTCTTGCAAGTTATACATTGATAAAGGTGCTCAAGCGTTTATTCGTCCAATGATTACAAAGAGATAGTGGTTTGCATTATAGCAGCGTCAGATGGTTTTCGATGTGTTGCTATAAACAAGGTGTTATATATTATTGTCATTCGTGTGCAGCTGTGTTCGTTGAGCCGAGAGAAGGTTAGCATCTCCCTCGACAAGGACGGGATTGCGCTCAGTGCGTATTCAACCACTGGCTGGTTTAAGCTCTGTCTCCTAAGACATCTACCAACATTTTTTCGTGGCTGTACATGGCGACAAAACGATCCATCTCACTGGAGACCGAATTTGTGTGCGACATTAGCAATAAAAGACATCGACAGACAAAGGATGATGATGCCTGTCCGATATTACCAACAATACACAACGATGATGCAATATCATCATGCACTTTTCTTACAGTCCCGGAAAAGACAGAGACTCTAGTTCGTACTAGTGTCATGCAGGACTTGACGCGTGTGGCGATACTAGTGCCGTTTCGTGACAACCATCCAACGCAACAGCGACGAGCACATTTGGATGAGTTTGTGCCGTACATGACAAAATTTCTGCATCGTCATTGTGCTGCAACAAGGTTGTTGATTAGTATTGATCAGTGTGCAATTGAGCTGCCATTTTCCTGATCTTACTTGGTGTATTTGTTGCAGTGCCTCCTTTCATATGTTCATCTTGGAGCAGTCATTGGATGGCCGCAAGTTTAATCGAGGCAAGTTGCTTAATGCAGGCTTCGATATGGCTCGCGATGACTATGACGTTTACATATTTCACGACGTGGATCTACTGCCTGGAGTAGGTGACAATGCTATTGGATTATGCAAGTGCGTAGAAAGAGTAACCTAATTGGACTGCTGTGCTTACGACTCCACAGGACGATCTAAGTGAGTGCTACACCTCAGTACCACACGTAGGACCAATGCACATTGCGCGAGTGTGGGAGCGCTACAGCGAGAGCTCCAACTACTTTGGCGGCATCGTGGCATTCACGCGCCAGCAGTTTGTTAAAGTCAATGGATTTCCCAATAACTTTTGGGGCTGGGGTGGAGAAGACAATGAGCTTTATAGTCGCGTGATGCGCAAGAAACTTATCGTCCAAACACCAACAAGGTCGGTCTTCTGCTACAAGTGTGGCACGTACTAGATGGACCCCTGATTTTATTGTTCTTGTCTTTGATGTTTGTGCATTGTATAGCGGTACAGTACGAGATCTAGAAGAGATGAATCTTGAAGAGAAGCTCACGGTCCTTCGTAATAGCAAATGGAAGTGCACTGTAAAGCACGAATTATTGAAGGAGCACCAGCGCACATGGAAGAAAAATGGACTCAAGAGTCTTCATTACGAGTATGTGCATGCTAAAGCCATTAACAAGCACTGTACAAAAATCACTGTCAAGTTAGGTCCGAATGGGCACTGGTCAGACTCGAGGTCATCTTTGGAGCACACGAGAGCACCTGATCAAGACTTGGTTTCGCATTTGGAATGTATTACGTCAACAACTTCACCTTTGATCTCTCGAATAGGTTCAAGTGAGTCCAATCGAGGAACCGAGCAATAGATTGGATAATGTCATCAAGACGGACACTGTTAATGAAGTAGCTTCTTGCGAACAAGACACAAGTTAAACCCAAAATAAATTGAGTCATGCGTACTTAGCTTAGTTTGGGCGATCGAAACACAACCTTTGATTGGATGAAAGCTAAGCGAGTCATTTTTTACCTGGACTTGCAAACGCCATCAAAATGACAATATCGTTCTTCGGAGCGCTTACGCAGGGCGCCAAATTCAGTCGTACGACGTTCCAAATCGACAAAAAGCAATTGAAACGAAATACTGAAGGTCTGATTTATCTCCTTAATATCGTTTGATGCTCAAACTCTCTCTCTTTGATGTCTAAATGGCTAAACCATTTTGTGCTCATGTTGAATTGTTTTTTTCGTCTCTTGCGATGATTTTACACCTTTAGGAACCACAAAAGAGACTGGAAAGAGTGTAGAGAATGATAATGAGCTGGACTTTTTTGGATTTAATGAGGTTCAGAAACCTAAGGAGAAACCATCTAAACCTCGTAAGATTAGTGTCGACATGGTGCCAGAATGGGCAGGTAACGACTTGGCTACTAAGACTTGCAAGGCAAAGGGCAGTAAACTTCGTCGCAAGCGTAAATTGAGTGAAGGTGCCCTTGAAGAACAGCGTCTGGAAGATGAAAATCGACTGCAAGCATCGCGGCTTCTTGCACCACCCAAGACAAAGGCAAGACAACGCAAAGACAAACGTGCTCGTCGTCGGTCGCGTACGGAGTCGATGGAAAGCGAGGCTAAAATGCCGCCGTTGGGTAAGGACATTGCTGCATCAACCGAGGAGGACGAGGAAGACGAGTCTGTGAGTTTGTTTCTGTCGAATGGTGAAAATGTGGGTGAGGAAGTAACAGTTGAAAAGGAAGATAAGAAGCCTAGGAAAGAATCTGTGAAGCAAGCAAACAGAAAGAATATGGCTGCTTCTGAACAGTACGTGCTACGCTTCTTGCACTATGAAGAAAAATGTATGGTGTCGATAGACAGTTTACTGATTCGAAATTGTATAGAGAAGGCATGCAGATGCTTCGACGCCAGCTTGGCATTCGTGTAAGCGGTGTGAGCGTGCCAGCACCGATTACTTCGTTTGCTGACATGCGCTTGGACTTTAGTACGAGTGCGCAGCAGATGAAACGTTTTCTTTTGCAGAACATTGAGCGTTCAGAGTACAAGGAACCTACGCCGGTGCAGATGCAAGTTATTCCAAGCTTTCTGCTTCGACGCGATGTGCTGGCTACAGCACCTACCGGATCAGGTAAGACCGCAGCTTTTGCAATTCCGATGCTAGCAAACCTGGCAGCCGGTAGCGGTACAAGCAGCGGTATTCGCTCGATTGTTTTGGCTCCTACTCGTGATTTGGCAGTACAGATTCGTGCGGAGTTCACGCGCCTCGCTGTCGGTAAAAAGATCCACATCACGCTATTGTCCAAAGCCACTGCTGCTACCATCGCTTCCCAGACCAAAAGTAAATTGGCTGTGAACCACGACGTGTTGATTGCAACGCCGCTTCGTCTTGTGCATTTGATACGAGAAGCAAAGGTCGATCTTTCAAGCGTTGAAATCGTGTGTCTTGATGAAGCGGACAGGCTACTGGAGCTTGGATTTGTGGAGCAAATTGATGAGATTTTTGCTGTGTGCACTCATGCCAAGGTTCAGCGTACTATGTTTAGTGCTACCATGCTGGAGGGAGTCGAGGAGCTTGCTCAAACCGTGCTGCGCGACCCTGTCAAAGTAGCTGTGGGAACAAAAAATGCCGGTGCTAGTACGATTGATCAAAAACTGGTATTTGTGGGCAAGGAAGGAGGAAAACTTGTTGCCATGAAGCAACTGTTGCACAACGGGCTTCAGCTTCCCGCGTTGCTGTTTGTGCAGAACAAGGAACGTGCTAACGAGTTATATCACGAGTTGCTGTATGATGGAGTAAACATTGGTGCTGTTCACGCGGATCGCACCAAGGAGCAGCGAGACGATGTGATTCGGCGTTTTCGCACTGGAGATGTTTGGGTGCTCATTTGTACAGACCTCATGAGCCGTGGTATGGACTTCAAGGCTGTGAATATGGTCATTAATTATGACTTCCCGCAGGTACGATCACATGTCGATCATCCCCAGTTCTTGATATTCCTTTGAACACGTATATCTTTTGAATGTTGGCAGAGTGCTGTTAGCTATATTCACCGCATTGGTCGGACGGGCCGAAATGGACGTAAGGGCAATGCTATCACGTTCTTCACCGAGGATGATATGGTATACCTACGCACAATCGCTAATGTGATGAAGATATCAGGCTGTGAAGTTCCTGAGTGGATGCTGTCGCTGAAAAAGGCTAGGTATGTAAACGTTTCTACTGCTGACGTGTTTTGCTATCGTCCAGCTTGCTTATTCTTTTTTGCTACAATAGTGTATCGAAGAGGAAGGAGCTTTTGAAGGCACCTCCTACGCGACACCGCATTAACACGGTATCCGGATACGACCTGCAGAAAGCAAATCGTCTACAGCAGATGAAGAAACGTAGCAAAGGCGACCAAACCAACAATCATTCTGAGCCACAGAGCGACGAGAAGACGCAAGAGAATGCTGAAGATGGCAAGAAGAAGCGAAAGAAATACAAGAAGAACTTGATGAGCGTGTAGTTTGTACACTCAAGTTCATAGCAGTAAGCGCAGCAAATCACACAAGTTGATGCATGCAGCATTGACCTACCACTCGTAGTATGTTGCTGTGCCACTAATGTTGACCAGAGCCCTTCATCGACGAACCTATCTGAAAGATGCAAATCCACCTGTTATGCTTTGTGTTCATTTCTTATTTGGATTAGGAAAAAATAGATGATTCAAACAGCCATGTACGCTCGTACTTAAGCTGCTTCTTCAGTCTTAAATGCTAAGTTCCTGGCTCTAGACGGTCAAGGTCCTCGCTATCCTCATAACCAGGCTTCCCTGTGACTAATGACGGTGGTGCCGTCATCTTGCGGTACTGCAGCAGCACGGGATACATCTTGTCGATAGCTTGGTGAAGGTGGTTCGAGTCGCGTGCACCACAAAGTACTATCTTGCCAGATACAAAGATGAGCAACGTCAGCTTGGGCTCCACAAGCTTATAAATAAGTCCAGGGAATAATTCAGGTTCGTACTAAGAACCACACACACACACACAGATACACACCAATAGAATGACAACGTAACGCATCGTAAGCAATTCGTGACAAGCAGTACCAAATCATGACGCAGTATAGGAAACGTACACTTGAAAATCGTGCATGATCATTCAATAGACCTTCTAATCGAATAGGGAAGCGAACATCGCATGTTCCCATGACATTACGAACTTTAAATTCAGTAAACTTGGCTGGAAAATTGAGTTTCTAACAGCAACTTACCAGTAAATAATCCCCTTCCATTACATACTATGGTTATATATCATAACCATGTCTTTTAAATCCAACTGTAATCACTCACCTGTATTACACGCGTAAACTTGCGTGCAGCTAATCGACATCTCTCTTCACTAGTACCACCAGTAATGACAATCTATATAACATACAATAGATACCATCAAGTCAGCAAACATAAAACCATTCAAGTATAATCAAATCCAATCACAACAACAACAACATATGCACAAACCTTTCCAGACCCAAAAATCAATGCCGTTGTCTTGGGATCACGTAGTCGCATAATAACTGCAGAAAAGCGCTAGAAATCACATCAGTTCAGCTCCATTATACTAGCACAAGACATCCTCAATATCAATTAATCGCTCGCTCTCGCTCTCACCTTTGGATTGTATTCTGCATTACGTGCATGTAATGCAATTGTCTTGAGATCTAATAATGTCTTTAAATCCACTGTGCCCACAACGTTCCTAAATAATTGCACCCTATGAGATCATTGCCTAAACTAGGCTTTCAAATAAAAAACCAGTCACGTACATAATATTAACCTGTAAATTCAAACGTTCTTCCCAATCGTCATCTGTCTGTAATTCTCGTGCATCAGCAGTTTGAAGATCATGTCCTGGTGTATCAATGAGTGCAAGTTGCCGTTCTTTCACCGTCCGAGGCGTATTACTACGTGTAGACGCGATTAATGTCTCCTTGATCGCCATCTCCTGCTGTAAAATCGATTATTGTGTGGCATGCTACAAATGGTAATTTAAATAGTAATAAATTATAAATTACTTTCATCTTTTTTATATGTTTTACTTAAGAGTCTACTTTAGTGATAAGCGTCCAAAACGTTTGTGATTGGTCTGTAAATTAGAGAGCTCCAAAAAAAGTGACAGATGTACTGTGCGATCTTCAGTACCACATTACGTAAAAAATCTCTTGTTACTCTATTTTGTCACTTTATACTACTTCCAAACGACAATACTAATCATGATAAAAGCACACCATCTTGTCCAATAAATAATATTACACATGCCTCCCCACTGCTTCGTATGATTCATCAAGTAATAAAAGCTCTTGCCTTCTCATGATCTACCTGTCTATTATATCAACGCACGAGAAAAAGCCAGAGCAAACAAATACAACCTTGTTTTGACATAAAGGGTTTTAATACCCCACATGAGGTTTTTCACATACCAAACTCTACTTTTCACTGTCAAGCAGAGGGCGGGAGAGGCGTTATTTTTACTTTTGCCCTTAGTAATAAACCTAGTGCGTCTTGAGCCGTTAAAAACAAAGTCTTGCTAGACCTTTTATTATAGCGTATATATATATATTGTATATAAAGAAAAAGAAGTAGTAGAAAAAGAAGGAGACGAAGAAGAAAACGAAGAAAGAGAGAACAGACACATTGTGTTGTTTGTTACGTCACTTTTGTGTGTGTCCTCTCTCTCTTTATTTTTATTACTTTTCCCTTTCAATTTCTATTTGAAGTGACAATACAAAAAAACAAAAACAAAGAGAGAAAAAAAGCTTTTTATCCGTCAAGGTAGGATAATCATGTTCACCCCTTGTGTTTATGAATCTTCCTCCCCTCCTCTCCTCTCCTCTCCTTCCCCTCTCTACCTGTTGATATGATAATCTTACCTATTGTTTGCTCTCTCTTTCTCTCTCTCTCTTTATGACAGCAGTAGACGGAACGTTTTGACCTCATTTGTGCTAGTATTTAACCATTTCAATGGATTCCTTTGGTTTTGACTTTGCTGGTGGTGATTTACTGGATTTGGGCTCACTTGGATCATGGACAAATAATACATCAATGGGTAATTCACCAAATGGTGGTAGTACTGGTGGTGCTTTACCATTTAGTGTTGGCACACCAACAGGTGTTCAGAGTTTAGGCGACGATCCTTTTGCTTCAATGCCTAGTGGGAATGATAATGATTTTCATTTTGGTGATTCACCCAAACCCTCACCCAATGCACAGAACCAAAAAACCATGGACAATACGGCTTCACACTCTTCAGCTCCAGCTTCTGTCTCGTCATCAACGGCGTCAACTGCTAATGCGGGTGGCAATATGGCTACAAATTACTTTGGAGCCGAGCTTGAGGCAAGTCGCGCGCCCACTTCGGCCACTTCAGGCACTGCATCTTCCACAGCGACCACTGCTGGATCTTCAACTGGAAATGATAAAGCCAAGATAAACGTCAAGAATGAAACGGATGCACAGACCCACAAGAAGGAAAATAGCAGCGCAATGACATTGACATCTGCATCGACATCGAATTCTGCGTCTTCAAGTACCACTAATGCTGTAGTCTCGTCATCTGCGTCTGCATTTGGAAGTAAGGACGGTACATCTAGTTCGACAGTGGCGAATACATTGGAGAAATCGAAGCCTTCCTCGTTTTCGGCCACATCAACGTCGTTGCGACCTGCACCAGGCAGCGGTACTGTTTCTTCGGCATCTATGAGTAGTAGCAGTGCCGTAAACAATAGTGCTGCGACGTCGGCACCATCCACGACGTCATCTGCGCGGCCACATATTGGCAACCAGCAGCAGCAACAACAACAACAGCAGATGCAGATGCAGCAGCAAAGACAGCAGCAGTATGCCAACCAGATGATGATGACTCAACCGAATGGTCAGCCTCAGCAGTTTGTCGGACAACCGTACCAGCAACAAATGCACGTGGGTCAGATGCCTGGAGGTGTAAGCGGTGCTCCCGCTACGAGTGCTGCTGGCCAGTATATGGGTGGCCAGCCTGGTCAGGTGTACCGTCCTCCTGCTTCGTCCTATGAAGAGGAGTTTGCGCGAGTGAAGGCAATGATGATGCAGCATCTAGATCTCATTCCTCCACCGATGGAGGTGCTGCGTATTTCGATGAGCCAGAGTGCTGCCAGTCAGCAGGGCATGGCTATAGGTGGGAATGCTTACATTCAACAGCGCGGCAATCCGGCGGTTATGGCCCGTGGAGGTGCCCCTGGCAATCCTGCATACGGGCAGTATGGAAACCCTAATGTGATGATGGGTGGACCTCAGCAAAATGTGCCACAGGCTGGAATGATGAATGCAGCGCGAATGCGCGCAGCGCAAATAGCGCAGCAGCAGGCGCAACAGCGTGCTGCGGCTGGTCGAACGCCTGGTGGTAGTAACGATGGACAGACTGCATGGCAATCTGAGAATGATCTTCCTTTGCGGCGGAAGATGATTGGCAAAATGTACGTTTTCGTGTCACTTGAAATGCTGCGAGGGTATGATAGTTTACTTAATAGTTTGGTACAACGTTTTTGTGTTGTCGTGCAGTGTTAGCTTGTTGCAGCAACGAAAACCCGATGCACCTGCGGAATGGATCCGACGGCTGCCGGACATGGCTAGGAGACTAGAGGATTCGTTGTACCGTACAGCGAAAAATCGAGACGAGTACGGGGATTTTTCGTCTCTTAAGACTCGACTACAGCATTTGGCAGTGACGATGGGTGCACGTGCTCAGCACAAGGCCGGTGGAAATCCTCGTGCTGCAGGCGCGAGCGGCGTACCGGGCAGTACTGGTGTTGCGGCTGGAAATAATGCGATGATGACAGCCAACGTGCCTCCAGGAATGGCTATGAATCCTGGTGCTGGTAGTATGGGCCCTCAAGGCCATGTAGTAGGCAACACGCCTTACGGAAACCGAATGACTCAGCAGCAGTTGATGCAACAACAACACTTACAAATGCAAATGCAACAGAATCCTCAGATGCGGCAGCAGCTTACCCCGCAACAATTGCAGCAATTTCAAGAAGCTCAACTGCAGCGACGGCAGCTTCAGATGCAGCAGGCACAGCAGCAGGCTCAAATGCAACGCCAAAATTCGCTGCAACAGCAGCAGTATCAGCAGAATCAAGCATTACAACGTCAGAACTCGATGCGTCAAATGCAGCAACAGCAGATGCAGCAGCAGATGCAACAACGTCAGAACCCCAATTATATGCAGCAGCAACAACTACTCCAACAACAGCAACAGCAGCAACAACAGCAGCAGCAGCATCAGCAACAGCATCAACAGCAGCAGCAGCAACAACAGCAAGCTCAAGCTCGCGCGCAGGCTCAAGCTCAGCGGAGTGGTTCAGCAAACGGTACTGCGAGTCAGCAGCGTATGAGTGGAGATATGAGTCTTGGCGAATCTTCTGACTTTTTGAATTTGGACCTGTCGTCGTCGTTGTTGGGATCTGACGACCTACAGAGCGATGGTAGTTCAGGTCTAACTGGAGGCGACACAATGAAAAGTGAAAATAACGAACCTAGTCATTTAGCGGGTCAAAAGAGGACGCTTTCTCAATCTCAGCAGCAAATGGCAGCAGCGGCAAATGCGGCTGCATTCAAGCGGACAAAAGTAGGAGGAGCTAGCGGGCAAGCTGGTGGTCAGCCGGGTGCAGTTTCAAATCAGCAGCATTCTGGTGCATCAAATTCTGTACCTCAAGTGTCACAGACTGCACAGGCATCGATGCAGAAACCCGTGACAAGTTCTAGCGGCGGCTCTTCGAAGACTCCACCTATGAGTACAGTTAACGCCAAGTAACTCATAACCCAACCAATATGAGCGATGGTCGACAGTCAAAGGTGGTGGCAGCAAACAACGACGAAAAGATTATGGAAGGAAACTATCAGAATGCGCAAGTGTGTCACCACAGAGGCCCCGTTGGTGATTATGGGTCACGGGAAGCCAAGGGAAGCGACGAGGCGTCTATGTATGCTGTAGACTTTCCCGTTTCTCGGCCTTGTGCGTAGTGAAGGAAGTTGAGCTGGCCTTATTTGTTAGGGATGGTGTGCTGTCGAATAAGTAGATAGAGTGGGCTCCAATTGGTTGTTGGAGTCCGCTCACGTTCGATATGCACCATCAAGGACAGCGACGCTGCTTCAAACGTGACATAGGACATTGTGAGTCGAGCTGCCTTTAGCACGGCTGAGATGTGTAGGCAAAGCCGTTGTGGCTTGAAATGAATCTGTAAAGTGGCGAGTTTGATTCATGTAGCTGTGTCAAACATGTACGTTATTTTTTCCTATTTGACAAGCTTTCTCTCTCACACTTCCAGTTCAAGGCAGCGCGCAGTCATACGCGACCACGAGAACCGAACGAATCGGCGTGCGAATCATGCGTCATCTTGAACGCTATTTGACCTGGGGTAGCATACATTTTGTTATTAAGTGTTTGGTCATGTTGCGCGTGAAGCACGATACGCCGACGAAGGCTATGAGGCTGATCGAAAATGACTGAAGTAGATTGCTAAGCTTCGTCGTTTGGAAGGTTGTTGACAAACAGATTCATTGACTGTGACAGCGTTTACCGCTGTCTCACTTGATAATGTTTTGACTTGAGGGCTACTACAAAGCGATGATTGAAGGCTGTGGCATTTGCAGAGTAAGCGAAATTGACACGTACGTTCATATTGTTTGACTCGCTCCGGTTTCTTCAGGTCTCAGAAGAACTTGACAAGACACTCATCCCATTTCACTCGATAATGCTGATTGTCAGACGTAGCACGAAGCGATTTTGACGATATAGTTACTGAATAATAATAGTACTATCTCCACGCGTTTCAACCAGTCAGTCTAATGAAGTTCGTTGAAATTGTTGCGTCCGATGAGGTTGATCTGAAGGCACTGGAAGCTCAAGAGCGCTTTGTGGCACTGGAATTTCCCGCACAATTTGGTTCCAAAGTCATGGAGTACCTGTCAATGCATTTTCAATCACTAACGGAGCTCGGGTTCGCCCACCTTAAACGGTTGAAAAAGCATCCGGAACTCCCAAAAACCCTCGTGGCACTTGTTTATCCCTTGAGTATCAATGATCAAGACATTGCAACACCTTGTAAAGAGTTGCAACAAATGGAAACATTGTTTCAAGCTCGTCTTACAACGGCGCATGCTCTAAGACTAGCACCGCGCACTCGTCAACTGTTTGAGAAACACACGAAGCAGTGGCCACTGATTTTCCATGCTAGTGTCGAGGAAGCTGCGACGTTGTCGGTAATTGAAGAGGAGGAAAAGACAAAGATGATAGAGCGTTTGAGGATGGTAGTGGAACGTGGAGAAAAGCTGAAGGAAGAAGGACAGCAGACATTGAGGTGTGCGTGCATGTGTGTGGTGGTGGACCCTGAAGTCGACGAGATCGTTGCCACATCGGAAGTGGGTGATGAGATGCACAGCAAATACAAGTTCAGGACGTTGTATCATTCGGTGATGGTTTCGATTGATGCTGTTGCAGAACGCGATCGAGGACGTGATAGAGCTTTGGTTCAAGAGACGACTTGCAAGAAACAAAAGTGCACTAAAGAAGACGATGATGCGAATTCAGACGAGAAGAATGAAAAAAAGCAGAAGGCATCTTACTTGTGCACGGGGTATGATGTATATCTCGATCGCGAGCCGTGCGCTATGTGCGCCATGGCGTTAGTGCACAGCCGCGTTCGACGAGTCATTTTTGATCGCGCTAATCTTGGCGACGGCGTGCTTGTGAGTGCTTTCAAGCTGCACACCATTAAGTCGCTAAACCACCACTATCGTGTCTTCCACGTGGCCATCTCGCCTGAATAGTAGACGTTGGACTAGGAGATATATTGCGATCAACACGTGTGGCCAAAGCGAGAACCAGGGCTGGAACTGCAGGTGGTATCATGCCCAGCTAGCTCGATTGCAAGCGATGAATGAACTGGATGCTTCTGCTACGCTCTCATCGCAGAAGCGCCTATTCGAATGGCACGCAGCATCAAGATGAAAATAAGATGGGCCTGCACAGGTTGCAGCAGTCACTCTTTCCAACAGCGCATCACAAGGTAGTAGATATTATGCATGGCATTTTCAGGAGGCGATGTATAGTGGCTCATTATCTGTACTGCATCCATTGAGATGATATCGTATGACTCGACGCTGCTAAGAGCTTCAAAAGGATCACGTCATAACTACACATTTGCTTCCGCTGTATGCTCCTCGCTTTGATATTTTTGCCGCAATCCAATGTTTGAGTCGTATCACGCGGGCAGCATTGGCTTTCACATCAGAATCGACTGCAATTGCCGCTCAGACTCATTTGGTGGTCTTCTTAAAATGCTGAGTCGAGAGAGACCAGGATCAAAGACTGCAACGTCAGTCGGCATTGATAACATGTTGACACACCTAAGATATCGTGGGACTCGAGGCCTGTTTGAATGCAAGAAATGCATTCTGCCACCATCATTTACAGCAACAATGACCAAGTGATCTTTGCGTCATCGTTTCAAATGACATGATAAGTGCTAGCTTAGGAAACAGAGCTCCATGACTAGCGGACGATATGTGACACGCACAAACATCACCACGCTCCGGTGACAGAAATGCGTCATCATGCTCGCTGCAGAACCAGAGCTCATCATGATGAATTTTGTATCAACCTGCAGTGTAATTGTCTTAACATGGCCTTCCAAGTGACTGCATACGCAAAACAAAAAATGCCTCGACCAAATTTCTCCTTCAATATCACATGCTGCGTCTGTCTTGTAATGCAATGTCGGATGGCAGCGCCACCGCCAAACCAGCTTGTCATCATTAAAGTCCTCTGCACCATATCATTCTCGTGGGGATGTTGCTTCGTCAGCAACATAGTCTTAATTTACGACAAAAACAGAGCAACATCGAACTAGAGATGGCAGCCGCTTTCACTATTCAAAAACAACTATTTGTTTGACAGACATCTTGCTTGGCAGTGCCAGAAAAGATATGCTGGAGCAGGCTAGCATGAAGTAGACTTCCATAACGTCAAGTTCCAGATCTCCGATCAGGAGCAGATTGCGCTCACATATTGTTTAACACCTGCGGTTCAAGTGCATCAATTTACCCGACAAAAAGACATAGGAGTGTCAGTCAGCGAAGGTGTCATAACGTCAAGTGTTTCAAAACTACGAGCACGAGCAGATTGCACTCACATATTGTGCTAACTTCTGCGGTCCTAGTGCATCAACTTGCCTGACAAAAAGACATAGGAGTGTCGGTCAGCGAAGGTGTCATGAAATCTAGTTTATAATAAGATGACAAATAAGGTCGCAATATGACGGTACCATAACCAGAGTCAGCAACGTCCAGTTTCCACCCTACTCTGAATTCGTCTTGCAGTTTACTTGCGCGACCAGAATTGGGCGCGAATGTTATCCTGATACAATACAGCGTAGCAATATGAACCGCTCTCTATGTCAGCAATCAACCCGAAACAACACGAATACGTTTCTTATATCTCCAGACAGCATTGACCCCCGCAACTAAGCCATGTGACTCATTTCCTCACTTGTATTGCTAATCTTTTCCACAACATCCAGAGCAAGCAATCAAGTATCTATTAAGCAACTACTCACAGATTGCGAACTGGTTGGGTGAACAAGACTACAAGCGCACTTCATCACTTTGCAAAATTACAGCAACGCCACAGTGGGTTTGATCACGTCATAACGCATCCACAGGGTCAAGTGTAAAGTTGCCAAACGCTCCTCGACGGAATTCATGAAGCAAAAACTGCGCAGCCAAACGGTCTTGTTCATCAGGCTCCTTGCCCGACGCACCGCAACGTTTGTATACCATCTTAAATAGCTCTTCAATGTTATCCGTCACTCCTGGAAGCTGTAACGCCTCCCCATATCGCGTTGACTTCATCTGATTCAGCAAGAATAGCATGTAATCCGCAATCAACTCCGTTCCCACGACTTCATCCTTTATCGCGCCCGTTAGTGCCAGTCTCATTCCCGTCTCAGCCGATGGGATGTTTGGCAGCATCACACCGGGAGTATCTACCACATAAACCGCTGGTTTGTCATTCACCTACAAGCAAAGTTAATGACCTTTATCTCTTCTTGCTCTTGTCTCAGAACCATTTACACACCTTAATAATGTCGTTGCGGACAGTGACTCCTGGTGTAGGACCGACATTGGCTCTCTTTCGGCCTTTTGCTAGTTTTTGCGAGCTCGATAAACGTCGAAACTCGTTAATAAGCGACGATTTGCCCACGTTGGGGATACCAACTACCATCACCATAGATCCTGCAGTACTTTTGAACTGAGCCTGACTGTGCTGATTGCACCATTGCAAGATCGCGTGCAACCGTTTGCTCTTGGTCACGGACGTGAAGAGACAGTCGGTGGCCGATCCAAGCTCACTTTTGCACTGTTTCTCCACTCTTTGCTGCATATTGGAGTTCGCAAGGTCGCATTTATTAAAGACAATGAGACGAGGCTTGGACTGACCGAATGCTTCCTCTAGGACGGGATTAGCTGAACTCCAGGGAATTCGAGCATCGCGCACTTCAATTAACACGTCCACAGCATCCATTTGAGCCACCATTTGACGTCTAGCAAGAGCCATGTGACCTGGGAACCAGTTTACTTTAGCAGGATACACGAACTTCGATCGGAATACACTCATATTGACGCAGGACGCAAGGTAGGACGATAGGTTTTTAGGTCACGTAATGTCTGCACCACACAAGAGAACGTTTTATGATTGGATGAAATTATTACATACAAAAATTATGAAAAGTAACCAAAAATAAAGACAAAACATTAAATGTTACAGTAATGAATTCAATCTAATAGATAATACCAATATGCTAACTACATCATGTTGACTCAACAGTAAACATTAACGCGTCAAGATGCTTAGTGAGATTTACTTTAGTATCTTGTGACCTTTCTTTATCTATCATGCACAGAATGGCTACATACAAAACTTGTTGCTATTAAGTCTGCAATCGTTACGTAAAATAAAGTGTACTTCTTACCTTTGCAGGCTGAATCACTTGCGTTAGCCATTAAAAAGCGCGACACTACAAATCAGACTGTAGCCAAACTCCCTCAAATGACCGTCAATAGGCATATCTGTAGCATCTCAGTAAGATTGTTGGCGCCGTCCATAACATGCACGCCCACTGAGTAGCCCACAAAATTACGATAACACACTAGATATTTGCTGCGATGACAGCAAGATAAAGCCTAAGAGTAAAACTTGCCTACCAACTGATGGACTGCTTGTTCTTAAACATGTGTGCTCTGACAGAATAATCTGCGAGCTCATAACGTGCGAGTTAATTAATTTGCGGCCTTTTCCATCAGTTGTCGTCTATGTGTGTGTGAGCAATCACCGGGTCCAATGTAGAAGTCAAGGAGTCGAGTCATTGTTTACGTTTATATTGAGATGGTCGGTCGTCTTTGTTCATAATCATTCATGCTGTATGTATGCGTAAACCGAGACCAACACTCTTGATCACTTCAATAACACCAACAGATCAGGTGACCTAAGCTAATGGACGTGTTTTGCATCAATTTGTCACACCAAATTATTCATCCGAACAAAAAAAGCGACTGTGCCGCATTATCAAAAATGACATCGCGCAAACAGGACACGGTCCGGCGTTCCACGTCTTCCTCTTCTTCCTCTGTTGCTACTCCAGCGGCGGCTGCAATGGCTCGCACCTTGCGCTTAGCACGTCAATCAGGCTGTCTGAATCTATCTTCGCGCGACTTTCACTCGTTTCCTGAGGAGGTTTTTCGCTTGTACGAAGTTTTGGACGAGAACGAGCACAGTTGGGAGTGCGCCATTCTCCGCAAATTAGACCTCAGGTAAGCACGAACCCTAATGCCTGTTTTATGATATGGTAGGGTTTGGTTCATGTATTTTTCTTATAGCTACAATGAGATCATGGAGCTACCGAGTCAAGTCGAAACGCTCAAGAATCTTACAAGTCTCAAGATGCGTCATAATTATCTGCGCCAATTACCACTGACATTGTGGAATATAGTGACACTTACAAACCTCGACCTTAGCAAGTAAATTTGTCGGTTTGCCACAAAAAAAGCGTGAGCTACAAGGCTACAAACAGCTGATCTATACTTGTTATTGTCGATGTTTTGTAGCAATGAGTTGGAAGGTTGTATACCGGAAGAATTGGGACAGCTGGTCAATTTGCGGGAGTTGGGACTCGAAGGCAACCGATTGACAATGTTGCCCGAGTCTCTTGGAGAGCTTGTGCACTTGGAGGTGTTACGGATAGATAGCAATCAGCTGCAAACGTTACCTTCGACAATTGGTTGTCTCCAAAATCTGAAAACTTTGTCGGCGCATTCAAATCAGATTATGGAGCTGCCGTTATCATTTGGTTTACTTACGGGCCTGTTGACGCTTGATTTAAAGAAGAACTGTTTGGTAAGGATGAATGACGCTCTTCTTGAGCTTGTGTCGATCAAGTATATCGATCTGCGCCAGAACAAACTGGAAGTGTTTCCGACTTTGCCAAAGAACAACACGTGCTTGGACCAGCTTTTTCTTGGTTACAACGTGCTATGCGAGATTCCAGAAGACGTTGTGTTGAGAGTGATGGAGTCACTCACTGTGCTCGATGTGCGTGACAACAAGCTGCAGCGTTTGTCCGACAAGATCCCTCAGATGTATCGACTGAAGACGCTTGATGTTACAAACAACGATCTGCACGACTTACCTGCAGGACTAGGTTATCTGAAGCATCTTAATCACCTGCTTGTTGAGGGCAACCCATTGCGTTCAATTCGGCGATCTGTCATTTCTTCCGGTACGGAGCCACTCAAGAAATACTTGCGGACTCGCGGTGGCCCTCCTGTAGGAGTTGACGCGATGGAGGAGGAGATTGATGAGTTTGCTATCCGACAGAGAAAAACGCAGGATGAGCCCATGCCAGAAAAACTACCTCAAGAGGTTGAGAACCTGTTCCGAAATGCTGCCGCATCGGGTAACTTGCATCTAGTCGACATGAAACTTCAGCGACTACCAGACCAACTTTGTGCTGGAGCAAAGTACAATTTTGGAGAAAATTTGCTTCAGCTCGATATTTCCAAAAACTGGCTACAGGAGCTACCTGCAACGATTGGCGACTTGAAATCTCTTCGGTTTCTTACTGCAGAGAATTGTGGATTGAAGTCGATTCATTCTTCGATCGCAATGATTCCGAGTTTAGAACGTTTGCGACTCAGCAAAAACTCGCTGACTACAGACGCTATAAATGCCATGCTCATCTTGGAAAATCGTTCTAGTGTATGTCACTCGCTGAAGGAGCTAGACCTCCGCAACAATTTGTTGACAGAGGTCCCACAGAAGCTTCAGTATTTGGAATCGATGGATACTTTAGTGCTTTCGTTTAACCGTCTCCGAGTGATGGACGGATTTCCTTGGTCCACAATGCGTCAGCTCTCTGTGCTAAGCGTTGCTAACAACCGCGTAAGGACTTTGCCAAGTTCAGCGTTTGCAAAGCACATACTGAGCCAACCTATGCTGTTATGTGGTCTTTATGTAGCTGGAGTCATGCGGATCAGTTCATCAAGTGCCAAAGTTGACATCGCTTTCTTTAGAGAACAACGAGTTGCGGCAGGTATGGGAAGTCCATATTGCTTGACTGGATGTGTGCTCATTACGCTTATTCATCTGTTCAATAGATTCCTGCAGAACTTGCGCTCAGCGAGAATCTTCGCGCCCTCTACCTGGATGGTAACCCGCAGCGAGGAATCCGAAACCACATCTTGAATAAGGGCACCGATGCTGTGCTGAAATTCTTACGTAATCGACTTCCTCCAGACATTATGCCACCTGCTAGCGGCCATGGGTCTCAGCACCCTGTCAAAAACGCAGCAAGCCCGGGCTGTGTATCCCAGTCCAATTCGAATAACGATGGAAGCAAGCCTCAGGGCAAAATCATTACCTCGAATACGCTAGAATCGAAGCAACTTTGTGTGAATGCGTCTACTTCGCCGTTCAAGTCGATGAGTTTAAGCTCCGTGCTATCGTCTTCAGAGCCGCCCTTTGCACCAACACCAACACCTGTACAATCCACCGTTGCAGAGGCGTCTTCAGTTGCTGAGGATGAAGTACTACTTGAGTTGAATACCAAAATCCTTCAACTGGAGCAGCAGTTAGACGACGTTGCTGTCACAGCGGCAAAACGCTTTGCTTTGAAAAAAGAGTTAGCCATGACGCGGTCATTGAAGATTCGTCATTTGCGCAAGATCGGTCAGAAGCCGTAGTAGATGCACATCTATATTGTGACATGATTTCCGTATGTGTAAGAGGACTCATAGAAGCTGTTGCCGTTCACACTTTCGAATCAACTACCAGTGCACTATATGACATGCAACTGATATCCGTGGGTCAAACACTGAGAGCATGTAAGAAGATTTATGATAGAGAAGACAAAGTTTAATTCAGATCTTGCATTCGTGCCCGTGAACAATAAGTAATGGTTGCTACAGTGACTCTCAGGTGTCGAATGCTGTATGCAGTCCTTATTTCTCGTGTCGTGCGATCAAGTGAGCGCGTCTTGGGTGACTTGTTTTCCAGCACTCACCGTTGAGAACTTTAGGTAAGCTTTGTATTTGGCTAGCTGTAGATGACTCAGGAATACGGCTAAACGACTGATGTGGTGGTTTGCTTTCTGGTTGTGGTCATGATGTTCTACAATAACAGACAACCAGCACAAGTGGATACTGTTAAGAAGATCGTGTACGAACTCAGCAGCAAAATGCGGGACTAACAAGCATGGCAATATACAGTTAATCTAATGTCAGTCATAGCTCATGCTTTGTTTGTCATTATAAAAGGCTTTGTTACGCAGATTGAAACGATATAAAGTGAGCTGAAAACCGCACTTTAACAGCGCCGAAGCGCTTCATCTCAATAGAATTGGCCTGGTGTCATTGAGGTCCGTCAGCTGTAGGTAAACCAAACACACGGAAGAACAACACAACACATTCTCAAAAAAAGACACAGACCTTTATTACTTGCCTACATAGGGTCGGTCAACTTGTGTCCTCAGGTACGAAAATTTTTCGTGCTTACACAGGCGTTACGACAGGTGAGTCTTGCGCCATCGGCATCGGTTGCCTTCTCTTGTGATAAACATACTCAAATATGAAGCCGGCAAGAGCCACGCCAGCAATCACGGAGCCCACAATAATGCTATTGGAAAGTCCTGTAGAGGAGTTTGCCTCTTGTGTAGAGACCGATCCAGTTGAGTCTGTCAACCCAGCATCTACGTTCGAGACTTCCGTTGACCCGTTCAACGCCGAAGACGAGCCGCTGGAGCCCATTCCAACGGAAAACAACCCCGTGGCTGATACACCACACTGCGATAATGATACCTCAATTTTATCATCCACAAGTTCACCACTCAACGGCGACGCGAGCTCCACAATCACTGTTCCGTTCGTGGTCGAGTTCACTTTGCTCACTTTGCCCACTTCGACCATCGTTTCACTCGAACCGTAGACGCTTCCATCTGCAAATGACAGGTTGAGTGATATGCCCGAGTTCACACAAAAGGTATTCGTTGTCAGAACCAACTCTGAACTTCCAATATCGAACCCGCTGGCATCGGAGATATTAAAAGTCGGGGCCGTCATACTTCCCACGCTCACGAAATTTGACTGCGTGCTGTTTGCCACCTTCATGCCCATAATCAAGTTCGTAGCAATTCCAGTACTCCCGTCACAGGGAAGTGGTTCACTCAACATCACTTTGCCCTTACAGCTTTCTCCACTGCAGCTAACGTTTCGAACATATGCATTGTTCATCAACCCCGTCGTGCACGTCGTGTCCATGCTTGATCCTCTGCAAATTTGTGCCGTATTGCAGCTATCCACGCTCGAGAACCTCAAGCCAGTGACGTCGACATCCGTAGCGCACACCGAGATGTTTGCCGTACCGCTACTCATGACAGCAGCTGCCATCGGCTGAAACGTGGCAACATGAACAACGTCCGTATTACCACCAGACGTCAACTGTGCTGTTAATGTATTGCTGACTCCATTACTTTGCAATGCAATAGCCCAATCTAGAGACGATTCAAAGTTCACGGTGGCAGCGCAATGGTCGGCCGTACACTCGTCCGCTACCACAAGCGACGCCATTACAGGAACTGTCGCATTGTTCACGTCACAGCTTGGAATGGATGATACGCCCAAGTGAATCGAGTAGTCATCACTATCGTCGCTCTCGTAGTTGCAAATATTCATTGTAACAGATCTCGCGCCACCTGTTATGAACATTGCTCTACCATCCAATATACACGTCACACCATTGCATTCTAAGCAGTTATGGGCCGTATAGACGGATGAAAAAAGACTTGATAGGAGTATAAACAACAAAAATGTCTTCATATATTTGGATGATGAGAATTGATGATGGAAGGAAGGAAGAGAGATATAGAACACCTGATGGTGTAGGTCCATTAGTGTCGTTCATACAGTGGTACAATTGTTTCCTAATAAATAGAGCGAGAGTGGTTTAAACACCTAGCCCTGTGAAAGGACACACCTTTTTCTCTATTTAGTCATATTAAAACTAATTGGTGGAAAGAAGGTTGTCGCTCAAATGATACTAAAGTCCGGCAAAGTACCTGCATGTAATCAGATTACGTTACTATTTTGTCTTACTCTAATCATAGTCTATAAAGTTTTGATCTTGTCAATCAACCGGAACAGTTATATTTGCATTAGTGTATGATGATATTCCATGTATGATATCATGCTAATTACATGGTTCAGTATCGCTATTCAAACTATCACCAGAAAAAAGGGGTTTAAGAATTGCTTACTAAAAGCAAGTCAACTGACAAATCCTTGCCTTGTGTGAGACAAATGTCAATGGATCATTCAGCTTGGATGGACGACCGACCGACCACCTTTGTCCTCGTGATAACTTTGCCGTAGTCTGTCTTGATTTTGAGGCAGAAAACGTCCGTTAGCAGATGTAATTTCTGTTACAATGTGGTACTGGAAGAATGAAGAGTGTATACGAATATTATTCATCTAAACTCCATTTGAGCATACTTATGAAAGAAGGAGAGCATCTGACTTTTGCATGAAGGATCAACTCGTAACTGTCCCACTCTCGAAAGGAAGAATTTTCTAGCTGCACTTTCTGTCCAAACAGCCACTTAGTGTGTATGTGACAAAACCTCCAGTTAATTATAATGACTCTATAGTATACCGCTTGATTCTCTTGTATCAAGTATATAATATAACCAATTGCACAAGCATGATCCGCGAAGTGTGGCGCATTGAATTGGGCGTAGGTATAGGACCCTTCCGTCTTGGTGCTAGCATTGCCGAAGCATTACATGCACTGAAGAGTCGATTACCCGTTCATCCCTTTGAGATCTCGTACAATGCTGTTGATCCTTACAAACACGACGTGATCGTGACTTCTGCCGAGGATGGATTTCGTGTGAGGAATTTATATATTTTACCTCTTTGTTGTTATAATGGATTGTATTTACTATTGATAATAATTGGTCCTTTTTTCTATTATAAAGCTACACTTTGATTCGATCCAACAAACACTTCAATCCATTGAATTTTACGATGTTAATCACGTTGCACTAAAATTTGGCCGTGTTGAGATATTTGGCGGAGACATTGCTGCTACTTTCATGTCTGTTTATAATGTATGGCGCTTATAATTGTCTTTTTTTCCTATTGAGAAGTTCATATTTGTCCAGGGTGTTATCGCTCTTTCTCTCTGATATATTGACGTTTGATTCTGTGTCAATGCTCTAGTTATTCGGACCAACGTTTCCAGGCCATTACGATAGTGCTGAACAGGTCGGTTCTTCATTGTCGATAGTTATTTGTTGCTAAAAGGCACTGTGTCTTTAGTGTTGATACTTTTGTGTATGATGACGACATAGAGCTACGTATTGGGTTACAAAGGTGGTTATTTCAAGTTTCCAATTCCAGCCGAGTATCGTCATTTGTACGAAAACGGCACGGACTTGCCGATGGAATTTCCAGTTCGTGTTATTAATCTTTTTTAGATTCACTTCATGTTTCTTTGGAAGATATTGAGTGCCATTTTGTGTGACAGAACGGTGCTACTCCAGCAGCAACAGGTATCACAGTCTTTATGGGTGGAGATTATCGGTCTCCTGAACTTGCAGCTCCAACGAAGAGGTACATTTTGTAAAGTTTGAGTGCTACATGTGGAATGCTAGTGTTTATTGTGGCTGTTTCACAGACACTACTTTGAAGAAGTTGACGTTGACATTGGCAAAGAGCGCACGTCGTTCGTTTTTACTGGCCGAAAGCAGCGCATTCAGCTTGGGTGGTCGCCTCAGGTTTACAACGTATAGCACCTTATCAGATACATATCGCTATGTTTTACATTGTTAATGCATTTTACAGGAGGTAATAAGCGAGCTAGGTGCTCCGGTCTCTGTTTTTCGACGAGCGGAAGATCCCAACGATGGGTACTGTTTAGCTTGAAAAAACTTGAAAAGTAACGATATATAAATTGCTGATGCTTTTCTTGTCTTGATGTTGGATTGGCAGGGCTACTGTTGCTGGAGGCCTCGTCAGTGACTATTTTCACAACTACCCTCACTTGGGACTCGACATTTTGTACGATACGATGCATCGTGCCTCAAAGGTGATTCTGAAGACCAACGCGCTGGGGTAACGCGTCTACGAGTTTGCAGGTTTTTCGTGCAAGCTGGTATACTCACTGGTGATTACGTATTGTTCCTCGATTACAAACTACAGACACCCCGATTTCGGCACCTACAACAAGTGCAACTTCCGTCTGCGATTTCAGACCGGAATGCCAACGACAGCCAGCTCAGAAATCACGTCTCAGACACCGGTACACTCACTTTTTGGGTTTTTTGTGAGCAAATGAATTGAATGTTTTGACATACCACAATATTGGTGCTTTATAGTGGCAGGATATCCGCTCAGTATTTGGAGGAGCGTCGGACTTGCGACCCATCGTCCATGATAACGGCTTGGGCCTTCACCCGTTCGGCTCAACCTTGTGTTACTCGCCAACACCAGGGTGCATCTTTGAAGTGATGAAGAATGGTTTCATTGCCAGCGTCACGCTCACATTCTCGTGCTAAACAAATTTTCGTTTCTACATGTACAAGGGTTCATCTCGCATCCTGAGCAGTGCGTACTCTATCGAAAGTTTATGCGTACAGGTATGCACATTTCAACGAGTGAAAAAGAGAGGTTGATTCAGCGCTGCTTACAGCAACTTGGATCGTAAGGCTATCTTCGCGGTGGTTGTGGCTGCTGCTGGCTATTTATTCCATAGTGTGCTGGCGGATGTGGCTGCTGCTGGCTATTTACTCCGTAATATGCTGGCGGCGGTGGAGGCGGGGGCTGACGGTACCGTAGTGGCTGGAGTTGGTCGTAAGATATGCTTCGTGCTTGCTGCGGCTGCAAGTAAGCTGCAGTTGGTGGCCGAGGGTACTGCTGGTACGGGGCCTGAGGAGACTGGGCCTGCGGTGGGTATGGAGGCAAGTTGTGCGCGCTGTACTGCGATGGCGAGGGCTGGTAGTAGCCATGCGATGGAGCGTGCTGAGATTGTGACATACCCACTCCATGGTACCCCGGTGTAGGCGGCTGGGACACTTCATGCCCTCGAGGAGACGTATATTTTGTACTTCCATACACCACGGGCGGCCTTGCTCCGGGAAAACCGCCTGGATGCGTGTATTTCGTCACGCCACCGTATGGCTGAGTTTGAAGCGCAGGAATCGTAGGCACACCGATAGCAGGCGTCGTGGAAATCAGTGGTTGCTGCCCATAACTACTGCGATTTCCATGAATCACAGTGTTATGTCGAGCATGGTAATCCGTATACTTACCCCCGCGACCACCTCGACGACCATGACCTCCGCGTCCACTGTAAGATGGGATGAAGCCAGCATTGTCGCCAGCAGTGCTATGCGCACCACCCCGATTGCGCTTGCCATTTCCTCGCTTTGAAGCTGCCTCGGCTTCGTCATCAGAGAATTCCGTTTCATCAGTCTCTTCGTCAAATAGATTTGAAGCATCCGTGCCTTTGTCTTTGATATTCTCCGGAATAATGTACGTTGTGTGCTCCGTTGCGTAGTAAACGGCAACATTGACCGCAGCCTTTTCGGGCATCTTGCTTGCATTCTCAAACCGAATTAAATACATTGGCATCAGCACGGGGCCAAAGATTTCATTGATACATCCAATTACCGTCCGGTCTTCAAGACATAACACACTTCCTTCGTCCAATGGTCTACTGTTTGGATTGGATTTGATCGTCATCATGAGACCGGGCACACTCACATTCAAGATATTGCCACAATGAACAATTGGACAGGTCTTCGTCAGTTCCACATCTGGCTCACGCACAGGCGCTACGACAACCTCATGCTCAGTTGTCAAAGGTCCATTTATCACATTGTCTTGCTTTGTCATGACCGCTTTAATCTCTGCCCGCAACTTGGCAGTGTCTTCACCCACTTCATCACTTGAACTCTCATCTACATCTTCAGTGACAGACTTGTTAATCTCTACCGTCTGTTGCTTCATATCCGCTTCGTCCTCCGAGCTGTCACTATCACTATCGTCTTCCTTGTCATCAATAAGAACAGCCACCATTGGCATTTTAGGAGCCTCACTCATACTTGTAGAATTCTCAAACTGTGCCGTAACGGAATGAAGCTCAGCATCTGCATATTGTGCTGCAACTGCCAAGTCTGATACCGGCTCGGACACTAACGGCGCAATCATGATACAGTACAATTTGACTCTGCAGCGAGCGAAGTCAGGAGCTCCAATCAAAAGTTATGGGAAAAAAACGGTATACCAAACCTATACAAATGAATACCGACTGATAAACGGCATCAGACGATTAAACCAAAGGAGCGTAATATATTACAACTCATTCTTCCTGCCTACCACCTGCTGTAATCGTGTATACAATAAATCGAAGCGTTTGACTACACAACATGCGACGGTACGTATTTACTTTCCTGATAAGTTCTCTGTAACATCATCTTGAATAATAAACGCAATGATGATCTTTTGGGCACAATTTACTTATACTGCGCTGTCATTGGCTAAAAACACGTGATCAGCAACTGAAAGATCTCTTTACTCTTCATTCTTCAATTTGCTTGGTAAAGTACACAGACACTAGCGTTACTTCAGTAAAACCACCCTCTAAGATGTCATTTGAGCTACCAAAGATCCCGTATGAATACAACGCGCTTGAGCCGTTTGTTGATACGGCGACCATGAACATTCATCATACGAAGCATCACCAAGCTTATGTGACTAACATTAACAAGTACATCTCGTCGGACAAGGGCGACGCGCTCAAGGGCAAGTCGATTCTTGAGGTTATCAAGTCAGCCACGGATGCGCCTGTGCGCAATAATGGCGGTGGTCACTACAATCACTCACTTTTTTGGACGTGGATGACGTCGCCTGGGTCCACGAACACGGCCCCGCACGGCGCCCTCAAGACCCGTATTGAGGAGGACTTTGGCTCGCTTGATCAGATGAAGCAGGAGTTTAATGCCGCTGCGTCATCACGTTTTGGCTCTGGCTGGGCGTGGCTTGGTGTCAAGGAAGATGGCAAACTTGCCATTACTTCCACTATTAATCAAGATAACCCGCTAATGCCTAACGTGGACCAGCCACTTATTCCCATTCTGGGTCTCGATGTGTGGGAGCACGCCTATTATCTCAAATACCAGAATCGCCGCCCGGAGTACATTTCAGCCTTTTGGAACGTCGCAAACTGGGACAAGGTTGTCGAGTACTACGACAATTATGCCTCGAAGGGCAAGGCCGTGGACATTTGAAGTCGAGAGCAAGAGGAGACTGTAGTGACGCATTCGTTGCTGTGAGTAAAGATGAGCTTGGAAAGACTTTTGTGTCTCCTTGAGGTTGTGATTTGTTTTCTTTGGTGAACAAGTAGACGGGTGTCTTTGAAGATAATCAAATCGCTCGCTACTACTTGACGCTTTCCTAAAATCTAATTTCAAATGGACTATTTGAATCTATTTGACTTTTTTGGTGTTACTTATGATCGTGGCAACTGACGATAGGGCCTTGTAAATGATGCAGCGCTACTACTTTGTCTACAATCAAGCTGTCTAAGTAGGCAAGGCATTTGTCATCTGCGCCGATGCATTCAATCGGATGCGGTACGATTTAATGCATGTTAAGCTGTACTGAGCCGCCGCTGAGATGTTCAATTGTATTTGCTCGCGTATCACTAACATATGACGATCATTTGATAGTATTCGATTACTAAATATGCTGCTTAGTCCAAGCCATAAGTCCGTTGTCAAGATCAGTGATCGTCGCTCACATTCAAGCTACAGCTCCAGTTCGTCCCGCTACTATATAACGCACCGTTCCGCAAATTTAAACCAACGCGTTTCAAATGGACGCTCGCCTATGCTGTCATGTTTCTATGATGCACTGTGTGTTAAGTGGCTTCCAACTTAGCGTGAAAGACGTAAACACGCACCACCTGCGCGGTCCATCAAAGCTGCACAGCAAGACAATGCTCAAGTCTTAGTGACGTGAGTATAATACAGTCCCCAAAGATCTGGTCGTCAATTTTACGATACACATGTAATTGCATGACCAGGAGAAGAACATCATCATATCGTTATGATGTAGTATCATAGCGAGGGCTACTAGATCGCTACAGGGTTGGTAGAATCAGCCAACTAAAACACACGTAACTCGTGCCCATTCTGAAGTAACAGCACCAGCTTGACGATTCAGTGGTGCCAATTACCCGAAGCCTTCACCGCTGAATGATTGTTTTAACATGTACAAAGTATGTACTTAACCATAAAAAACATTGCTCCAACGTCGTGAGCGGGTCCGTAACGGATTGTGCGTCTCCTATCTACAACAATAGATGCTCCTACTGCAGAAAGTCCTGCAGCAGAGAAAAGCAACGGGAATGAATGTTCATTTGCTACGAAGCCTCTTGCTCCAGTGCTACCTACGCGTGGTGATGGTAAAGCAGACATGATGTGCTTTGAAAAGTGATGGTCTAATTTATCGTTGGAGTTGTGACCGTAACATTCCCACTTGTTGTTACTGATGCTTTCATATAAACAAACAGTATTACACTTCTCTCGCATTTTGTATCATATAGGAAACAAGCGCGTTCACGCAGTGCAAGACGTAAACAACATTACAATCACCTTCAGACGTACTTACAAATAGTACATGTACACGTACGTATATGTACCATCGGCATGCGATGCCACGCTAAATGAAGTGTTTCGTCGTCTCGCTTGTACGAGAAGACTGCATTCTTTGAGGATGTCAACTATCAGCACGCTGCAAAACGCACTGACTTCCAGACGGAATAATGGCGTTGCAAAGTATTGAGGCACGTCAATCGATTTATGGATGGTAGTGCTGCCATTCCGTCATTATAGGGTTCGACCATGCCAATTAACATTCGATTGCCGAATCACTACGTCGGTGTTTAGATTCAAGCCAGTCGTAGATGGTCTCCATGTGGATGACAGCGCTTGAATATCGAAGCCGTGCAAGGCGAAAGAAAACAATACGAAAAAGTGTTTCTATGCGCTCTGCTCTACATTCTATAGGTAGAAAAGAGGAGGTAAAGGCAACGACTACTTTCCACATGCTAGATGACGCTTGGCGTGACCAGCTGGTTGCAGTTTTCAGCTGCGTATGTATACAGCTGGCTTGTTTTGGTTATTGACGGGACATCTTACCGACTTTGACGCCCAGTCTGATCTTTTTGGCCAGAGACGAGACTGCTAGTAAACCCAATTTCAACATCCTTTTTATATTGGCTGAAAAACAAGCATGAATATCGATGCGATTGCCAATCATGTGGCATTTGTTATTTCTTACCTCAACAGAATGAGCACGTACTTGCCGAGCGGCTACTTAACACACGCAAAGCACTTTCGTCCATCAACCGTTACTGGACCATTAGCTGCCTACGAGTTGGACGACGGCGACGACTTTTATTCGGACATTGACGTCGTCGAGCGAGATATTGACGCTGAGATTGAGGCGCGGCAAAAACAACCCGACGTTGCTTCAGCGCGTGCCTTGCCGCCTTTTTCGCCACCAGCTCTTCGTACAATGTCGCAACGGATGCTGCAATCATTACAACAACAACGTGCGCAAAACCGAGCAGCAGTTGAGTTGTCACCACGTAGACGAACGTCTAGAGCTGGAGAAAGAAACATGGGAAACGTCAAGGCTGACTTGAGCTCGGTGGCGAATAAAAGGACGCCAGTGTCTAGTAGTGTCACAATGACAGATACTGCATTTCATACGTCGCTATCATCGCGCTCTAGATCCTCGTGCACGGATCGACTGGAAGCTAGGATTTCCAAGAGTTTTCTAGCGCGAAAAGATCATGGACCTGGATGTAGAGTGATGAAGGGAGAACAGGACGAGCCATTGTTGTATTCGGAACGAGAGACGTATCCAGCCATGTCTTTGAGAAAGACAGAGGGGTATGGAAGAATGTCAGATAATCAATTTAGTAATGTGTCTACTCCTCAAGTAACCAAGATGCTGGAGATAATGGATAAGGAACGAGCCATGAGGACTATTCGACCTACTGTATCTTGTTCTGACATACCTTCGGATACTAAGAAGGATAACGGAGTGATGTTTCATTTTCAGCGAGGATCGTCGGTAACGAACGATGTGTTGAATGTTCGAATGGAAAGGCTAGCGTTGACTGACGGTAGAGCTGACACGCGTGTAGCGAATGCATTAGTGAAAGCGCAATCTTTGAAGCGTGTGACGGACCCAGAGTACATGAGTTTAGTCTCGCAACTGGCTACGACGGAGTCAATGGTGGATAGCATTGATAGCTGTATTAAGAAGCCATCGTTCTTGAATTTTGCTGCACATATGTTGAACGAAATGGAGTTGCTTGTTAAGACGACACAGCAAATTCGCACGAACGGCACGACTATGATTTTAGCCAACGTAGGCAAGCCCCAGCATGCTGACATGACACAAGCACTTCGGCGCCTCGTAGCGAGAGCAGTATTGGTTCAGAAGCGTATTGGTGTGGTCATGAACGCGGTCAAGCAGCTTGTGGTATGAGCTGTTAGTAGTTTGTCGTCTAAGTCGTAAACAGCGAGAATAATTTATGGCATGCGATCGGCAAATTTTTGAATAAGAGATGATGAGACGGACACGGCGATGCACGTTTGTTGCACGTTTTTGCATTTTTGCACATTTCAACAATACATTCTTGCCTATTTGAAATACATAATTGCACAATTGTTATTGCATGTAGCCTATTTTCATCACAAAATGATTCCGCTGTGTTATATGTAATAGATCCATCTGTTGAGCAAAATACAAAACAAACAGAGATGCAAAATAATTAGTTGAATAAAACTAAATCATGATTGAAGACGTCGCTGTTCCATCTTAACCGTTGTTTAGTACGTTGCTCACCATCGTTACAAGGTCGTGACGTATGAATTCAGCTAATGCTCGATCCTAAGTTTGCGAGGCCCGGCTGAGGTACGTTTCAATTTAACGTAACATGACCCGATTAGAACAGAAGACATGCGTGTGAAATGAATCTTTGCGCGCTTTTGCTCGGTGTCAGCAACATTGAACCGTATTGTCATTGTTCAGATTGCACTTTTGATAGAAAAAATGTCGGCTTCATGCGTGTTGTTCTTGCTATACTGACCACTAGCCTTTCCACCTCGTAATATATTGAAATTAGATCTATGCTGCGCAAACTAAGCTTACGAATGAATGCACTAAACAGCTTTGATGACCCGGCATCTTATCCGCTGATCCGTTTACATTCGGAAAGTAGGCCTGTGATACCAATGGAGGTCAGTACATTAGCTTCTGGGTCTAAAAGTCACCCAAGAGAATGAGCAATGCACCTTTTTGAAAGGAATCCGACTCGCTGCGAGGCGTGCAGCGGGGTTTTCGGTCGCATGATCTGAGCTCTCGATCCCCCCCATTGGCTGAACAGAAGAGCGTGAAGATCCACCTGTAGCAGTAAACACGTAAGTAGTCCGAATCAACGACAACACGCAGCCATTTAGCAGCAAAACACACCGATCTGAGGTCTTGAAAATCGATCGAACATGCCGATATTCGGTCTTTGAATTGCACGTGGCGTTTCTGGTCTTCCCATGCTCATCATTGGATTCCGCGAGGTCGACGAGTTGGATGTATCGCCCATGTATGGCCTAGCCATCGGTCTCATTGAAGGACGGCTAAATTGGCTGGCTTGAGTGACGAGTGCACCGCCTTCGCCTTGATGCATCATCCCCATTGTTGAACGGGTGGGGGACGGGAATTGTCGGACATTACTTGATTGAGATTTTAGTGTCTTGCACTGACGAATAGAAGTTAGTCTTGTGTTCTACACTTGACAAGAACAATTTTGCGATGTCACCATTTTTTCCCAGTTCCTGCATTTCCTTGACTTCTCCTTGTATGCCTGCAGTCATGGAATAAGCGCCAGAGAAACGTAGGTATGAAAACAAGGAATTGAATGCAAACTTACCTCGCGAAGCTCATCGTTTGAGGTTGTCAAAGCTTGCATCTTTGCCTTTGTTTCACGTAACTCCGCTTCAAGCTGGTCAGTGTAACTTTTCAGCTGAATGTACTTTTCTCCATGCTGAATCTGAAAAGTCTTCTGTTCTTCCGCTGCGATACAAGGCATTCATTGTGCTTTCACGCTACGACCTTGAAGGGCCATCACAATATCAACAAACCTTGTTGGCGTCGAGTTTCTTCCTATTGATGCAAAGACAACTTGAACGTGAGATCGCAAAACTACAAGTCTGCTTGAACTCGATTCAACGTTCACCTGTCTGCTCACGAAGAGTCAGTATGACATTGCATGTTCATTTAGATACTGACTTACCTGTATGAATCTTGCGCTAGCTGAAACTGCAGTGGAAAATATAGTTAGACCATGATCGTATCTGTACGAACTATCGGTGCATGAATACCAAGATAAAGTCTGCAAAAATAAACAATGTCAGCACCATACTGATAATCACTGTGATATAGCGTACCTAGTGCTTGCTGGAAGTGTTCTTTGCAGCATTTGTACCAAGTAAGTTAAGTCGTCATCGGTCTGTAGTCATTACAACGACAAGTTCGTACCAAAGCATGATGATGGATCCGCCATCATCTCTTCCCAAATGGCCTATTCAAAGTGACATGGAATAAGCAGCACGAAAATACCTTCACACAGACACTACAACACACAACCTCTGTCCTCTGTTCAAACAGGATACACACCAGCGTTAGTATTAACTTTCTTTTGCATCAGTATCAGCCTACCACAACCTTGGCGTCCGCTATACCATGAATCGTTCTGTCATACTGTCAGTTACTATATATAATCAACAAGGATATAGCTCTCCATTTTGTACAATTACGTTTCAGAGATTCCTCTACGCCTTCAATAAGTCAACAGACAATCAGCTATCAAACGACCATAACATGACACCAAAGATAGTGTAAAGAACCTACGCTTGACTCAAGTCTGCAACAAGTCGATACAAACAGCAACAACATCGAAACATGTCAGTTCATTCATCTTCTGACGAGCTACAAAATCATTCAGCTACTTCGCCTACCGACGCGACAGGCAGGACACTCTAATCTTCCCTGTCCAAAGTGTTTGTACGCGCATTTCTCCTACAGCTCACAGACACATATCAGCAGCAATGTAATCTGTCTATACCAAACCAAATATCTACTGCCTACACAGAACAAATGTCCACAGCTTGTACGGTAGCACGTCTCAGCAGACTGCGCGTCGGGCAGGATCGGCTCCCAGCACGCGTTGCAGCGCAGTTGCGGTCGGATATGCGACCCTGATGGTGTGGACACGTCGCCGGCGCCGTCCAGATCTCCTATCGTCGATGATGCGCGTCGCTGTCCACGATTACGCACGCTTGACGTCTCACTCATGCGGCTGTCGTCATCCATGGCACTCTTGAGCAATGCGGAAAAGCAGTGCGGGATACGAGGAGTGATGGTCGTCACTTCAACTTGTGATATGTTAGCATTTCTAATTTTTCATCTTCATTCGAAGTCAAAGTCGTTATTTCTAATTATCACATGTTAATTTCTATTTAATACAGTACAAAGACTAAATACAGTACATGCATCGGTAGTTGCTTAATAAGCATGGCGGACGTCACCGCCGTTGAGCAGGACACAAGTGGATGGCATGAAGAAGAAATGACATTGACAGCTTTGGAACTGCCAGCTGTTCCTCCTACATCCGATCCACAGCGATTGTTGGGCTATGTACTGCACATTCTTCCTCGCTACACTGAGATGGAAATGCTGTCGACTCACCTGCGACTTTACGTATCGACTCTGGAGCAGGACATGGAGCAAATCAAGTGCCATGTACGTTTACTTACACGTGAGGCATCAAGTGAGAGAGAGAAGAGGCATTTTTTGGAGAGATACGCGGCACAGGTGGTCAAGGAGCGCAACGACCTCTTGCATTCTGGAGGATCCTCGAAGAAGAAAGCAGCGGCAAACTCGCACTTTGTATGGCACAGCTGCTGTAAAAAGAATTTACGTCATGCAATGGATTTAGCGCCATCGATTGTTGCTTTTCGGGGTGAGAAGCTGCAGGAAGCGACGAAGCAGGTGGAGTCTCTGCAGGCAGAAGTGCACAACCAGGAATTGCTGCGGAAAGAGCTCGACTTCCTGCTTAAGAAAACGCAACGTGAACATGATAGCAAATTGTTAGCGGATCGCAAGCACATTCAGCAGCTGGAGAAGCAGATTTTGCAGCGCTCGTCTTTGCACTCGAGTCTAGAAAGGAAATTATATGAAGTCGAGTCTCTGCTTGCTAGACATGAGAGATCAAAGGAAGAGGATCTGGGTATATTAAGCAATCGTATTGAAGAGGCGCAAGCCCGTATTGCAAGTCTGGAAAAGGATAATGCCAATTTGCGTGAGCAGGTGAAAAGAACGGGCGACGACAGAGATCGCTTGACGGTATTGCTAGAAGAAACAACCGACAGCAAGAATGTCTTTGCGAAAAAAGTTGATGAGCTGCAAAAAGAGTGTCAGTCGCTGAAGTCTGAGGTAGAGGCTTTACGGTCCGAGATTGATATGCTGCAAACTACAGATATCAATGACATTCGCACGCAGTACGCTGCCAGAATAAACCAACTGCAGAAGGAGAGTGGCGCCAGGGAGGAAAAGTTGCGCCAAGAGATAGATCGTGTGAAGCAGGATTTACGAAATCGTGACGAATTGCTAGTACAGGCATCAAGTGTACGCCAATCTACAGCAAGAGAGAGTTCTAGACACCCTTTATCAAGTGTAACGAGCGGCTTGGAAAGCATACCTTATCCTAATAGCACTTCCAAATGGAGTGATGGTATCTTTGACAATGACCGCCAACTAGAAAGTGACAGAGTGGGGTCCTCTTCATTGATAAGTAAATCTTCTGAGCTGCGTGCAGCTTATGATTTAGCATCTTCGAGTGATGAAAACGACTTGAAGGAAGTTGAAGCTGACAGCAACATATTATCGATGTCAAGCTACAATGGACATTCACCTGATCAAAGCTGCGTCAATTCTAGCAAACTTGGCTACTCGAGAGAACTTGATGCAGTTTCCAGAGACCTTAGTACGTCGTCCAAAGAGCCCGACGCACGAACTCATGAAGATGATCCAGACGCAAGTGCTTCCAATGAGCCATTTGACTGGGAGACGTTTATTGACAGTGCTTCTGAGGTTTCTATCCTGCAAGATGAGCACCAAAAACGCTCTCCTTCAGCTATTGCAAGGCACTTGGAACTTAGCACTAGCACAATCTGTCACAATGACAGCTTTTTGAGATTGTCCAGTCCTCGGTTGACAGGGTCAAATTCTGCCCGTGCGGAGAGTTTCGTGGGCGAACAGCAACAATCCGGCGAAGGTAGCTTCCATATTTCTGATGCAATGAACAATGTATCGCTTTCCAATCAAAGTCTCGCTGAACTTGAGTTTGAGCACGATGAGGAAGAAAAGGAGTCTAATAAGGATGATACGCTTGTGAATAACAAGCAGGAGGAGCGCTGCAATCGAATCTTTGATACTAAAGCTATGGAAGAACAGCCTGGTGAACACAAAGGAAGCACAATGAAGGGAGAACATGCTCAAAATGAATTGGCTCGAGAGTTATACCAAATGCTCAATGGGCTCGAGCAGAAGCGCAAAGAAGAGGAGCAGAAGGCCATACAAGCAGAGCAGGCTTTGCTAGAGTTTCAGCAGTTGCAGGAGAGCCTTCATGCCTTGCATGTTCCTCCTGTCTCGCCAAAAGAATCAAGGAGGTGAGCAGTATCTGGACTTGTCTTGCTTAAGCTACCGCTCATATTAAATGAGCGATGTTGATCCAATCGTATCCTTAACTTTGTAATCGGTCGGTTGCGGACGGGCCTCGTACACGCACTCAACCACACCATGACGCCACTGTGAATACAAAAGAACGAAACAAGCTCCATGTCAATGTTGACATCGTCAAAAGATCCAACTCCACAAAATGTCTGCACCTTCTTGCTTTCTCCCTTGAGCCCAATATAATAGACTTTTGTTTCATCACCTCCATAGCTGTCCTGAAGAAATAGCGTCACATTGCAAACACCTTGAAACTTACGGACTCTACAGCAATACGTAAAACAGTGAGTGAATCATTCGCAAAACATCCCCAACTCTAGTTGTATACGTAAGTCAGACATACTGAAGCGGGTAGTCAATATTTGCCGAGTCATCCTCGATCAGATCCAATTTCTGTTGTGCAGGCAGCTCATTTGCGTTGGAAAAGTCGATATCGTCTCGATTCGTGAACCTAACATTGCCACAACTAATGTAAGCAATCTCTCGCCCTATTTTTCGTCTAGCTAAGAGCTTCGTACAGTTTGACGACTTTCGGATGCGTGCCATCGCCTGCACTGCCTGAAATGCAGATAGATTTGATGCTCACAGCCTCGGTAAAGGGGATAAATAATATCATCTCTGGATCATCTTCATTGCTTCCCAAGAAGCGCGAACGGTCCTGACGTTCGTGAAAAGGCTTGAATGGGTTTGCAACTGCTTGTGGGTCAAGTGCATTGAGTACTCGTAATTTACTAGTGTCAATGAACGGGTAGAGTGAGTCTCCATTAGCATCCTCTACTTCATGGTCATGGTCATGAATATGGCTGTTATGACCACCATGTGCCGAGTGTTCATCGTGGCAGTGTTCCATGTTGAGAAGAGGTTACAGAATGGTGTTATTGATTGGTTGAAATACACAATGGAGTGTGTATGTGTCTCAGCTGATCATGATCTATTCGACGAGTGTATCTCGCCATCGGATCAAAAGCTTGTAGCTGTGGATGGAGGTGATACCTTTACGATTGGAATAGTAGCTGACAATGGTGAAGTAGTTGGATGGGGACGAGCGTTCTACGGTGAGTTACCAGAAAAGCCTGTACACATAGAGCCATGCAAAGCAGTAGCATGCGGCTCGAATCACGTCTTGGCTTTGACTGCCTCAGGTCATGTCATGGCGTGGGGATGGAATAAAAATGGTCAAGTCACAGCAGCGGCAGCAGAAAACGTTGTGCGTATTCCAACGACTGTGAAATTTCCTATTCAACCGCAGGATCATTTACCTGTGCGGATCGTCGAGGTAGCTGCTGGAGGAATGCACTCGATGGCAATTGACACCTTTGGCCGTGTCTGGACATGGGGATGCAACGCTCATGGACAACTTGGCACTGGCTCAGAAATCAAGCAATTCAATGCACTATCGCTTGTTACACTGCCGCACAACGTCCATGTCAAGAGAATTGCTGCTGGGTGGGCACACAATGCGTTCATCTCGACGACAGGCGAGGTGTTCACTTTCGGTTGGGGGCAATATAACCAGCTTGGCCACGGCTCTACTCAAGACGAGCTGCGTCCTGTTGTCGTTGATGCTCTCCGTGGACTCGACAGTGACGTTGTGCAGGTTGCATGCGGCAACTGGCACACTGCAGGTAAGCCTATCCTACTACTCTTTGATCCTTTCAGCAAATAAGCATTTTAATCGAATTGATGACGATCGTGTGCCAAGCGCTGACAGCATCCGGTGATCTGTACACGTGGGGCTGGGGCAAGGATGGTCAATTGGTGCGTTTTAATGCAAGTAGACCCCATCATACATATGTGCATTGACATTGGTCTTGTTTTTCTTAGGCCCATGAAGCTTCTGTTGCAACACAAGTACTTCCGCGCGTCGTGAACGTATCGTCAAGTTTAGGTGTGAGTGACGATGGCCAGGACGTGATGGCAATTGCGTGTGGCAATCGCTTCACCTTGGCAGTGTGTCGTGACGGATCTATCCATTGGTGGGGTCCGCAGCCAGCAGGATTTGATGTGCACGGTATTCTGGCCTGCCATAAATTGTCACGACATCCAGGGTGGCTACCCCAGGATGGACTTCACGTTCGCAAGCTGGCAGCTGGCAATTCGCATGCTCTTATGCTGATAGAGAGAGTACAAACAGAAAACGCTGAAGGCACTACGTAAGAAAGATGTGCCACCAGGGCATATTGGTAACACATTGAATGGCGTTGGAGTCGCTGGAGAAAGGAAGTTCGGACAAACCTTTGATTAGTACTAAACTCCACATTATCTCTGTCAAAAAGTTGTTTTGGTCATAAGACCAATAAGTTCTCCGTCATGACACAAGAGTGTCAAGCAAGGAAGTAACAACAAAACTCGCTCTAAGTATACGATCACATGACGGTGCAACTACAGCCGCACGCACCAGCAGACTCCTCCGCCTTCTTCTTGTCCGTCTTCTTCTCGTGCTTGGCCGCCTTCCGCTCCTCCTTCATCTTCTTCACCTTGGCCACGCTATCGTTCTTGTATCCCTCCACGGTGCTCGTCACCTTTGCTGTAATGTCCTTAGCGTCCTCTACCACCTTTCGCGTCTTGTCCTTGACCTTCTCGGCTGCGCTGGCGTTTGGCTTTGGGGCAGCATTCCAGATCACATTCTCCTCTTTCTTGGCATGCTTTGAATGGGCGGGAGTGGGCTTAGCAGCTTGAGGTAGCTCCTGACCAGCCACAGGAGCAACGTTCCATGGAGAATCCGACATTGTGTACTGATTGCAAGTCTGAAGTTTAGGTCGAAGGCGAATCGCCGAATGAGCCAGAAGATCGACCCTGGGCGACCTGATTTGGAAAGTCAAATGGATATTTGATACAAACCTAAAGTCAAATCTGCAACCAATTGCAAGTGCTGGTGGAATGCAATACTAAATTCTAAAGGGAAGATGTAATCATATGGTTCGATCAATTTTCAGCAACGTTAAAATCCACACTGGGACATACAAAGCCGTATACAAACCTCAAAACAAATCAAGGACTAACGTATCTCTTTAGTCTTGCGAGCAACTCGCCTTTAAGAGCAAGCGCCGCAGAATGGCACGCTACGTAAGTAAGTAATTAAGCAAGCTATTGGATACTACATCCACCGACACCGCAGCATGCTACAGGAGTATCCGCTGACTTGGCGGCAACCGCTTCGACGTTTGGGATCTTCTTGACCTTGGTCACGCTGTCGACCTTGTAACTAGTTACGCCGTCAAACGCGTTCGCAATGGCTTTCTTATCAATCTTGACGTCCTTCACCACATCCTCCGTGGCCATTACAACCTCCTTGACGGCCGCTACATCCGCCTCTTTGGTCACCTTCTCTACGACGGCAGGTTCCTCGACGGGCTCTTCTTCCCTTACTGGCTTCACCATTTTATCAACCTTACAAACGTCAACTTCCTCTTGCACAGGAGTCGTGTTCCAGGCTGGAGACATATCAAGAGCCACATTCTCTGCTCCAAACACAGCAGAAACTTCTTCGACAGGAGCCTCAACCATTTCGGCTACTGCCACAACTTCCTGTTCAATCGGCTCCTCTTTAATAATGTCCGCCTTTTTCAGAGCGTCTGCTTGGACAGAAGTTGAGTTCCATGCGCTTAACACCGGACCGTCTTCTTCAACACATGTCTCCACAACGGACTTAGGAGCCGCCGTCACATATTCCGGCGCCTCCGCCACTGGATCGGGTGTCTCCACCGCAAGCTCAGGCGCGGCTATCTTGACAGACGCAGCTTCTTCCCACACCGCCGCCGCCGCCCAAGAACTAGAATCGCGTTCCTGGCCAGAAGCTGCAGTCCATGGACTAGCTGTCTCTAGAGGCGGTTCCTCAACAAACTGTGACTCAACTTCCACTTCAATAGCAGCAGCTTCCACCGCCGGTTCAACGACATCTTCCGGAGCAACAGATTTTCTTACAACGGCAATCGCCTTTTTTGTCGCAACTGGGACACTTTCCTCCAAATCAGGCGTAGAAGTCCATGCACTAGAAGCTGCGAGAGCTTCCTCCTTGCTCGAAACGACAGTTTCGTCGACAACTGGAGCAAAGGCTTCTCCAACACGCTCTACCGGGGCAGACGCGGCAACAACTGCAGGCTCTTCTGCGACTCCAGCATCTTCATCAGCAACTGCTTCGTTGACAACAGGTATCGTCGTCCACGCACTTGTAGTCGCTTCCTTTACAGGAACACGAACCCGCACACTCCTCGGCTCCTCGTCCTGCTCCTGCGCTCCTAGCTTCTCCTTCTCCACGACTGCCTCCTCTACTAGTTCATCCACAATAGTAGCAAAAGTCTTCTTCACAGAATCAAGTGTCTTGTCCACGACCTGTTCATCTACATCAGACGTCTCTGACGTCCACGATGACGTCGGTACCGTCTCTTCAGCTGTCGCAAGAGGCGCTGTTGTCCAAGGCGATGAAGCAACGGGATCTTTTACCTCCTTCGCGGATTCAAATGCCGCCGCAAAAACGGGCGTCGGCTTTGTCGTGGTCAGTTGATCGTCCATTTTGTCGGGACTGACCACATCAGACTCACGTTCCGTCTTCGTATGCGACGAAGAAGAGTCTGGAGTCCTGAACGGATTGCTGGTCTGGAAAGGAGATACAGACCACGGACTCACAGCCTCAGGACTGGTACTAGTGACGGGGGCAACATTCCACGGGCTGCTGTTCTCGGAGTTCATGCTGGTTTTAGACAATTTGTACTTCTGCAAGAGTTTAATCACTGCAAACATCCACAAGACCCAGAAAAAGAGGCAGAGTTAAGTAAACAAGTGAATCAAGGCTGTCAAAACCACAAGTGAGAGCGCAGTTGCGGTAAATATGTGCCTAAGTATCCCAGATGCCTGTCGGTCATATCTACCGCAACACTTGGGAACTGTATGCAATGCATTCTGTCCCGCTCCGTCTGCCTCACTTAGAAGTTCTATGCCAAACAGAATCGGACACTTTTGATTGAACGCACCTCGCTTTTCACCAACAATGTCACAGTCTATATGCTATCCCTTAATGCCGTTTGTACAGCGCTTAGTAGAACTCAACTCAAGATTGTTTGATAATGAATGACCTTATTCATTCGAATCAAAGAGCACGTTGTCATCGAGCGGCTGCCGCTTGTTCTCGTCCATCCCGATGTTCGGACGGAAAAAATTCAGAGCAAGAAATCAGGCTGCTTCTATTAAAAAGTTCTATTGCGTTTGTGATTTTTTAGATGGCTACACCAGATGCAGCTGATTTTCGCACAAAACGGGCAGATTTCTAAAGGTCTGGACGATGAACGTGCAAAGACGATCCAATTTAGACTGAAAATTATAAGAAAAAGTAATAGTGACAACTTTTGTCATCTGATTGAATGATGGAAAATGTTGCCAGAAATACTGATTCGCTTTGTGTTGGTTGCTATGCAGGGTACTACTTTGATATGGAGATTGGTTCAGCACAAGTGATCTGCTTTGATTTACCAGTGCTCTCTCAACGAGCAATTTGCGCGCTGTAGTTCTCACTAAAGGTGCCAACGCCAAGATTTTATCTTAAGTAATGTACAGCACGGTACATGAACGATGCCAAGTAGAACGGAAGCAACTTTTGAAAACAGTCGGGTCCTACCTGTTCGTGCACTTGATATATGACAAAGTCAATTGAGCTTTTGACAAGGTTGTTCCACAATTTTTCTTGACTCGGTAGACCCGCAAGGACGTTGTCTCACACTTACACGCGAACTGGACACTTTTGTAAATCGTACTCATGCCGAGATAGTCGACGATTATGACAATAACGAATTTTGCCTGCATTGTCTTCCGTCAGAACGATCAGAGTGGTATTTGACTCAGCCGTCGTTCTCAACGAGATTACAGCATACCTACCAAACAACTAACTATGAAGATGCTACAAAAACGACGACGAGAATGCTCTGACGCTTAGGTACACGCTTTATGACTTATTATCCACACCAATCCCCAGACAAAGAGCAGGCAAACGAAATGCACTTTGGTCGGTTGCAAGGTGTTCATGCTAGCTTCAGAATGTCAATAAAAAATGAGGACTACCCAAGAGATGTTGAAGGAATGAATCAAATACTTACGCTAACTGCTTGTCGAGTGAGCTTAAATGGTCAAGAAGCCTCATGCACACGTTACGAGGAGTCGTCTCCAAAAACGACTTCACCATTACATCTTGTTACTTGTACAGACAATCGGTTGCAATAAATTTAAATAGTGGAAATCACTTGATCATCACACAAGAGCAGTGCTGGAACTTTATGTGATCGGGAGTTAGAATGCGACAAGTCCTAGGATTTGAAACCAGCGCAGAAAAATGTGATGGCAGCCAAAATAGTCAGGCGTCAGCATGGATCAAAGCAGGGTGACCGAATTATACAGTAGAAAGCATATACCACGCAAAAAGTGATGTGAAGTAGCGTAACGAAGAAACCTTGACACGATATTACTAGTTGCTGTCTTGTAACAAGGCAAGCCGCGTTTTTATACATGAAAGTGCGGTCATCAGCATTTTGCTTGGAGGAATACTCGGTAAATTTGAAGGATGCCACGCCGTGAGAGCGGTTGGTGCTTGATGTTTGCGCAATGTGTGTCGCAGCCTTGTAACAATGTCAATGCTATCTCTGTCCATTATCGAACATAGTTGGACGGAACGAAAAGCTCGAATGGACGCAACTAACACACAGGCGACAACGACTCCGGCCAAGGTGGACGTCGACTACGTGCTTGTGGACTTTGAGCCGCTTCACAAACAGCGTTGGCGTAGTGAGACAGTGCGCCTCGTGTGCGTGGAGTTCCCACCACACACGCAGAGTTTGTGGCACCAGCACCTGAACTACGGTATCTACGTAGTCATAACGCCGCTCAACGCGACGGAGCAACCGTACGGAGAGGAGCCACGTCCACTGGTACATGACAAGGGTTCTGTTTTCTGTCGCGACCATACGAAGGACAAGCTGCTGCATGTCATTACTAGTCACGAGACACCGCTCTTCATCGTAGAGGTGGAGCTGCTGAAAAAGAAAGAAGATGTCATGGCTCACGATCAGGTGTCGTTGCACGCCAGCAAGGGCGTGGAGGTGCTGAATAACGAGCCGGAATGCCGTGTGTATCGCCTCGTGCTCCAATCCGATGCTAATGATGACCAGTCGACGATCGAAATCTCGCTCAACCTGCCAACTGGCGCTGTGTTAGTCGTGCTGGATGCTTGTGAGGTAAAAATTACCAATGCGTCAGATAATCCGTCCGTTGATACAGAGTGTACACTTGGCACTAAAGGTTGCAGATGATGTCCAGCTGACCGCTGGCAGATTTAATCTCAAACTCGTGTCATCCAGCTCGAATAAGACGGAATTTATTCTCGCTGAGGTCTACTAAGAAAAAGACAGAGTTTATTCTCACTGAGGTCTATCAAACTAATGAAGTTTTAGTGTTCAAGGCAAGTGACAACAACTCGTTGTTTCGAGTGTTATCTATAGCGTGCAATATTACAGAAACGTCGGGAACACTATCGTAATCATATTGCATGTGGTCGAGATTCCTACATCAAAACAACGAGCGGTGATTGGTTGGCTTTTGACCACCGACGCAGTATAGTTAGTTTTGATTGATCAAAAAAGGCAAACCAATCAGCCAATGAAATGTATCGATTTGTCAAATCCTTCGTGTGCATGAATCAGACAGATCCAAAGCTTCACCATGGCTTCCATGTCGTTCTATTCGCTCCTATTCTCCGTGGCCTTGAGCTATTTGATCACCATCACTAGTGCACATGGTCCAATTATTGGTACCATTGCACATCCGGCCTCGAAACATGGTGATTACATTGCGGCGTCGTATGTCAAGTGGGTTGAGAGCGCTGGTGGTCGTGTGGTCCCTATTCCGTATAACGCGCCGAAGCCATACATTGAGCAGCTGCTGCCGCAACTCAATGGTCTTTTGTTCCCTGGTGGTGCTGCTGACGTGAATGAACGCGCTGAGTGGCTATTTCAATTGGCGCTTGAGCTTAATGACAAGGGCGTTTACTTTCCTGTGTGGGCCACTTGTCTGGGCTTTGAATGGATCGTGCAACTTATTACAAAGGACGTGCATTCGTTGGACAATGGACTTGACGCCATGAACATCACTCTACCTTTGGATTTTACAAAAGAAGCTCCGACCAGTCGATTGTTTAGTCAGGCCAGTCCAGAGCTTTATGCATGGCTCAAGAACAAACCTATCACTATGAACAATCACAAGCACGGCATTGCTGTCAAAAGGTTCAATCAATACTCTTCTCTCACAGAGTTCTACACTGTGCTGTCCACCAATGTAGATCGTCAAGGGATCGAGTTTGTTTCGTCTTTCGAGGCCAAGAAATACCCGGTTTATGGTGTGCAATTCCATCCTGAGAAGAATGCCTTCGAGTTTGGAAAGTACCCGGATGGTACTCCGTACGAGGTCATTGATCACTCGCGTGAAGGTGTCGCGAGTGGACAGTTCTTTGCCAATTTCTTTATTGACGAGGCTCGAAAAAATGAGCTACGCTTTGAAGACCCCAAGGTGGAGCGCAAATCGTTGATTTACAACTACCACGTATCAACTATTAAGGACCCAGTCTTTGTCGAGTCGTACATCTTCAAACATGACTGCAATAAGAACTTTTGGAGCATTTAGGGATGAATACAATCAAGTTGGCGACGGAGGCTATAGATTGCAGTAATTAAAAAATGAAATGGTATTGCTTTGGATATCCGCGTGTGTACCAAGTTGATAGATGAAGCTAATAGACCTCTGCCAAAACGAACTGCGTCTTTGTCGTGGCCGAAGACATGAGTTTGACTCCAAACTTGCCAGCATTGAGGTGAACATCACCCCCAACTTTTAGTGCGATCTCGTACGTCGTATCCTCTTGCTTCGTTGATGCTGTGCAGATTTCCACTTTACAGTCGTCCAGCGCTAACAACACGGCTTCAGTCGGCAGGTCAAGGGAGATTTCAGCAATTCTGTCGATACCATTCTGCAATGTAAAGCGATACACACGGCACTCTGGTTCGTTGTGCAAAAGCTCGATTCTAGAGTGTAGCGACATGTGTCCATTTGGTATGATGTCAGCCTTTTCTTTAAGCAGCTCGACTTCAATGAGGAATGCAGGCAGCTCGCTGGTAGTCGCTAAATGAATCAACTTGTCTTTCGTATGGTCACGACAGAAGACAGCACCTTTCATTTGCACGAGAGGTCGTGGCTTCTGGCCATAACAATGCTCGACTACATTGAGCGGTGCCATGACCACATAAATGCCGTATTTCAAGTGTTGATGCCACAAACATGTCGTATAGGGAGGAAATTCCACACACACGAGTCGCACGGTGTCAGTGCGCCAGCGCTGCTTGTGCATTGGCTCGAAATCTACCAGAACGTAGTCAACGTCCGGCTTCGTCTCGGCTTTAGGCGCCTTCGTATTCATCGTGTGGTGCTTTTCTCTTCTAACTGTGGAATTTGGACGCCTCAATATCATACATAAGCGAAAAAGCTGGATGCTATATTGTTAAGTTGGAATCGGGGCTACGAGCCGTCACCGACAGCGCAAGATTCTTGATACAAACGCTTATATAATCTTGACGTCTAGCTCAGAATTTTGCTACCAATTATGCAATGGACAGCGTAAAAAGGTTTCTTCTACGCGTCATTTTTGCCATCTTGTAATAGAAACTAACAGCGAACAAAACCAGTTATTTGAGCTGTTAAGCTATTGCTGTGAGACTAGTGGATGTCCCTGGAACTTGCTGTTAACAATAAAAAGCTTCGATGGTCATTTGCTAATCTTGGTCAAGCATGCCATTGTGCTGTGCTTGTTGACATTGCAAGTCGCGATAAATAATGATTCATGGTAAGAGTCCTTTTTCGTTATACTTTGTTCACGATCGTGTGTGAGGCTTGCTTGAAGCGGTACATGCCCGTAGAAGCAGTCTCATCGAGATTCGAGACTGCATCACTCTTTTGAACCGTTGTGCATCACAAGCTGATATTTCTGGTGCTTGGGTATCAAGAATAGACTGGCATTCACGCTGTTCACATGCTAGCGCGTCTGAGTGTTTTGTAAGACCTGAATCGACCGTAGATGAAATATACGAAGCTTCATCTGCGAGATCTGTAGGGCAAGGCCGTTCAACCACCAGCGTGAAGTATAAAGATTCAATTGTCAAGGCTGTATGATATATTTCGTTGACTCACGTGGGGTTTGCACAACGGACTTTCCTTTCCCCGTCATGAGATTTACTCGTTCCTGCTCTCCAGGACGCCAGGCTGTGTATATTGAGAGGCAGGCGATAACAAGACATTCATTACGGCAATCTCAAGTTTTAACTGTTGATAAAGATTGTCCAGATAGAAAAGCTGCCATCTTTGTGACTTTCACATTAAGGTTCCTCAACATCGAGCTTTTGGCTCACGCAAAATGCTCTATTCATGAAGCTCGATGCATAGGTTGCTTGAATCGAGAAACTGAGAGCAAAACAGCAATGGCTGTCCCAACTGAGTGAGGAATCCATGAGCGGCCGGGGAGACGGGAGGAAGTTTGACCGCATGGTCCAACCAAACACCTAACGGCCTTTCATTCGTTTCATCAATAAATTGACTCTTGAAAATAAGATAGCAGCCAGATGAGGAAGTATTGATCAATCGTGTAATGTCAACGGATACCCGCGGACTAAACAGAAGAACATTATACGTGAAAATGGAAATGTACAAATATTCGCTACTTCAACTTCGTTGCAACCTTGTGGATCCAGTCCACAAGCAGCGGGAACAAAGCAGACACACTGTCATTGATGAGACCCAAGAAAAACTGCTCTGCCTGCTCGTCCGTTAAATCCAAACGAAACTTTTCCTCAACCTTCAATAAAGTTGTAGCAGGGTTCGCTGATAACTCTTCGATACCAGAGTCAGCCATCAAGCTGAGTAAGTTCAAAATCAAGATCAGCACTCTTGCGCAACCAATTATATGCTTGGCAGCAATACGTCGTAAATTTCTGGTAATGCTCGCTCGTGGGGCCGCCCATGCCTTCAACCATCTCTTTTGTCAGCTTAAACGGAGGTGGATAGGGCTTTGGATCAGCTCCAAAGACAAAGCCAAAATCAATGTGGAACATGTGGCCTTCTGCCTTCATCATCAGATTATCCAAGTGACGGTCACCAATCCCAAGCAAATACGTCAAAACACAATAGCCGGCTACTGATTTCACGTAAGTGCTGAGCGATTCCGGTGCAATTCCAAACTCTGCACTCGGATCCGGATTATGCTTCCGTAAAAAGGTCACGATCTGTGGCGATTCAAAGTGAGAGACCACATACGAAACGGGATACGAATTCTGAACAAACTCCATCAGACCATCATTCGCACCTGTTGCTAAAATACGGTACGGTGTCAACTTCAAATCTAAATTCACTTTTTTCAGCAACCGATCCATCAGAATAAACATTTGCATGATCAGCTGATCTTGACGAAGATCGTCGCCGTTCTTTACCATGAACTTATACATCGGTCCTTCCTTTTCACGGTGCAGGAGACTGATCATGCGGGTCGGTAACGATTCACGCGCAATGCTCATATCACTTCCACCAAACATCGACTGACTTATGTTTGGTGGATGATGGCCTTCGCCTTCTCCACTGATTAGGTGATACGGTTGATCAGTCGGCGGAATCAAAGTCTGGAATTGAATCACGGCCGGGTACATTGCACTTTTGAACATCTTCGCCGAGGAAGCAACGACTCCACTTAAATGAACTACTGGATCCAAAGGTAGAGAGATAATAGTCCCTTTAGGCCACGGAAGCTGCTTCAAATACTGCCGCAGCTTCTCTTCCTTTTGATCCTTTCTGCCCTTCTCTTCGCGAGCCTTGTTGTGAATTGCCAATATGTGACTCATAAAATCACGCTGAGCCATTAGCATGTCGTAAATCGGTTTCTTCTCCTCGTCTCGCTTCATTTCGGTCAGCATCTGGTTTAAAACAGTGTGAAAGATCTCCGAGTCGTTTGTTTGCTCACCTGCTTCCACTTTTAGGTACCAATAGAAATAGTTGGCCATTTGAAAGTTTGTGCTTGAGCGTGCAATAAGGAATCGAGCAAGTGGACCAAGGCTTTCACAAGCCATCGATCCATCCGTGCTGCCAGTTTCATCGCCACTCATTGCTCCACGCGAAGATGTAATGCCAGCGCCAGGTTTCTCGTACCGTAACGCTTGGACGAGCTGTAGCAGAAAGTCAAGCAAGTCTTCGTTCTTGGCTGTCGCTAAAGTAGACACCGCAAAATGGCGCACAATCTCATGCTTGAACTCCTTCTCACGACCCAACAGCTTGAGAGCGTCGGCAATATCAATCTCACACCATTGAGAGAGTAGATCTGTCGCTTGCTTCACCTCCAACTCGTCTTTCCAATCAACTGACAGCAAAAACTTCACTACCGCCTTTTTATTGTCTGTCAAAGTGTAGCGAAATTTCCAAAGCAAATCCTTGTCTTCATTCTTCAGATTGTCGGTCGGCGTTGCCAGCAAAAGCTCAATCCGTGCCTTCTCGTCACGACTGGGCTTGAGATTGGGATCAATCGATCCGCGTAGAATGTCGCGAGCGAGCCGACGGTACTTGCGTTCGGCCGGGTTATCTTCATTCAAATCAGGATCCCACACGGTCACAAGACTCGGCAGCTCTCTCGATCCAGCTGACGCCACATTTGCTAGATCGTACGACCCACTGAGGGTGTGAGAATCATACGACGCAGTAGCCGACGAAACATTTCCGTTCTCATAGCTCATCCGTTTGGGTCCCATTTCTGCAGTATATGAAGACGTCAGATTGCGCTGTGAGTAGGGCTCCTCTTCATATACAACGACATCTCCAAAGTAGGGCATCTCAAGCCACAAAAGGGCGTCTTTGCGATATGAACAAAAAGGTCCAAGTGCGTCCTTTCTTGTCGGTGGTTCACTGCCTCGTCGAATCCGAGCGATGCGTCGATCGGTGACGCTGTCCATCCACTCATTGCGCGCAATTTCTTTGCGCTCATACTTCTCTCGCAGCTTGTCCAGTCGAAAACACTCTTGTCTCACCCACTCTTCGTCAATCTCAGATGGGGTTGCAGTGTTTGGAGACGAATCTGCCTCACGCCCTTCCCAAATGCGGAGACATTGCACACCGTCGCGCAGTACGCCCTGTTTGGTAAAGAAAGAGATGGTTGAGCCACCGATCGGAACCCAGCCGACACCCCAAATAGTGATAGCCAGGAGCGAATTGCATGATAGATCGCGATATCGCACAGGAAAAGAGATCCATTCATTCCAGTAAATGGTAGAATTGCTGCACTTGGTCGGTCCCTTGGAGCTATAAAGAGGACGTAAGAAAACATATCAATTCTTTCTTTCTTATAATCGTAAAAGCCATTGAAAAGAAGCACCAAGAACAACAACATGCACATACATACCTGACTACCATCGAATGCAATGGAAGACCATCAGAAAAGACCTGAGCAGTTAAAAAGATCTCACTTACGGGTGAATTCCGCACCTCGGATGATGAACCTGCAAGTTGTTCTAGCCCAGCAAAATGCGCCTCGGATACTGCACGTTTAGGTGCATCACCACTGACAGAGCATCCAAGTGCAGGTGCCAGCTCTATTAGTGAAACCTTGACGGAGATCCCCGTACTTACGCCGCTACTAAGATAATAGCGATACTCCTTAAGACGGCTCGTCATGGTTGCACTTCCGAATTGACGACAAGAAGAAAGTTGTAAATGTTGACTGAAGGTAGGATTCGATCAAATGGGTCATAAAAAACCTTGGTGTGGTATAGGTGTTGCTGAAGCCATGTTGAATGCGTAGCCATCGAGAGGGAGTCTATCCAACTCTTACTAAATGCAGCAAAGCCAAGTATCATTGGATGACATTCGTCGTGTTAACATGCATTTTACTAGTGTCTAGCTTTGCTATACAATCTCGTGCATTTCAAGTCTCTTGCGGCAATAATACTAAGGCAATGTCTTACACGTCTTGGTGCCTGCGCGTCGCTTCAAAATTGTTACGTTCAAGGCTTGCAATTGGTATCGGAATTTTGGCGAGCAAAATGAAGAAATGAGCTGTGGATATTGCTTTAAAATGTCTGCCTCCTAGCACAGTAACCAACATTTTGCTTTGACAATAAGCGCAAATGTACCTTGCTAGCTATACAATATCGTCATCTCGAGCATACATGCCGAATCAAATGCATTTTCACGGCATTTTGCGTCACCAGAACCAGCCGAAGGCCAAAGTGGTGGAAGTGGGCGTGATGTGGTGACCACGGTGGTGCCTACTTTATGAGATTACCCTTGTGTGTTTTCTCTGCGATCATTTACAATGCCACTGTTTGAGACATACTTGCACGGTGAAATTTGTATGTCGCTTCGTAATGTCGTTAAGCAATGAAGCGAAATTTTGCACAGAATAAACCCAATTCATGATGTCTTGCGTACGTTTGTATTTGTAGGTAGTCCACTTGCACTACAATAAGAAACTATGCTTTCCGTCTTCCATAAACGCTCCGTATTCTTAAATTTATTAAACAGCAACTTTGCTGTCATAAGAGCGCAAATTCGCAGCCTCGTCACGTCCTTCTCGCTGAGCCACACAGCAAAGGTTCGGACTAGGCCGAAAAGGTACCTACATAAAAAGACCAAGTCGCTCGGAGCTTTCCAGTCGTTGTCAAAGGTTCATGTTCCACCACCACAACAGCAATCAACGCTTTTGTAAACCCATTCGCGCTTTGTTGCCTTACAATATGTAATGCAAGCTTGCAAGGCTTCTCGTGCTAATGATGAAAGAAACAATATACATACGGGCTTTTTTGAACACTATGAACAAAGTATGTATTGTTATTTTTTGGCTGAGGGTTGTAGACTAAAGATAAAGCCAGGGGTCAAACTGAAGCTACCGACAAGATTAGCTGCAGTTTATCAGCAGTAATGCAAAACTCAAGCAGACTAGATTTCCAGCTACATCAAAGCTATAAGTTGAGTTTGCGCTCGTACGACATTAAAAAAACTGCGTGTAGCTGCTTTGTAACATTTACACAAAACGAAAACAAGAAACGTAAAGGCTTGACTTGAAATATGTTGTCCATTTCTGGATAGTAACCCATTTTAGTCACTACACTTGATCTTAGCCTAGGACTGAGAAGGTATTACCCATTTTAGTCATTGCGACTGCACGACGATGACGAGGGGGCGAGCATGCAGAAAAAGACCAAAATCAGTCCTTTCTTTGTGAATCAATTCGTACTTGGTCTTTGTATACTCTTCGCAGACCAAGCCGTGGCGTCGAGGCCCAGACTCTCGTGTTACACGGAGAGAGAAAAAGAGAGTGCAGTCCGTCCGTCAGGCTAAGTCTCCCCCCTCCTCATAGCTGCCCCTATCGCAGAGCAGAACGTACTTTTGACGTAAGCCCGCAGCTTCTCTAGGTCTGTGTGTGTTGTGTGAAGGAAGACTGAAAGGAAGGAACAGGACCCGACCCCCCTCCCTCCTCGTATACTTAGGTAGACAGCCCGGAGTCGCACCCATGTCGCGCAAGGGACTTAAAGGAAGCAGCACCATCGGTGGAAATGACGTGCTAACCATTGACCAACTGCGCCACCAGGATGACTGGGTGCTAGATACGGAGCGATACAGATGCCACGTGTGCACGCGTAACTTTACGCGTTTCCGGCGAAAGCACCACTGCCGTAAGGTACGACGGTATCGCTATATAAGAAGCCTAAGACATCAACTTGCTCACTATTAGTTATTGTGCCTGTGTGTGGTGCTTTATGTGAATTTTGTTGCAGTGTGGCGAGGTAGTGTGTGGTAACTGCACGCTGAAGAAAGAGGCGGAGCTGCCCGTCATCGGTCGATCACTTGTTCGTGTCTGCATGTCCTGTATTCTGTCGCATGCCAACGGCCAGAGTAATCCACAGCCGCCACCCATTGCTCCTACTTCTGGCACGGCCGGCACGGCTTCATCGCCACCCCCGCGTGAGGAACACTGGGAGGCACAAAATTTCCACTCGCCCACAGGCAACTCAGAGGGCGATTTGTCGCATTTTACTCGTGACTTTCAGCAGTCTGAATTTGACTATTCGCTGGACTTTAGCTGGGACCATCCGTGGCCTAAGCCTCCTACTGTTCCGGGCGAGTCCGACCGTCTTGAGATCTTGCGTGGGTTCGACATCATGGACACGCCCAGCGAAGACGTGTTTGATATTATCTGCGATCTTGCGAGCAACGCCCTCAAGAGCCCCATCGCGGCTGTAAGTTTGTTGGACGAGGATCGCGAGTGGTTTAAGGCCAGCGTGGGCCTTGCACAGAACGAAGTGCCAAGGTCTGTGTCATTTTGCGCGCACGCCATCATGTCTAAAGAGCCCATGGTCGTCATGGACACGTTGCTGGACAAGCGATTTGCAAAGAATCCGCTGGTGACAGGTGCGGCAAAGATTCGATTTTATGCTGGGGCGCCGATCTGCACGCCGTCTGGTCACCTTCTTGGTACGGTATTTGTGTTTGACACGCATCCGCGTAATACGTGTGATATTGCAACGCTCGAGAAGCTTTCGAACGTGGCGATGAAGAATTTGGAAGACCGTAAGAATGCTGTGGCTGCTCCTCTTGATAGTAGGGAGGCCGTGGAGGTCGTTGAAGGCGATGAGCAGCAGACAAATGTTCCAAAGCGCGCCGCTGAGCCGCTCCGAGAATCAGGGATTGGAATTGCAAACCAAGTGGTGGCTCAACCTGTTGCTGGCGCGTCACAAGATCTTGTGGCAGCTAACGCTGGTGATGGTCAAGTGACGGCAGGTCCAAAGATGGAGACGATGCTTATGGATCTGCTGTGCCGTACCACTGAGACGCAACAGCAGTTAGCAACACAGCAGGGAGCAATGTTCCATACACTAGGTCAACATACTGCTGACATCGACAAGTTGGCGACGGCGATGGCGCGTATGGAGGCAAAATTAGACGCAATGGTGGAGTAAAGCGGTGAGAATGGTAATGCGTGATGCATGCGCAGGCCAAGAGAAGTAGGAACAAATTGTGTGAGGTCACGAAAGGAAAAGAGAAAGCAGCAGATTCATTCATTCGCATATTTTTGATCATCTTGGAATTGTAGCGTATAAAAAAGGTAAGGACGGAATCAAGGCGACAATAACTTGTATGTACAGTAGAAGATCATGGACAGTCGTAACATAAAAAATGGTCTTCTGAATGAAAAGCTGATACTAAAGAGCTCTTATTTCGACAATCAGATATAGTCCATACTTTTGTGAGACTAACTTTCTTATCAGAGCAAGTTAACCTTTCTAGACACTGCTCAAAAAGGATAGAAAAAGGGCCAAAAAAGTCAAACTGTCAGTCAACAAATAGCCAACGATTTCCCAGCGCTAAAACTGATTACAGCAAATGCCCAGCGCAACGATCACAATGCTTTTATCTACGCTTATTATGTAATGCCCAAGCGCAGTAACGTAAAGGATTTGATGGTTCTTCTGTCGCGTAGATGCTACAATTTGAATAAGAAAGATGCCAACACGCGTATGGCTTATGAGTTAGAGACGTTAAAGTACAACTAAAAACTGCAAGAAAATAGTTGAGAGGATCTAGCCGATGCTGTCTTCTTGGTCATGACAATTGCATTCTACTGCTTGAAGGTCAAATTAAAGCCTCATTAGGCATCACTTATGGCTCGTGACGTAAAAGCTACTTGACTTTTGGCATCAAAACCGTAACGTTAGCTCAAATTGAAGCTGTTTGGTACAATATTGCGCAAGAAATGACTCAAGAACCTTTACGGACCCAATATAACAGGTCAAGACACAGTGGTCGTTGCACATGTAATAGCAGTACCGTAGCTTTACAGCAATCTCTTAGATGACTTCAAAAATTCTGGAGTGTAGAGCGGTGGGCATTTGCTTGCGAGAGAAAGAATAAATTTAGATGTACTGGGTCCTTCAATTTGGACGTAGACTATATGGGCGCTAACGTTCCCGTACACGAAATGGTACTCAATCTCTTTTAAGGCTTTATCAAGGATGTAGTTGCTCATTAAGAGGTTTACCAACAATAACTTGACGATTGCATAAGGCTACCTACTTGAATGTAAGAGTTTAGTAATAAAAATTGAAAGATTTATGGATTGTATTCAAAAATAAATCACAGACATTACTTTTTAGGTCCTTCGCTCGCACCCTACTTGCGTTTTTCAGCCTACTGACTATCTTGCGACCTCTATCGGTATATACAAAATTCTTACTCAACATAACAACAGTGATACGTGAATTTTAAATCTAACTCCAAAACCTTTACACTGCGCAGCAGACGATTGCCTTTTCATGAGGACTGCCAGTCTTTCATGCGTTCGGCAGTACTCCAACATCACCTGACCGTTTTTTTACCTTCTCACGAGCGATTTTTGGGAACAAATTTTGATGTTTTTCGTGCACTTGTATACATCTGGAATCCTAGCTTGACATATCTTCACATGTCTTCGTAATTGACAAGACTCGTTGCTTTCCATACCCACCCAGCTCGAATAAAATTCCTTTCGCCGTGCTGCTCAGTATTTGTCGACATCCGTAGATGCTCTTGTAGCATGAGCTACCAAAGAAAAGCTGCTTATCACGAAGGGCAGAGGAAGACAAGCTCTAGGAGCTATACGTCTTATGTTCTTTACCTTCTCAAGGCTAGCCTTACAAGTGTGGTGAAGCGTTTCAAGACTTGGTAGGCCAGAAGACCGGTGGGTCAAAGAGAAGAAGACCCACCAAGGAGGAGCGACCGTTAGGTAAGGGACAGAGAGACGGGACACTAAGAAAGGGACGGGGGACGACCGTTGGGTGAAAAAAATGTACGGCTTAAGCGTGCTCCATTCAGAGGTATTAACCACGGTTAGTCAGATGGACTGCGGTTTCTCGAGGTGCACCTGTCTTTTCGAGGTGAACCCTGGTCCCTCGTTGGTAGACCCTGGCCTTTCGTGGGAGACCCTGGCCTTTCGTGGGTAGACCCTGGCCTTTCGTGGAGAACCCTGGCCTTTTGTGGTAGACCCTGGTCCCTCGGTCACCAGGCCGCTCAATCACCCGGCTCCTCGGTCCCTCGACAAGCAGAATCAAGAATCAGGTCTCGGGGGTAAGGATAGAGTGAAGAAGTTAAAAGATAGGACATTAAATACTTGTAAAATTGCGATCTACATAGCACGACCATGTCGTGTTCTCAAGTGCCTACTAAGTCTACCCACCTGTTCCGGGAAGGGATATATTTTGGCTCCTCGTCGAAGACAGTTGTGTGGTGAGACCCAAGTGCGAATAGAACCCCAGTATAAATTTATCCTGCGGGTTCGTCCAAGTAGCACCCCCTCCAACTCAACTCGCTATTGGAAGCGGTCTCTCTACCCTAGTGGCCCGGGAGCAGGTGAAGGCCAGGCTGTTAACACCCCTGAGACATCAAGGAAGGAAAAGGCCACGGTTGAGTATCTCCACTGAAGAATTTGGTTATAAGTCCACCCTCGACCTAGTCGACCGAGTGGCCACCTATCCGCCTACCGAGTGAAGTATACCCACTCGAGGCACCCCAAGGTCGACCTCTCTCAAGGCCGGCATCACATCTCAACCAAGGGCTCCTAGCAGTGCAACCCTCCCGCCGACGGGTACACAAGGTGAGAGAAGGTTTATACGCGACATCTGGGTATACCGTGTGGCCCCTCATGACGACTATCGTACGCTTTACAATGAGGCCTTGCGCCACTACAAGGAAAAGGTCACATGGACCAGCCAGTACAACCAATACACTGTGTTTGACTTCCAAGCTGCCAACGCTGAGCAGCCAACTAAGCACAGCTTTTGTACGCTTGGATACGATCTTGCGACATGCCTCAATCGAGGCAGTTTTGACACCGTGTGGCATTATATCGACAGACCGTCAAATGTTTCTTCGCTACCTAAAACACTGGGGATCTGAGTTGGAGGACCTCGACATTCCGGCAGGAAGAGATGCACCACCTGATGACAACATGCAACGCAAAGCTCCTTGACTCGATCGTCTGCTTCGTCTCGGACGTCGATCATGCGATAAGTTGAACGCTCCGATTGCAGTATCAGACATGGCAAGTGCGATACGACACATGAACGCGTTGTCAGAGCCTGGCATGGACGGGCTGACTTCTGGCTTCTACCAGGTGGCTCCGATGGTGCTTGGCGAGTGCTTGAGCATCGTCTTTGCCGACCGTCTCCGCGGGGGGCGTGCTGCTTCCATCACAGCGGAGCTCATCAGTTGTGCTGCTACATAAGAATGAATCGCACACCGATCCGGGTAACTACCGACCGATCGCACTTGTACAAGTTGATGTGAAGGTGTTGTTCGACACACTGATGCATCGGTTGCAGAGCGTCGTACCCGACTTGATCCATCTCGATCAGAAGGGTTTTGTCAAAGGAGATCGATCCACCATCATATCCTGTTTCTCGCGTATCTACAAGAATTGGTAACGAGTCGATAATACAAAGCCTATGCGGTCTTCTTGGACTTCCAAAAGGCGTTTGATCGCGTCAACTGGGAATACATGTTTCGGCTGCTCGATCAACTGGGTTTTGACGCGGCGTTTTCAATAAATTTTGATGCTGTACATCGACCTTCAAGTGCATCTTCTCATCAACCAGAACATTCAGCCTGCGCTACATCCGACTCGAAGAGTGAAGTAGGGTTACCCGCTGTATGTGCTGCTCTTCGTCCTGATGATCGAGCAGTTGGGCAATTCGCTGTGCTCGCATGAGGGGTTTGGCGTGTGCTTGACTGCGGATCACACCGCTACGAGCATCTTCTATGCAGATGACTCGACTCTACTCGGTGGCTCAATACCAAACCTGCAGGCTCAGCTAGAGATTGTGGAGGGGTACTGCACTGGCTTTGGTGCGAAGTTGAGCCTGTCGAAGTCGACGCTGACGGCACTGAATAGGACCCGGCCCTGTCCTGTGCTTGCTGGGTCGCACGGGCTCATTCCTAAGGACACGGTGAAGTATCTTGTCATTTCTTTCGGTCAAGCTCTGGTTGACGACACCATCATCGGCTTTATTGAGCAGTGATTTTTTATGACGGCTTCAAGATGTGATACCTTCGTGCACGAACGCTTCGTGGTAGGGCATTAGTCGCTCAAACGATGGTGCTTTCGCCTATCTGGCACCATATGCAGCATGTATCGATTACTGCGACGGTGGTGAAGCGGTGGCAGTCGATGCTGAACTGGTTTGTGCTGAAAGCGAAAGCACGACCACGATGCGTTGCACATACAGCTCATACAGCGCAAATACCTGCACCTACGCAAGCGAAATCGCATCCCCAGCCTATATGCAGAGCTAAAACGACAGCTTCTTGCGTTTTTGCTGCAGTTTGTGTGTGCGGCGAGCACATGACGTCGGACCCGGGCGACAGCAAGTGTTGAGCTGCTTACGTCTGTGCTTCCGCATTACGGTGACCGCACATTCTTGGACTTCCTTGTGATTTCCCCGCTTCATCATGGTGCATTGATCAAGTGGAGCCTGATGTTGTCCTGGTACAAAGCGACGTGGATCTGGTAATACAAGACGCGGTGGGTGCTGATGTGGCGCGACTTTCCTTTGAGGAGAATACTTCGTACAGTCTTCAACAGCCGATCTGGTTCCACTCATACGCTGCACTGCACTATGAGCAACATTCACGGACTCTCACGCGATCCGCTCACCGCCGATGTCTTGGGATGGTTTTCCTGAGCCTCATAAAAGCTTTCATCTTTACGTGTCTCGTGTCTTTGGGGTCCGCTCCCTAGCTGACTTCTTGTCTGTAGGTTCTGGCCGCCGCAGCAAGATGTTGGAGAGCTGCACATTGATTTCACGCTCGTGGCTCCCTCACCTGGCCAATAGGCGAAGCGGATTCGTGTGCTGTACACTGAAGCCACGCGATCGTTGAGCGTCTGTGCGCACGAAATTTTGTGCTGCTGGCTCCTCTGTCTACGCGACAAGCACTCTCTAATCTGGTCTGCATGAGTAGCGACAAGAAACACTTGCTTCTTGCAATTCCACGGTCATTTCTGCTCCGTGTCGTATGGGCGCCAGCTTTACCAATGAAACCTCACCCGATGACTCTACACTCGCGGATTGTGCATGAAGAGCAGGCCCAGTCATTTGTGAAGTGCAGCAAGCATATGCAAAAGGTCTTACTTCCAATTTTCCGAAGACCTTCGATTCCGCCTCGCGTTCTGTCTTTTACTGTGCGCGCTCGCTTCTGGGTCTTCGTGAAGCTGTCCACCCGCGCATCCAGTATTGTGTCCGGGAAGGTACAACGCGATCGATACGGAGCCGCAGTTGTTCTTCGAGTCCTCGTTTGCTGCTCCGCTCTGGGAGTATATCCACCGGCTCGTATACCCTTTCGTCTGGACGTGCGCGACATGGCTCATCATTGTGTTAGCCTCGCGTCCTTCAGTTCGTGAAGAATGTGCGGTGAGCGCCGGAAATCTGTGTGATGTCTGGCACACGCTTCGCGCGGCAACACTTCACTTCGTTTGGGCGGACCACAATCAATGTCTCTTCGACGGCCGACATCCCACGCCTGCGCATCCTTCCCTGAAAGTCGTCTTGGCGACAGCTTGCGCTCACTGACGCCATTATCTTCGTCACTTTTGCGACTCTGACCAGCAGGCCCGACAGCACACGACACTTGCCACGATGTTACGCTCGTCCATATTTCGCTACTTTATCAGCCGGGATCCGACTGCACTGGGTATTCATTTTCGGTGCTGATACGTCGGCAAGGGTAGTGTGCACCCACCAGCGCCAAGTTCCCTAGCTAGCTGGACTGAAGGTGGCTGGATTTCATGAGCGGCTACACACAACAGCAACAAGAACAACAACAACAACACCTTCAGCAAGAGCAACAAACGAAACCGGAAGCCCCATCACACGCACAGGAGCACGCAAAACTACTCGGCGGCTAGAAATGAAAATTTGAAAACTTTCCAAGTTTAGAAACGAGTATCCAACATTTTCACACGTACACGAGGAGGCCAGAACTGCGCGGAGCTACACGCGTTTACTGCTGCAGCTCACTGGTACCAGTGGGACCATAGCCGACGTGTGTTGACTGGTAGACACGTCTGCGGCTACTGTGACGTCTGGGGACGAGCGCACGCGATGCTGCTGTGCATTGTTTATTTTGCTTGACTCCACAATTTTTGATTCAGAATCAACCCTGATATTCGGAAATCTAAAAAAACAAAAAATTCAGAACACAAAAACATTTCGAAAACAATTCTGGAAAGAAAACAACAATAGCGTGGCCGAAGGTATACAGCGAATTATATTAGCCTTGTAGACTGATTAGCCAGCCTGCCTTCTCATTACAATTGATACAACCTTTCACATGAGTTACACGGGTGGCGTTTCCTTTACTTCTCACAACGAACATTAGCAAACATATCAAACAAAGCAACGCAAACATACTCACCACGCAGCTCAAACATAGTCACAAAAATGTGACAAGGCAGCAGCGGTGTCAAACTGCCTTATATATCGCGTCCGCTACATGAACTGGTAGTAAGAAGAGCAGAACTTTGATGGAAAAGTATATAGCTTGTGTGTGTTGCATCGTGTGTACAGGAGAGAGTTTCGTGATGTGTGTGTGATTTCATGTAGGTTTAGTGACCTCGTGGTGTTGTATGAAAGAAATCTCAAAGACATGTTAACGGCATGTCAAGTTTTAGCATTGGGATAAGTGGACTGTGAAGGTCCAGATTGGGAAGGAATAGACTGTGAAGTCCTAGGAGTAGGTTGCTGTAGGAATAGACAGCACATACATGGACATAGGTATTGTATTAGAACCATAATGATCGACAGTTTCAAATACTACGTTGCGAACAGAAGCTAGTACTCTTAACAACACGGTTATGAGCCCAAATAGCCTGAAGATGACTGAGAAAAAGTTACACACCAAGAATGGTGTTTCAGTCAATTGTAATAGAAAGTTCTGATATTTCGAAATGATGTAGTTAACGTCCCAGGATATGGATGATGCCGACGAGCACTGTGATGCGGCATGTGGACGCATCATGCCTGCATAATTTTCGACAAATGAGGTATAGCTAAAGCTAAACAAGACGGAGCGTAAAATTTGTAGCCAAATGATATAGTCTGTAGCACGAAATTTAGATTATGTGCTTTCACATTTAGTGCTAATAGATAAAACTTAACTGAATCATTATTTAGTCTCTGTATAGGATTAGTTGCTAGAGCATTAGTTTTTGAAAGAAAGGAAGTTGTGTCTTAAATACTGGTCGCTAAAAGACATGGCCATTCATTACCAAAAGGCCCAAGCATGTGTGGCGGAGTGGGTTCCCAAAAATGCGTAATGAGACCCCAAGCCACTCATTCTATTGTACTGCGGACTGTCGGAGCTGGTATCCCGATGCCGCGTATAGACCTTCTCTCACCTTGTGTACCCGTCGGCGGGAGGGTTGCACTGCTTGGAGGACTTGGTTGAGATGTGATGCCGGCCTTGAGAGAGGTCGACCTTGGGGTGCCTCGAGTGGGTATACTTCACTCGGTAGGCGGATAGGTGGCCACTCGGTCGACTAGGTCGAGGGTGGACTTATAACCAAATTCTTCAGTGGAGATACTCAACCGTGGCCTTTTCCTTCCTTGATGTCTCAGGGGCGTTAACAGCCTGGCCTTTACCTGCTCCCGGGCCACTAGGGTAGAGAGACCGCTTCCAATAGCGGGTTGAGTTGGGGGGTGTGCTACTCGGACGAACCCACAGGCTAAATTTATACTGGGGTTCTATTCGCACTTGGGTCTTACCACACAACTGTCTTCGACGAGGAGCCAAAATATATCCCTTCCCGGAACAGGTGGGTAGACTTAATAGGCACCTTGAAAGCACGACGGAGGTCGTGCTATATAGATCGCAAATTTACAAGTATTTAATATCCTATCTTTTAACATCTTCACTCTATCCTTACCCCCGAGACCTGATTCTTGATTCTGCTTGTCGAGGGACCGAGGGGGCCGGGTGACTGAGGGACTAGGGTCTACTACAAAAGTCCCCACAAAGTATTCCCTTGAAATCCTTGTCGGAACCTGAAGATGACACCGCGAGCAAGGACAGTGAAGTGGTCCGGGCGACCTTGGCTCGATCGCGGTCCTCCCGGTGTCGTACTAAGCCTACCTACCCGCCGCTCCCAGCTGACTCACTACACTATCTCACAACCGGTCGCCCAAACCCCGTCCAGGATTAATCCGCGCCATGTTTGTGTCCTCGGACTCTGAGGTCGAGTCGGTCCCGGGAGAGGAGGCTTCAGCCTTAGCGACCAACGAGGACTCTCCCACCAGAGGAGTCACCTAAACCCCTGAAGGGTGACTTCACTCCTGGGTATATGCAGGTGGAATCATTCACAGCAGCAGAGGTGGGGTCCTGGTCGGCCGACATAGTCAGCTCGCTGAGTGTCGTGACGATGACCCCCAGCGACTTGGTCGGCCGCCTGGATTTGCCTTGTGGCTGGTTTGGTCCACCAGATGGGAAGGTTGATCGACCTTCCAAGTGGAAGTTGTCGTTGGTCAACTTTTCGATGCCCCAAAACCTTTTGGCCGCCGGCCCCTGGGTGTATGCATCAAGTGTCGACCCCCCGTATCCTTCAGGCCAGTGGGCTGGCTCGCAGAGCTGGAGGCGACTTACTTGCGCTACGATAAAGACCACAACTAGGCGATCTGGAAGGCCACCCACTGCTTGTGGCTCTCAAGTACCAAGCGCGCTACAGCTCCTTCCTCTCGTCGTACTACAACGCCCGGAAGAAACGACGGGGTCGTGCGATTTGGGCGTGGCGAAGGGTCGGTCGATCTGCTCATCAAGAGGATGGGTGACGGTTGGTGCGACCCTGACATCCTGCTCGACCCCTTTATTCGGCACCTTCCCCGATCTCGATGTGTAGTATACTGGTTCCCAGAGTACGATGAAGGGTCTGATCCTGCCGAATTGATGGACGCCGTGAGGGTCTCCGACTCCACTTACCCATGGATCTCCCAATACCTCCTTTTGTTCGAGCCCCATCTTGGGTACTCGGTGCCGCGTCTCCGGGACAAGTTCGTCCCTAAACCGTAAGCAATTCCTAATATGCTTGCGCCCCTCTATTTTAGTCTCTATCATGAATCTCTGTTTTCCTTCTTCCTTTAAACCTTGCGCCGCTTTGTTTTCTTCACCACACCCCACGCGAAAGACCAAGGTCTACCAACGAGGGACTGGGGTATGCCTCGAAAATACCGGGGTTTACCTGAAAGACCAAGGTCTATTAACGAGGGACCAGGGTCTACCTCGAAAAGACCGGGGGACAATTGCACAACGTGTACGGAAGGTGGCCCCCAGTTCAAAGTAAAGTTGGCAGATCTGATCAAGGGACATTATCTGCAAAGATCATCTAGCATTCTACCTCGCCATGGGCCAGCCTAATCGTCATTATTGTGAAGAAAAATGGGGTGGATATCAGGCTTTGTATTGATTATCGGACGGTGAATGACTTGACCCAGCTTATGGTCTCTACCCCATGCCTCTAATCAACGAATTGTTGGAGGATCTGATCGGAGCATTGTGGTACTGCTTCCTGGATATGGCAAGTGAGTCTTTAGATCGTCGGCATGACCAAAAGGGTGAGGAGGATCTCGGCGTTTGTCACCCCATTGGGGTTGTTCGAATGGCTACGGATGCCATTTGGACTCAAAACTGCGCCTCAGATATATCAGAGACTCTTGGATAATGATTTATATGGGTTTTCACGTATCCTTCAAGGAGCTGGTACAGAGGAGACCGAAGACTTGTTTACGATGGGGGAGCCTGATGTAAAGCCGGGCCCCTCGGTACTGGGTCAGCGATCCTATATAGATGACATTTTAATACCGGCTGACTTGTGAGATATGTTGTGCGCAAAGGTTAAGCAGCTATTAGATGTGTGTGACTTTTGGAACCTATCGATCAGCGCGGTCAAGAACTCATGGGGGGTACCGGAAGGTAGACTACTTTGGTCACCAAGTCTCGGGTTAAGGACTTAAGGCCCGCTTAAAGGACCTTTAGTCCCTTGTCGACCTACCGTTGCCAACGACCCACAAAGCCATGCAATCGTTTCTTGCAAGTTTAAATTACTACAATAGATTCATTGAAGATTATGCAGTTTATGCATCGATCCTCTATGAGTTACGGGAGTTGAATTTTTACGATTGGCGATGAAGGTTGAGGACGGGTGACAGTGTGGTGGCTAAGGCAGAAGACGAGGAGAAATGGTCCAGGCCTCAAGTAGCCTTCGCTATGCTCAAGAACAAGATTGCCACAGCACCTACCTTTGTTGACACTTTGACCCGTCCAAGGAGGCAGTAATTATCGTTTATGCAAATGAATGGGCCATATCCGCGTCGTTGGTGCAAGACCATGGTGGCATTCTAATGCCGGTGACTTTTACGAGTCAAACACTTAAGGCCAACGAGTTGAACTACAGTACGATGAAGAAAGAAGTGCTGGATTATCACGGATAATGGAGACTTGTTTTATGATGTTGGTCACTCAACCCCTCAAGGTCCTGCCTGACGCGCCATTTTACATTGGCGTGGCTAGTCAGGTCTACGAGTGTTTAGGGACGGCTTTATAATTGGGCTTCCCTCTTGTCCCAATGGACTATGGAGATTGTTAAGTGCAGGAAGGGCGAGGACCAAGTGCTAGGTTTTCTCGCAGCCAGAATTACTCCTCGCGAAAGTGTGGACTCGATTTTGTCGTCAATTGCTCCCAAAAAACAGGCACGCCAAGTGGTCGACCTACCTACCTCAACTGTGGAGTCTGACGAAGAGTTATACGTCATGAACCTCGATAGGTTTGCCCGAGTGGAACAGAGAAGTGGAACCTGTAGCGTTATTGTATGGGGATGGACCATAATCAAGGCTGCCTCATAGTTTCTTATCACCTCTACAGTAAATGAGGCCGAATATGAGGGTATGATAGTAGGTTTTGACCTGTTAGAATCTATAGAATGACGGCGATTGATTATCTGTGAAGATTCCAACTTGGCGGTACGACAAATGCAAGGAGAGATCGAGTATAAGGCCACAGAATTGTCTCCATTACGAGCAAGAGCTTTAAACAAGCTGCTGTCTTGACCTGTTCAAGGAAATCGTGCACATGAAACGTGATTGGAATCAGAGCGCCGAACACTTGGCCTCAGCTCTGCGTCAGAAGGAAGGTATGAAGTCGATACCGGAAGGAGAATGGCCGAATTTGTAGGTAATTAATCGATTTCCAGAGTTAATAGTTTCCACGGACCAAAGTCCATCGGCCCAAGTGCTTGCGATTACCCGATCTCGACCTCCAATCAAGATGTCAGGGGAAATCCAGCAAGAGGACGTAAGACAACGACTCCGGACGGATCGAATCAGGGAGGCCCAGGAGCAAGTGGACTGGTTGCAAAATCTGAAGGCCTACTTAAAGGGATATTGGGTCGAACTATTCATAAGAGACCGCCCACTCGTGCAGTAAGATGGACAGGGACTACGAGATAAGTGAAGAGGGTATACTTTTGCATTGTCCCGGTCAGAGGGTCGAGGTATACGACCGAGAAGTAACGGCCAGACTAGTGATACCCGAAAGTCTCCAAGCCGACGTCCTGCACCACTACCACACCAGTCTGGAAGGAGGTCACCAAGGGGTTTGACGTACCTACCACCGAATACGACGGTACTGCCATTGTAGAGGTTTATTCCGAAGCGTACCGAGATATGTGGATACATGTGTGGATTGCGAGACAGAGATAGGAGGAACTACCCTGCAGGGCAAGACTCCACAAAATGCCGAAGCAACCAACCCTTTCCAGATTATAGCGATGGATCATATTCCCTCACTGCCCCGGTCGCATAGAGGAAATACAGGTAACTAAATTGGGTCGACCTGTTCACGAGGTACGTGATGGCAAAGGCTAGCGCGTCGTAAACGGCCCAAACTGTTGCTGAAGGGTACGAAGAATGCGTTTTTTTCGCCGTTTTGGTGCTAGTGAGGCAATCCAACACATACGAGAACCAAGGTTTATGTCGGATTTCTTTCGGGCGTTTAGTCGCATGGCGGGTCAGCGTCAACAGGCGACCATGGCCTAACGATCACAGGCAAATGGGACCGCAGAGAGAATGGTTCAGACCCTGACTAGGCCCATCAAGATTTTTGTCTCTGATGTCGGACAGCAGGATTGAAACGAGTATGCAGAGCGACTAACGTTTGGTCGCGCAAGGCCGAGTCCGGAAGAAAACGCCGTTCTATCTGGTCCATAGTTGGGATGCTAGGACTACCTTTGAGGCTAACTTACCTGTAGTGAATACGCGACGTCGGGGATCTGGGCCACGCAGATGGAGATATCGCATTCAGCAGCACTATTAGCGGGCGAGAGCCCAAGTGAATGAGAACCTACGAGCGGCCAGTCAAGCTCGGATCCGAGCCCATAACGAAGGAGTGGTAGACCACAAGATCCAGCCGGGAACTCAAGTGTGGCTCTATTTGAATTGGGTGAAAGAAGGGTGCGCCACGAAAATTGCCCCACCACTGGCATGGACTATTTCGAGTTCTAGAGTTGGTGGAAGAACACGCAGCGCGCTAAAAAACTAGCGGCTACGGAGTACAGGCTATTCCTTGTGGTGCATCTATCCAAACTCAAGAGAATCAGAGAGTTCCTCGACCGACCGAGTGCCGCGTTCGAGACGGACTGAGCAGGTCGGGTCAACTTCGATGAATGCCTGTTACTGGAGGACAGTAGGGCAAGAGAGCTAGTAGAAGGAGAGTACGAGGTCGAGAAAATCTTGAAAGTCCGCACTAGAAAGAAAGCACGTTACGGGAGAGCAAAAACAAGAGCTTCTCGTCCGATGAAAAGGGAAGAAAGACCCTCGTGGGTGGATGAAGTGGAAATGAATTGTGGAGCCTTACTTGGGGATTTTGAACGCAAGGAGACGAGGAGGAATCGTTTCGAAGCGATGCAAAATCATGAGGAGTAGAGGCCGAAATCGAGGATCTGAGATGGGCGACCGAAGTCTATGGAGAGCAGACCTTGGTCCCTCGGTTGTAGACCTTGATCTTCCGAGGTTGACTCTGGTCCATCATTGGTAGGCCCCGGTCTTACGTGGAGACCCCGGTCTTTCGTGGTAGACCCCAGTCCTTCGTTGGTATACCTTGGTCTTCCAAGAAAGACCCCGGTATTTTCGAGGCAGACCCTGGTTCCTCGTTAATAGACCTTGGTCTTTCAAGGTAGCCTGGCATTACCCACATCAATGTCACAGATAGCCTCTCGAGCAGCAGGCGGTTAGCCGTTGCCCTTTTCCATTGGTAGCTGTCGCTTTCTCCATATAATTGTCTCAGTCGGTTCACCTCCTCTGGGGTGTTTCCGTTAGAGTCAGGAATCTGTATACCTTCCAGCTTAATACTCGTAGGTGAAGGGTCAGTCTCCGGTATGATAGCCCATCCTTAATTTACATCATCGGCCCAGAGTTTTACACTTTTGAACGTGCACATTTGGGATACCTGCTTGTGAAGAGCTCTACCAGCAATCCTTTGCCTACTTTTGTCTGTCCCACTTGGTCGACCTGAGGGTCTACCTGGTAGACCTGGGGGTCGCAAAGGGCCCACCTGGTCGACTCGATCGACCTTCGATTGGAATGCCATAGTCCTTACTAAAGCAAGTATCCTTGGCCGCAGAAGTATTCTAGATAAAGTACTGTACTGCGGTACCTTCACCAATGGTTTTCGTCCTTCTCCGTCAGGTCTTCCTGATAGTCGACCTGGTCGGTGGTAGATTCATACACCAGGTTTAACCACTCGGCATATCTTCGAGACCACACCGACACAAAACCCTGCGCCCTTGGTACTTGGTCGCTCGACAGCTACAAGACTATTTTGGCGTCCTCGTGTAATATCAGGGGTTGGGTAAAGACATTGGTTACTTTCAAGAACTTCCGACCTCCTAATCCTTGGCTCACAGTCGTGTTCCATCGTTCTCCCCTTGTCACCCACAACTTCCATTCTTGCAAGGTCGAACTTTTAAGAGGCACTTCCTCATACCTTCCGGCCGGTATCTGCACGTATCGACCCAGCTTTACGTCTGATACCCGGTTATCGTACAGGGTCCTTCGTCCTGCTAACTGAACTCGAACCTCATCGGGCAGACATAGTGTCTCATCCGCCAGGTCCAGTCAAATACCGGCTGGGACCAAGACGTCCATGCCTAAAACTGCATCTTGACCCACCATTGGGCCCACCTACACCTTAAAAGTGTATGTTAAGTTCCAATTCAAAGTGACCTTTATGCGGGTGCGTCCTTACGTGATATATATGGATTCCCCGATACCAACACATTCTTGGCACTCACTTTCGTCAATCTGGCAGCCTACCTTACGAGCAAAGACGATATTCAAAATAGATATCTCGGCACCAGTATCAAACAACAAGTTAGAATGATCGTTGTTAATCTCCCCAGAAACCTTGGCCTGCCCAAACCATTTCGTAGGAGCATGATTTCTTCCAATACCCCCTCGACTCGCCCGGCAGTAGGTCCAACTCAATTACTACACTTTCCCGAACGAAATCGATAGACGCACCGAACGATGCAATATGAATCCTAGGGTAACTTTCAAACTTCGATATATTTCCCATCGAGTTATCCTGAATGTCCTTTCCTCCCTTGGGTCGCTTTTCCCCATATGCAAAAATGCGACAATTTGAACGCTCGGCTCGTACCAGATTCAAACCTGGCGAGCGTCCTAATTTAGCATCTACTCAACCTTCCCCGGCAACATCCCAACGTGCTTGATCGGGTTGTACCAATGACGGATCAAGTTATAACACTCTTCCATCGGGCACTTCCCAACCTCAAGGGTTCTCCACAGCCTCAACATACGAACAGGCAACGATATGATGGATAACCCTTCTTCCCACAGCGATCGCAGGCCAGCCTTTTTCAACAACCCAAGTCTCCATGTTTCCTGAACCCAAAATGGGCGCATCTTGCTTGCACTTGGGGCTGCCGTGCGAGGTCCGTGGTCCTTGGGCGGGGGTCGGGGCGGGTCGACCTCTCTGATGGGTCGGTCCCTCGAGGTCCTTCGCCCTAAGTTCCTTCTCCGTCTCTGTGGCCATGAGGTAGACCTTCCGTAGGTCACCGTCACTATCAAGAACCGTCCAAACTGGAGTCTTCGGAGCTTGATTCTTTCTGGGTCGCTCGAAATGCATGGACGAAGCGGCGGTTCAAAAAGGTAAGTATATTCTTTTTTTTAAAAAAAAATCCCCCACAAAAAAAACCTTTTTTTTTTTCGCCCCTTCCTCCCCCCGAAAAAACAACTCCGGCTTTTTACCGGTAAGGGGCAATCAGTGCTTTCTGGCAAAACTTGCTTGACCCAAACAACATCTTGCCCCGTCGAACCTTCGTCCGTTGACGCGCCCTCAGTACATCCTCCAACTCTACCACATCAGCCAAACGTAACAAGGTCAACTGGTCCGCCAAGTCGAGGTCGTCCAAGGTCTCGATATAGTGTTCGATATGTTCCTTTTGAGTCTTGAGCGGCCCATCCTTGATCTTGATTTTCGCTCGAAGTCCAATGACATTTATACGGTATAGGTAGTCCAGCGAGGATTCATCCGACCTTTTCTTCGCGTGGTAGTATTGGCGGGTCACTGGCACTCCCAAATCACAGAACTGCATCTGGAAATCCTGTAACAAATCCTTTCAATTTCCACAAATAGAGCGACCTAGATGACGATACCAGTTCTGGGCAGGTACAGTCAATAATCCTTAAAAAAACGAGACACTTCTCCCCATCTGGCGCTTGGTCCCTCGTGAACGCGGTCTTCACAGTGGTCACCCTGCTGCGTACTCGGTCTTTACCATGAAACCCCTTGATATCTGAGGTCGTTAAGAGCTTGATGCGAGGGACCATGTTGGGCACCTTTCCCAGGGTGGCGTTTACCATTCTCGCCAGAGGTCCATCGATCTTCATGTCATCTGAGTCGTATTTACACGACCCGACGATTCCATATCCACGTCGGTCATCCTTTGGTCTCTTGCACCTTGCATACCTGCAATTGGACCCATCTTGGCTGTTTACCTCTGCGCCCTCTGTCAACCTCTGGCCACATTTCCATCGATGTGTGGTTGCGGTACTTGGCGTTCTTGTAAGAATTTTCGCCATCGCCGCGTCGAAGTATGCTTGCAAATTACCTACCGGGTCGGCAGGCACTCCTCCCCGGGAAACTTTGTCACGTGACGAGGTATAAATCGGTACTAATCTTGGCTCATTTATAATTAGTTGAAAATTCGACCTATCAGAGCCCGACTTTCCCTTGGCTGTACACACGTGGCCATTTCGTGAGCTCGCTGCTCGTCGTCCACGCTCTCCGCTCGGGCCTGCAGCAGCGACATGCCGGTCAGTCCTAGTGGCTTTCGGCTCGCGTGAATAGAGACAGGCGACCATCGCGATGTTGGCCTTTCAGGGGCCTGAGGACCCTGAGGCAAGGTGGTCTGTGATAGACCTCGCATAGACCATGGGTCGTCGGTCGACCATTACTTTCGGGAGTGGACCTTGATGTCTTGCAGGGTCATCTGGCTGTCTTCAGACGGTGCTTTTGCAGCGGTCGCAGGAGGTGATTCGAATAGTACTGGTGTTGCTCCCACCCCGGATACCCAGACGTTTGTGTAAGGTTTCTCACGTTATCTTGATATTGTTGAACCCCAGGGAAAACAAGTCCTCAGGCTCGAACCGTCCTGTAACCATACCCACCTCGCGAAGAAGGGTCACGAGCACGGTGATCGCGTCTGTCACCGTCCTCAGCTTGGGAGGGGTCGACACAGGTCCACTGAGCTGACCCAGCAGTCGGATCTCTAGGGCTCTGGTGGCGAGGTCACTCTCCAGGAACGCGTCAGGCGGGTGGGGGGGGGGGGAGGGGACATTCCCCTAAAAAAAAAAAAAAAAAAAAAAAAGAAAAGGTAAAAAAATTTTTTTTTTTTTTTTTTTTTTTTTTCTTCTTTCAATTGTTTGGTGGTTTTTGTTTGTTTTTTTTTTTTTTTTTTTTTTTTTTTTTTTTTTTTTTTTTGGGAAAAAAGTTTTTTTTTTTTTTTTTTTTTTTTTTTTTTTTAAAAAAAAAAAAAAAAAAATTTATTAGTTTTTTTAAAAAAAAAAAAAAAGGGTGTTTTTTTTTTTTTTTTTTTTTTTTTTTTTTTGGTGGGGCCCTTCCAAGTTTGGGTTTGTTTTTTTTTTTTTTTTTTTTTTTTTTTTTAATTTTTGGGTTTTTTTTTTTTATTTTTTTTTTTTTTTTTTTTTTTTTTTTTTTTTAAAATTTTTTTTTTTTTTTGGGACTCGCGGTGATATCTCGCGTCTTCCAAAGATCCGGGCACGCGCACCATTGTGGTGAAGTGGGATCTCAGAACTGCGTAATGAGACCCTAAGCCACGCACTGTGCCGGACTACCGACTGTCGGAGGGGGCCACCTGGCACCCTGATTTAGATCGACTAGAGCGTCGTCAACAGCTTAAAAGTCTTGTGTGCAAAGCTGAATGCTCCAGCCGATACCGCAAAACTTTCAGTACCCTCAACCATGAAATTGCCAGCCAGACCAAAAGCGCACAGAGTGAGCGAGATGATCTCCAGAGTGGGACGGCAGAAAGCACCTTAGTCTACTTAGAAGCAGTTTCAGAACGGCTTGGATAGCAGAATGTAGTCCAGCTGGCTATTTCGAGGAAGTGGGCCAGTAAGCACACACCGGGTGCCGAAGTGGTTCCGCCAGGCTTCCACAACTCCGAGCTTCTCCAGACCATCAAGACCGCAAATAGCGTTTACAGAACGCGAGGACCAACCAAACCGTTCACATAGAATGGGGTGAATCCTGTCGAGGCATGCATCACGTTAAATATATGGAAAAGCAATGAGTGAGAGTATCATGATTCTTTGCTTTGGCTTTTCAGCACACACGCCACGAAGCATATCACCAATAACGCGATTCACGCGCCCGTTTGACCATAAATAAGCGAATGGTCCGCCGTAAACATGTTCAATTTAATCTCAGCAATTTTAAGGACTGACGTCCAAACCTTTCCCGTAAACGGGCGTCATCAACCAGAGAAGACTGCCACAGGCAAATCGTGTTGTCTAAACGCACGATCCGCGAAAAGCTTTACTGTTCCTTCTCCATCAATAGTGTCCGGCACTGCCGCTTAATGAGCCATCTTGATCAGTCAGCCAATAAAGACCACGATCACAGTTTTGCCTGCCGCGTCGCGCGGTTGGCCAAACACAGAGTCCATGCTGATGAACTGCCACGACCCACAGGGGACAGGCAAACCCGCCAAACCCGCAGCCATATTAGGCGAGAATTTCACCCTTTGACACGTTTTAGGCGTGCGTACATATGTATCAACCAATTTATACAACATGGGACACCAATATTGGGTGCTCAGTGAGCTCTAGGTCTTTTTCGACCTAAATTACCACCGAGTGGTTTATCATGAGCCTCATAAAGTATCTGATACTTGAGGTCCTCATAACGAGACACCACAACATGAGGCTGGTCATCCGACCCTGTACTATAGTACAACAGACCATTGGTCGGTACAGAACGATGTAATCTCCTACGAATGCGTGGGGACAGCTTCACCTTCGAGTTTCTAATCTCTGCGCTACCTAGCGCCTGAAGAATGGCGACACAAGCCTCATCACATGTATACACCACACGGATACAATCCGTTACTGACGAACTCACAACAGTGAGATGAGCAAGCTCATAGTCAGGTCTACGCGATAACGCTTCAGCCAAAACATTCTGTTTTCCCGACTTATTCTGTTCCCGACTTATACTTCACCTCAAAGTTATACTCCGCAAAAAGGAGAGCCAACGAGCCATTCTCTGCGAGAGATGAGGCGACTGTGTCGCTGTGCGTAATGACGCATGATCGGTATAGATCACAAACGGATTCAAGCCCAACAGATGTACCCTGAACTTAACAAGGGCACACTTCATCTCAAGTAGCTCCTTACCATGAACTGGGTGGTTCTTCTCTGCAACTTTTAGCTGGCAAGACTCAAACGCAATGACGCGTTCTCGACCCTCAGAGTCAACTCGAAAAAGTGCGCTGCCAATGGCAAAGTCCGACGCGTCACATACGACGCTAAACAGGCGATTAAGATCAGGTAAAGCCAGAATTGGCGCCTGAAGGAGACTCTCCTTAATGGCTTCAAAAGCCTCGTGGTGCTCGGTGCTCCAACACCATTCCACATCGTTTTTAAGGAGATTCGACAAAGGTCTAGCCACTTCCGCATAGTTGTGGTTATACTTATGCAAGAAACTTGCCAATCCCAACCACTTTTGTAGGTCCTTTTCGGATCCTCGGAACCGGCCTATACACTATGGCTTTGACCTTAACAGGGTCTGCCCGGATTCCTCTCTTCCCAATGAAGCACCAAAAAAAGGAATCTCTTCCGCACAGAAGATGCAATTGTCAATATTGGCATACAACTTATGCATCCACATGCAACCGAGCACAGCTCGCAGGTGCTCGATGTGATTCTCCACATCAGTCTTGCCATTTTCGGCTCGTTTATGAACAAATACATTGTTAAAGTATGTATTTGAATACGCCTATGGGGCCGAAACAACTGCGTCACCAGACGATTGAGCGTTGCAGGTCGTTAAACAGCCCTTGGGGCATCACTAACTACTCCCAGAGCATACCGCTCGGAGTGCTGACCGCTGTCAGCGGGATATCACTAACTCGCATGAGCAGTTAGCAATATACATCGACTAAGTCGAGGGCACTGTACATTGTACATCCCACCATGTTGTTCTGAAAAACATCCTTGCGAGGAATCGATGTTTGAGCCGGGATAGTGGCTGCATTCAGCTTATTGTAAGCATGCACGATTCGCTACTTCCCATTAGGCTTTCTCACACAAAACGTAGGCGTAGAGTCAGGAGGCTTACTCTCACGCACCATGATGGCCGCGTGCTTCGAACAAAAGAACTCGTCAATGGCGTCACCGTGTTCTCGTGGCAGCGGCCACTGTCGCGTCACACATAATTTAGCTCCTGGAACCAAGTCAATCTCATGACGTACACCTCTATCCGAAGGTAACCTCGTAGGAGGTTCTCTGGAGACAACATCTCCATATTCCTTCAACAAAGTAAATTAAGGATCCGATGGGTCCTTCAAGATCTGCGATCCACTGGGCGCATTCAGGGCCTTCTTGATATGTTCAAGAACTGCTTGATCCATTAGCAATGAGGAGTCTAAGTCCTCCGCAGGTCGTATAACGACCACTTTGGTGATGTCATCTACCTGTATGGCAATTCCAAAACTCGGCATAGTACAACTCTTCCAGCTCTAACAGAGCACTTACAGTGGGTATAGCCGACAGAGTACCCGTCATTTAAACACCTTTAATTAAACCATTGACGAGTGTATATAGCTGTTCGCTATCACCGTCACTCACGATATTATCATCGCTACTCTCGATGCTCTCAGTATCCGACGCAACCACGTCTACTGGTGTAAACATTTCAAGGTCAAAGACAACTCAACTCACTAACTGCACCCCCTGTGACAGGCCAACCACGGACATTTCTCCGATGCCCATTCTTACGAAGAGTAATCACAGACCCAGGTGCGTGATCGACTTCAAGTACTACAGATGTAGCAGAGCTCCCATAGCAAAGCTACTTGCAGCTATACATCTCAGGTTTCTTTACCCTCTCAAAGCTAGCGTTACAAGTTTTAGATTTTTATATTGAATGACCATGTCTCCAAGATACCTGTATCAAATATACAACTTCCTTTATTTCAGAAACCAATGCTCTAGCAACTAATGCTATACAGAGCTGTTGAAATCTGATACGTGGTGGAATGGGTCTTCAAAACTGCGTAAAGAGACACCAATCCTCTCACTCTATCGTACTGCGGACTGTCGGAGCTGGTACCCCGATGCCGCGTATAGACCTTCCCTCACCTTGTGTACCCGTCGGCGGGAGGGTTCCACTGCTTGGAGCCCTTGGTTGAGATGTGATGCCGGCCTTGAGAGAGGTCGACCTTGGGGTGCCTAGAGTTGGTATACTTCACTCGGTAGGCGGATAGGTGGCCACTCGGTCGACTAGGTCGAGGGTGGACTTATAACCAAATTCTTCAGGGGAGATACTGAACCCTGGCCTTTTCCTTCCTTGATGTCTCAGGGGTGTTAAAGCCTGGCCTTTACCTGCTCCCGGACCACTAGGGTAGAGAGACCGCTTCCGATAGCGGGTTGAGTTGGGGGGGGGTTGCTACTCGGACGAACCCACAGGATAAATTTATACTGGGGTTCCATTCGCACTTGGGTCTTACCACACAACTGTCTTCGACGGGGAGCCAATATATCCCTTCCCGGAACAGGTGGGTAGACTTAGTAGGTACCTTGAAAGCACGACGGAGGTGTGCTATATAGATCGCAAATTGAGTAGTATTTAATACGGTCCTATCTTTTAACATCTTCACTCTATCCTTACCCCCGAAACCTGATTCTTGACTCTGATTGCTAGGGTTCCTGGACCTATGGATCAGGGACCGGGGCCAAGTGTCCATCGTGTGAAGGGCTAAGGGATATTGACCGAATGACTAAGTTCTATGAGGATTTAAGCTCGACATTTAGGGACCGGGGTTGAGGGTCCACCGACGAAAGGAACGAGGTTTAACTCGAGGCACCGAGGTCTATTGATGAAGAACTAAGGTCGACCTCCTAGGATTGGGGTCGAGTGTACAACGACGAAGGACAAAGATCTACCTTTAGAGACCGTGGCCTATTGACGAAGGACCAAGGTCAGCTGGTCCTTGGGCTTTCAATTTTTTAATACGCTTCACCTCAGATTCATTTAATGTTTATCTTCTAGCACTGAATATAAAAGCACCTACTCTATACTTCGTCCTAGTGACTAAAATACTGGCTTTGTGGCCTATTTACATGCATACCTATGCATTTAAAATGCCTAAAAAACTAAGTATAATGACCACGTAGCATTCTGCTACCCTTTGTACCTTGGATACAGTCACCAGTGTACCCAGAGTATACCCACACCAAAATGGTGTGGCAGGTATAAATGTACAATACACACCTTTGTGTAACGCTATTACATCAAAGGCGAAAAGAATGATCTCGGTGCAAGGGCGAAAAAGGACAATCTTGCGGGTCTTACCGCTCCGATCGGATCGCATGAGCCAGGCAAGGTCCATGTTCAAAAATAGTAGGATGTCGACTGAAGCAATGGGTGTGTTCTACGTTTGTGCGGCACAAAAGTATATATTTAATGCACATTACAAGAATAGGTAAACAACACAAAGACACCTGCATAGTAAAGCGGGATCATACCAGATAACAAGAGTGTTCCTTCGTGCCACTGCAGATGTCGCTACTTTAAGCACGTATACTTCCGTTTCTGGCAGCGGCGTTGTGATTTTTCGCTCATTAGCTTACTCGATCTTGGGCGAATATACAAGCGCTGTATACGCCGTGCGTCTGCTGTGAAAATATATGATGCATACGAGTCTTAGTTAATCCAGTACTCAATAGATCTGTGAGGAATATGGCAGTTCATTACATGATCAATGTACAAAGTACACATGACTTGTAAGTGAATCAAGTAATGGATATACTGCACAGGTTGAAATTTTTGCAATTTGGGTGGGTTACATGTGAAATTCACTTTGAGTGCCAACGATGAGGAGCTTGCGACACTCACGCGATACTGCCAACAGAGCGTGGGGTTTCGAGCAGCTGCAGCAGCAGCTCCTGATACTCACCGCTAACTCTTGCTTGAATGCGGTCATGCAGAGACATCTTGTACTTCTTCTCGTAAGCAGCCTTGATGTTGCTCATGTACGGGTGGTATCGTACAACTGCAGCCGAAAGAGCCGTCTTGTCGGTGCCAACGCCAGCCATCGTGCCTTCAATGTAGTCAGCAAGGAACGGCCAAGCATTAAGGCTTATGTGGACTAACAAAGAAAGTATTATGTTAGTTCTATTAGAAGTTGACAGTATGTGAAATAATACATTCTGCTTACCGAAGAACAAGAGAGCGGCGCCGTCGCTCCCGCTAAACTCGTTCTCAATGGCGTAAACCAAGTCTCGCTCATGTTTAGCCTGGTACGCGGCGTTGATATTACGCAGGTGCTCAGGCGGGCTTGATAAAAGCACCTTAATGAACACGTTTTCTTCTGTTCCCCACTTTCCTTCTCCAGCGTTGTAAAGGATCTCAGCGTCATCGATAGCTTTTTCCTTTGTGTGGAATGACGGCTTATAGTCAACCATTGGCTCCTGAATATTTAGCAATACATAATCGGACGGATAGGTTTACATTGGTACATATCAGATTGTAGAATTGAAAGAAATATGACTTACCTGGAGTGCCTTCATGATGACTGACAAAAAGTCACCACTGATTTCGTCATTGATTGCAACAGAAAGATCTGTGTCGTACATTTCAAAATAGGCCTTCTTTAGCAGCCCAATTTCTTCATTAGGGCGACCCATTATAATCGAGTAGATCAACTGGTCCGTAGTGCCGGCTCCCTTCATGGCGTGAAAGAGCATGTAGGCTTCGGCTTCAGGAAGACTGAAGCAGATAAGCTGCAGCAAATAACCGAGAGCTCCAGACGTCTCACTCTTGACTTGATCACGCAACGATTGCTTGTATAGCTCCTTGTAGCGAAGCGAGATCAGTCCACGATCATTCGGTGTCAGCGGGCCAATCAGCTTCACAAGAGCCTTGTCATCTGTCCCTAGACCTTCACAGGCTGCGTGGATCTGCTCTACAAGTGCGTCGATAGAGGCTGAAAAGTGTGTCTTCTCTTTCTTGTAGGCGTCAAACGCGGACGGTGGGTACAGGTTCAGCATCTTGAGGTCGTGTTCGGTGGAAGAGGATGTTTATAATAGGTAGCAAATTCAACAATGGGCAGGAGTAGTGGGTGAGCAACCACTTTCGTCACGAATGACAGCTGAGACTCAGTCCTGAATACTGAAGTCTACGATAAAGAGAGTAAACTGAGTTAAATATTGCTGACGTCACGCAAAGATATCAGTATTTTGTCAAGCTCAAATGATTTGTCTATCAAATATGATTGGCTAAACTCATCCCTGAATTTTTACTGGATTTCACTGACATCGACGATAAAAGATGATGAACAAGCGTAAGGTACCAGTGACATCCAATACAAGCAGTTATCAAATTAAAACAATTTAATGCGAATATGCTATGCGTCTGTCTACTCTCTTTTTAATTGTTATAAATCAACAAACCTTGCTGGACTGCTGTATTGTGCCTATAAAACTAGATTGACTAGAACTAACATATTCGTAACGCTATTGCTGCAATGTACTCGGAGCTGCCTCTGGCCAAAAACCAGCTGTCCTTACTTCACGCCAACAACTCGACACATGAAAATTCCATAACCATGATTGAGAGCTCGTCTTTCGTGTCGTACTCAATCGTATAAAAGAGTTGCAAAGAATCGCATTGGTCAGGTGCGGTGATTCACACACCAAAAGTCGTGGTGGAATTGAGGCTGCTTTGTTTAAATAATATTTTATGACAATAACCGCAAATTGGCCGCAAAATGGCAAATTGCACGTGGTTTTGTAGCGTATTCTCATGTATTAACTACACTCTAGAGAGTTCAAACGCAAACTTGAGATCTCGTGGCCGACATGGGCATTGCGGTGAGTCTCTGTCTCTTTGATCTTCTACCGCTACTTTCGGGCGATTTATTATGCGAAAAATTTGTGAAGATTTACAACGTTTACCGCGGGAGTTAGTTATCTATCCTTTTAATAAAGTGGCAAAATCAATTTGCTGCGATGATAAGTTGTTAGTATTATCAGACTCTTCAAAACTATCCCTCCAAACTACGACGTCCTGTCATAACACGAATGGCAGAACGTTTGTCCTTGTCTTTCTCGAAAAAACGCGAGAAGAGCAGGCAGAGGCAGTAGTGAAATGGTTGAAGTGTCTGAAAAACGGGGATAACGGCGGACGAGCTATTCGGCGACGCACGGTTTTTTTTACACGAAGGGTCTATGAAGAGCGCTTGCTAAGAGTCGCCTACAGCGGATTTTAAGTTTGGGCTTATAGCGGAGGCTCTGAGATTAGTTGGGATATGTAGCTAGACGAAGACCGTATAGCTGATACGAACAAGTAGACTGGGACATTGTGGTGGCAAGATTCACAGAACCTGCCGCTACAGCTATAGATACACCTGTGAAGATCGATTGGAGGCTAACAACATTGAAGCGTTAGTTAAATGAACGGCGCTTAAACGATAGAAAAGTGGAATTAGCACCAAAAAAATGCGTGCTACTGCCGAAAAAAAGATTGCGTGAATTTTTTGGATGGTTTTGTATGTATGTATGTATGTAAGCGGTTTACGCGAGCCGTCTTGCCACCGAAGTGGGTCAACTTCCGCATGCATCAGGTTATCTCTCCTTCCCTATATTTCTCTCTACTCTCGCCAGGGTCCATGAAGCGGCGAGCTATAAGCGCCGCGTTAAAGGCCGTCCAGACTGCACGATCCTGTGTACATTGGCAAAGGAGGTACAGGTGTGGGCCCAGTCGACAGCGGTGTCCAGCGTGGTTTCTTGCTTGATCCCTTGGATGTCTGTCTTGTCAGCAGGGCCAGGGAGGGTTCTCGTTGCTTGCACCGTGAACAAAGAATGACGCGAGCGTACCTAAGCGATGATGCCGGGACTTCGGGCTCCCGGCGTGGCGGCGTACATCGTAGCGGCTTGACTGGCGGCTGGGGGGGGAGCGACCAGAGAGAGGTGTGATGGGAGAGGAAACCCGTCCAAACTGACGGATAACGCAAAGCACCCGTCGGAGGCCTGAGCTAGCATCAGCTAGCCCAAGCCTTCCGGAAGGGCGTTACCCCAACCCGACCAGGCTGATGGTTATGTAATTCTTCAAATTCGATCTCACCACGAGTTCTCTATAGGACAGCCGCCACATTGGTGATGTGCACAAACATTGCATCGTTGGCCTTGATGATGTCAACCATAACTCTAGTCTTTGCACCATATGTGACCGAACATAGGCTAAACGATTTCCGCGCGCAAATCACCTATTTAAGCCTAAGTAAAGGTCTCCTAAATATACCGGCTTTTATTGAGATGTCGACTCAGCAATCTATAGTAATTCAAATAATCACCAGATCTTTAGCAGTCTGTCCACTAGCCTCTCAGTCAGGACCTTGAAAGTTATTAACATTGGTAACCTGCCCACCTCGTCTGACTTATGATGTAACAGTCTATCCGCACCAATCTATCCCAGCTTTGTGTCCCGCCTTGTAAAAGCAACCTCGAAACGGTGGTTGGCGTGTGTAATGGCGTAGGAAAGACTGCTTTACATAAATTCTTGCGTTGTTGAACGGACCTCGGCTGTAGCCGAACTACTGTAGCTACTCTACTTATGCACTATGTGCAGATGCACTATGTGCAGAAGAAGTAGTCAAATTTCTGTTGCAAAGCTACCTATGCACTATGTGCAGAGGAAGACAAGCTCAAAGAGCTTCTACGTCTTAGGGTGTTTAACAATCCTAGGCTAGCTCGTAAGCTTGTGCCTATCGGTATTTATAACCGAGTCTCAAAGATACTAGTATCAAAGATACTTAATTCCTCAGGTGGAATAGTACGCTCAAGCTGTAAGGCTTACAGAGCAGGTTTAAAACTGATTTTTATACTTATGTTTATCTTCTAACGCTAAATATAGAAGCACCTACCCTATACTTAGCGTTAGTCACTATTTCTGGCTCTGTAGCCGATTAATATGCAAACATGCATAGTCACTATACTTTAACTAAGTATAGTGACCACGTGATTCTCTGCCAGGATGTGACCCTTGTTACTTCACGTACGGTCACATCACCTATTATTGTACCCAAGGTACAGCCAAACCGCACTGGTGTGGTAGGTGAGTATGTAAAATACACGCCTTCAGGTAACCCCGTTACACCCTTCCCCACCAATCCGTGGGAACCGACGTTTCTACGAATTTTTGCGGCATCGATTTCATTTTCTTCTTATTTTGCTTACCTCGCAATAAGTGCTTGCACTTGCGTCTAAAGGTTCTGTGTTTGTAACACTTGCCCTTTGAGCATCCGTGCATTGCATACACGCTTTATAAGCATCCTACTGTTAAGACACTCACGCTTAAGCACTAAGTGTTACAACACTTGCTTTTAAGCGTTAAGAGCCAAGCACTTGGTACTATTAATACCCTTTGTGTTCACAAACACTTGATTTCACAGCACAAGGTGCCTAGCACATGCTATTAAGCAATACAGTGTTTATAACACTTGCTTTTAAGCAATACAGTGTTCGCAACACTTGCTTTTATGAATTACAGTGTTCAAACCACACACTTGCATTAAACATCACAGTGTTCACGAACACTTGCTTTTATAGAGAACTTGTCTCAATAGCGCTTGCTCCATTATGGGTGAAGCATTGCGTCACTTTCAAAGACGATGACAGTGACGTTGCCTCTACGGGCGGCGGAGCCAAGTCACCTTCGGGTCCAAGTAAGCCAAGATTATCACGCTCACCGAGTGAGGAACATCGATCCCATTCTGTGCCGTCCCCTCTAACGGAGACAACCCCTTTGCGCCAAGCGCCTCCTCTTCCGTCGCGAGACGGTGCAGACAAAGAGGTAACCAACCCTCTTGACGCTGCACAGCGTCGTCAACTTGATCACGAGGCCCAGGCGGCCGCCTTGGCACGGCCCAAACAATTTTTTTCACGACGTGATTACGGGTTTGTGCCACCGGGACCCCAATGAGGAAGCTCGACGAGCTGCATCGCAATCGTTGCGAGCCTTTATCATTAGGTCCCATGCCCGTACGGACTGCGAGAATGCTGATAGTGCTGCTCTTCGTGAGCGGTTCCTTACTCCCCAAGAGTTTACGATGAAATCGTATCCAAAGTGACTGTCACAACAGTCACGTGGGGTGCTCGTGCACCCACTTAACGGCATACCAGTGGTGCTTGCACCAGGTGAAACATCTGCACAAGATGATCACCAGCTCACTTGTTGGGTAGAACGAGCATGTAAGCTCTCAAGTTTGTCAAACTTACTTTAAGCGCTAAAATGCAAGACATTTGGTTAGAACGTCGTCTACGTTTTAGCTTTGCTAAACTCAAAGCGAAACGTCAATTACCTTCCACAAACAAGTCAAAGACTTGTGGGTGGTAAGTATCTGAAGCTGTTGCTAGTACCTCTCACACGAGTGATGTTCCGGCGTCGGCTTCTTCTGAAGGTCAGAGGCGAAACCAGCCTACTGACCCTACTTCCACAGCATCTAGTGCTAAGAAGCGTCCGACGATGGATGTCGTCGTTTCTGACCGTCCTGGTCAAAAGCGTCGACGGCGTCAGGGCAATCCTGCCGGAGGGGCACCTTATACTTCCACGAGTCATACGACTTGAAGCAACCCCTCCACTTCACTAAGTATTGGGTATGACCAGGTAACGACGCCGAGCCAAGAGGCGTTCCACGTGGAACTGTTGATGACCCTGGTCATCAACTAACGTTGGAAGAGGTCGATGACCCATTAACCTCTCATCTCTTTAAGATTTAGCGTCACAGGACGCTCCTGGAGCGTGATGCCCTTGCATCGGTGAGGTCTTACCTGTCATCGCTCGATGACCGTGTCGATCGACACCGTCGGTCTTTTGAGCGTTATCGCTCAGAGACCTTAAATCGCTTAACGGCGATTGAGCGCTCTCAAGCCGAACTGCGATGTCAGATCGACCTCCTGGAACGCCTTCAGCGTCCATATGCACCTCCGGTGCATTACTTACCGCCTCCTTCGGCCGGGCATTCGGGGACAACCCCTCGAAGTCCACCGAGGCCAGATTGAGGTATGGCTTCAGCAAGCCCACATAGAACGCAGGATGTATTCTCATCTTCTTCGGAAGGTTCAGCGTATAGGCTAAACCTTTCTTTCATATGATCTTGAAAGGTCTAATAAAACGTGGTCGTAATTTAGTCACGTAGATTAAGGTGCTTCCTGCCGTCGCAGACTTCAGATCATCTCGCCCACTCTTTTGCAATTGCTGTCTAGACAGCAATTGCATGTTAGAGGAAACTAAAAGTTTTGCAGTATCTGCTGGAGTATTCGGTGGTGTTGGCTGCAAGTGAAAAAGAAGCCAAAGTGGTGCTCGATCATCTTTGCACCTCTTCAAAACCAGGCAAAGTCTGGGAGGCGTAGACGGTGAGCATTAAAAAAAGCAGCTGCAACATGTCCAGAATAAGCTTCGCTCACATGACTTTCAAGCTGTTGACGACGCTCTAGTCGATCTGTATCAGGCTGCCGGGTGGTACCGTGTGTCCCGTCAGAGACGGCTATCGTGCGCTTTACGATGAGGCCTTGCGCCACTACAAGGAAAAGGTCACATGGACCAGCCAGTACAACCAATACACTGTGTTTGACTTCCAAGCTGCCAACGCTGAGCAGCCGACTAAGCACAGCTTTTGTACGCTTGGATACGATCTTGCGACATGCCTCAATCGAGGCAGTTTTGACATCGTGTGGCATTATATCGACAGACCCTCAAATGTTTCTTCGCTACCTAAAACACTGGGGATCTGAGTTGGAGGACCTCGACATTCCGGCAGGAAGAGATGCACCACCTGATGACAACATGCAACGCAAAGCTCCTTGACTCGATCGTCTGCTTCGTCTCGGACGTCGATCATGCGATAAGTTGAACGCTCCGATTGCAGTATCAGACATGGCAAGTGCGATACGACACATGAACGCGTTGTCAGAGCCTGGCATGGACGGGCTGACTTCTGGCTTCTACCAGGTGGCTCCGATGGTGCTTGGCGAGTGCTTGAGCATCGTCTTTGCCGACCGTCTCCGCGGGGGCGTGCTGCTTCCATCACAGCGGAGCTCATCAGTTGTGCTGCTACATAAGAATGAATCGCACACCGATCCGGGTAACTACCGACCGATCGCACTTGTACAAGTTGATGTGAAGGTGTTGTTCGACACACTGATGCATCGGTTGCAGAGCGTCGTACCCGACTTGATCCATCTCGATCAGAAGGGTTTTGTCAAAGGAGATCGATCCACCATCATATCCTGTTTCTCGCGTATCTACAAGAATTGGTAACGAGTCGATAATACAAAGCCTATGCGGTCTTCTTGGACTTCCAAAAGGCGTTTGATCGCGTCAACTGGGAATACATGTTTCGGCTGCTCGATCAACTGGGTTTTGACGCGGCGTTTTCAATAAATTTTGATGCTGTACATCGACCTTCAAGTGCATCTTCTCATCAACCAGAACATTCAGCCTGCGCTACATCCGACTCGAAGAGTGAAGTAGGGTTACCCGCTGTATGTGCTGCTCTTCGTCCTGATGATCGAGCAGTTGGGCAATTCGCTGTGCTCGCATGAGGGGTTTGGCGTGTGCTTGACTGCGGATCACACCGCTACGAGCATCTTCTATGCATATGACTCGACTCTACTCGGTGGCTCAATACCAAACCTGCAGGCTCAGCTAGAGATTGTGGAGGGGTACTGCACTGGCTTTGGTGCGAAGTTGAGCCTGTCGAAGTCGACGCTGACGGCACTGAATAGGACCCGGCCCTGTCCTGTGCTTGCTGGGTCGCACGGGCTCATTACTAAGGACACGGTGAAGTATCTTGTCATTTCTTTCGGTCAAGCTCTGGTTGACGACACCATCATCGGCTTTATTGAGCAGTGATTTTTTATGACGGCTTCAAGATGTGATACCTTCGTGCACGAACGCTTCGTGGTAGGGCCTTAGTCGCTCAAACGATGGTGCTTTCGCCTATCTGGCACCATATGCAGCATGTATCGATTACTGCGACGGTGGTGAAGCGGTGGCAGTCGATGCTGAACTGGTTTGTGCTGAAATCGAAAGCACGACCACGATGCGTTGCACATACAGCTCATACAGCGCAAATACCTGCACCTACGCAAGCGAGACGGTTCATCGGCATCCCCAGCCTATATGCAGAGCTAAAACGACAGCTTCTTGCGTTTTTGCTGCAGTTTGTGTGTGCGGCGAGCACATGACGTCGGACCCGGGCGACAGCAAGTGTTGAGCTGCTTACGTCTGTGCTTCCGCATTACGGTGACCGCACATTCTTGGACTTCCTTGTGATTTCCCCGCTTCATCATGGTGCATTGATCAAGTGGAGCCTGATGTTGTCCTGGTACAAAGCGACGTGGATCTGGTAATACAAGACGCGGTGGGTGCTGATGTGGCGCGACTTTCCTTTGAGGAGAATACTTCGTAAGTCTTCAACAGCCGATCTGGTTCCACTCATACGCTGCACTGCACTATTAGCAACATTCACGGACTCTCACGCGATCCGCTCACCGCCGATGTCTTGGGATGGTTTTCCTGAGCCTCATAAAAGCTTTCATCTTTACGTGTCTCGTGTCTTTGGGGTCCGCTCCCTAGCTGACTTCTTGTCTGTAGGTTCTGGCCGCCGCAGCAAGATTTTGGAGAGCTGCACATTGATTTCACGCTCGTGGCTCCCTCACCTGGCCAATAGGCGAAGCGGATTCGTGTGCTGTACACTGAAGCCACGCGATCGTTGAGCGTCTGTGCGCACGAAATTTTGTGCTGCTGGCTCCTCTGTCTACGCGACAAGCGCTCTCTAATCTGGTCTGCATGAGTAGCGACAAGAAACACTTGCTTCTTGCAATTCCACGGTCATTTCTGCTCCGTGTCGTATGGGCGCCAGCTTTACCAATGAAACCTCACCCGATGACTCTACACTCGCGGATTGTGCATGAAGAGCAGGCCCAGTCATTTGTGAAGCGCAGCAAGCATATGCAAAAGGTCTTACTTCCAACTTTTCCGAAGACCTTCGATTCCGCCTCGCGTTCTGTCTTTTACTGTGCGCGCTCGCTTCTGGGTTCTCGTGAAGCTGTCCACCCGCGCATCCAGTATTGTGTCCGGGAAAGTACAACGCGATCGATACGGAGCCGCAGTTGTTCTTCGAGTCCTCGTTTGCTGCTCCGCTCTGGGAGTATATCCACCGGCTCGTATACCCTTTCGTCTGGACGTGCGCGACATGGCTCATCATTGTGTTAGCCTCGCGTCCTTCAGTTCGTGAAGAATGTGCGGTGAGCGCCGGAAATCTGTGTGATGTCTGGCACACGCTTCGCGCGGCGACACTTCACTTCGTTTGGGCGGACCACAATCAATGTCTCTTCGACGGCCGACATCCCACGCCTGCGCATCCTTCCCTGAAAGTCGTCTTGGCGACAGCTTGCGCTCACTGACGCCATTATCTTCGTCACTTTTGCGACTCTGACCAGCAGGCCCGACAGCACACGACACTTGCCACGATGTTACGCTCGTCCATATTTCGCTACTTTATCAGCCGGGATCCGACTGCACTGGGTATTCATTTTCGGTGCTGATACGTCGGCAAGGGTACTGTGCACCCACCAGCGCCAAGTTCCCTAGCTAGCTGGACTGAAGGTGGCTGGATTTCATGAGCGGCTACACACAACAGCAACAAGAACAACAATAACAACACCTTCAGCAAGAGCAACAAACGAAACCGGAAGCCCCATCACACGCACAGGAGCACGCAAAACTACTCGGCGGCTAGAAATGAAAATTTGAAAACTTTCCAAGTTTAGAAACGAGTATCCAACATTTTCACACGTACACGAGGAGGCCAGAACTGCGCGGAGCTACACGCGTTTACTGCTGCAGCTCACTGGTACCAGTGGGACCATAGCCGACGTGTGTTGACTGGTAGACACGTCTGCGGCTACTGTGACGTCTGGGGACGAGCGCACGCGATGCTGCTGTGCATTGTTTATTTTGCTTGACTCCACAATTTTTGATTCAGAATAACCCTGATATTCGGAAATCTAAAAAAACAAAAAATTCAGAACACAAAAACATTTCGAAAACAATTCTGGAAAGAAAACAACAATAGCGTGGCCGAAGGTATACAGCGAATTATATTACCTTGTAGACTGATTAGCCAGCCTGCCTTCTCGTTACAATTGATACAACCTTTCACATGAGTTACACGGGTGGCGTTTCCTTTACTTCTCACAACGAACATTAGCAAACATATCAAACAAAGCAAC